>MU127803.1:0-614333 GCA_014904975.1 Marasmius fiardii PR-910 | reverse complement strand
GACTCATGTCCTACATCACTGCCCTGATGTAAAACACTCCAAGAACATCGACTTCGTCGTTGGACTTGCTCAATTCTTGAAGAAGAACCCCAGAGTGTTCTCCTTCGCTGATCCAGCCCCTCGGGCTGGTGTCGGATGAAGACCTTGGGGCTCGGCATAGGTGCTCACCAGACCCTTCGGGGTGGTGCGGGGTGTGCAGCCGGGCATAGGCCGCGTGTCGGTAAAGGGGTGTGGCACTAGGGTGCGCCGGGCCCCAGGGTCGACGTCTTGCTTCCTTGACACCTTTTGGTGGATCGGGCTGTCTGTTCTCTGGTTACGGGCAGGGAACCTTTATATTTGGGAGTCGGGGGTTAAATTTTCTGGCATAATACTAGCGTACTCAGCTCTCGTTTGTATGTAGGTAGAGTGCCGGGGCTGGACTGCGATCGGGCACCGGGATAAAAATGGCAGATTCAAAAAAAAAAAAAGTTCCAGTTGGGGTGATTCAGCATACCTACAACTACTTCCCCCGAAGGGTCCTTAGCTGACAGTGCATGTCTTATCAGTTGCCACAGCAGCTCTTGAATAAAAACAACATCATAAACAAATTTACAAGTCTCAAGGAATACATCCAAATACATATAGTGTTTTGTGACGTTAAAACTAACAACTCTAATCCTGTCGTTCAACATTAAGCTATGGACAGGGGGTGAGTGGAACGCCTTGTAGTAGACCGGAAGCTACGTACCTCGGCATATTTGGCTTCAATCCAAGTGCAATCAAAGCGATGGCGCCAGAATGAACACTCTTTAGACAGTGCAGAATGCTTGCCCCAACAGTTCGGGCAACTGGACTGATGAGGACAATCCTTATCAGCCATGGTGGGAGGGACCGGTGGGTCAGCCTTCAGATTCCCTTTGCAACACGCAGACACCAACCAATGTTCATCGTTGGTGTGTGGGCCTGAGCAGCGAGGGCACCTGAACTGAGGAGCCCTGCATGCATTAATTGAATGTCCCCATCTGCAACAGCGAGTACACATGGGGGCACCTGGGTTGGCCATAGTCAACCTGATATAGCAGACCCTTCTAAACATGTGGATTTGTCTGTCGATAACTCACTTCACCCTGGTCCCCATCTGGGAGTCCCACAGGTTAAAGTAAACAGTGGCAGTCATACTCTTAGCAGAGTTATGAACAACACGAGGGAGGCCCGTGAGGACCAACAGATCTTCATGGAGGGGGGAGTGTCTAAACTGCTCGTGAACCTCCTGCGCCGTGATAACACTTTTGGGATCCCCAATGTGTTTAAGATAGGGAACATCCACCACCCAAAGGAAGGATGTCGAGGATGGAGGGCCTACCCAGAACGAGTCGGTACCTCGTCTGTCCTGGGGGAGAAGCTCCCAAATACAATCACAAATGATCTCAACTTCCACGTTGGTAGCCACCGCAGATGTGGAAAGAGACCAGCCATCATAGGCTAGCTGAGTGGACACGACTTTGAGACGTCTACCCCCATTTCTGAGGGCTGCACTCACTATCGCAGAGACAACGGCAAGGTTCATGGGTGGGATGCCACGCTCCTTGTCAAAGCTAACGAGGACCTGATGATGGCTAGGTCCTGACGTAGTGAAACTTGGATAAGACCGGGCCTTGCCTCTGCCCTTACTTTGTCTAGCAATAATATGACCCACCTCTGCAATACGGCTAGCAGGAAGGGATGGAGCAGCCCTTGCCATAGCAATGACTGCTTTGGGTACAGCAGTGCCTTTTCTAGCAGCAGAAGCATACATAGGAATGACCCTAGCAGGACGTCGACTAGGCCTGGTAGATCTGTCAACGCTGGGGGGGGGTCCCCTCCCAAGAACGGCCTTCCCCTTACCTTTCGGTATGGATGGGCCAGACGGCGCAGTAGGAGGGTCCACATTCATGGACTCACCTCCCCCTGCAGAAGTACGTCCAGGTGGAGCAGCACCACCTGAAGTCGATGTGCCAGGGATCCTGGCGAGAGCTTGTTGTGGGAGTCGAATGGTATCCTCCTCTACTGTGTCACCGCTGTCAAGCAGATGTTCAATTTGACTGACAAGAGCACCCGCGTTACGCCAAATACCCCTGAGATTAATAGAGACAGCGGATGCACTGTTGACCTCAGAATGATAAGTGATTCACTCATGGATCGAAACAAACACTGGCATTATGACCTCCAAATCTGCTGTCACATTATCATATCCCGATAACCCGTTAAGCCCCAACAGATTTGCCAACCGTTCTACTATGCATTCCATCTCAATATCCCCCCTCCCCTTCTAGGCCTCCTGTGGTGGATGCTGGCAAGCCCGACCTTTAAGCAGGTCGGGCAGTTGATGGTGAGCCAGAATCCTCCCTGATCACGGATGATGACCTGGACCGAGTCTGACTAGGCACGGTGGAACAATACTGAGTCCTGGCTTCGGTATTTGAGGTAGATGATGCCAAAGTGTTTGAAGAGGATGTCGATGCTGAGGATTCCACTTGAGGAGTAATTACAGCTCTTGTAGTGGGGGGGGTGGAACCGGATGATCTGGCAGCTGCAGACGAGGCAGAAGAACTTCTGCCTGATCTGCGACCCCTTGGGGGTCCTCCTGGTTCAGAAGACATTGGCTATGCTGAATTTCGTTGGTACTTTTGAAGGAGACTGGCGACCTGCTGGGGGGTAGAGATTTTGCGATTCTGGTTTTCGAAGTTCCCACAGTTGGTGATTGCAGTACTGGAAAGAGAAGGCGCCTCGAGCTGGTGTCAGATGAACATCTTGGGACTCGGCATAGGTGCCCATCAGACCCTTCAGGATGGTGCAGGATGTACAGCCAGGCATAGGCCGTGTGTCGGTAAAGGGGTGTGGCACTAGGGTGTGCTGGGCCCTGGGGTGGACATCTTATTTCCTTGACACCTTTTGGTGGATTGGGCTATCTGTTCTCTGGTTACGGGCAGGGGACTTTTATACGTTGGGATTGGTATTTTCTTTTCTGGCATCTTACTAGTGTACTTAGCACAGTGTTTGTATGTAGGTAACATGCTGGGGCCGGACTGCGATTGGGCACTGGGGTAAAAATGGCAGATTTAAAAAAAAAAAAAAAAGGGGGTAGTTTCCACTGCTGGATCCAGGACATCAGGTCCCAGGGTCTAGCGTTGGTGGTAGCAATTTCCTTGATCCGATCATCAAATAATACATGTTTAGAGGATTTGACAACCCTCTGGAACTCACCCCAGGATTCCTGGGACGGACTCCCACAGTAGACGTCAAGGGCATCAGTACACCCCTGGTTCCACCACAGTTTGGACTTACGCATTATTCAGGATCTTTTCAAACAAGTCTCCCATGCTTCACGAATATGGTTCCCAAACAGCCCCACTGTGAGGGTGAGCAATTCAGGAGAAGATATGTCTTGGCTCACAAATGCAGCCAGTCCATCAGATAGATGCTCAAGGAACTCGGCCTCTTGTTTGCCCCCCTTGGGGAGGGTCCTGATTTCAACCAAAGGGGATTGCCCTAGGTCTAGAACAATTGAGACTAGCACATGGTCCGATAGTCCTTTGAGATCGACTTAGTCGAGAGCACTTCATGGTCCTGTCTGTTCGGATCTGGTTTGGCAATACCCGTAACAGGGACCGAAAGGATAGGTCATGGTAAGTTCGGGGAATTAGTCCTGATAACAGTCCGATCTGGGGAGCCGATTGGTTAAGGGCTTGCCCACCATTCTAGACGTAAACCCGCTCAGGTGATTGGTTCAATGAAGGGTCAGTGTGGCCTGGACTACCATTTGCCTGGGTCAGGAACAGGATACCCCCCACCTCACAGTACATGGGTGAGGTCATTAGTCATCATGCGAAAGTAACTCCCAGTCTGGGTTTGTAGCCCAGGACACACACGCTGGGTTGTGCTGATGGCAAGACAGTGACTCTGGACAGGATTGGGGATCCGTGCCTGATGGCATAAGCGAAGCACCTGCCAGGGGACGGGAAGGCATGGCCTGGGGAAACCCGGGTGTCGACTGGGCTGTAGCAGGATGGGGCAGTCCCCCTACCCTGGCTTGAGAGATCTATATCTGCTGTCAGTCCGCCGGGAATAATAATACTGGTCTGGGCTTAAGTTGAAGCCGGAGTGTTGGGGTCCGCAGGTCTGTAGGTGAGGGATCGCTCCTTGCTGAACACCATCCCCTGCAAGGGGGGCTCTAAACTTTGTGAATACCTTGGGGCTCGGCATAGGTGCCCGTCAGACCCTTCGGGGTGGTGTGGGGTGTGCAGCCGGGCATAGGCCGTGTGTCGGTAAAGGGGCATGGCACTAGGGTGCGCCAGGCCCTGGAGTGGACATCTTATTTCCTGAACACTTTGCTGTGGACAGGGCTGTCTGTTCTCTGGTTAAGGGCGGGGAACCTTTATATATTTGGGGATTAGATGAAGTTTTCTGGCATTATACTACTGTACTTAGCACACTGTTTGTATGTAGGTAGAATGCCAGGGCTGGACTGCAATCGGGCACCAGGGTAAAAATGGCAGATATAAAAAAAAAAAAAAGAGAGCACTTCGTCAGATGTTATGAACACAAGGTCTAGAACAGATGATCTAGGCCCTTGGGTCTGCGGAATAAAAGTGGGCCCAGGGTTTTTGCACTCTGAGCACCCAAGTCCAAGGGTAGCCACCAAAAGAAGCAGCTCCTTGGCCCATCCTCCAGGGCTCCCCTAGTAACCAGGGTCCCATTCAGATGAGTGGCAATTGAAATCTCCCCCCATATAGGAGAGTTCTGGGATGCGATCTGACACAGCTGTCAGTTTCCTGATAGCTGTGCCGTTATCGTCAGAGTATACATTCAAGAGATGGGATGTACCTAACTTAGACGTGAGAGATAAAATAAGAATATCCCGGTCATTGACAACGTCAAACCGAGTAGATGGACGCAACGTGGCAATACGTTTAGACATGTATGCCATGACACGGGGTCTTTCCCCTTCGTCTGTCTGGTGTCTAACCATGACAGTCCAATCGGGGTAATTAGGCATACCTACAACTGTTTCTCCTGAAGGATCCTTAGCTGAAGGTGCACATCTGATGAGCCTCCACGGGGGCTCTTGTAAAAACAAGACATTGTAATCCAATTTACAAAGCTCAAGAAAAACGTCCAAGTACATGTAATGTTTCGCAACGTTAAAGCTAATCACCCTGATCCTGTCGTCCAGCATTAAGCTACAGATGGGGGGTGAGTGGAATGCCTTATAGTAGAACAATGGCTATGTACCTTGGCATATTTAGCATCAATCCGGGTTTGATCGAAGCGGTGGCCCCAGAATGTACATTCTTTTGAGAGTGCAGAATGTTTGCCCCAACAGTTGGGGCAAAAAGACTGGTGAGGACATTCCTTACCAGCTTCAGTGGGAGGAACCGGGGGGTCAGCCTTCGGTTTTCCTTTACAGCAAGCAGACACCACACAATGTTCATTGTTGGTGTGTGGACCTGAGCACTGAGGGCACCTAAACTGAGGAGCCCTGCATGCATTAATTGAGTGACCCCATCTGCAGCAATGAGTGCACATGGGGGCACCTGGGTTGGCCATCGTTGGCCTGATATAACAGACATGTCCAAACATATGGATCTGTCTGTCAATGACTCACTTTGCCCTGGACCCAGTTTGAGAGTCCCAAAGGTTGAAGTAGACTGTGGCAGTCATACTCTTTGCAGAGTTACAAACCACTTGTGGTAAGCCGGAAAGAACCAGCAAGTCTTCGTGGAGGGGGGAGTGCCTAAACTGATCACGTACCTCCTCCATGGTGATAATACGCTTGGGGTCACCAATGTGCTTAAGATAAGGAACATCTACCACACAAAGGTAGGATGTTGAGGATGGGGGGCCCACCCAGAACGAGTCAGTACCTCGTCTATCCTGGGGGAGAAGCTCCCAAATGCGATCACAAATGATCTCCACCTCTGCGTTGGTAGCCACTGCAGATGTAGAGAGAGACCAGCCATCGTAGGCTAGTTGAGTAGACACAACTTTGAGACATCTACCCCTATTTCTGAGGGCTGTGCTCACTGTCGCAGAGACCACGGCAAGGTTCATGGGTGGGACCCCATGCTCCTTGTCAAAGCTAATGAGGACCTGTCGACGACTAGGCCCAGACATAGTGAAACTTGGATAAGACTGGGCCTTGGACTTGCCCTTACTCTGTCCAGCAATAACATGACCTACCTTCACAATATAGCTGGCAGGAAGGGAGGGGGCAGCCCTTGCCATAGCAATGACCGCTTCTGGTACTGCAGCGCCTTTCCTTGCAGCTGATGCATATGTAGGAATGACACGTGTGGGGCGTCGACTGGGCCTAGTAGACCTGTCAACGTTGGGGGGGGGGTCCCCTTCCAAGGACAGCCTTGCCCTTACCTTTCGGTAAGGATGGGCCTGATGAAGTAGCAGGGGGGTCCACATTCATGGACTCTCCAACACCTGCCAATGCACCTCCAGACAACGTTGTGTCACCTGAAGCTGATGGGCCAGAGATCCTGGCAAGAGATTGCTGTGGGAGTCGAATGGTATCTTCTTCCACTATGGAACCATCATCGAGAAGACGTTCGATCTGACTAACGAGAGCCCCCACATTATGGCGGATGCCCCTGAGGTTGAGAGAAGTAGTGGAGGAACCATTAACTTCTGAATGAAAGCTAATCCACTCATGGATTGAGTTGAACGCTGGTAGTATAACCTCCAAATCCGCTGTCACATTGTCGTAACCCACCAATCTGTTAAGCCCCAACGGATTTACCAGCTGTTCAGGTGTGCGCTCCATCTCAATATCCCCTCCTCCCCCTGGGCCTCCTGTGGTGGACGCTGGAGAGCTTGCCCTGCTTAAAGAACAAGCGGTAGACGGCGAGCCAGACTCTTCCCTGATCACTGAAGATGACCTGGACTGGGCTTGGCTGGGCATGGTTGATCGGTACTGACCTCTGGCTTTGGTACTGAGGACAGATGACAACAAACTACTTGCAGGAGATGTTGACGTCAAAGGTTCCACTCAAGGAGTAAAAACTGCTCTAGTGGTGGGGGGTGTGGAACCAGATGATCTGGCAGCCGCAGTAGAGGCAGAAGTGCTCCTGCCTGAACCATGACTCCTTGAAGGTCCTCCTGGTTTGGAAGACATTGAAAATGCTGAATTTTGTTGGTACTTTAGATGAAATCTGGTGACCTACTGGAGGGTAGAGTTTTTGCGATGCTGGTTTTTGAAGTTCCCATGGTCGGTGGTCGCAGTACCTGGAAGAGGAAGGTGAAACCCATGCATCCTGACACAATGACGTTGCCTGCTTGCGCAGGTAATCCAACAAAGTAACAGTTGTTGGACCAACCCTAACCAAGGGTAGGTCTCTAACGAACTGATGCGCTTCAAAGTGAATGCCCCACTCTGCTTTAGAGGGAACTTCAACAAAGAGGATGGATCTCTCCATGGACTCAGATAACCAAGCTGTGAGATGTTTACACACTACCAAGGAGTCAGCCTGGCCAGAGTGTATAGATGGTTCCACCAACCTCTTCGCAGCAGCGATAGAGTTGGTGAAGAGAACAATTCGATTGCAGTCAAAATTCCTTGTGATAAGGTATTCAACAGCGAATCTGATGGAAGTAAGCTCCACATCTGGAGCAGTGACGCTCCCAGATGCAAACCTAGCACGATGTCTAAGTTTGCCCCTAGTGTATATACCATATCCAGACACCGCCTGGTGCCTGGAAGTGGGTGGAACTGTGGCATCTGTAGCGATGGACACCGTATGAGGGTCCTTACAACACTCTAAATAGAGCTTGTCGAGGTGAGATATTCTGTCGTCTTCCTCGGAGGCCTCCTCATCAGGCTTCCTCCAAGGACGTTCATCAAAGACAATTTGGTCCAAGAAGAGATCTTGGACCCGTTCTCCAGGTCTGGCCAAGTCGTTTGAATAATCAAACCACTCTGTGGCATCCAATGCAGTTTTAACTGTGTCAGCAATTGGACCATTCACTTTCCTGCCTGTATTGACCGGTAAATTTGCAAATGATAGAGGATGCAGAAGTGCCATTTTTGACATACTCCAAGGAAGAAGTGACCAAGTAGGATGAGTACTCATCAGCATGTGTACTCGAAGATTGACTCTGGCAGCCATCTTCTTGAGATGTAAATCGATGGGCATGAGGCTGGCTAGAGCCTCAACACCCCCTGTAGGAGAGGTGTGAAATGCACCTGTGATCCATAGGGCAGCTTTACGCTGCATTGAGTTTAGGGTCTTAAGCATACCTTTGTTCTTAGACCCTTGGAAAAACCATAACCAGTACTCATATGTGGTGATGGGAACCACACAGGACCGATACAGGAGACATTTTTGAAGAGCAGTGATGCCCCTCAAAGAGTTACCAAGCATCCTCATGGCCATTACAGTCATGAGAGACTTGGTAGTGTAAAACTTTACGTGTTCCTTAAAAAGGAGCTTACAATCAAAGAAGAATCCCAAATACCTCCAGATAAGTTTGGGGGTGAGTGGCGTGTCCTCTGTATACGGGGCAAACTTGAGGTCAAGTGACAGGAGGTACCCATCATTCGATCTCATGAAGTGGAAGGCTTCTGTCTTCCCATGTTCCAAGATCAACCCTGCCATCTCGAAGAGGGCATGGAGAAATCCATATGATCTAACAAGTGTGTGGCAGTTGTTGTCCAGCGACTTGGACTGTGAAGCCACAGTCCCATCATCGACATATGACAAGAGCGTGGTTTTAAGGCCAACCCCTCTTGCTGTGTGTTCGTACGCCTTCATGATAGGCACAACATATAAAGCAGACAAAACTGGTGATAAAGCAGAACCCTGCCCTACCCCCACTTCCGCCTTGAATAGACCTGATTCGAATGGGCCCCACTTATACACGGTGCTTCTTCCAACTAGGTAGGATGAAAAGAAGTTCCTGAGAACCTCAGGAAACCCCTGAAATTCCATGAACCTCAGAAGAGCTTCATGGTTGAGTGAAGGGAAGAACTGTGCAATGTCAAACGCCACCACACTTGTTTTCAACCCTTTAGCCCACCCTGCTCGAACAAGATGAGTAAGAAAAGCCCCCACATCTTCAGTAGACCATTGCCAGACACCTCCAAATTGGTCAAACTGAAGACAATTCGAAATCATCTTCTTGATAAGCTTCCCCAAAGTATTGAGGAGTACAATTGGCCTAATCGACTTAGGCGTGTCATAGGAGCCTTTACCCAGTTTGGGAATAATAACCGTTACTGATTCCTTGAAATGAGACGGCCAATGTCCTGTACTAATACAAGCATCAGCCATCCATAGAACACCATCCTCGCACTCCTTGTGAGTCATGACATGTTTGAGGAACGACCACATGACATGATCGGGCCCTGGCACTGAGTGACTCAAACACACCTTGAGCGCATCCTTCAGCTCCAACGCACTGAACTTTACCCAAGTCCTCTCTGGAGAGGGCTCTAGGTCATCTAAGAAAGAGAGGTCAACTTCCCTCTCTGCCGCAGCATTGTATGTCCCATGAAGAGCTTTCCACAGGTCATCTAGCATCCTACATTGCTTTCCCTGAAACGAGATAGCATCTGTGGGAGGTAGTTTCCGCTGCTGGATCTAGGACATCAGGTCTCAAGGTCGAGCGTTGGTGGTAGCAATTTCTTTGATCCGATCATCAAAGAATACGTGTTTAGAGGATTTGACAACCCTCCAGAACTCGCCCCAGGATTCCTGGGACGGACTCCCATGGTAAAATTCAAGAGCATCAGTACACTCCTGGTTCCACCACAGTTTGGATTTGCATGTGATCCGAGATTTCTTCGAGCAAGAATCCCATGCCTCACAAATATAATTCCCAAAGCGCTCCACCGCAAGTGAAAGCGATTCAGGAGACGATGTTTCTTGGCTAGCTAATGTGGCCAATCCATCTGAAAGGTGTTTGAGGAATTCCGCCTCTTGTTCACCCCCCTTGGGGAGGGTTCTAATTTCAACCAAAGGGGAACGCCCTAGGTCTAGAACAGTTGAGACCAGAACATGGTCCGATGGCCCTTTGAGATCGACCTCATGTCTCGACTTGTTCAAGAGCACTTCGTCAGATGTCACGAATATCAAGTCTAGAACTGACAATCTAGACCCTTACGTCCGTGGAATAAATGTGGGCCCGGGGTTAACAAACTCCACACACCCAAGTCCCAGGGTAGCCACTAATAAAAGTAGCTCCTCTGCCCGTCCTCTGGGGCTCCCCTGAAAACTGGGGTCCCATTCGGACGAGTGACAATTGAAATCTCCCCCTATATAGGAGAGTTCCGGAATGTGATCCGACACGGCTGTTAGCTTCCTGATAGCCATGCCGTTATCGTCGGAGTATACGTTAAGGAGGTGTGATGTACCTGGTTCATCTTGTTGCTTGTAAGGTATGCACTTTGAGTCATGCGTTTGTTGATGAGTGGTACATGCCAGGCAATCATCAGCACCTCACCAACCCTTTTGGCGATCCTCCCACCTCAGCCATTCCAAGTCCACTGTCAGAGTCAGACAGTGAGCCTGATTGAGGGGGAGGACTTGATACCAATCTACTGCCTCCATCACCAACCTCTGAACCAGACCCCAGACTTTCCAGTCTCTACTCATCCACTCTCTCTGCCACCTTCACCAAGTCCCACTTCACCATCTCCTGAACCTGAACCATCACCCAAGACACACTCATCTACCCTTCCAGTTGTCTCAACACCACCACATTCTCCTCTCCCTGACCTTGATCTCCTCCATTCTGTCTCTCTTCTTACACTGTTACCATCACCACATGGCCCATGCTCATATCCTCAAGCACCACTGGAGCCAAACTTTGACAGGCAAGGAAACATCATTCCATCACCAAACACAGGCCATGGTCACTGTGCTCCAATACCTCGCTGTCTGTGGAACTACAATAGTGCATGGACCACACCAGATAATGCTCGAGAAGCTGAATCTCTTGTGTTAGCTGAGGAGATGCATCAACAGCTCATGTCAAGTGAGGAGATTCTTGCAGGTGTAGCCTTTGCATCTGCTGAGGAACAGTATCTCGAGGTGAGTGATGCCCTTGGTATTGCATTTGACCTGGCTCTGTTGCGACAACCAGCTCAAACTGCAAACAGCGCTCAGGAGCCCAAGCATTGGAGAGATGTTGAGAAGCTACCAAAGGCTGAGCAGCAGAAGTGGTGAGATGCAGCTAGCAATGAGCTCCAGTCTCTCATTGACCATAGGGTACTTGAACTTGTGCAGCAGCCAGATGATAGGAAAATGGTGGGTAGTCATTGGGTACTCTGCATTAAGCGCCAAGCAGATGGTTCGCTTGAGTGCTACAAGGCCTGCCTTGTTGCACAGGGGTATACTCAGCATCCAGGGTTTGATTATAATGAGACCTTCTCTCCGACTCCAAAGTGGGCAGCTCTCTAAGCCATTCTAGCACTTGGCACACTTGAAGATCTTGAGCTATGAGGAGTGGACATCTCCAGTGCATTTCTCAATGGCAATTTGGATGAGGAGATCTTCATAGAGCAACCTGAGGGTTCTCAGCAGGGAGGACCTGGATGGGTATAGAAGCTAAACAAGTCTCTCTATGGTCTCAAGCAGGCAGGTCAGCAATGGCATGTCAAGTACATGATACACTCACAACCAAGATGGGGTTTAGTCAAGTACGATGTGAGCATAGCATCTGGGTGTACCAAAAGGACAATGTGCATATCATCACTCCCATTTTTGTTGATGATATTACCATTGCTACCAAGTCTATCAACACTATTCAGTCAACCATTGCTGAACTCAAAAAGCACTTCAAGCTTCGAGACCTTGGACCTCAGTCTTTTCTCCTAGATGTGGAGATAAAGTGAGACCAGAAGAACCACAGGCTTTTCTTATCACAATGCCAGTACATCATTGACCTACTTGAATGCACCTCCAGGGCTGACTGTAACCCTGTGTCGACTCCACTTGAGCACAAGACTCATCTATCACTAGCAGACTGCCTGAAGACACCTCAGAAGTGGGAAGAGATGCAAGGAGTTCCTTATCTCAACACTCTAGATGCAATTTCCTATTTGGCTATAGCCACTTGCCCCAACATCTTCTACACTGTTAGCATGCTTGCTTGCTTCAGCAAGAATCCGGGTATCAACCACTGGAAGGCACTGAAGTGTCTACTCCACTATCTGAAGGGGACTATAGACTGCTGCATTGAGTATGTGTCACAATCCAGGTCTTCTAGAACACTTCACACCCTATACTTCACACTAGTGTTTCTTTCAACATAACACTTGTTTCTGTCATCACAATACATGTTTCATTAGCTCATTTAATATTCTACAAAGTATATAAGCATTTGTCTAAGTATCTAATAAGCTCAGCAATATCAACTCTACTCTTTCCCTCTTTCTCATCTCTAGCTTTGGCTTTTTCCCTCTCGAGCATCCGTCGTATTCCGCCTCTCAGCCCGACAGGATCCTCATAGTTTGATATTGCTCCCAACTGCTGGCATCACAGCCATCTCATCAATCATACCCCAAATCAAACCCCGTTGTTGATCCTGTTATGTCCGTCTCACCAGGATCCTTTCCCACTGGTCAAGGACACGTACCACCTGCAGACCTCATACCACCTCCACCACCTGTCAACCTAGATGATGACCCAAATGCCATGCAGAATGTGGACGACACCACGAGCCTACCATACCAACCACCCTCCTTTGCAACACCAAGCTATGTACCAACCCAGGACAACTCCCCTATTCTGTCTGTTCAGTGAAACAACCTAGCCAGCTTGTTCCACACAGTCGCAGAAATGGGCAACACTCTACAAGAGATCTCGAAGAGTGAAGACGCCACTCGCACAACACTCAGCGCCACCTACCAGGGCATGCTCAACATATCACACCAATTCCAGAACATGCAGACTCAGCCACCTGCTCCAAAATCTCCCCCTAAATTCAAGGAAGCCGAGTCCTTTAACGGAAAGGCGATTGGAGTTGAACCTTCCATCAAGGAGATGGAGAACGCCATATTCCTGCTAGGCGCCACCCTTTCCACTGACCACCACAAATGTATTTACTTCACCATGTACCTAGGTGCTGGGACCCCCAAGGATTGGCAGCAACTCATTTCCATTCAGTCGCCAGAAATTTTCGACAGCTGGAGCAGCTTCCTCACAGCATTCAGGAAGCACTTTGGTGACCCAAATCTCATCTCCACTATGCAGTCCAAGATCAACAACCTCGTACAAACCAGCTCTGCCACTACATATGCCTCTCGATTCCAGGAATATATTGTTCACCTACAACACAACAATGCCACCACAATTCACTTCTTTAAGAGGGGACTCAAGCCAGAAATCAAGGACGTGTTAGTAAACGTCTCAGAAGAAAACACACCGAGAACCTTGAAAAATACATGGACTTCATTATTTCTATTGACAACCATATTAACAACTGTGAGAACAAACAAAAGCAGGACGCCAAATGTACTGGCAAAACCTCTGCCACCAACGGCCCTCACAAGAACAGTCTAAATGGTGCAACCAACAGTTCAAAACCCTCCTACTCTACTACCCTGCCTGCCACCCACGCCTCCTCGAATCCCCCTCTCCCAATGGGTGAGCCGATGGACATCGATGCTATCCAGACTGGCCCCCCCAATGCCTCGCTCAGAAGCAACGAGAGTACCATAAGAAGAACGGTCTCTGCTCATACTGCAGTGGCAAGGATCACACCGTTGACAAATGTCCTAACATGTCCCCCAAATCCAGGAAGATTTACAAGGATCGTGTTGCCAGACTGTGATCTGGCTCGGGAAAAGCCTAACTGAGTGCTTTTCAGTCTCTGAGCACTCAGTCGATGCCGGGACTCATTCACATTTACCAAAGACAGGTGCTCTCTATACCCGCCAACTCAATGGCAACTATACCACCACTGCCTTACCTTCTCCGTTATTTATTCATGCAATTAATTCGTCAGACCACCATTTCACTATCACTATAAAGCTTCAATTACCCAACAATACACTAATTCCTACCTATGCCTTGGTTGACTCCGGTGCTTCAATATCTTGTATTTCCAACAAGTTCGCTGCATGACATTCTCTACCTTGCAGGACGAAGGACATTGCTATTCCTGTTATGGCCATTGACAACCATCCCATATTGTCTGGGTTGATCACCCAAGACATAACCCTACCATTACTCATTTCTTTCCACTCAGAAGCAGTAGTCGAGGTGGACTACCCTGTCATTCTCGGACTCGATTGGCTTCATATCCACAATCCAACTATTGATTGGGCCGACTCTACAATTGCCCTATCGTGTTGCTCTATAGCCTCACCAGTGACTGTTCATGCAAAGGGCTTTGGTCCTCTGCCTAAACAGTCACCTGCCACTCTCTCCTCTATGCAGGTTGAAGGCTTCAGTCTCTCAGGCTTATCTCCAACCTCATGGGTAAACTCAAAATTTCCAAGGACAATTCCAAAGATCTTACCCCAGGAGCCCAAACCACCATCTCCTCCCCCCACATGGTCATCCCTATCTTCATTGGCTAATAAGAACAGTGTATACAATCCAATTCACTCAATGTTCCCAAAACCAACAGAATCCCTCACACCACCCAATGGAACGCCGAATGTGAAGGTGATCAGCCAATGCAAATTCACTAAACTTGCAAAGGCCGACCCAACCCCCGTTTGTCTCCTATGGTTCTATGATTCATCAACCAAGGTCTACATTAACTCAGTGAAAACTGATCCTCCTAACTCCACTTCCACTGAACCCCTGCCTCCAAAGCCACCTGACAAAGACTATTTGACATACATACCAGACAAATACATGGACTTCATGGACTCGGTTTTCAACCCTTTAGAATTCGAGAAACTCCCAGAACACCAACCATTCAACATAGATATCAACTTGGAGGATGGCAAATCACCTCCTTTCAGTGCAATGTATAAACTCACTCCACAAGAGAAAGCAGCAGTAGCAGAATACATCCACTCCAACCTCAAGTGAGGCCACATACACCGTTCAACATCTTCTGCTGGTGCCCCAGTCCTATTTACTCAAAAAAAGACAGGCAAAATCCATTTATGTGTTGACTTCAGAGGACTGAACGCCATCACCAAAAAGAACTGCTTTCCTCTGCCCCTAATTGACGACCTATTAGACTCTGTGAACAGATGCAAGGTCTTTTCAGTTATCAACCTCAAGAGTGCTTATAGCCACTTATGCATTCGTGAGGGTGACAAATGGAAAACTGCATTTTGTACACATCTAGGTTTATTCGAACACCTCATTGTTCCCTACGGCTTAACCAATACTCCTGCCGCATGGCAGGCCTTCATTCAAGACATCCTAAGCGACATACTGAACATAGTTTGCATGGTATACCTCAACAATATTTTAATCTTTTCAAGAACTCAAGAGGAACATGATCGTCACATACATATGATTCTGCAGCGTCTCAAAGCTGCCAACCTCTGTGCCAATTCGAAAAAATGTGAGTTCGACAAATCTGAAGTTGAATACCTGGGTTACATTATCAGTGACAAGGGCATTGCTATGAACCCAAAGAAATTGACCACAGTACTCGAATAGCCCCAACTGGAAAAACTTAGAGACATCCAACAATTCCTTGGTTTCACAAATTTCTACCGAAAATTCATTTATGACTACTCCCGCATCACTACTCCCCTCACCTCTCTATCCAAGAAGCGCAATTCGTTTGATTGGTCCACAGAATGTACTAATGCCTTCAACACTCTCAAACACCTATTCACCTCTGCTCCTATACTACACTACTTCAAGCCCAGAAAACCAGTGTTTGTTGCCACTGATGGCTTGGACTTTGCGCTCTCTGGAATAATCCAACAGCAGGACAAGAACAGTGATTTACACCTGGTCTCTTACTATTTGAGGAAATTCTCCCCACCAGAAATCAACTACGAAGTACATGACAAAGAGCTACTCGCCATCATGGATACGTTTAAGGAACATCAACATTGGCTACTTGGCCCACCTTTCCCCATCACAGTCTACTCCAACCACAAGAACCTAGTTTACTTCATGACCACCAGGCTACTGAACTGTAGACAGGCTTGTTGGGCCATGTTCCTTTTCGAGTTTGACTTAAAGCTTGACTGGGCTCTGGGCTCAACAAATGTTGCTGATGCAGCTTCCAGACATCCCGATTTTGTACCAAAGTTGGGCAATGAACACCTTATGGGACAACATCAAGTAGTTCTCAATCACTCCTGGACCGAGTGCCTATATTCCCAGAATGGCACTCAACCACACTCAGCCTCCACTTTCGCTATCACCACTCTCACTCTCGACAATTCAGACCTTTTACAAGATTTCAAGGATGTCTACAGTGCAGATGAAATATGGAAAGAAGAGCTCGCCAAGGGCAACACCAACTTCTCCACTTCTCATGATCTTGTGTTTCACAAAGGTCACTTGTACGTCCCTCCTCGCCTACACCAACAAATACTTTTCAATTGCCACAACTCAACAATCAGCAGACACCCTGGTCGACGACGAACTGAACAACTCGTGTCCAGAGATTATTCCTGGCCGGGAATTTTGACCTACATCCGAAAATATGTTGAGGCTTGCAATGAATGTCCACGTGCCAAATCTGATCACCACAAGCCTTACGGTTTGCTGGAGAAACCATGGACAGATATTTCTATGGACTTCATTACGAAGCTACCAACCTCCCATGACTTTGATTCAATTTGGGTAGTCTGTGACCAGTTAACCCATGCTGCACATTTCATTCCGTGCAAAGAATCCGTGACAGCCTCTCAATTGGCTTGGCTTTTTCTAGATCGCATTTTCCATCTTCACAGTCTTCCCAACTTGATTGTGTCTAATTGAGACTGCCTATTCATGTCCAATTTTTGGAAGGAATTAATGCTGCTGATGAAAATGAGCATGAAGACATCAACTGCATATCATCCTCAAACAGACGGTCTCACAGAGCACACAAATCAAACACTCGAGTCCTATCTCAGAATTTACTGCTCATACCATCAAGATGATTGGGTTGACTATCTCCCTCTTGCCAAATTTTCTTTCAACAATCACACGAACTCCTCAACAGGAATCACTCCCTTCTATGCCATGTATGGCCAACACCCTCGTTTTGAACCCCTAATCTCTGACAGATCTTCTGTTCCTGCTGTGACGGATCTTATCACTCGACTCACTCACATTCATAACAAACTAAAAAGTGAACTCGCCCACTCCCAAGAACTTCAGTCAAGATATTACAACAAGAACCGCTCAATTGCACCTGAATTCCAACCCGGTCAATTAGTTTGGCTCCTTAGGAGAAACATAAAATCCAACAGACCGTCTCCAAAGTTGGATCACCGGAAGCTAGGTCCCTACCCTATTGCAGAACATCTCCATGGATCAGACACATACAGACTGTCACTTCCTTCCTACCTCTCTCGATTATACCCTGTCTTTCACGTCTCACTTCTGAAGCCCTATAATGACCCCTCTGAGTTTCACCTGCACGCCGATCCATTACCATTCAAACTCGACGATCCAGCTTTAAACATTGCTTCCATCTTAGATGCTCAACGCACAGGGCAATCTTTTGAATATCTGGTTCATTGGAATGACACAGATGAATCAGAGGACGCCTGGCTATCGATCACAGATATTCCACATCACTTTGACGAAATGATTGAATGTTTTCACTGTAGAAGCCCAAAAGCACCTAGACCAGACCCCTCTATACTTTTCAGAAGAGATCTACAAGACACTGCGCCACCCCAGTCTGAAACCAATGGACCTGTCATTCCAGCCACTCCTTTCCATCCCCCGTCTCCAAAGCCACAAGGAATAACGCCTCTAACAACTACCTACACGGTCCCGACACAAACCACAACACACTCAGGTTGAATATCTTGTGCTCCTACTAGGCTTGACCCTGAAATATAAAAACGCCTTCACAAACATTTGCATACAACAAAGGCTATTGCCTCATACACTCATTTACTTCTCTTTTTCTATCATTATGGACAGTCCAATGGATGACACCCCACTCCATGATGACCAAACTCCCGCACAACTGCTCTCAACTTCCTCCCCCTTTTATGTTTGGTCATTTGGGTGCAGATTCTTGGATCCCAGGGTTCTAGTTGCCCCTGCTCATTGTTAGATATCAGGTCTCATCTACTATAGTTTCTTCAACCTTGGAGGAGGATAGTGTCACAATCCGGGTCTCCTAGAACACTTCACACCCTATACTTCATGCTAGCATTTCTTTCAACATAACACTTGTTTCTGTCATCACAATACGCGTTTCATTAGCTCATTTAATATTCTACAAAGTATATAAGCATTTGTCTAAGTATCTAATAAGCTCAGCAATATCAACTCTACTCTTTCCCTCTTTCTTGTCTCTAGCTTTGGCTTTTTCCCTCTTGAGCATCTGTCATATTCCACCTCTCGGCCTGACAGGATCCTCACAGTATGGTCCAGATGATCATTGGAACTAGGGGGAGCTGTTTACGACATATTGCAATGCAGATCATGGAGGGAATATGGACAATGGGAAGTCAACAAGTGGTTTTGTTGTCAAGATGAGAACTGGCCCCATTAGCTGGTCTAGCCACCTCCAGGCTTTTGTTGCCTTGTTGATGACAGAAGCTGAGTATGTGAGTGCTGTTGCCACCAGTCAGGAAATCCTGTGGCTATGAAATCTCTTTACCAAATTTGGTTACACATTCACCAGTCCCTCAACTCTATTCATCAATAACCAATCCACTCTTGCCATTGCTTGCAATCTGAAACATCATGGATGTGTTAAACATCTTGACTTACAGTTTTATTGGCTTCATGATGAAGTCACTGACAACAAGACAATTTCTATTCTTCACTTACCTACAAACTCTATGCCTGCCAATATTCTGGCTAAAGCTCTCTCTGGAGAAAAATTCACTAATATAATACATTTACTTGGTTTAGTAGGTACCTCTACATAGTCTACTCTACCACAATTGAGGGAGAGTGTTGAAGTACAATCTACAGTAGAGTACGCAGTAGTAATGTTAAATAATCATTGTAGATTACTCACAGCTGGAGGTGAAGGTCAGACTTTAGTCTTGACCTTCACACTCCAGGTATATCCTACTGTATTTTACTTACCATCAATTTAGTCTTGACCTTCGCACTCCAGTGTTTGATTGCAACATTCACATGTGTGGGCTGTTTCATGTGCTAGCTGGAAAACCATCCATTTGCCAGTGGGAGTGAGAGTGGCACAGGCTTCTAGCATGCTTATGTGAGTGAGTGCTAATTGGGTGGTACCCATTGACCTAGAGTTCATCCCCCCCCTAAAGTTTTTTCCCAGATTACATTTACTTGTAACTAGTATCAAGTGTTACAGCTGGTTGTGTAGAACAAAAATGTTTACTGGTTTTTTTGGACAACTTTATATTTACTTATTCTGCTTCATTCTATTTGCACAATGGGGGGGTGTTGGTGCTAGGATAGCACCTATAGTCACATCAGTCACATACACTCATGTATAAGTAGCTCTCAGTGTAACTTAGCAGGTTTCTATCCCCTAATCATCACAACAATCTGCTCTGCAGAGTCCACTCTCTCCAGTTCCACCTATAATATCTTCAACATGTGCCACAGCAGGCTCAATTTCGCTAATTAGTTCAGTAGCTCAGGCTTCCCATCAGACAGGCTGCTTTGCCAAAGGGTCAACCATATAAGTATATAGCCGGTATGGTCAAGGTACTTGAAGTCACAACATTTAGACAGCAAGAAAGTGGGTCAGGACTCTACTCATTCATAATAATGAGCCCTTTCAAGAATACGTCGCAACAACCCTCCTCATCATCTTCAAAACATGTTTCTGCAGAACAGGATTTTCCGGCAGTTGAGCATTCCCAATTGCCAGTTTGACCAGATAGACGAAGTCAGCTCGGGCAACAAGGGATAACTTCGTACCCGCATGTTTTTGCTGCTTGGCTTGCTGCTTTTCCTGAAACTGGGTGGCAAACGTCTTTGAAATGAGCTGTGCGCGGTCCACTACGTCCAATGGAACGCCTGCGAGGTTCGCAACATGTGTACCAAAGGAAGACGTCGCTACCCCTTCCACCAACTTGTAAAGAAAAACGATCTGCCAATATGGTCAATTTCAAAATGAGGAAGAAAGTCTACAGTACAAACCTCGCGTCTTGTATCATCAACGGCTGTCGACATGTGCATATTGCGGATATTGGGATGATAGCCAAAGTCGTCGGTTAATAAGCCATAATGGGTAGCAAAGAATGCGAGAGGAAGCGTAAAGGTGGCTAGTTGATGCAATACCGCCTGCCAAAAAACCTCAGTTAAGGTCGAGGATACAGGAATTTAAATACGACGTACGCCGGCGATGGCCATCCCGTCCTACAGCCCCATGGTAATCGTTAGCAGTCCAAGGAAAAAGTCGGAGGGGTCCTTACGAATGTGGACGTCCCACGGCCAAGTTCTATAACGCTTCTCAGTAAGATCGCGTTACATTCATTAGCGAACGTACCATCAAGAATAACAAGCGATTTAGGCGTAGCTTCACGGAGAATCTTACAGCTATCGAAAGAGCGACTATCAGCAACCTCCTTTGGTGGCAAGAACATCGCTCACCATTCGTCTAGTTCCACTTTAAAAGTGCTAGCATTGGAAAACATATTGTCATATGCGCCCATACGAGTGAGAATGGAATCCACTGGACATAATCTGGCGAATTGCAGGTCAGAAGATGGTCGTACTTTGGAACTTTTCAGGACCTGCCTGGCTTCCTCTGCAGGCACGAACATTCCTAACTGAGCCATTATCTACGTTACACCAAGTCAGCGACGAAACTCGAATAGCAACAAGAGTACTCACGATACCGATTGCCGTCATTCTCATGACCTATGAAAGTTTTATTATCATACGTGAGTGCAACGAAACGATACGACCGAGTGACTCACAGTTGATTTTCCGCTGGATTTCATATCATTGATTTCAGACTTCTTTTGCGCGAAAAACGATAACTTACGCCATATTGGGACCTAAGCCACTTGGGTCAGCTATCGATATTGCAGGATAAAATCATACCCACCAGTCAGCAGAGCAATATTTCCTTTCTTTCCACCCAAATTCACGTTATTAGGAATGAAATCCTTCAGGGACGCAATGTTGGGGTGCCTAAGGTTCTTAAACTCCACCCACGCAGACTCCCCTTTGGTAAACATCGGTCTACATGACGGTTCTCCTATAGCAAGCGACGACCTGGCCAAACTAAAGAGGCAATCCAACTCAGCGAAAACTCGAACCGTCCCCAACCAAACTGCTCGATCTGCATCAAATTCAGCGAATAAGCGATACTTGAAGAGCTTGATAGCAGAGTTCCTTCGCTCGCGGGCCTCTTTCAGAGATCGTATGTCTTTCTGGAGCGACGGAATGATCCATCGAGTTTTCGCCTGGTTGCCGGTCTATCAGTAACGAGAGCTACCAGGCGGAAAATGATCTACCTTGGTACCACTATTTTTTGTCCAATCTTTGGGTACTTGCTTCTGGCTTGCAGATGTCTCGACGAGGTATATTTCCTTTACTAACGATCAACCAATACATTGAAACACAGAGTAGACGGACTGACCTTGCTTCCGACTGCACTGTGCCACCAACTGAGGGAACACCTGAAAAGTTGGATTTGAGATGGGTATGGTTCGCAGAACTTTATATGACCTTACCCGAGAGATTTTTCCAGTCGTTTGAGTTCTTTATTCAATGAAGTCTCCAAGCCTCGAATTTCCTCCATAACCTCATCGTACTCCTCGTCCTTCCCTTCTCGGGGGATTAACTCACCAAAATCTTGTCGTAGACACGTTATTTGGGAGTTTACAAGAAATCGACTATCAGTGAGTAACGTACCCTTGTTGTCCTTCGAAGGCCTTTCGTACATCAACTCGAGGTTTCTGATATTTGGCGACAAATCAGGTGCACGTCTGAGCAGACCCAGAATAGTTTTGGACTTGAATGACTCAGAGGCGTCAGCGAGGCTCCCCAGACCTTTGCTGAGCTTCTCAAAAGCCTATACGAACTGTCAAACCTGGAAGAACTAGAAAAGCTTTCGCAGACTACGCACCGATAGAACACTGAGAAAATCTTTGACTTTGCAATTCTTAGCATGTATGCGAGAAACTATACGTTCTAAGTCGGGAAGTCCTTTCGCAATACCGGTAAACGCATTTTCAAAAGTAGGATGATTGATGAGGTCCTCCACAGCATCCAACCTAATGTATCATCAGTAGCACCTCCAACGAAAACAAGTGGTACAGACCGCGAATTGATGTCTGAGATATTGCACAGAGGCATGCATAACCAGACACGAAACAATCGCTTGCCAAAAGGTGTGATGCATCGACTCAGTAACTTTAGTAAAGACCCTTCTTCTGTGCCTTCGTTATTCAGTAAAATCTGTAGACAGCATGTCAGGACCACCAATCATTCAACAATAATAGCTAACCTCGATGTGAGCCAAAGTCTGCCCATCAAGTACCAGGCCTTCTCCTTTCTTCATAGGGTCATAAATGTTGAAGTTCTTCATCGTCATAATCTCTTTATCAATGTTGAGCTGTTGAAGATACCTCGTATAACGACGCGTATCAGCATATAGACTTAGCAACCAACTTGCTGAAACCCTTACCATATCATGGCACCAAGGGCTTCAACCGCACACTTGGAATCCGCTATTTCTCTGATTGGCTCAGGAACACTGCTCGGCAGAATAGCGTCGGCATCATCCATCATTTCTCCGTCGCTCGGATATCGATTCTTCAACTCCTGAAGAGTAGCCTCATAATTCAAACCCTCCACTTCCCTCAACCCAGTCCAACCACAAGCTGCAGGCAATATCAATTTCAAGAGTCGGGTGGTAGACACAGAAAGGTTTCCCTATGAAGGGTATAAGCATAAAGAACGATCGACAGCAAAGGAGCACACACCTTAGTGAAAAGAAGCTCTTTTGGTCGTATCTGTCTCATGAGGGTTTCCAGTTTGGTACGACAAATATCATCTTGAAAGACGCTAAGGTCGAATTGAGATGTCGAGCAGTCCAAGACGCAAACGCCGAAAACATTGGTTGATCCACCTTCTAACTCGATTTCACGAATAGATATGCAGTGGCCGGCTTCATCGTCCGTGATCATTTCCCCGTCGACAAGCGTACCGTTAGTGTAGACTTTGTGAAGCTCACTGAAGTTGGTATCAGAATGCGAGTTGAGCGGGAGTTGGCCAAACGAACCGTCGAACAATCTTATCCTTCTCCGCCGGCTTGGATTTTCCACTCTTCTTATCACTGGCCATACGCATTTCTGCCCCAAGCGCAGTTTCCGCCTGGTCGACACGCCCGACCTTGTATCCTGTTTTCGTGAGCAAACAACACATGCATTTTCAAAGTCCTTTCTTGTTCACACCTTTTCCAAGAAACTTTCTATTCGTGACGATGAGATACTGTTGAGAACAAGAAAAGTGATGAAACTTACGCCGCCCAAAAATTGAAGGATATTTCCGGTACTCCAACCATGCACATCTTAACACGCTCCGTGAGCTTCAAGTCGAACTCCCGATGTCCTATCCTCGCATCATCTTCGTAAAGCTACAGGTTTTCAGCACGGTCCGCATTCGGCGATAAGGACGTCAAAAACTTGCCTCAAAAAACTTTCTGAGAGTAGAATGAGCATACAGCCTCTAACACTTTGTTGAGTATGTGCGCACTCACCCTTTCTGGAAAAATAAGACCTGTTTGAAGAATGTAAAGGATGATTACGGAAGACATCAAAAGTTGAGATTTACCGTATCGTAGTGGTTTTGCTTGATCTCCCAAAACTGTACTTATCGGGTCAGATCTGTAAACCTGTTATTCGGAGCTAGCAGAACGCACCTGTTTTTCAAAAGGGGTGAACTCCTTCCATACCTTGGGTGGTATAAAAAGAGTACGGGGATCATATTTCGGATCCCCGGGGCGCTTACCATCTTTCTGAAGGAGAATAAGCAGCGGAATCTCTGAAGTATGAACAAACTTACATCTTTGACATCGAGTAAAAATGCGTAGGGATTTTCAGCCGCCTTCTTTTCATCCTTCTTCGCTTGTTCCCGACGTTCTGCAGCGGTCAAAAACGAAACAGAAGGATTCTGTTGTGCTGAGGCACCCATATTGGACCGTTTTAGGGGTTTAGCACTCTTCTTGGTCGGTTGCCTCTCCTCCTCCTCGTCCTCGGTTTCGGAGGCAAGTGACCGTCGAGAAGAGGAAGAGGCCCGTGAGGATGCAGCAGAACGCTTCGCCTCAGACTCAGAATCAGACGGAGCAACGTAATCTTCATCGTCCGTCGTTGCCCTGGATGATGCACGACCTACGTCCGCACGTAAGAACGTTGTCACTGATAAGTACGACAACCACGATGTACCTCGCTTGTTTGGGGATTTCTTGAATCGAGTCAACCTCTGGTTGAAGGATTGCACGCTCCGATCATCCTCTTCCTCCTCCTCCTCGTCCAAAAGAGGGCCAGACATTCTCGCTCTTTTCGCGTCACGTCCTGAAAAAATGTTTTGTATCAGTTATCGAAAAAAGACAGATATCCTGACATAAGACCTAGTCTTGAAACGGGTGATGAGTCGGCGGGAAGGGAAGATCCTCTAGATGTCGTGGAACGCGCAGAGGCGAGGACATCTGAATCTGATTCGTCCAAGACAATCTTGCGTTTCCCCTTTCCCTACAAAGGCTTTAGCTGATAACACAATCCCGCATGCCCAAAGTGAGTTCACCTTACTGACACGTAATTTCGAGCTTGGTTCCTCGGAATCGGATAGCATATCAACATCTATAGCATCACTAGTAGGAGGGGTATCCTAATGGTCAAAAAAAAATCGTATTAGTAGCCTCAATTGCAAACAAACCACACTTACTTTCAAGGTACTAGCTGGAGATGAGAAAGTATCAGGGACTGAACGACCAGAATTTAATCTATGAGAAGCTGGCGTTTGAGGAGAACTCCCGCTCTCTGACGCGTCTCTCTTGTGTACCTCTGAACTCGAAGATTTCCGCGGTGGTTTAGCAGAAGAACCTGATGGATTATTGGGTTGTTTCCCAAAAAACGACACTAGGCTCTTCTGCTTCAAATTTTCTGAAGATTTGGACTTTGTGGACATGGTGGTAAGTAGGTGAAAGACGTGTGGGGCTGTCAGGGTTGTTTACGCGACGTTTGCCTTTATTTGTCACCGCGAAGGTGGTACTTATCGTCAAGATTTCATTAATACTACCTACAGCAACAGGAGAACGTCCGAATCCAAGGTCTACATACGTTGTCCCTTGGAACTTAACAGAAACTAACAATAAGAGTCCAATAGTTGAATGTATCATACACAATTCTACTCATTAGGGTTCGTACGGCCAGCCTATCAATCGGCGTAAGGAGGCATATACCCGTGAAGCTTAACTGGAACATACCTGATATTCACCACCACGATCAGGCCCTTCACTACACCCGCACAGCCAGTCGTGCCACCACCTTGTTTCTGGTTCTCTGTGTGGTCGTTGAGCATCTTCAGGGTGTAATGTTGGCTGCGTTATTGGTTCGGGAGATGATTCAATGGGTGGTGGTGTCCGTGGTGGCGGGAGGTCGAGGGGTTGAGGCGGAGGAGGTTTCGTATACGACGATTCGCTGGCCTTCAGAATGGGGCGTTCTGACAAGGAAGCTTCGCCGTCAAGATAGGGATTTTCTGGAGCTGTTGTGGGGCTCATGACGGCAGTGATTTGATGCGAATCCGCAAAAGGGGAAAGCGACTCTGTAGGATGAACGAAAGGGTCTTCTATGATGTTCGCACTACTGGATCCTGGAGGTGGGGAACCTCTGGGAGACATGACTGGGGAAGGTGCAATACTGTCCATGGGTAGATTGTCCATTGAGTCGCGAGAGTGTAAAGCGGCATGATTTCCACCAAGAGAACGATGACGCGAATGACTGGTTCCTATCCACAAAGAATTGGCCACTTGCGATACAATTGACGAGCGGTTTTCGGTATAAGATTCCCGTACCGCCTTTCGTCGCAATCGTTCTGTTGCTTCCCAACGACGCAGTGTCTGTCGCGAAATATTTAGTCAAAATAAAAATTCAGGATGATAAGGATAGAATGCACCTCTTCTATTCGTCTGGTTTCTGTAGCATCCTCCTTTCCCGGTGGATATGCCATGGTAGCCTCCTCCTCCTCCTCCTCAGAGGGCGTGGAAGACTCCTCTCGTTGTTTCCCTTTACTCTTCGCCGAACGTTCCCAAAATCGCTCTTCATCATCATCTTGATGATGATCCGCAAGGTCCCTGTCTTGAGGTGAGTGATTAGTATCGGAGTCGAGCGTGTTGGCCATCGAGGCCGTGACGGTTGTTTTGAAGCAGGAAGTCGAAGGTAGTGAATCAATGGAATCGTCGTCATTTTTCCACTTATGTAAGCTTGCATACAGGTCTTCAAACCGGCCCTGCGAAAGGAACCGGAAGATTAAATCTATTGTTTCAACTGTCCACTATACTATCTACCGACCGCTAGAAGGGCTACTAGGAGCGAACGATCAAGCTCTCATCATAGTCAGAACTACCATCGTCAGCGGTCACACTTTTCCGTAGACCAGAGCGAGATGACTTTGTCACTTCCTGCTGCGGAATGGGTGAATGCGAACCGTCCAATCGAGCTCCAGCCATCAGTCCTGAAAAAGACTGAATGGATGCACGCGCAGTATCCTTCATCTGTTTGAGGTTTTGGTGGAAAGCACTCTACAAATGGCGGTCCATAACCAGTCGCAGAATGTAGAAGAAGTCAACTCACTTGCTCGCGCCAATATTGCATCCGCTTCTCTCTGTCGACATCTCTTTGCCTTCGGTGCAGGAAAAACAAACCAAGAAGCGTAGCAAGCATGCCTAGAAATGTATCCCTTTCGAATCAGCTTTCATCACTAGAATCTGCGGCACGGCTTACCTCCGCAAATCCCAAGGCCGACGAGAATATACACATGCACTCCTAGATGAAAAGAAGCAGCCGAGTCGATACCACAAACGCCATTGTTCAGACAGTTCCATGATTCACATCTTCACAAAATTCAGCATCGGTTAGCCTTTACCAAACACAACGCTCACTCTTTATCTGTCTCACACTGTTCTCCATTCTTTTTACTCATCAAACACCTTCTCTGCTGAGAGTCACAGTATAAACCGACTCGACAATTCCCTCTGTTCAAAGTAATGAATAGGCGGTGAACATCTGACAGTGAAATCATACCTCGACACGATATCAATAAATTCATCCCCGCTTGCCGTGTAAGCGATATACGCTGTGTTTTCTACAACGCACTCCTCGCCCAATGTTACGTTTGCCCACCTACTCGTTGTCAGTGGGACAGTTCTGTCGTAGAAAAAACAACGTCCGTACGAACATGCAGATATTATTGAGACAGACAGACCCATTAACGTTTGAACCCCGGCCAGTGTGGTCTGCCAGCTGCTTAAAGTTGGGTGGCGCTTGGCACTGATCTGTGAAAAAGTTGCAGTTCTTCCGTTCAGACCACGATGAAAACAGGGCACTACCATCACGGTTCAACTGACAAGCACCCCCAACTGGGATGAGATTCTGGCATTGATCCATTTCGTCCGGGCAGAACTGTTCTCGTGGGCACTTCGAAGGGACAGTATTTGAATCCTGGGGGTATCCAAAAGGAAAGTCATCGGACCTGCACCCCCGATAAGCACATGTCGAATTCGCGGCACAGTACGTTTCAAAGTCGCAGTCAGAATAGAACTGATACGTCCCAACCTGCAACCTATTGTTCGACTGACTGCAAGGAGTTCCGAACGGTGCGTCACCCGCCATGACGCACCCTACAAGCGAAAGAAACCAAAGGTGAGAGGGAAGCATTTCCCGGGGCACGCAGAGGATGAGGGGAGGGAGGAAAGGAAAGAACTCGCTTCCTGCAACCTTTTTATACCCACTTACTTACTTCACATACGAAAGAAGTCAATCTAAACGTGAAAAGAGCTTTTTACTTACGGTAACTAGGGGCTTGTCCAAGAAGGTTTGGCCTATAGCTTCGTCGGCTTCGTTGATGGTCCTCCTAATATTTGTCGTAAAGATACTTCACATAATTATACATCTCTCGTCATCGCGGTCCAAACGACGGGCTATCTCATCAGGTCCTACTCCTCTGTCTCGACCAGCATTTAAATGTACAATTAGGACCCCCGCATTATCATCATCCATTTCGGCTACAAGCTGATGCCTAGGGTAAAGAACGAATCTTAGTAAAAGTTCAATAGGGTGATACGATCCATCTTACTTCTGCATCAACTCTTCTATGGCAGGCTTAATTTTTGCGACTCCCCCGGTCGAATGTAAGCCCTTGCCTGATCATGAGGTGCGTCGTCCCGTGAACGTCAAATAGGAGGTTGAGCCCATGGAAAACGTACCGACGATGAGGTGTATTGTGGCATCACCACGCCGCTTCGCTTGTTCTATAGCTTGATCTGTATGGAATATCGCCTCCTTGACATATAAACCATGTAAATCAATCTCTCCCGGTCTACTATCCTGCGGAAACAATCGAAACCGAGTTGGGATAGCTCAATTCAGAAAACTGGGACTGGCATGCCTTGTTGTTCTCTTATTCAAAGAACATGGCAATGAGTGGGGAATGAGAAGAAAGAGCTCGAAAAACTCACCGACGTAGATCCATGCACTGGCTTCTTTGTTTAGAGACTCCATTCTCTTCTGGTGTGCTTTCCCTTCGTTAGACAGCTGTTTTGCTGCTGCACCATCTCCTCTAGAATAGGCCTCACGGCTTTCCTGAAAGCATTTTGCCATCTTGTCTCCTTCTTCATTAGCATGTTTCCTCAGATCGGTGTAATAAGGGTTGGCCTGGTTAAGCTGATTCTGGTCCTACAGATGGCGCCAATGTTATGCGACGTCAATGATAATATGTACATCCGCTTACAACGTGTCCGTGGTGCGGAGGTGAATGAGGTTTGGAGGGGCTATGGGGCGGCTGCTGTTGCCAATGCGGTTGCTGGTGGTTTTGGTTCGCTTGCTGATGTTGCTGTTGGTATTGTTGGTTAAACTGCTGATGTTGCTGCTGCTGCTGATGTTGGTGTTGTTGTTGCTGATGGGTTTGAGGGGCTCCTTGCCAGGAGGATGGCGTTGGCTCTTCTTTGGAACTGCAAAAGACGTTCACTAAAGCTTGAAGGACCTTCAGCAATCCCGACATGATTCGAAATCCAGCCCTATTGAAGGTAAAAACAAAAACTGGACACTGGACAGGAAACCGAACAGGACAGCACGAGGCACAACTCGGGCACAACCCTTACGTTCACGACAGGGATAATGCACATTGATGGAAAAAAAATGTATTAGAATAGATATAGTTATGCATGCTTAAGGCTAATACATATGCTAAGCACAAAGGATAGATAGAGAAAGCATAAAGGGATCACCCAAACCCCTGCAGAGACATAATTCAAGCACGTCAGATTTCCATTCCAACGAGTACAAATGCTGGGTCAACCGGGAGGGGAGGTTTGGTGACGACCGTCCCACCAACATACATGAGGGAGTGTAAAACTTCGCCCAACATCGGCGAAGATCTCTCCAGCACAATGACAAGAGCAGAGCATTCTAAAAGTTCATCTGCAAGATCGAGAAGAGCGACAATGCTACGCAGAAAAAAGACAGTCAGACAACCTTGATCTCACAGTGTATGACAGCTGCTACTCACCTTTCCCGCAGGCTTACACTTTCAGCATTCTTGGCATCGACATAGAGGGTCTTCATTTGTCCAGGTAAGTCTAGAACCATACCTTCAAACGACGAGCCAAGACTTTGAGCAGAGATTGAAACTTTTTTCGCGTGGGGAAGTGCCGACAGCCCATGACGAGGAAACACGGTCAAAAGGAATTCGAGCGCATCCTTCTCGTGCCGAGGACCAAACTGAGGCGATCCGACCCCGATGCTGCTGCTACAATCACTACTGTCATCTGGCGTCAGTGGAGGAGTAGAAAGATCTGACGATGCAGACCCGGTCCTACTGGGTACGGCGGCGCGTGGAATGGTAAAAGGACGAGAAACGTATGTAGAGGTGGAGTTGGGTACTTTAAGGGGAGGCGTGGGATTTTTTGGTGAAGACGCATTGGCAAAAGAAAGTGAGGAAAGTTCAAAGGAAGGAGAGAATGGCGCCGGTCTGCCTGTCACACATTCCGACGACCCTCGATCAGGAGGGCATTTTACTTTCGGGGTGTCAAAAGCGCCACTATAAGAATGGAAAGTTAAGTAGAGAATTGTAGGCATATGTATTGAAGACCCACCCCAGGTCCCCCAGAGAACGTAGTGGAATAGTAGTACATATCGTTATTGCCTTGAACTTGGCAAACAGCAAGAACACTGGGCTCGATGTCGAAGGAGGCAGCCCCATCCCCAACGGCTTGACGGCCGTTGCTGAAAAGAATTATATAGAAGTGTCAGTAAATCGCAATGGAGCTAGGATATAGTAAGAACTTACGTGGGGCAAAGACTAGATTTGGGTTTTATGAAATTTGACATGGGATTCAGCGACATATGCCAACTTGGCAGAGTGTAGAGGTTTGAGTAAGAGGTCTGGAGGAGAAAACTGTGAGCACTGAACAACGAGCAGAATATTTGTGAGGAGCGACGAACGATGGTGAGAGTATAGGAGCAAGAACGTGCTTTATGACTAAGCAGTGACCATGACACCGCCAAATGCCGGAGTCCCACCACTCAGGTTCTGTATCAAATTCTGGGCAACGTCCACAAAGTTCCTCAAGACTGTGAGTATCTGCCCTATTTTCACTCCTAGAACATCCGTATCCAGGCCTTTTTCCCTGATATCCGTCGCATCTACCGATTTCTCTTCGCATTTTGGTAGTTTGTGAGCTGGATGCTTCTCTTGTGTTCGCGATTACCTTGTGGAAAGTGCTGACTGAGGTTTTCCTCCCAGAACTCTTTTCTTTCACTCGAGACGCAAAAATGGCTGACGCTGCTCGTGGACGAGGTGGATTCGGACGTGGACGTGGAGACAGAGGCAGAGGTCGAAGAGGCCCTCGTCGTGGAGCTCGCAAGGACGATGAGAAGGAGTGGTGCGTCTTACGTCCACCCTGCGATCTTCAACCCAAGTACTCACTTTTTCCTTTTTTCCTGTTAAGGGTCCCGGTCACCAAGCTCGGACGTCTCGTGAAGGATGGCAAAATTAAATCTATGGAAGAGATTTATCTCTTCTCTCTCCCTGTGAAGGAATACCAGATCGTCGACTTTTTCCTCCCGAAACTAAAGGACGAAGTCATGAAAATTATGCCAGTACAGAAGCAGACTCGTGCTGGTCAACGTACTCGCTTCAAAGCCTTTGTTGCCATCGGTGACTTTGATGGCCATGTCGGTCTTGGTGTCAAATGTGCAAAGGAAGTGGCCACCGCTATCCGGGGAGCGATTATTCTCGCGAAACTCTCAATTATACCTGTCAGAAGAGGCTACTGGGGTGCCAAGCTCGGTGAACCACACACTGTACCTTCAAAAGTTGGCGGGAAAGTGGGATCTGTCATGTGTCGTCTGATCCCTGCACCGCGAGGAACTGGTATAGTCGCTGCCCCTGCATCGAAGAGATTGCTGCAGCTGGCTGGTATCGAGGATGTGTACACTCAGTCGAAAGGATCGACTGCCACGATGGGTAACTTCTTGAAGGCGACTTTTGCTGCGGTAAGTTGACCGTCATTTTCTGTTCGGTTGGAAGCCAAGACTGATAAAAAATCGCTTCACCAGATCACAAAAACATATTCATTCCTCACACCTGACTTGTGGAGAGAGATTCCCCTATCGAAGCTGCCATACGACGAATACAGTGCACATTTACAATTGGCGGCGGGTGGGAAAAAATATTAGGCTTCTTATCCGGTTCTCCTTCATTACTTGTCTTCTGTCTTCACTTGAATGTTGAATGAAAACGCTTTACCGTATCTGGTGTCATTGTACAAAACGATTTGAAACAGCGAATCGATCGAGTTTAGATTTTATTACTTATAAGTCTAACCTCCCCCTTTTCCTTCCTCCTCCATGGCTACTCCCTCTCATAGGCGACTGTACTCCTACGTACACTTAGAGAATACCACCAGGTATGTCCGTTATCGTTTCAGTCGTCTCCAGAGTCATGCTCAACCTGTAGGCAGTAGCAGCCACATCTCCTCCCCTCCGCCATCTCGTCCGCCATCTATACCTGTCCCCCCTTTGCCTCCTTCATTGAGCACGATGTCCCGCCCTCGCCTTTACCCATACTACGAACCGATGAGCAAGCTTTCCTCGTCAATGGTAGACCTATCTTCACGCTCTAGGCGATGTCCATCCACCGATCCTCGTCGAGCCCGCCGTCAAGGAACAGACTTTGGCTTTAGTCGGTCGACCGTCGATCTCCCGCCACTTCTTGTTCCTCCCTCTACAGAGTTTCTCGTCGAAAACCCGTGTTCTCCCACTTCGTGCAGCGTCTACAGCAGCATAGAATCAGATTCTGAGGCGTCATCCGTGCAGGACATACAACTCGATTTTCCAGAACCTCCTCCAATTAGTCCGGTTCTGCGTCGTATGAAAAGTTCGCAGTTGTTTACGATGGACGACGTCACTATTGCACAGCTGGGCGAGAGAGGTTTTCAAACAGCCCTCACAGCCATGTCTCCAGACCCTATCGAAATTCAGTCTACCGACGACGTCTTGTCAGATATCCTAACAGATTCGACATTATCGCCTATCACGGACACTATGTCAACAGACAGTCCTGACTCGATCTCGCAGGAGCTAGACTTAGATCGCCAATCTATTCTCGAGTCGGCAAATTGGTTGTATCAACCACCAGGTCCCCCCTCGCGACTCTCCGGTAATGTTTCCCCCAATAACTACCGTTCGAAAATACATCCCTCTCCATCCCATTCAGCCCGCCCTTTCACTTCCCCGTCCATAATCTATCCACCCCTGTCTCGCCATGTCCCTAGAATGAGATCGTTGAAATTTTCTGCATCAAAGATAGAACGTTCGGACGTGCTAACAGAGAAGCCAAAAATCCCAAAATCCACGGGCCACGCCCGATCTGCATCCGCGGACTTCCAAAATCCTTGTTCGACTGGTTTCTTCGGCTCTTCTTCCGATATGGCCGTGGACCTCCCACGAAATATACGCATACACGATGTCCAGCCTCCGAACAAGTTCGTCCAGACTCACCAAAGATCAATCTCCATGATGACGCCTGTAGGGCTTACCAAGCCGTCGACTCCTCTCGATCACAGTGTCAAGAACACCCATTACAGGGAAGAATTCAAGTCTTTCATGGATATATCTCCGGAACGAGGAACATCACGTCTTGGAACCAGGAAGGACACCGTGAAGAAGTTGTTGACAAGAGCTGGTACTCTTTTTGACTGGAAGAGACACAGCAAGTCTGGGAAATAGTAGCGCTGGCTCGCTTGTTTCAGCGACTACTACGCCATGGATCTTGTACTCGATATTAATGTTCTGTATGCCATATATTTTGCCTATCCTCATGGTCAGCTATTTCCTTATGACAGCCCTACAATGGTTTGCATAAATAGTTTTGTACTTGTAACATTGGCTTGTATAAAGCACAGTCGAACAATAGCTCTGTATGTAGCACTTCCGAAAACATGATATTCTCACTCCGCTCCTCATTTCGTTTTCAGGCTTCTCTGCGCTTGATTGAGAGCTTTCCTTCGACATGCACTCGCTCATCAACAGGTCGATGCAGTCCCCTAAAGCAGACGCTCACCCATGATCAATAATGTTGATAGGGACAGCCGTCACTATCGGTGATCTTTCTCTAGAGCTCAGCTGGTTGCAATCTGGTTGTCAATCTAAGTAGAACATCAGCCTAAGGTTGCGAACAACGCGCGCGAATTTATCCATGTACGCGAGCTAACCGATGTTAACTAGCCGCGCTATGGCCGACCATTTTTTGAGCTTGGGCTGACCACGAACTACGAAGACTTGCAGCGAGCGCAAGTCGCAACTAGCAAAGCTCGTCGGTACAAACTCCAGTCCATGTCTCCTTGTTAAAAACTAGGTAAGTGACGGTGTGTCCACGGAAGTTGCGTCATATACTTCGACCTCTCGAAGGACCCAGTAACTTTGGTCGAGAAAGAAACTCGAAGCCAGGTACTGACAACTGGAGTTGTATATATGTAGAGCATTCGTATTCCATTTTCTAAGCGTACAGCATGATGACATGGTCGACAGTTGATCGCTTTCCTTCCCTAATGTCGTCCTTTTGCAAAATGATAGGGTTATGTTTGGGTACAGTCAAAAAGCTGGAGGATAAGGAAGTGGAAGGGGTTGTAAGTAGTTTGGGCGGCAAAGGAAATTCATCCAAGTCAACAGAAACGCTACTCGCACTCGATTCCGAACTTGCGAGGCTGCAAAGGGAAGGTGTAGACTGAGGGCAGAGAAAACCATTAGAAATGGATCGCGCGTCCTTCCTAAAAGGGCTCGCTTTAATCGCATCTGTTGACTCTTCGGATTCCGATATGACGACCATTGGTGGAGGTGGTAAGAGTTCCTTCGGCTGCTCCGAGAATCTCCATGAAACGAGAATACCTCTCTTAACTTCCATGCTTTGTGTCTGAGCCCTCTTGACTTCAACTTCATAGATGCCTCCTTCCTCTTCCATGCTAACCATACCATCCAGATCGATTTCAGAGTCGGTATGTTCGAATTCGGATGTCAAAGAAGTAACTGAGGATCTCGGGATACTAGTAGTGCATAGACTATCCGACATCGTTGCGGTAGTGGTGGTAGTGGTGGTAGTAGCAGATGACTGGGAGCCGGTGCGACTTCGCTGAGTTCTTCTCCACACGCTGGCGAGACCCGCACGGATCGAGAGAGCAGTACACTCGTCGTTACTATTGGTATTTGAGCTTGATAACACCAACGTTTCCGAGCGTGGCGCTGAATCGGGTTCAAGATTGTGACACGGTCCTCCTGGCACTTCAAGAAGTCCAATCCGAGGAGAGACAGGTTCAACAGAGGGCTTTTCGCGAATAGCAGATTGAGGTGATTTGCGGAAAATGTTGCAACTTCGCGTCGCCTTGACCGTAACTTGCGGGGAACGAAATAGGTACACGTGTAGAGTGACAGCTGCGACGACCAAGGTAAAAAAGGCAGCAATCACAATTAGGACGACCTCAGATGTGCTTATAGGCGGTTGGAGAGAGATAGGTGTAGACGATGAGAGTAGTGTGTTGACTGTGGCGGGAGGCACTGAATGACTACCGTGGATCTGACGACGACAAGGCAGTTCCAAACCATTTCTAATGGAAGGCATGAGTTTATGACGGGCGAGGAGAGAAATGGTGTAGGAGCGTGATTGAAGATGGGAGTAGCAGTGCGTGACAATTGATTATTACTGGCTGCTCTACCGACTGTTCATTTTCCACCCTTTTTGCCCTTTTTCTGCTTCTTCATGTATTGTCCTGGGTCAACAAGTTCTCCTTCGAGCTTCAATTCTCCGGTTCCTCTCATCCAGTCTACCTGTTCTCCTCCCGCACCTCCAATGCCCTCAAATCTCCTGTTGAAACGACCTAGTCTTCCTGTAGTACTAGCCTCATCCTGTACTGCTTGGTCATCTGCCCATAGATGTGTATTCCATAACGGATTGTTGGTAGTGTCTCGAGTGAGACGAATCATAGACCGTGGAGACGTAGTCCAGTGAGTGAATGAAGTGCCATCTGCGCGAATGACGCGCTGAGGAAATTTTGGAACGATTGGGTTCGGTAAAACTGGTGCTCGTCGCTTCCAGACGTGTGTGCGACCATAAGGAGAGCTAGAAACATGTCGAATTTGACCAAACGACGTGAATGGGTTGCACTTGGCTGTGTGCATTTTTTTGTGCGGTTGGCAGGGGAGATGGACTTTTGCTTTGTCAGCATAGCATCGCGGTCGACGCTGCGGTTGAGGACAGCTCCCACCACCACCATCATAACATGTCGCAGCTCGCTCCCATTATTTGTGATAATGGTACTGGATACTCCAAGATAGGGTTCGCCTGCTCAACCTGAACTTGATTCGCTCTACAGTTATCTGATCTCTCGTTTTAGTTTCGCAGGGAACTCCGATCCATCCTTGTATGTAACGGCCACGGACACTTGAGGTCGTACTAATTCTATGGTCACAGTGTTTTTCCAACCGCTATAGCTACCAGAGGCTCTGCTACTCAGACGTCTCGTGCACCCGCAGTGCCATCAAAACCTGGTCATCTCGCATCTAAACGTGGAGTGGAGGATCTCGACTTCTTCATCGGCGATGAAGCATTGGCTAATGCAAGAACTCCTGGATACGGTGTTCACTATCCCATTCGACATGGTATGATTGATAATTGGGATCATATGGAACGGTACTGGGAACAAGTAATCTTCAAGTATCTGAGGGCAGAACCAGAAGATCATTACTTCCTCTTGGTCCGTTTCCGCGTCGTTCTTGCACACCTAGATAACTAAATATGTTGTAGACCGAGCCTCCCCTCAATCCTCCAGAAAACAGAGAGCAGACAGCAGAAATCTTCTTCGAGTCGTTCAACATCAAGGGCCTTTACATCGCAGTACAAGCTGTCCTAGCGCTTGCTGCCTCTTGGACGTCGCATCGCGTAACTGATCGCACACTCACCGGCACAGTTATCGACTCTGGTGATGGTGTCACCCACGTTATCCCTTGCGCGGAAGGATACGTTATAGGAAGTGCTATTAAGCACATTCCAATTGCTGGACGGGACATAACCCAATTCGTCCTCAATCTACTGCGAGAACGTGGGGAAACATCGGCTATCCCGCCAGAAGATCAACTCAGGATTGCCAGTAGGGTGAAGGAAAATTACAGTTACGTGTGTCAGGACATTGTGAAAGAATTCAGGAAGTACGATGTAGAACCTTACAAATATTTCGAGCGGTTCGAAGGAGAGCACAGTGTGACAGGACGGGTGAGTTCCGCTGTGGCGACCTTTATATCGCTCATCAAAGTTTAACCAGCCTTCTTCCTAGCAATACTCAATCGACGTAGGCTATGAGCGATTCCTGGCGCCTGAGATATTCTTTAATCCAGAGATTTATTCCTCCGATTTCCTAACGCCATTACCTGAAATAGTTGACGACGTGATCCAACAATCCCCTATCGATGTTCGTCGCGGTTTATACAAGGTGGGCTCTTTCCAGCTATGAGAATTTGTTGAACTTATCTTGGTTGAAGAATATCGTATTGTCCGGAGGATCTACCATGTTCCAACACTTCGGAAATCGTCTCAAACGTGACCTCAAGCAGCTAGTAGATCGTCGATTGGATGCAAGTGCCTTGGCAAGCGGAAGTGCACAAAAGGTAAGGTTCATTACATGGGTGGCGGAGACCTAAAAGTTCCAACTCAAACTCTATAGTCGTCTGGTGTCGAAGTTGATGTTATCTCTCACAAACGCCAAAGGTAAGAACCTTTCCTTGGTCACGATGTGCCGGTTCTTGAAGAACGTCTCGTTTCCTAGATACGCTGTCTGGTTTGGAGGATCTCTGTTGGCAGACCTCGTAAGCATACGTTCGACCGCGTCACACTGGTATCAGTGCTCAAACCCGTTTTTCAGCCTGAATTCTACACCTCGTGCCATACCAAAGCCCAATATGATGAAATTGGTCCAAGCATTTGTAGACGTTACCAGATTTTCGGAAGCGCTACGCAATAGACACGTTGCAACTTCGATTAAATGTGTTCTTCGTAGTAAATTAGAAACGGATTGACTGGAACAATTTGTCTCCGTTGATGAGCGTCGTATCTTGATCTACTAGTAATACTTTAATCCTTCTCCTCAGGAGCCGACGGATTACTGGAGTCGTGTATGGTAATCATCGTCCTGAGGATTTCGAACCCTCATTAGTGGACGCAGATAATCGTGGATCTTCTGCAGCTTGGCTCTTGGAAGTTTTGACGCGATTCAAGTGGGTTCGGTCCATAGCTTCAATCAACGCTTCTCGCCTTGTGATCATAGCTTGAACCACGAACGCTACCACAGCCTAGAGAAATCACATTTCAAGTAATTGGGAATCGTCCACCGAGGAAAAAAAGAACTCACAGCAACAGTACCAAACAGAATGAAACGATCTTTCCACCGGTCGTCCACCGCGCCTGACGCGTAAAGTTCTCTATGTCGTCGTATATGAGCTGCCCTCCTGGACGCTGTAGTCGCTTGTTGAGACATAGATCCATAACGGCTCAATCCCTCCGCGTCCGAATCCGACGTTGGTGAATGTCCCCTCAAGATGTTGTAGGCATTGCTTATAGCTTGAAACCGAGCATGTGCAGTTTCTTCCGAGGACTCTGAGGATTTGTTTTTGTCTGGATGGTAGATACGAACTAGTTCATAGTCTACAAGTAGTGATGAACGAGAATTTTGAATAACATCAGCGAGGCTCGTAAGAGAACCTCTCACATCGTTCTTTGATTTCCTCTTGTGACGCACTCCGCGAAAGATGGAAGATTTGATGAGGGGTGGGGTTTGCGTGAGTGGGGAATGGGAGAGAGTTACTCGGAGAGTTGGAAGAATATCGACAACAATGCCTCCCTAGACGAGGGTACTGGGAGAACGAAGGAAAGGGACGGAACATGCTTACTCATTGTCTCGAGGCAATCATGCTTACCAATTGTTCTTCAGTGTAAGATAACTTTGAAAGTGTCCTCGTAGACAAAATTAGTGCATTCAGTATGAGAAAACAAAAATACAAATGACTAAGGTGGTACAAAATTATTCTACGTGACATATGCTTAGGAAAATGGTGTGCGTGCGAGGTCGTGTGAATGAATGCTGTAATTTTGGTCGTCGAGATGTGAGCCGTATTTACGAAAATATATGTGCTGAATGAATTTTAAATACTCTATAATGTTCGGATTTTGCTTGTAGTATCACCAACGGTGACAAATCATCGTTGTGCAGGTGGCAGAACCTGTGATGACTCTTCAGGAGTTCTTCCAAGGGAATTAATTGCCTGGGGGGCCGCTGTAGAAGGAGAATGATCATTGGAAGAGGAGGTAGGAGATTGTAGAGGCGTTATTGACCATCGTCTAGGTAGCAAGGTTCCAAAATTAGTCGAGGCCGAGTCCCGAATATTACTCGAGTAGTCTGTAGGACTCGTTGCAGTCGATGGGGTTGCTGGGTATGGCTGAAGGACGGATCGATCGAGTGGAACATTTCGATCGGGCGTTGGGTTTCGCGCACGTGTAAAGACGGAATCAGCATCGGAGATGGTAGATGTAATGGCACCCTTCTCGAGGATGTTGTCCGCCGAATCCTCCCTTTCCATTTTATCAGATTTCTTCTGGCCTCTTCTCCACAATCTCTGGAAGCCAATATTGAGGACGATGTTGATGACCATTATTATGATCGAAACCGAAAAGATGACTGCAATGACGACCCCAATGACCACACGTGGAATCGCTTGCACATTGAAACGCTCGACAAAGGCGAAAAGGAGGCCAGCACAAATGACACGAATGGTGGCCAAAAAGGAAGTAAACACGTCTCCTCCTCGCGTCTTGTGTGGACGTAGCACAAGAATGCCAAGAAGGGTTGCAATCTCGACCAACAATATTAAAACGACTTGAGCTAAGCCTTGGGACTTGGCGGCAGCTATGAATAATGCTTTCATGAATGCGGATATCACGTAAAAGACAGAAAAGTAGTATCGCTGAGTGCGGTACTGTGCAAGGATGGGTCCATGTGATAGAAGGAACGGGATATTGTCATATAGGCCGTCACTGTCAGATGAACGACGACGGCGGAAGATGATTAGACATGTGCAGCCTACGCCGATTATAATCGCCACGAATGAGATCACAGATAAGAGAATCGACAACCACGAGTCTTTCAGGGTCCATTGATACATGCAAAAGACCATAATAGGTGAAAACATTACCAGTGCCTGTAAAAAACGAGCTTTGAGTGAGTAATCATCGGGAGGCACGAATCGGACACGCGTACCAAGCGAAGGGACCATGCTCTAACGAACGATGGATAAGAATATTTGAGTTTGAGCTTGTTGTCACCGTGGCCAAGGTTCAACCGCTCCATCACATACAAAGCTCCATATCCAACCACAAACAGGAATATTGTGATGGCGATCAAGATCAGAGTGCAAATGAAGACCGTCATGAATGCATTCGCAGTGGCGATGTGGAGCGAGTTGGCGTATATTGGAATACCAGCTTGGAGAACGTTCGACGAATCTTGGGTAACGGTTTGAACTGCCCCGGAACTGTCGTCTCCTGTGCTAGCCAACTGATGGAGTCGCAGATCAGAAAGAGGGGAAGAATGATCGACAGTCATGTTCGAAACAGTTGTTAGGAAGGAACGTGGAACTTCTGGGATTGCAAGGGTTGAAGAGTCACCTAGGAGTTGCGCAACGTTGGCATTCCAAGGGGATAATTTCCGGTTGACCAGCCCTACGGGTGAGTCAGAGGTGGAGTTGGCAAGATTTCCACCCGTACGCGCTCGCATGTTATCGATAGCGTTTTGGACAGAGTCCGATGAAGATGTAAATAAGGACATGGCCCAACCGAAATTCAGAGCAAACGAGCGGTAAAGTGAAGGATAATTGAGATTGAGGAAGGCGGTTGCAGCGATAGACTGATAAAAGGATAGTAAATCAATCAATCTGAATGGAATGGGTGTGTCGGGGGATGTTGATTGCCAGATGGCAGCTAATAGGGTGGCTATGGCCACGCCTCCGGTCGACCACTCAACGGCAGTCTGATGTGTAGACCAGCCATTGGAGAGCGTGGCTTGAACACATGCCCTGATTCTCCCTGTATCGGTCTCCGTAAGCATGAGTTGGGCATAAGCCTCTAAATCTGGTATTTTGTAGGCAATAGCAGGAATCCTGCTGCTGAATGAGTCGGGGATAGTAAGAGAGTCCTGGCCGTGGAATTCTTGGATGGGGAGTGGGCAGAGTGCACCGCTTAACACCTTGCAGAGATCAAGGGTCAAGTTGACGGGTTTCATCCCATAGACATTGAGCAAAAGATTCGCAGAAACCGACACATCGGGTAGCTGTAAGGAGGTAAGTTGAATGACCTCACGAAAACTACCAAACACCAGGCTAGACATACAACGCTAGATGCAGTGATATTGAAGGAAACAGATCTGTTTCTTGCGAAATAAGCGACGTCGAATTGTTGAATCAGTAAGGATTCCGGTGGTTGACAGTACGTGACAGAAGAAGTGACTAGAAGAAGCATGTAGTCATGAGAGGCGAACATGTAATAGATGATCGACATGAGTACTCACAAAGTCTATCTCCCTGAGCTACAGCGGAAGGAAAAAGCAGAAAAGTCGTGAACAGTAGGGCAAGAATCCGCAACCTGGCGATTGTAGAAAAGAACATGGGAGAAAGAAACACAATGGCCAGATGGGACCTGTGTGATATATAGTGAGGGCCTGGTAAAAGGGGGCGTCAAGCGCGTTGTACTACTTACGGTGGGTCGCTATTGTTTCAAGGACAATAAAAGTCTTAGCAATTGCCGAGTCCTTGTCCTCTTGTGACCCGGTGAAATTTCAAATTGCTGGATTTATAACGGCGGAAGGTTGATGATGATGGTAGTAAAGAAAGAGAGGAATGTGAGCGTTGGGGCATTCGATTATTGACTGGCTGGGCTCCTACAATAACGTAACCAGCTGCGGTGGTGCGACGCCGCCGCGCACGCATTTGCCTTCCGACTCTTTTCATCATTCCAAGGTACCTCATACAAAATAAAACACGCCGCCTCCAGCAATTTAACGGCAAGGAGATCCACTGAGGAGAAGAATAATAGCGGGAGCTTAGAGGGATAACAAGTAAATGGAAATTACCATTTGCGGAACAGAGATATTTGTCATCATCATTTCCACGTTTGCTTACGTCAGATTTCCCCTCCGATTTGGGCCGCTCGACTGTCGCGACATCGTCCTCTTTCTCATCGTTGACAATGTTGCTCGCGTCTGCCGCACGTACAGTATCCACCACTCCAGGTATAGGCCGTCGTGCTGCCTCAGCCATCGCGTTCAAGTATTCCAACGCTATTTACGGCGCTGCTCTCGCAAAGTCACCTCAGGTTCTCAACCAAGTTCATGCCGAACTCGCCCATGTATCCTCCACCATAAAGTCAACACCAGAAGTCAATGCTTTTATCCATAATCCCACTCTCTCAGCTAAGGACCGGGCAGCTGGTCTGACCAACCTCTTTACCCGCTTAGAATCCTCCGGTGCAAAGAAAACACCCATGTCCGATATTACCAAGAACCTGTTGACAATTCTGTCGGAAAATGGGCGTTTAGGAGAGGCAGAAGGCGTCATTGAAGGCTTCAACGAACTCGTCGCGCAGTACAAGGGAGAGCTCACGGTTACTGTTACCTCTGCTGCACCCCTCCAGAGGGATATTCTTGGCCGTCTTGAAACTGTTCTCAAGCAGTCTCAAACAGCACAGCAAGCCAAAACCCTCAAAATCACAAACAAGGTCCGTAGCTGTTCAACTCATACATCTACTGCGCTTATAACTTTTTTTCCCGCTGTAGGTCAATCCTTCCATTCTCGGAGGAATTGTGGTGGATTTCGGTGACAAGACCATTGACCTCAGTGCTCAATCACGGGTCACTAAACTCAACAATGCGCTACAGCGTGCGTTTTACGTTGCTTACTTTCATCCGCTATTCTAATTTTGTCCTTCCCGATCCAGAGGCCGTTTGAGCATCGCGGATAACCCGCCTGGAATCGGCAGAGGAGGGATTCTTTACGGCAGTTGTCCCTTATCACCTATTGTAAACACAAATAGATCCATAAACTCTTCCTATCTTTTGACCGGAACTCGAGTCTTTAACGCTCTCGTTGAAAAGCTACAACTTAAACTTCAGCAAAAAAATCTGACCACAACTACAATTGGACTGCGTAACATACGCTTAAGGCTGTCCTGACAAACGATGCAACCGACCTTAGGCGAGCTCTGCAATTGATCTGAACAACATTGGATTCGGAAGAGAATCAGATAGGTAGCCAATTTTCATCATGCGCCAGCTAATTGACGTGCAGCATCCCCGCCTGATTTGTCACGTCGCTTCTCCCGCTCCTTGCTGCCTGGTTATTTGGTTTTTGAGCGATGCAAAGTAAAGGTAGAAGTAAGTCGCTACTAGCTTGAAGAAGGGCTTCCTGTATATCCGGTCAGTATAAGGTAGGGATCCGCGACACTTTGAACTTTCTGTGTCGCGAAGGTTAAAATCCTCGGTTTTCTTCGATTGCTTCTTCCACAAAATGAAGGCATTGGGTAGCTGGCGACCCGCAAATGTAATGCTTGAGTCTAGAGGCTTATTGACGTCCGAGTCCCACAGGATACAATCAAGAAATGCAACTAGATATACCCTAGCTTCAGAACGACGGATTTCATTTCCTGAAGGGGATCCACTGCCACACTATCGTCTGAGATGATCAGCCTCTGACCAGGGGCAAAAGGCCGATAGGTGATTCCATGGCCTAGTATAGGTGGTGCCGAAGTCTGTGACTCGTTCATAAACACCAATAAGGGGTCAGATGCACTATGAACACCCACCATTACCGAGATGCGCCCATCAGATATCCTGGGGGTCTACGTTGGGCCCTTCATGATAGGTGATACCCTTGTTAACGAAAAGAGGATTCCACGCCAGTGACTCCCTTTATATAGTGTTATGAAGGGCTTCCAACCAGAGTTCCTAGTGATTTTTCCTAGACCAACCACGTCATATTCCTACTTGCAATGAGTTTCCCGACTTCGCTACTTACCAGAGTCCTTTGTGTAATTTTTGCCATGGTGGGCTTGGATATTACAGTCACACCCCCCCATCCCCCTCCGCCGAAAGAGGAGGAAGCACCCTCTACGAGCTGGGAGATTCTAGTCAAGCAAAGATGCGGTCCAAAGCTCGTCAAAGTACGTCCCCACGACTTGGGAGGATCAAAATTCATGGCCTCATCTTTTTCACTCAGTTGATATGCTGGTTCGCATCTTTCTCAGAGCTGGTCGTGATCGCTGCTCGGGCTATTGGGCCCACCTGTGACCTTTCTCGGCGTATACTGGGTATTCTGGATGGGAAGAGAAGTATCGACTTCGTCCACGCTTCCCCATTATGTATTATGGGGGCCATGCTGGCTGTCTTGGGAGGAATGATTCGTCATTTGTGTTATCGAGAATTAGGGAGTCTATTCACATTCGAAATGAGTATCAAACGTGGACATAGATTGGTGACGACCGGTCCATATTCGCTCGCTAGACACCCGGGATATACAGGTGTTTTGTGCACGGTCGTAGGGGTAACTGTACTGCACATAGGACCAGTAAGCGCTTTGATCTTTTCACCGGTGAATTTCGAGGTAATTGCAGTGAACATTTAGGGATCCTGGGCAAGAGAATGCGGAATCCTGGAGAGCAAAGTCGGGATGACCATCATGTGCACATACCTTGCTCTTACAGGTCTCATAAGCTTTGGGCTGTTGAGTCGTATGGCGAAAGAGGACGAAGCGTTGAGAGATAAATTCAAGGAGGAATGGGAGGAATGGGCAAGGAGGGTTCCGTGGAGGCTTGTCCCGAGAGTCTGGTGAAAATTAGATCTCGACCTTGTTATCTTTGCCTTCGTCGGGGAGATCCCGACGGCGCTTATCTTATCTTTTACTTCAACTCCCATGCTCTCTAAGCATGGAATCTGAACAAATCGGTATTCATTGATATCTTTTACTGATATTCCGCAGTCTCATTGATTTTGTAGTCGAGTGGTATGCAATAGCGACGTAGCTTCGAAAACGTCCTGATATTATCGTTCTCTTCTAGCCCAATATGCTCGGAAAAGGTTCCAGAACGCGACATAAACACTCATATTGATGGTGGTTGCTCTGTCACCGTTGTAACCACCCCAAACTCTTCTCAAGCCTCCTCGAGTCAAGCTAGCTCCACCGTTCCAAAGCAACAGACCTCCCGGTCCCGTTCGAAAGCTTCAGGTTCCAGCGAAAAACCAACTTATTCGATCTTCCAAAACCGGAAGGATTTGAACGCAAACACCCCTCAAGTACCTCCTCCGGAAAAGGCTCCCTCTGCTAAAAAGCGCGGCCATCATGAACTCGCTACCTCCAATTATACCCCATCCAAACGCAACAGGATCTCTTCCAATCTTGCTCAAGCTAACCCGCTCGCAGAACGGCTTCGACCACAATCTCTCGATGCATACATCGGACATCGTCATTTAACATCGCCCGATTCGCTGCTCATGAAATCCCTTGAAGCCAAAACCATTGGAAGTATGATATTTTGGGGTCCGCCTGGGTAAATTTTCTTGCTTTGTACGGTAAAACAACCCTGAACTTGGTGGCAAAGATGTGGGAAAACCACCTTGGCTAGGCTCATAGCCAAGCGCACGAATGCAGTTTTCAAAGAACTGAGTGCGACCATCGTCGGCATAAACGATATTCGACCGATTTTCGAAGAAGCCAAAAATACTCTTTTGCTATCCGGAAGGTGAACAATTATTGATGTATGGAAGGAGCCATGCTAAAATCTTCTTGTTACATAGAAAGACCGTCTTATTTCTTGACGAAGTTCACCGTTTCAACAAATCACAACAGGTGGCGTAGCAGCGCTTCGCAGAATTGCATCAGGGTGGACTAATCATGAACTGCTCGCGTACCAGGACATTTTTTTGCCATTCATAGAGCAAGGCCATATACAGGTCTGTGTTTTCTTCTTGGGGTTGTGTTAATCTCATTTATGACCTTAATCTTAGCTCATCGGTGCTACTACCGGTAAGTTTTTGTTCGCGAAGACAAATAGATATGTCATACCTAAACCTTCTGATCCAGAGAATCCATCCTTCAAGCTCACCGGCGCTCTGCTCAGTCGCTGTAGGTGCGACAAAGTTTACCTCCTCCACCTCTTGATATCTATCTTATTTTTAGAGTTCTTGTCCTCCAGCGGCTGACCGAGGAGGATATCGAGGAAATTATACGAAATGCTGTATCTCGAATTACCTCCTCAAATGATACCACAGAAACTCAAGTAAGCCTATTTGCTATTGAGCTTTGAATCGAACGGAATCGAACATGCATGTTTCCAACCAGGAAGATTCACCATCTACGACGTACTCGGAGAGTTCCCCACAGTCCCGCTTTCCTCACTTAACACCCAAAGTGGTCGCGTCTATCACATCGTTGTCAGCTGGAGATGCTCGTACTGCGCTCTCCCTTCTCGAATTGGTTATATCTGCGTCTACCACCTCTTCGGAATCTGCTTTGATTGAAGACCTCAGACGGTCGGTGTCGACGTCGTATGATCGTACAGGGGATAGCCGATATGACTTGATTTCTGCTCTTCACAAGAGTGTTCGTGGAAACGATGCAGATGCAGCTATGTACTGGCTGGCAAGGATGTTGACCGCTGGCGAGGATCCGTTATATATTGCTCGTCGAATGGTGGTTTGTGCCAGTGAAGACATCGGGTTAGCGGATGCCCATGCGCTTCCTCTGGTGAATGTCTTTTATGTAAGAAAAGAGGAGAGTACTGAAAAATGCTCTAGGCTATGGCAGCACTTCAGGCATGTCAGGTCGTAGGCATGCCAGAGTGTCGTATCAATCTGGCCCATATAGTGACGTACCTCGCGGAAGCACCCAAGTCGACGCGTTCATATGAGGCCTATAATCGGGCTGAGGCTGCAGCGAAAGCTGATTTAACCCTTCCCGTCCCTCTGCAAGTTCGCAATGCACCTACAGGGTTGATGAAAGATCTGGGGTACTCTGAAGGTTATCGTTATAATCCCGAGTATGCGTAAGTCACCCTCACTGAATACACGAAGCCGCCCTTACTCTTTGCTGAAACCTTGAACAGCCATCCCGTTCATAACACTTACCTTCCTCCCGCAATACAAGGACAAAGGTTCGTCAGACAAGAAGGTGATATGACTGATAAATTATGGGACGAGGAAGCTTTGAAACACTGGGAACGCGTGCACAACACGACCTGGGAGGGTCGTAAGTGATGAATATACGTTCACCACTAGCGCGTTTGCACCGGAAGTGAATTAATTTTCTTGGTTTTTGCGGAATGTACTATATATATATAACGTGTGCATACATGCTCTATGTAGCAGGGTTGTCAAATGTGGCGGAATGAGCGGAATGGGCCACTCAGGTTGGGTAGCTGCCCTCGTGTAATCGCACCCGTGCCTAGGGTCTTCATTTAAGAAAGTGCAGCGCGGGCCCAGTCCCTTTCCTGTTCTTCATCCTCATGGGTACTTCTCACTCCAGCTTGAACTCCACCTCCCAGGGACAGCGTCACAGCGAGCAGAATGAGAAACGCCATCTTGTCGCTTCCCTCTCGTCATTGACCCTCGATGCTTCCCCACTTTCTATCAACGGTTCGTTGTCGCTGGGCAGTATTTCTTCTTGGGAGTCAGAAGTGGGGGCAAACCCGAAGGCACAATTAGCTCGAACGATTCTCTCACACTCGAACATCACTGATGCCTTGCAATCCCGAGATGCCTTTGTTTCAACAACCCATATCTTCAACAACGAGGTGGACTTCAAGACTGGGCCTGCCACGAATCAGAAGAGCAGCGGTCGATGCTGGTTGTTTGCGACGACGAACGTCCTTCGTTATGATATTATGAAAAAACTGAAGCTCAAGGACTTCCAGCTTTCGCAGGTACGCTATCACCCACTCAAATGCTCAATACCTGTTCATAATCTGGTGCCCCCAGTCTTATCTTTTCTTCTATGATAAACTGAACAAGGCGAATTACTACCTCGAACTCATGATACAACACGCAAATTTGCCGTTGGACGACAGAATCGTTAATCACTTATCGGACGACATAATTTCTGACGGTGGTCAATGGGATATGGCAGTCAATCTTTTGGAGAACTATGGTGTCGTCCCTCAGCCAGTGTTCCCCGAATCTACCCATTCCTCTTTATCTGGTCCCTTGAACACATTGTTGAAGACTAAGCTCCGCGAACATACCCTTATCCTCCGGCGTTTGTCCGATGAGTTAAAGTTAGCACACGTCTCGGGTGACCAATATCTCCATCGGCTTCGATCCGAGAAAGAGAGACTCATGAAGGAGATCTATACAATCATGACTGCCACCCTTGGTGTTCCTCCCTCTCCGGAGAAGAAATTTGTGTGGGAGTACTACGATTCAGATGGCAAGGTTGGAAGGTGGGATGGAACCCCTCTGGAATTCCTTCGTGCCTTTGGACCGAAACAGTACAAGGTATCTGCAATTTTATCGGAAAGTCATTTAAGACAATCTGACCATGTACAATCTTTCTGGTCAATCATTAAAGCCCAAAGATTCGTTCTCGCTTGTCAACGACCCGCGCAACGCTTATTCTCAATCAATCACGATCGACATGCTTGGGAACGTCTGGGGAGGTCGTCGCGTTCTTTGTGAGTTCACCTTTAAGTATTTCGTAATCCGTACTCAATTCTTTGTAATGTAGATGTAAATACCGAAATAGAAACCATGAAGGCAGTAGTTGTCAAGGTATGATCATCCTCACTTCCTTCCACACTATAACAATAACTCGTCCATAGATGATCAAGGCTGGTCTACCGGTATTCTTTGGTTGTGATGTTGGTCAATCCTCCGAGTCAACGAAGGGCCTAATGGACACTTCGTTGTTCAAATTCGAAGTCAGTGCATTATCAAATACGATTTGGTCTCGAGCATAAAGATTTTCTTCCAGGAAACCTTTGACATCACTTTAGGACTCTCCAAAGCTGAACGATTACAACTGAACGAATCCGCGATGACTCATGCGATGGTTATATCCGGAGTCCATTTGGATGCTGCCGGGAAACCCGTACGATATAAGGTCGAGAACTCATGGGGTTCCGATAGAGGTCAAGACGGCTATTTCGTGATGACCGACAAGTGGTTTGAAGAGTGAGATTTTGTTTTGATCCATTGAGGATGGTTCTTCTGATGATAATGGTCTCGGTGAATCTCTGTAGGTTCGTGTATCAGATTGTGGTCCCCAAATCCCTTGCCCCGAAGGAATTGGTTGCAGTATACGAGAACGGAACACCGAAGGTTCTTCCTCCTTGGGATCCTATGGTAAGCGCCATTTGTGCCTTCCCTGTGGTGATCTGGACTGTCCTAATCTTTCGCAGGGAACGTTGGCATAGTTATGTACCTTCGTTTCCGGAACTCACCCCACCCGGCCACACAAGGACAATTTATATGATACCCGAGAATTATGTAAAGTTTACTTCTTCGCATTGAACATGAAAACGAGAGAAAGCCGACATCCCTGACAACATTTGAGTTGAGGCGACCAAGCTCAAGGTTAAATTGACTTGTTTTCTGGCCTTCAATGGATAAGTACCACATAATTGAACTGGGGTGACAACATTTGCCAGTGCCCGTCTCCACATCAAAACACCCTCGAGACATTCATCTTCCAGTACTTCCTATCGTGCACCCCTTTCGTAGTTTTCAATGACTAGCGGGTATGAACGCAATTTCATTTGCTAACCAAAGGAGTGAGGTGACCATCGTGGTTAAAACCCGTAGTCGCGACATGTGGATGAGTGCCTATTTTCCTGTAAAGGAGACTCGGCCCGCGCAGTCACCGGTCACCTACTAGCTAGTCTTCATCTTCATGCGTCCTCAGTCCATCCACCGCCATCGTCGTCTCGAGAAGGAATCTCCAACTGAACTGAAGCCGATAACAACTTCATTCCCCCGCCTAATTAGGATAATAATTGAATCGAGGCTGTTAATCTCTTCGCTGATTGCCGGCCTTACTTATTCAACGACCTACGTATACAATATTATAGTTCTGGATGATTATCACTCGGTTGCCACATAGAAACTGTTTAACAGCAGGCGCTCGCCAGCACCCTTCCTTCTATCCCCTCTTCAGACCAAGACACACTCTTTCGATTTGTTAGTCTTCAATGCCAGTGATTCGCCCCCTTGGCCTCCGCATCTCATTCTTTGGGATGGTCAGCGCTGTGATGGTTGCCTTGAAGCTGAAGGAACACATGGACGGACGTGAGTAGATCTTATATTCAGGTTCATGTCTGTTCAGAGATGAACACGGTCTCTTTTGTCAATCAAGGGCCTCAAGACGAAGAAGGGAGAGTAGCCCTACATGAACCACCGAGATACCGCGATGAGCCGAGCGAAGATGACGAAGAGAACGCTACCCTACTCAGGCTGGACACTGAACTTCCCGCTCGGAGGCCCAGGACACGTCGGATTGGATGCTGTACCTGTTGTCCAAAGTGAGTCTAATTGAATACCTTTCTTTCAACGTGCACCGTGCATTCGTCCTAATCATAATGCCCGTTTCAGTGTCGGCCTATTCTGCAAAGCCCTTGGAATTGTTACTCTTGTATTTACCGTTTATGGCGCATTCAAGTTGATTGTATGGGCTGTCTCGGTACGCTCATGACTCTGACCGTATGGTGCCTCCCGCCGCTGACTTAGTCCTCAGCCCACTCCCACGGGACTTGAGAATCTGCCGGCATTCAGTGAATCGCTAGGCTGTCGCAATGCTCCTCATCTTTACAACGGAGGAAATGTTTCTATCAGAGTTCCGTTCGGGACACACGACTCCTTCGATCATACTCTCGACGTACGCGGAGAATCAGTTGGAACCATAACCATCGCTGAAGCGGTTTCCAACGCGAACGAAGTCGAGTACACTATGACCCTTAGGAGTACTGATGAGTCGGTTCTCCAATCTGTCAAACTGGAGTATTTATCAAAGGACGAAAGCGCGGACGTCGAGGAAAGTCGTATGTCAATTTATACCGGGTCTTCCTCTTCTGCAGGCAACCAAAACGACTGCGTCCGTTATGACATTACCATGCACATTCCGCCTGGCTTGAAATCGCTGTCAGTCAAGTCTCATACACTTACTCACGTCCAGTTCAGCCCTGGGGCGGAAATCGCTCTCAACAACCTTCACGTTACTCTGTTCGCCCAGAATGAGCACAACCTAATTCTACCTCATCAGAACATACGGGCAAACAAACTGGCTTTGGAGGTGTATCGAGGTTGGATCGTAGGCGATGCTTCCATCGTGAACCAAACATCGATAACCACTCAGCGCGGAGATGGTATTGCACACGTTCGCGTCTACCCAACACCACCCATTGATGTCACTCAACCTGATCCTTGTGAGCTACAGACCACAACAGGAGCTGGCCGCACTGATATCATATTTACTTCCGACAAAACATCCATTCATCGGCCCATCAAAGCCGTCCACATGGCCTCACAAAGTGGCGACGTTTACCTTACCTATCGGGATGCAGGATTTAGCGGACGTATATCGCTCGATTCAAGTTCCTTTACTGCCATTGGCCTCCATCCGTTTACTGACAAGACTCCAGCTGAAAAGGACGATGAGGTAGAACAAGGGACCAAGTGGACCCATTGGGTGGGGGACAAAGATGGTAAGGACCGGATCTTTGTAAAGTCGAGATCTTGGACAGGACTGTACTTTTGATATGAACAAGATAATAACGGTATACAGATTCCTTCTATAGATTACAGTTCTTGCTGGGTGATACGATACAATGTCAAAACCTGAGAAACATCCTTAAAAAAACTGCATACCAGAACGGCGACAACACGATGAGTATAAGAGGAACAATCAACTCCGTGCTGACATCTCATACGCTTGCTGAATACCTTGCAGCTCATCCCATACGCGTTTGGTATCCCCTACGACCTGGGCCAATCTTTCATAGTCTAAAAGCTCTTCGCCGTCGGAATCTGTGAAGGAGGCTACGCTACCCTCCCCATAATTCTGGAGCAAGTTCTCAATCTTGCTCTTTTGCGTCATAGCGGTTCGGAACGTCTCGAGGTATTCCATATAAGTTGTCCTATATCGTGCGCGAAGGCCAGCATGGTCAGTTGGGAGAGGGGATGGCGAACGTCCATTGCGGGTCGCCGGCAACGTGACTCCCAATGTACTTGTCGATGATGAAGCAACGCTACGAGGAGTGGCAGCGGGAAAACTCGATGATGTGGGAGTTGACAGAGGAGGAGTAGGCATTACGGTATGATTCCGTGATGACGAGGACTGGGCATTTTGCTTAGTGGGGGCGACGGCGCTTTCGTCCTCGTCTTCCGAGGACGTGTAAACAGGGGATCTCCGCTTTGTTTTAGAACTTGATTTGAGCGTGGAGGGTGCTTTAGGTACCAAGGGCATGGGCGATGGGTCCTTTTTTATTTTGGGAAGTTGAGCAAGTGGAGACGACTCCTTCTTAATCCTTTCCTTCATCACGGGGGGAGGAGTAGAGTCCAGAAACTGTTTGCGCGACGGTGCAGATGATGTAGGCATATCTCTTGGATTTTTGACAGGTTTCTGAGGGCGATCAACAGATTTTTGAACACGGTCACCACCATTGGACACCGCGGGAGGCGGCCTACGCTCATCATTCGATATTCTTTGTTTCTTTGAGGATGATCGACCTGTGCTCCATGAATCATCATCCTCGTCCTCTTCACCCTCCTCCCGAATGGGAGGTTTCTTCCGTTTGAGAGCGCCGGATATATCGCCGGACTTGTAGGGTTCTTTGGTCGCCGTCTGCGTTGGAGGGACACGTTGATTTTTGTCCTTTTCCCGAATTCTTTCCTTCTCTCCGCCTTTCCCTCTCTCTCTTTCCGCTCCCCGGTCGAGTTCCAAACCTCTCTCTCTCCCGCGTTCCCTTTCCCGTTCTCGCTCCCTGTAGTAGTCTCTCTCCCTCCCTGAATCTCTTCGTCGATCCCTCTCCTGGTCCCTCTCTCGATCGCGTTCTCGGCTCCTGTCTTTTCCTACATCATAATCTCTTTCCGATTCGAAACCTGCCTCTTCTTTTAACCTCTTTACACGTTTCGGTGGGGGAACTCCAATATCGTCGCGACGGTCCGACCTGACATTTGATGAGACTGAAGCTCGTTCTGGGTTTCTACCTGTGTCCGCTTTCACTCGGACGGGTGGGCCGGGAGGGGCAGGGGAGCCCTCCTGACTCAAGCTATCAGAACGACCTGAAGAGTCGTTCGCTTTCGGTAGTTTGAAGCCAGAGCCTGGAGGTTTCCGAGCTACGGGGGATGGGCGCGCTGGAAGTTCTGAAGCAGCTGAGGCAACAGGAGCGGGCCTCTTGTTGGGAATGGAAGACGAGGCGGTAGGAGGTGTGGGCGGTAGAGAAGCCGGAGTAGATGAAGCGGCCGTTTTAGATTCCTTGACTGGCCTTCCCTCATCCTTGAATGGGACATCTTTGGCGTCCACCTTGACAGCTTTGGCCTTCTTTTGCTTTGCTTCTTTAGAGGATATACCTCGCTTTGGAACCATCGCCGCTTGTCCATTGGTTGATTGAGCTGAGCTCGTCGCGTTAGGGGTTGCCGCGGGATTATTAGGGCGGGGTTTGACGTGATCCCATGCGGGATCACTTTCAGGTATACCAAGGCCTTTCAAAGTCATTCTCGCTTTGCGTGCCATGAAGACTTTCTCAGTGTCAGAAAGTTTCGGCCATTCCCAAGGCCGTACTTCCAACCATGAATTCGGCTTCAACGACCACATTCGTGATTTCGGGTCTCTCTGTTCTGCAACCTGGAATGATCGCGAGATGAAAAGTGGTCAACATAAGCCTAGGAATAATAGACCGAACATACCTCTCCAAGAGCGTCTGTTATCCTTCTTCTGGTAACAATGTCACATTCCTCTGGTCCAACAGTTCGTAAAACATCGTCAAGAGATTTTTCGGATTCGTTCACAGCGAGATAATGAATGATTTGCTTCTTCAGAGCTACGATTTCAGCTGAAGATTGAGACGACGACGGCTGGTGGGATGGTCGTGGGTGCGAAGAGCCGGTAGACGTGTTGGATGACACAGGGACTCTTGGTTGATCGCTAGGCTTGACTGGCTTCCTGAACATCGGCTCCTTCTTCCTTTTGGGAGGTTGGTGAAGGTCCTGCGGGGGATCTATGTATTTCGTTTTGGGGACGTCCTTCTGTTCTCTAGCAGTACTAGTGGCATTCCTAATTCGAGCCTCGGTATGTGGGTCGAGTTCACGATCTGTGAGGGAGAGTTTTCCTACGACATTGGCATGGCATCTAAGAGGAGCATTTAGTTTGTTGGCGGTTGCAGAGCGAAGGTATATTTCATGAGAGATTTCCTCTCTCTGAAAGCGGAATGGAAAGAAGGAATTGCCAATGTAGAAACCAGGACTGTCACCAATGAGGTCGATGTCGACCTGAGGTTGAGCTGAAAAGGAGCCAAGGGCGTTTAAGGCCTCGGGATTGAGACGAACGACAATGGCTTGTTTGTCCAGCTGTGACTGACGTGCTTGAAGGGCTATCCTCGTCGGTTCGCCAGGCTTGCTCGGCGCTGGTAGTGGCATCCTGCGAAGACCTTTGTAGAGAACACAAACAACGGCAAATGCGTGCCCCTGCCGCCGGTGGCAATTGCCGCTAATAGTAGCTCACTGCCACGATCTTGTTATTATTACTGAGATCTGTCTTTACACTTATTGTGTACTGATGCTGGCAGTGATTCTGCTTTACAACATGTTTCCTCTCAACCTTACCTTCCTACCACCATCATGGTCCCCCTGATTTTCATTTTCATTCCCCTTGCTATCGCCTTTCAATCCAAGGTCACAGACTACGCGCCCGCTGTAAACCAGCCATGCCCGGACCTCGCGACAACGGAATTTGTCCGCCAGTGGACTCCTCAAAATCAAACGTTGAACGCTAAAGAGGAGAACTACGTTTCGACTCGTCAGAATACGATCATCCCCGCCGCTTGGAAAGACTGGCTAGGGGATGCTTCCCAGATAGGTTACAATTTCTCTGGGTTCGCGCAGAATCTTCCCAAAGTCGGAATTGCTGTACCAGGTGGTGGGTTGCGAGCAGCCCAAGTCGGCGCAGCTGTCCTCAGTGGTATCGATGCTCGCGATGGGAGTGCTAAAGCTGCGGGAACTGGTGGACTTCTTCAGGTTTCATCGTATATCACTGGGTTGTCAGGCAAGTGATAATTTTTACTAAGCACAACATCCGATGAGTAATAACGCGTTTCAGGTGGTTCATGGGTAACCTGCTCCCTCATGTTTAACAATTTCCCCACACCGCGCGATCTGGTGTTTGGGAACGGAAAGGAATTAAATGGGTGGCAACTCAACGTCCCCTTCGTAACGCCCGATGGAAGCAACCTCTTCTCAGAAATGAATCAGTACTTTTTCGGAAGCATACTCTGGAGTGTGATGGCGAAAGCCAACACTGGCATGTTCGTGACGCGATTCCTCAAGCGTTATTCAGATATTGACCTTTTCTCGTAGTGACACCTCTTTAACGGACGTGTGGGCTAGAATAATCTCTTACCACTTCCTCAATCAGACGACCCCTCAAAACTTTTTCACGAATGATTCTGCCCACGGCGCAGGTCAGTTGTGGTCAAGTCTTCCTGATATACCAGCCTTCCAGCAATTTCAAGTTCCTTTCCCAATGATGGTCAGCGATTCACGACCATTTAAATCCAATTTAACCACGGCGTTAACTCTCGACCCTGTCGTTTACGAGGTCTGTACTTTCTTTCTCCGTTTGCGTGCGTCTTGACTAAGTAGGGAGCTAGATCACTCCTTATGAACTGGCGTCGTACGACCCTAATTTATCAGCAGGTGCAAATATAACATATGCTGGGACACACATGACAAACGGAAAGCCTGAAGGTGGCTCTACTTGTGTAACGGGTTTTGATCAAGTTGGCTTCATAATGGGATCAAGTGCTAGCCTCTTCAACGTGAGTGGGAACATTCATTGAGGTCGTCCTGAATCTCATCTCTTTCTGTGGTTCAGCAAATTCTTGATTTTGCGCACAACACCCTCCAGGGTTTCTCTGATTCAGATGGCGCTGGACTCGTCTACCTACTTTCCCGTCAGTTGAGCGCAGTCCGCACCCGTGCAGACGACGTTGCCAATTGGCCCAGTCCGTTCCACGGATTAAAACCGGAAACATTTTTCGATTCCCAATCTACATGGCTAGAACTATTGGATGGCGCTTCCAATCTGGAGAATGTCCCTTATGGACCTCTTTTTGTGAAGAAGAGGGGTCTTGACGTGATCGTCACAGTCGAGAGCAGTGCTGATGACCCCCAGAGTTGGCCCAAGTATGTCCGGTTTCTTTTCTGTGCTCGGAGTCATGCTAATATGGTTTTGCGACAGTGGCAGCGCGCAAATCATTACATCAAAACGGCTCAACACAATACTGAAGCCTTCGCATCAGCTGTTCCCCCCGATTCCAGCAACTCCACAAGAATGGATAGACACAGGAATACGCAGCCGCCCAACATTCTTCGGGTGTGATCCTGATACGAACCCTCCAGAGTATCCTTTTATGATCTACCTTCCAAATGCGCCGCCCTTCAATGGTGGCGATCCCGTTGCAAAGTTTGTGACTGTGATCCTGACGTTGACTGACCACTAATGAGTATCTGCTTCTGAAGCACTGCCACTTTCCGTCTTACCTACACTCTGAAGCACTCCCACCTTATGTTCGACCAAGTTCACAATAACGTCATTTCCGGATTCGTTCCAGACACAAATAATGCTGACCCCAATTTTGGCAAATGTCTTCAATGTGCTGCCATCGACCGTGCCCGGCTGAAGGTCCAACCCCAAATTCCACGTTCAGACTTCTGCCAGAAATGCTTCCAACAGTACTGTTTTGACCCTCAGCACCCTCCAAGTCTTTCACAAGTACCGAACAGAAAACTCGTGTTCGTTGATCCTGACCCTCAAGGGTTGAGCCAGCTGTCGGGTTTCTTCGCCAAGAACAAGTTCAAGCTGATCGGAGGTCTGATTGGATTGATCGCATTCATCGGTATAGCAATCGGCGGGCTGTAAGTCCAATCTCTGAGATCATGGCTAGAGTTGACATTTAAACTGCTTCAGGATATGGTGGAAGAAGCGGCGAGCGCAAAACCAATCTGGGAAGTATAAACGCATCAGCGCTTTACATACCGATGAACCGGTCGACAAATCATACGCAGATTATGTTCGTCCAGAGTCTTATGAAATGCCTGTGCATCAGGGGAGTTATGTTCATTCTTGATCATGATACGTATGCTGCAGAAACTCGCCCTCTACAGCGAGGAAACGTCTTTGCTCTTTTTTTTTGTCTTGGTCTGGGTTTCGTGTAATGGACACTTCCGGAACATTTTTGAACTTCTTGGATTCTCAGTATACCTGTTTCGTGTTTTGGCAATATCACTTAGTATACATGTACACATTCCATATACAACGTTAGATAGCCTTCCGCAGCCCGCATACATACAACACTACAAGATCTCATCCAAAGTCATGGCCGAGTCGGTCATGGGGACTGCGTTACTTGCTGGAGCTCTTCCGTCAGTTCCTTTGGTCCTCATGTTTCCCCAAGGTTGGGATTGATTGATATCAACCAAAGGCGGTCTCGCCACTCGTGTTAAGGTTGTTTTTGGTCTATTCTCTGAGATCACCTTGTACATATCCAGTTCTTCCCGTAGATCATCGTTGAGTGCTACCACAGCTTCGTGAGACTTCGTGGAAGCGAGCAATTTCTGTGGCAACATGGCGTCAAATTTTATAGAAACGAGAAGATGAAACCGACATACATGCTTAGTCTCGGCTAACTCGTTGCGAATCCTCTCCACATACATTATACGCTGAGCCGGATTATGATGCCCAATCATCTGCGCGTTAAAAGCGCTTAGCTTCTGTGCTTCTTCCTCTGCTAGTGTGTTTCTGGCAGAAAGGGTTTCCAGATGGTCGCGTAAGCTATAATATGCTTCTTGATACCCTTCCGCGTCGATCAATTCTGTGGTTAGTCTGCAAGAAGGAAGAAAAAAAAACTAATCAGAATAATAAGGGGTCGAAAGGAGGGAGTTAATTCTCACTGCTCGACCTCTGCTCTTAGCCCATCTTCAGCCATCCTTCCTGTTTGCACTAGGTGTGCCAACCTCCGTGTATTCTCTTTCTCCTTCTCAAGACTAGCCCTGACATGGTGTCTCTCCTCCTCCAGCTTTGCTTCCAGTTCATTGGTCTGACGCTTGAAAATGTCCAAGGATACTCGCAAGTCGTTTGCAGTATTTGTCGCGACCTTTAGTAACTCCTCGGCCGTTCCTCGCTGTCCCTGGGTCTCCTTTAGCTCTAGTTTCAGCGACTGATTTGCAGCCTCCGCATCTAGGAGCTCGTTTTTCTGCACGTGCACCAGAGTTTGAGCTATCCTCAACTCTCCAGTGACAGAGGAGTATGCATGGAAAGTCTGTTGTTGAGCAAGGTCGAAAAATGAAGCCTCTTGTTCTGCTATTGCAAGCTTCGCGAGCAGCGATAAATCTATGTCATCCTTGACGCGCCTTCGAAGGCGACTTATTGAGGAGTCCGAGTACTCTTGGGAGTTATATTGGGTTGTGTTATCTTGGTAGAAGCGTATCTCATCCTCGGCTTCTCGCAGACACCCGTGCGTAAACCGACCGTCCTCCGCGATTTGCCTGATAAGATGGGCGAGCTCCGATACTTGAGATTCTGAGTTCATGAGCTTGCGCTGTGTACGAAGATGTTGAATCTGCAGAACCGAATGCTGGTGCCTGAGGTCATCATACATGGATTTCGAAATCGTGGTTGCTGCCAATCTTCCGTACTCCTGGGCTACGTTCTCCAAAACAGCCCTGTGATTTTCCAACTGGGAGAGAAGAAATTCCTCCTTAACAGAGCTGTCTGCTTGAAAACCGCGGTACTGGGTATGTAATGCCTCTATTTCGTCCCGAGCATGTACCACCTCCCCTTTCAACAGCTGAATTGATTCTCCCTGCGACTTGATCTCCTGGTCCTTCGTCTTCAGTTGTTCTCCCATTAACGCGCATCGCTTTGTCTCTGAAGCAAGACTTTTTTCAAGCTCGACAACTTTCTTGTCCCTTTCCCTGGCCTCTTCTTTTCTCCTTGCCTCGACAACCTGCAGAGCCTTCTTAACTTCAGCTTGAATCACCTGTAACCGCTGATGGTCCGACAACCGCAGTTTTGTAGATAGATCCTTCAGCTCGACCTTATCTGCCGATGCTGTTCGTTTCAACTCCTCAAGTCTGTGTTCGAGGGCTGCTCCTTGCCTCGTTTGCTTATCAAGTCGTTCCTTCAGTTCACCGTTGGATTTTTGGTTGCGCGCGAGTTCCGTCTTCAGCCTTTCGACTTCCGCAAGATGCTGAAATATGGTATCAGAGCGGTGTTAGGATTCCAATTTTTATATCGCGCACGGATCGTTTTCCTTCGCTGTGTATGTATTCCAAGTCTTCAAGCTTTCGTTGTAAGGCTACGTAGCGGTCATTGGTATTGTGCGCGCTATGTGTTCGCTTCGCATTTGTTTTGACATGATCGTGATATGGTCCAGGACCTGGTAGAAAGTACGGGCTTGATAAACCGTGAACTGACTCCATGAATTCAAGACGTACCTGGGATTTCCGACTCCTCTTCTTTACAGAATCGATCGGCCTTGTCCAGAATTACACCCTTCTTATAGGTGTCAAACTGGGCTTCTATAAACGTGTTTTCAGAAAACCGAAATATGAACCAGAAAGTGGCCAAGAAACACCTTGAGGGTCGTATGTTCCAGGTGGAGGTACACCCGACTCTGTAATTTGGCATGTTAATTACGAGCTTAAAATAATAGAATATCGAATTTACCTTTCTCTTGCTCGAAACGCTTCCTTCTAGCAAACATAGTGGGCATTAGCAGAACTGAGACAGTGTCACTGACAGTCAAATCAACCAGGCGTGTCTTCATTCACGTGATCGTGTTACCGGTGGAACGAGCGGAACGAGCGGACCGTCGCCCGGCAAGTCTTCTGACAGGATCCAAGACAATCTTATGGTATGGTTAGTCTACCCAACAGAGACCGCGCAATGAATATAACGTTGAAAGCCGCGAACCGCACAACCGAGTAAGCCGGCTGGAAAGTCATTCTTGTATCGATGAAATACGTGAAATTACAGTATGCAAGTGATTATAGCGCTGATACAGATGCTGGTGTGCTCTCAGATAATTCCGTGTTAGCCAAGTCGACCTTCGCCGGTTTCGGAGGGTGAAGGACGAGGTTGCCCAGCCTAGGCGGTGTGTCTCTACTAATGAACTCCATTTTTGTGGGAAGCTTTGACGCTGCTTGCCGAAGAACTAGAGGACGTTGTAAACATATAGTTTTGTCGTGGGTAGGAGTATTTCCACTCACTGTCCCGCGCAAGCTCCTCACGAACTGGAACACCACCAATCTCGAATATGACACGTCCTGTGGGTTGCCGGGTAGCCCAAAACTCAAAAGTGCCTTTACCTTTGCCCATACGGGTTTCATTTCCCTAGTAAATGGTTGAGAATGGAACCAATAGAGATACCATGAAAACATACTTTGATGCAAACCGGAATATCTGGAAACACCCTAAGCCATACTTTTGCTCCCTTCAATACTTTCAATTTCCTCTTGATTACATCCTCCACGGTGGTCAACTGTTTCGCACTGAGTCTCGCACCATTCCCCTTGATTCGAATTCCCCACTGGCCAAATGCAAGAGTCGTCCCACGAATGGAGCCGCCGGTCGGGATCGGTATGACACCTTTGTGCCTTTTGATATATTTCACTTGTCGAGGTGCAAGTTGTGAGCGAAAACGAGCGAAAATAGTGATGGGATTGAGTGCATTGCTGTGTGCACGGACGGACGGCAATATCGTCTGTGAAAGAAAGGAAAGCATGAAGTTGACGGAGAAGAGGGATGTTACTTATGTAAGCTTGACTGTCCTACTTTGAACCACAACCGCGTCGACGAAAGAACTTGAAGGATCCCTCACCATTCTGCTCATATACTACTTTAAGTATGAGTGACAGGAAAAGGCCCTTGGATTCTGGTGCTGAAGCATCTAGCAACAAGAAATTGAAAAGGTCTGCCTCTGTGTCATACCCTTTCTTAATTACGCTCACAGTCGCTCTTTCATAGTGATGTGAGTGCTCAATAACTTCTTTCTCCTCAGGTGATTACTCTTCTTCGGAATATAAGTATTGACATGTCTCTATAACCTTTTTTTGCTTTCCCAGAATCATGGGACCGGAGCACCCACAGGAAATGTGAGTAAATATCTGTGACTTGGGTTTCATCCGGCATCTCATTTCCAACTTTCTCTAGCTTTCAGCAGATGAAATTGCCAAGAAGCGAGCAGAGTTTGCGGCCAAAGTTGCTGCGATGAGGAAGAACGCGCTTGGAACTGGAGCGGGACCGATACAACTTCCTACACCAATACCTAAACTCCCGGCATCATTACCCACCAATCCTTCGGCCTCGCCTTCAGTTTCAGGAGTACAGACTCCTGATACAGGCTCTCCTGCCCCTGCTACCGCTGGCGGTCTACAAGACCTTGCTAAACGTGTAGCAGAAGCTAAGAGGAAGGTTGCAGAATATCAAAGCAAATCCGCCATCAAAGATAACCCATATATGGTGCAGCTCTACATATCCTCGTTCCGCCAACGTACACGAAAACTGATTCACGGCTTCCGCGTTTTTACAGTCACTGCCGCAGACAGGGAAGAACAAGAATCGACTACCCGAACCTGCTCAACAAGGCTCTGGATTAAAAATGACCGCCCATCCTTTATTGCTCGATCAGACGACCCCCGCACCACAGTCAAAGAAAGATCGTTACAAGCCAATGCAACCCAAGTTTGCCTCTATTAAGGTTTATTCTTTGGTCAGTTGCTCGTAGATGTCTGCTAATCTCAACCTCTCTAGGCAAACACGAGGAATGCACCCACGCCCACCCCGCCACCGGCGCCTGTTGCAGTGGTTGAATCTGCTAACCCATATTCCTCTGAACCCTCGTCATCGAAAGACACCGGCTTCGCCGGTGCACCCCGCGAACGTGCTGGCAGAGGGTTCCGCTTCAACCCCAAGGGCAAGTATGTTGCGATGGCTAATCAAATGCGCCAAGAGCAACAATTGGAGGCTCTTAAGCATCGCATTGCGGAAAGTGCCAGAAAGGCGGGACTGGACGGCGACATGGGAATCGAAAGAGGAATAAAGGTGCGTTCTGTACGCTCGTACGAGCACTGAGCCCCACCACTAAAGCACTCATTCGTACAGCGTCCGCCGCCCCCAGAAGCGGAATGGTGGGATGCTCCCTTACTGCCCAACAAGGACTATGGTGACTTGGACACGATGGGAATGGAGAACCTGAATATCAAGACGCAGGATTCTCCTATAACAATCTATATTCAACATCCGATTCCGATTCCAGCCCCGGGGGACAAAAATAAGGTCGCCCTCAAGCCGATTATGTTGACCAAGAAAGAACAGAAGAAGATGAGGAAGTTGAAGAGGGCTGCGGACCTACAGGATAAGCGGGATAAGATCAAGATGGGCCTTTTACCACCTGATGCACCTAAAGGTTTGTGGTGTCCAGCTATTGCGTTCTATTCTCTTCTGATAATGTTTTTGCACAGTCCGTCTGGCTAACCTCATGAAGGTTCTCACTTCCGATGCCGTTCAAGATCCAACGAGAGTTGAAGCCAAAGTGAGAAGGGAAGTCGCTATGAGGAAACACACACACGAAAAAATGAATGCCGAGAGAAAGTTGACGGACGAGCAGCGGAGGGAGAAAGTGGAAAACAAGAAGGTCGAGGAGGAAAAGAAGGGCATATATGGGGCTGTTTTCAAGTCGGTTTTTTCATATAAGTATTGATGGATGCGTACTCACATCTTTTCCAGGGTCAAGAAGCTCACCGACCCGGCACACCAATTCAAAGTTCGAAAGAATGCTGAACAACTCAATCTTACTGGAGTGTGTATCTTCAATCCCAACTTCAGCATGGTATATGTTGAAGGGGCGGCGAAATTCATTCGTAACTATAAGCGACTTATGACTGTTCGTATCGCGTGGACAGAAGCCGCGAGACCCCGAGGAGGAGAGGACGTAGTGATTGATAATGACACTGAAGAGGGTGACGAGGTGCAAACTGGTAGCAGTGGCGCAGCTAACGCGGAGAACAAAAGCGAACAGGCTGGAGGTCTAGAAGATAACAGATGTGATCTCGTATGGGAAGGACTCCTGAAGCATCGTGAGTTCAACAACTTCAAGGCTCGAAGTTGTCCCACCGATGGGGCGGCAAAGGAAGTTCTTGGAGAACGTCTGAAAGGGTATTGGGACCAAGCAAAGAATTGGAAGCCAGAGGAAGAGGAGTTATTTTAAAGTTGCTAACACCTTAGCGTAATCCTTTGTCCTACATATGCAACTGTTCGTCTCATGATTTTACAAAGAACACGTATCTTTCAATTGAAACAGAAAGAGTGCAGCAAAGAAAGTTTATTCCATTCGAAAACAATGAGGATTATGCATTACCTATCCTGCGTAGCTAGGCGAAATTTTACTACGCTTGAGACATTCAACACTGGAAAAGTTTGTGGTGGGAGGTATCATTGCTCGGAGCTTTCGTCAACAAGCGCTTAATGTTCCGTTTACAACTTGCACTAAAAGCAAACGAATGAGAAAAACTCAATCAAGGGGGAAGCGAGTAAAGCAAAGGCGACTTACGGTCATTTCTGAGGTGGAAGTGTTCATGATGAGAGCAACAATAAGGCCATATAAACCCAGAACTTCGGCAAAAATGAGGATCAAAATCTGCGAATAAGAATGAGCAGACCGTTACGTAGGGGAACTAGCCTTAACGATTTACCATTCCGACGAAAAGGCGTGGCTGCTGAGCAGTTCCTCGGACACCGGCATCACCCACAATACCAATAGCGAAACCAGCAGCAAGACCAGCGAGACCAACGGATAGACCGGCACCAAGTTGAACGAATCCTTTCGCGAGCGACATAGTAGGGGCCACTGAACGGCGAGACGTGAGTACGAGAAAACAAAAACAGGAGAGTTCCGCATACATTCTCCAGCAATCAAGACGGAAACGACAAGACCATAAATCTAGTTCAGATGGTTTAGGTTCATATTGGACGAGAACAGCCGGACACGTACTGCAATGATACCAGCCATGATAACCGGAACGACACACTTCATCATCAAGTCCGGTCGTAGCACCGACATAGCTGAAATACCAACACCAGATTTTGCAGTACCGTAACTGTGAATGGGATGATGGTTGAGAATCCGCAGTCGGGAATTATCGTTCGAAGCTCACCTTGCTCCTATGCCTAGTAGTCGGCGCATATATAAGCATTCCATCTCTCACAGCGCGAATATACTCCGAAACATGATCACGGATAACTTACAAGTGAACACTATGGCGCTCGTGCATCCCTATGGAAGGAAGAGTTGAGCTGAACAGCTGAGACGAGGTGGAGGAAACACGAACCATTGCACTGAAGAAGGGAGCGTAGACAGGGCAGAGATCAGACATACTGAGTTATTAATGTGCAAAGAAACGAAGAATGTAAGATGCAGGAAACGGGTGAACTCGACGTGGAGGACGCTGAGGGCGGTTGGAAGTACGGAATTGGGAGCGACAACGGATACGCAGGGCTCGAAACCTAACCCTAATCGGAGTTTCAAAGTGGGCCGAGTCACGAATGTCACGGGAACTCGCGTGACCACGCGTGATCTTTCTCGCTGCATGAAAGTCCTTCAAAATCTGACTCGCATATCGATACGACGTTCTTTCTCTACAACTGTCGCCATGTCCTCCTCTTGGACTGCACCGAGGATACGCGAGGAATTCTTCAACTTTTTCCGCTCAAGAAGCCACACATTCGTTCCTTCTTCCTCAACGATTCCCTATGAAGACCCGACTCTACTCTTCGCAAACGCTGGCATGAATCAGTACAAATCCATCTTCCTGGGAACGGTCGACCCAAACTCAGACTTATCAAAACTCAAGCGTGCTTTCAATTCTCAAAAGGTATACATCCTTGGCTCATTCTAATCACTCGAACTTGCTTGCCGATATTGTGATCGGATAGTGCATCAGGGCTGGAGGGAAGCATAATGATCTGGACGACGTTGGAAAAGACTCTTATCACCATACCTTCTTTGAAATGTTAGGGAACTGGTCATTTGGAGATTATTTTAAGGTACGTGCTCCTTCGTCTACTTACAACGCTCTCTCACGAGGCGCATTAGAAAGAAGCTATCGCGTATTCCTGGGAACTTTTGACAGATGTTTACAAGCTTCCTAAAGACCGGCTCTATGTCACGTACTTTGAGGGTGATTCAAAAAACAACCTGGAACCTGATCTAGAAGCGAAACAATATTGGTTGGACCAGGGAGTACCGGAAGATCATATATTACCAGGGAATGCGAAGGACAACTTCTGGGGTGCGCCTGTACGATCTTCCTTCGCGTTCTTATACTCAATCTACCAGAGATGGGTGCCACTGGTCCCTGTGGTCCGTGCAGGTCAGCCCCTCTGAGCTTTTTCTTATCAACCGTCCTGATACATTGTCTTTGCTTCAGTGAAATACACTACGACAGAATTGGCGGTCGAAATGCTGCCAAACTGGTCAATCAAGATGACCCCGATGTATTGGAGATTTGGAACAATGTTTTCATTCAATTCAACCGCGAGGACGATGGTTCTCTTAAATCCTTACCCTCAAAACACGTTGATACTGGCATGGGATTCGAACGTCTAGTCTCGGTTATACAAGACAAGCGTTCAAACTACGACACAGACGTTTTTCGGCCAATATTTGAAAAGATACAAGAGCTGACTGGTGTTCGCCCGTACCAAGGACGATTTGGTGACGAAGATGCCGACGGAATAGACACAGCCTATCGTGTCGTTGCAGATCATGTCAGAACCCTTACTTTTGCTCTTAGTGACGGGGGCGTACCTAACAAAGACGGACGTGGCTACGTTCTGCGGAGAATATTGCGCAGAGGTGCTCGGTATGCAAGGAAAAAACTCGGCGTTGATATCGGATCCTTCTTTTCATCGTTGGTGCCTGTCGTGGTCGAGAACATGGTATGCTTCCTTTCCTTTCGAAGGTATATTTGTCTCACAGTATTCAGTGCGACGTCTTCCCGGAGATAACGAAGAAGGTTGAGGAGATCAAGGAAATTCTCGACGAAGAAGAGGAATCATTCTCCCGGACGTTGGATCGGGGAGAGAAACTCTTCGAACAATACGCCTCCCGTGCGAAACAGAAAGCGTCTAAAGAGCTCAACGGAAAGGATATATGGCGGTTATACGATACCTACGGCTTCCCTGTCGACCTCACTCGTTTGATGGCCGAGGAACTTCATTTGGAGATTAACGAGCAAGAGTTCTTGGATGCTCAACAAGCATCCAAAGAAGCAAGCAAGGCAACCCTTAAAAAGGGAGAAACAGATATTGTCAAGCTGGACGTCCACGATATCGCCGTCCTTGAGAAGGATAGCGAGATTCCAAAAACAGATGATTCCGCAAAATATAGTACGTCGTCGTTTTTATCCTCTACACAAACTCAACGTTGGACAGATTTCGGAAACATCAATGCTGTGGTCAAGGCTATCTTTTACAACAAAACGTTCTTGAAGTCTACCGCAGATATTCCCACTGAGACTACCTTTGGTGTACTGCTTGATAAGACCAGCTTCTACGCTGAAGCTGGAGGTCAGGAGTATGACACGGGGAATATAGTCATAGACGGTGTCGCCGACTTTGAGGTCACCAATGTTCAGGTCTACAACGGTTACGTTGTGCACACTGGTCATCTCAAGTATGGACAACTTGAAGTTGGCAATGAGGTTATCTCTTCCTATGACGAGGTAGTGTGATCGAATTCTTGACATGGTATTCAACATTGACAGACTATATGCGCAGCTCCGACGTTGGCCACTGCGAAATAACCACACGGGCACTCATATATTGAACTTCTGTCTTCGGGAAGTTTTAGGTGACCATATAGACCAAAAAGGATCCCTCGTCGCTCCGACCAAGTTACGATTTGACTTCTCACATAAAGCTCAAATAACGAACCCTGAACTACAAAAAATCGAATCGATGTCAATAGATTGGGTCCACAAGAACGTCAAAGTGTACAGCAAAGACCTCAATCTCCAGGAAGCTTACAAAATCCCGGGACTTCGTGCTGTCTTTGGTGAAGCTTATCCCGATCCCGTTCGCGTCGTCTCACTCGAATATGATGTGGATGATATCGCCAAGGACCTAGAAAACTCCCAATGGCGTAAGACCAGTATCGAGTTCTGCGGCGGAACGCATATTGCGAAGACTGGCGATATCAAGAACTTTGTGATCACAGAGGAGTCTGGTATTGCCAAGGGCATTCGTCGAATCACCGCAGTGACCGGCCATGAAGCACAAGAAGTCACTCGTATAGCTCAGGATATGCAGATGAGGTTGGAACAAGTCGACAAGATGACCGGCAAAGAAAAGGACAGTCAGCTCAAGGCTCTCAGCCTTGTAAGTTTCTCCGTTGTTCCTTTACATCGTCTACGTGGATTTTCATGGCGTTCCATAGGAAGTGGGGCAGTCTGATATTTCCGTCATCAAGAAGACGGAACTGAGAGACCGACTTGCAGTTATGCGCAAGGCGTTTGACAAGCAGATCAAGGAGAAGGAGGCCGCCGCTGGCAAAGCTGTAGGTCTTTGCTATTCAATTTATGACTCAGGCAATAACGAGCCTAATGTTTAGGCGCTGGAGGATCTCCAAGAGTTCTTCAAGGTCAACACGGATGCGGAGGTTTACATCAAGAACCTCGACGTTGGCGGTAACGCAAAGGTAAATCTTTCATGCACCATTTCTCTCAACATGATCGCTCATCGTGTTCGCAGATCCTCCAAACCCTGGTAGCACAAGCCAAGAAGATTGAGAAAACAATATACGTTTTCAGTGCTGATGCTGAGGGTGGAAAGGTAGCTCATGTAAACTTTGTGTCACCCTCTTTGAAAGCCAAAGGGATCGATGCTCGGACATGGGCACAACGCGTTACTGACATACTTGGTGGCAAGGTTCGCAACTTATAATCTCTGTTGGGACTTGCAGAAGACTAAGCACCCATTGCAGGCTGGAGGCAAGGAAGATTCCGCCCAAGGAGTAGGAAGCAACGTATCCGAAATAGACGCTGCAGTCATGGCCGCAAAGGAATTTTTGAAACAGTAGAATTACAGGGTACAGGGGGATATCATGTGTATACTTGTACAATACCCATTCCAATAATTTAATACTAAGTCATTCGTCGGCGATTCACAGAACCTTGAGCAACTGTGACTTGTTCCATTCCAATCATCTCTTCCACGGCAGCTTGAGCTTGATCCCAATCTATAAAGTCGTCATCCTCCTGCGGTTTCGAGGTTTTTTCAACTTTGCCCGGGTCTAGACCCCAACCTCCAGAAATGGCATGGGCAGTAGTGGTTTGTATATCGGGGCTCTTCAACGACTCCAAAATCTCTCTTCCTCTCTCTCGCTCCATCTCCAAGAAACTCCCTGCGGCGTTAATCCGAGGTGTTTCCTCCCCTGGTGACTCACCTTGAGTGTCTGGTCCGGTGAGGGGAGTTGCACCTTTCGTCGTCTTGGTCTTCATTGCTATACGACCCCGTCTGTCTCTAGGTACGCCACCGGACAGGAAACTAGGTGCTCTAGGTTCCCTTGACTTGATAGGTCCACCACGAGACTTTAAATTCGAGCGCATGGATCGAGGAGATCGAACGATTCGTAGTAGATCGTTCACGGCAGTTTCCCCCGGAGTTGGTAGAGGTGGAGGGGCAGTCAATGAGGCTGGTGGTCGTGATCTTGCTTGTGCGCTCAATACGAGAAGCCTGAACAAAATTGAATAAGAGGGTTGGAGGGAAACATTTGTTACTGACATTTGATGAAGCCGGGAAGGAAACTCTGGGTTATCTTCTTGTTTGACCCATATAGCAAGGCGAGTGTATAACTTTCCGGATAATGGTAAGATAATTTTGTCTCGGAAAGAACGTAGAGCCAAAGTCCTAATGTCGATAGATGGCATGAGAGCGTTAGTTAGACCGGAGATTGAGCCTTTACTGGCTTGTCTACGAGGCGAAGATGGTCGTTTAGGTTGATTGCGAGACAAGGTGGTCAAGAGGGGGTCGTTCTGGAGCGGTAAGAGAACCTATAAGAGTGGTTCAATTTTAGTGTAGAGACTAGAGCAAACGCCTGTACGCACCCCTTCAACATATGTCAGCACTTGGTCCCAGAAGAAACCCCATCGGTCCACAACTCGGCCAACTAATTTGTCATCCTCGACGCCGTTGAGTTTAGCGTTCAATGTGACCATTCCCGAAGACAAGAGTTCTGCTGTATCATTCTCTAGTGTCGACACGCTTCGAGAAGGTGAGAGAGCTACGACCGCCGCGATATGTTGCTTCACATATTGATTGAGATCCTCGCTAGTGTGGGAGTCGTACTGAGAGATGTTTTGAGAACAAATGAGAAGATCACTGACATTGGAACTCTGAGAGGCTCACCGTTGAAGAGGGGAAGGAGATTAACGTGAAGAGCCCCCCAAGGGTCGGATGCGCTCAGTGAAGGCATAAGAGAAGGAGAGTATTGGGATCCCGCGAATCGGGTTGAACGGGTCACGTGTCTGGTAGAAAATTCGCGCCCATTCGCGTCACTGTCGGCCATTGGTTTTTATAAACCACCACGATGGCGAGTCTGACGACCTCGTACATCTCACATCCTTGGTTCCGCACAACAATGAAACGTCGACATTCGACTGAAGATGATTCTACTCCTCCTCTACCCACTAAAAAGCGTCCGAGAGTAACTGCTCTTGAACACGGTTTCTCCCATATGACCTTGAATAATTCTATAACCCCTCCTACTACCTTACCAGGTTTAGTAGAACAACAAGACGTCAGTCACCTTCTACCCACATCATCCTCATCACAGTGGTCATCATCCTCACTTTCAGCTATGGAAATAGAGGAAGTACTCGCCAATTCACAGCCATCGTTTATCACACGCCCCGATTCTATCGAGGAACCAGTTTCTCCTTTACCATCATTTACGGATGTATGGGACGTGAAAATGAAGGGCACCTCGTGGTACGAACCAGAACCCGACCGTGAGCCTTCCTCCATTCCTAGTCGACCTTCTTCCAATTTGACGCCCGTTCCCCGTCGTGCAGGTATAATCATCACCGATTTGGACTCGTCAGATGATGAAGACAGTCCGGATGAAAACCAACCCATAACGATATCACCTGCACTTTTACAGCGAATACGGGAACGCGACTTACTACGAGCATCCGTTCCTGCGGGACATAACCAGGCTCTGGTCCTATACCGTCCTCTCACGATACCCACTCCATCAGACGAAAAAGAAAATAGATCGTCTTCTTTATCCCCACCATCGCCAAGAATGCCAGAAATCCAAACTGGCGCGCAGAGTATAGTAGTAGAAGTAGAAGGAGATGAAGACAAAATGGACATTGAATAATTGATTCATGAACTGTACATTTAATCACCGTTGCTTACAGAAAAGATCAAGCGTTGATCATACATTTGAATATAGAGCTGATAAAAAAAAACTACTAGTTAGAAAGGTTGCCTGGTCCAAACTGTACCATCTCGTCTGCCCTACGCTGCTGTCCATGTTCTGATGTAGACGGGTATAGTCCTTCAGAGAAATTGAGCTGTGAATGGTGGTGTCGGGCATGAGCATGGGGGTGTGGTACGTGATGCATCTGGACTCTGGTGGGATACGGGGAGCTCAGAGTAACCGGAGCAGAGTTTGTGGTACCTTTCGACGCATGATGCAACTGAGAAGGATGCAGGTGGGAATGATGAGGCTGGTGCTGATGTTGGTGTTGTTGGGGTGGTGGTTGGGGTGGTGGTTGTTGTTGGTGCTGGTGCTGGTGCTGAGGTGGCTGATGCGGAGGTTGCTGCTGCACATACATATGCGAACTTGCCGCCGCCTGCTGTGGCTGCTGAACATGATACACAGACGGTTGTAAAGCGATGGGATTTGAAGTTTCATCGTGGGAATGAATCTGAGAGTGTAAAGGTTGCTGAACATCAGGAGGTGAACGCTCCTCTTCGTCCATTTCCTCGTCGACATCGTTCTCTGCAGATGGTGCTCTCTCTTCACCGGTAGCAGCTTTTTGAGCAGCGACTTCCTCAGCAGTCAAGAATCGACCACCCGGTCCTCTCGGGCGTCGCATAGCATGTTTATGACGCGACTCGTGTAAATAAGGCTATGAACGACATGTATTAGTTTTGGAAGAGGTATGGCAAGACAAGGACGCTCACCTTGCGCTGACGAGATAAACGATGAAGTTCTTCAAGGCGAGCACGAGCTACTCGTCGCTTGAGAATGCGAAAATACTGCTTCGCATTTACGTAGAGAGGCTCGTCGTCATTGTGCTGAACATCGTGGAAAGAAGTGGAAGGATGTTGCTGGTCGATATAGTTATTGAGTTGATAAGCGTTTGGAGGGAAAAGCTGATCGACGACCGACGAGCTCTCCATCTGTGATTGGCTACCCGGCTGTAAGCGGTCAACCAGCGAAAAAAACTAAAACACAGCCACACCTTACGGCCAATTGCAACTCTCATATCCACGTGACCCCATGGAATCTAAACTCAAAGCACTCAAAGTCGTCGACCTCAAAGCGATTCTCACAAAAGCTGAACAACCTGCTCCTGCAAAATCTAATAAACAGGACCTCATCTCACGTATTATAGCCTCTGAGAAGGCCATCTCTGTATATAATGCAGAACACGGTTCTCCAGACGACTTGTTAGCTCCCCCAGAAGAGTCAGTTTCTCTCTTTTATTTCATTTTCTTTGTCGCTCATCCTCGGAAATACTAGTCTCGATTGGAATGCAGATGAAGTCGCTGCGGCGGCAAAACCAGCAGCAAAGCCGGATTCAACGAAATCAGCCGTCAAATCTCCTTCAAAGGCAGCAGCAGATCCTCCCCCAACGCCAGCACCGGTCGAGACCCCAACCCCAGTCGATCCCGAAGAAGAGAAGCGAAGAAAACGCGCTGAGCGATTCGGTATCCCCATTGTCGAGTCAAAAACAGCTTCACAACCACTGGTTGTAAGTACCTCTTGACGCGCGACGGTTAACCAAACCCTTAATCTCGTATTTCAGAACTCTGATAAACTCAAAGCACGCGCTACTCGCTTCGGTATCAAGACAGATGATACTGGGAAACGTCTGGACACGCCTCAATCGTCACTTAAACGCGCTTCTCCTGCTACGGAACAGGCTGATCCAGAGGAAGCTGAACGTCGGAAAAAGCGCGCCGCCAGATTTGGCCTACAGCCTCAAGCTGAGGCAGATCCAGAAGAACAAAAGAAACGAGAGCAACGGGCAGCCCGTTTCGGTGCAAAATCAGCTGTAAGCCTTCCTACTCCTGTTGAACATCTTGTAGTTCATTGTTAACCCTCTAGACTTAATTTTCCTGTTTATCGGATAATAAACCTGTTGTAAATCGTAACAATCCTCGCCTATTCCATTAATCAATTTATGTAGGTACAGTGTTCACCATCGACAGCATGAAAAACTACATGAATGTCCTAGAAACGTGGGGTATGAAACCATAGGGATATTTTATCATTACAATAAAAAGAACGACGACCCAGTAAAGCCAAAACGAAAAGCAATGAGATCAAGAATAACAACACTGAGGCTTTGCTGGCGGCAAAAATACGTTTTTCGTGGGGATGTCGTTCTAAACGCAAGAATCCAAGTCATGTAAAAATCCAACGCAAATGAGAAGAATACAAGAATCATGATGACAAAGTAGAGTTGGAGGCCTGCGATAGCAAGCTTGTCGCTTCAACTCGCTCTGTTTCCTTGGCTTGAGTCTGAGTCTGCGCCTGCGTCTGCGAAAGTGCAGTAGTGGCTTCTGCAGTCGTCTTTGCCTCCGTATTCGTGCTGGTGTTCTGTGTTGCAGCCGTGGTTCCACCACCCGTGGGTGAGGTTTTGCCTGTGGCTGAAGCCGAACCAGTCCCAGACGCGGACGATGCTGACGACTCCTTAGCTGACGACTCCTTAGTTGCCGTCGCCGACTTCGAAGCCGCCAGGAGGGACTCCTTTGCCAAAGGAAGGCTCAACAACCCGAGAGTCAAATTATACGAGGTCGGAACAACAGCCTGGTTGAGGTGTAACCAAGGCACTTCATATCCATCCACTCCCAGTCGAACGGTCGCGGCACCAAAGATGTCCAAAATTCCAAGGGGAATGATGTCCAGTGATGCAATTGCTCCTTGCGTGAGCAGCACGTTTGGAATACTTCCAGAGTTGACCGTTGAGTTTGCCGGTACCACGAAGCTGTCAAAAGTGTGCTCAAAGTGTGCGTAAGTCGCCCCATTCACTCCACCATCAGATTGCAAGAACACGATCTCGAGGTCAGTATCCAAGGGATTCGTGAGCTGTATAATGTTAACCTTAGAAGCTCAATTCAAAGCAAGACACCAAAATGGTACGCACGTCGAAGTCGACCGTGACCAGATTCGTAATTAAAGAATCCAGTGTAATGAAGACGTTAATGTGCTGAAGCAATTTTTGGCCCATACCTTAACCAATTCTGAGTAAACCGTCACTTTCACGCACGCAAGAATAAAGATTCACCATTCAGTTGGGAAGCCAACTTGACACCAGAGAGGGCTTGTTTCAGCGATTCAATGGGTGTGCTGTCGGGATCTCCTTCAATGGACAGATCGAGTGTGTCTGTTGACGTCAAAAAGTCCGTCAAGAAACTCTACGAGTCCAATATCATAAGCCCAGGCATTATAAAAATGTGTTGAAAACGGCTTGCCTGTGCTACAGTATCGTTCCTGTTGTCAGGCTGATAATGGAACTCCGCTTGAATGACATTCTCCCCGGTTTGAAGGTTGAAAGGCTAGTATATCAACAGGTCAGCTACCGCAGCGAAGACGGAGTTCCAAAAAAACATACATTGATGACGGCCCGACCAAGTTTTGTTCCCTTGTAAATGACAGGAAGGGCAGTGTCGATTGTGTGGAGAGAAACATTGGAGGGATTCTCGAGGACGGTCGTGAGTGGCGCAACAATGAACTCATTTCCGCCATCACCACCACTACCGGCAACTTTGACATCACGCAGTTCAGCTTTGCCTCCAAAGCTGTTGATACCTGGAATCGACGAATCGTTAAGAGACGGTGTATGGAGAAAGAGATGTTACAGGTCACACCTTTGAGGCTAGATGGCACATCGAAGGGTATTCCGCCGATGGCCACATTACCAATGGCCGTTTTTGCAGTAACGTCAGCTGATCCCCGAAGTGTCAAACTCACGGAGTCCTTCAGAGTGACATCGGCAAAGAGTGCATCGAAAGCACCGTGGTCGACCGCCTCCAAGGGCTGGTTTTTCCAAAAAATGTGGAGATCCGCAACGTTCCCAGTAGAGACGCCACCATCAGCCGGTGCTTTGGGAAGGGTTAGCTTAGCGGCGTCGGTTCCACCACTACTGAGGAAGATTTGCTGGCCAGCTTCGATGACTTGGAGCGAGAATCCAAACGGATTCTTGTATCGGGCAAGTGTGTCGTTGGCGCTCGTGAGCGGTACAAAGGCCTGGTCTGGATTGGTCAGCGTCACGTCTAGGTCAAAGATGTCGATGCTTTGAATGATCTGCAGGAACAGGATTAGTCAACGGCAATGCAAGATCCTTTTGAATATGCTTACGTCGAATTTCTGACCAGGTAAGATTACTTGCAACACTAAAGTCTTGAAAGCATCGCTGAGCCACGTAACTGGTTCACTGGAGCCCGAAGGCTGCACGGAATCACCCGTTACACTCAGTGTCAGATTCTGCCCTGCCAGGAATTCAGAGAACAGTTTCCCGATGGTGTCCAGGTCAGAACCGCTCTGAGTGATGATACGACCTGAGAGATGTGTCTTGGTCTCGGATTCAGGTGCCAGAACCAAACTCGATGCCGAGAGCGCTACGGAGAAATTTTAGAAAGAAACAAGGTTTTTTTGCAACATAATCGACGCACGTCCGATAACCGTTCCCTCGAAGGAGGCAGTAAAGCTGACCGTTCCGAGATCGATACCCAATTCTGATAGAACAAACAAGTGAGTATCAAGCCAAAATGGAGACGAACGAAATATCCGACTAACGAGCAGGTGACGGTATCAAAGAGTCCGTTTCAACGTGAATACCTCCAGCGGGATCATCCGAAGGCAGTTGGAAGTTGCTGATTGTCACCCCAGGGAGGTTGTTGAATGCCTTGAATGTGACAGTCTTCTGCAGTGAAACGTTGTCGAAGATCGTGCCCAAGGCCGAAACGCGGAGCTTGGGCGTCGAAATAGTCCAATCAAAGGAGGGGTTATGCAACAAGAAGGTTGCAAACTCGGTGAATCTTCGAAACAGATTACAGAGATCCGTCGAGTATTATAGTGGAGAGAAACTTACCGTCCTTGGTCGGTTATCGTAAGGTGACCGGTGGTTTCATAGTCGGGAACACCACTGTTGGCGGCAGCACACACTGAAATGATCCAAGTCAGTAGAATTATCATTAGGCAAAAAAAATATACATACCTGGAGGAAGTGTTACAGTGGCAATGTCGCTGCCTTGCCAGTTGACACTAGAGAGTAAACAGATGAGTGCCGAACAATTTGAGCAAACTGCACAACGTACACCAAGGGTTCCGTGAACGTTATCTGGGCATCCAACGGACCGGTGCCAGTGAGACTTCCTTTGAGAGCCAAATCAAATCCGTCATTTGTGATACCGCTACACACTCCCGTCAGTCATTCATTTAGTAAAATGTGATAGCGACGAACGTAATTGTAGCTTCCTTGAATGCAAGTTGTGCACCATCCACTAGATGCTGTGTAACCGGACCGGCAACAGCACCAATAAGGAATAGAGCGGTTTCATCCGTCTGCAGAGGAAAACATAATTAATTCCAGTAGCCATGTTCAAGAGAAACGTTGGCATACCAAAGCCTTGACTTTGTGCTGTGCAAAGGACAGATCCGTGGCGACTAGTCATCAACGTCATAAATATCACGTGCGTGACGTGAGAAACAAAACTAGGCACTCACAGTCGTCAAGCTTGACGGAAGAGTCAACTTGCAAGTCGACCTCGAGGTTCTTCAACGAGCTCAAGATAGCCCCGCTGACATCAAACTGTTGGCCACTAAAAACCAAGGTAAGCCCACAGTCAATGCGTGCTTAGAAAGACGTCCATACCTGGAACATGTGGAAGCTCCCGAAGTATCCACCGAGGAAGTAACCTGGGCATGAGGGGTCAGACTAGAGCTTCATTTTACAGAGCTCAACTTACAGGTGGGTGGAAATTTGGGTTATCTAGAATGAACTGGAAGAGTTCCGTCAAGGGACCGATGTCAACACCGTTCGCTTGTGAAGCAAGCTTGAGGAAGTTGATGATCGTGACAGGATCCAAGTTGTACTGGAGGGGAAGAGTAGGTGAAGTGATGGTGCTATGCCCGCCGGCGTGAATAGGGTTCGAGGAGACATCAGTATCGATTGTTCCGAGCCTGATGTTCTGATAGACAGCATCGGCCTTAACCTTGAGTAGATTGATGCTGGCGGAGAAAGGATTGGCCAGTGTGAAGGAGGTTTGAGCAATGCCTGTGGAAACAATGTCCGGGGGGAACACGATAGTCGCACTCTCGATCAGCGATTGGTTAAGAGCTGGAATAACAACCGGAGATAGTCGGATGCGGGAAAGAGCTGTCTTGAGCGATTCAACGGCAGTAGAATCACGGCTTCCAGAGATGCTGGTCTCAACGTCTACTCCTTGAATGAAGTTTTGCAAGAGTGTTTTCCCAGCGTTTACCGCATCACCTTGGGGAGCGAAATGGACCTCTGCAACGATAAAATGAGAATTGGTGGAAAGGGTTTTGAAATGCAGAAGTACCAATAGGGTATGTTTGATCGCCCGGTTTAATAACAAGTCCGTTCTATAAAGGATGTCAGGTAACGAAAGTGGTAGCTCGAAGAGACATACAATATCCGATGTTCCGATAATTTGGTTGCTAAAACGCAGTCAGTAACCATATTTCTCCTTGTTAGGAAGTAGAGATACCTGAATTCCAAAGAAAACGAAACATCTCCAGTTCCTAAGCAGTGGTATTTAGCGCGTCCATGAACGACGATGTTGACAGTACTTGCCTACGGTGAGGTTACTGCCGCGGCTAGTCAGTCAATCATGCTCACCCTCAGACAACTGGATCAACATACCTTGGGTTGAACAGATGGCCATCCACAGTTATCAATAAGAAATCAGGGAACCCGTGAGCGACATCCAAGTTACTGACAGTGACCGGTTTTGCATTCAATCCCTGCAGTCCAGCAATGGATGAATCCACAGAGAAGGGTATACCAGAAAGCGACAACACCCCGACAGCGGTGCTCGCATCAGCATTGGCTGAACCGGCAAGCCCGATCGTTTCTTGTTGTCCTAGAGTTGTGTCGGAGAGGAAACTGTCGAATGTTCCGTGGCCACCTCCCGAGACAGCGAAGGGCACGTCGTTGAAAGTAAGATGAATGATCCTATTCTGAACGTCCGTAGAGCTGGGACCTTTGGGGATTGCAAGTTGAGCGAACTGATTACCCTGATAGGAAACGTCGATTGTCTGCTCCAATCCAGTGATATCGATAGGGAACCCAAATGGAAGCGTAAACGCTGCATCGGAATTGTCGCTGCTAGTCGAAGGATTATAGGCCGTGTCGGGCGTGAACAGAAGCGATAGTTGATTGAGGTTGATGCTCTTGATGATGTTCAAGACACCGCGGTTGGGCAGAACCGTGGCGACCTGAAGCGTCTTGATACCCTCGTTCAACCACGTAACCTGACAGAAAGTGAGGACAAGAACTGAATCGCAAGTATTTTGGAACCTACATCGCCTGATCCTGCACCAGCGCCATGAACAGAAAGATCGCTGTCTTTACCGTGGATGAAATTGTTAAAGATGGTCGACACTGTTGAAAGCCCCTCGGAGCTAGTTTGAGGTATGAGACGGCCAGCGAGGGAAAGCATCGAAGTCGATTGCGGAGCCAAAGACACTGTCCCGTTGCTTTGAACAGGCGCAATGAGGACATTACCTGCAAAGGTGTCGAAAGCAATCGACGACAACTCTATACCGACTTGAGAGGGCTAAAGTACCAGGTTTAGCACTGGAAATATTAAAGAATAAAGGTTGACGTACATTAGTTGTGGCAGCCTCGAGTGTGAGTTGAATGCCGCCTGCGGGATCATTGGCCGGCAGGTCGAACGTTTGAACTTGAACACCGCCTGTCAAGCCATTGAAGCCCTTGAGGGTGACCTTCTTGGAAGACAGAGCGACACCAGAAACATCGATACCTGATGGCGAGAGTCAGTCCACCACCACGGACGAGAGTTTAGAGAAATTTACCTAGTGCACTGACTGTCAAATTGTCTCCAGAAATCTCCCACTCGAACGATTCCTCATTCAACAAGGTCTGTTGAATAATAATCAGCATCAACATAATCTCATCTGCAAGGGTCATCAACCTTGGTAAATTCGGTGATGTGGTCGACATCGGCGACCTGGAACTCCGATTCCATATCCAGCTGAGCACCGACATCTCCGGCGACTTGAACGTCGTTCATCTTGATGCTCCCAATAGGCTTCCCTTGCCAACTGACGGTCAAACCTGTAGGGAAACGAATCGTGGCGTCGACTGAATGAAAAGGACCTCATGTGAACAAAATTACGGAGAGTGTTTTAAAAAGCGAAGACATACATGGACCAGTACCCGTGATGCTGCCTTTAAGCTGAGTACTGAATGACTGTTGCTGGGGATTCTTGATGAGTACAGTATCGATACTAGGATCTTCAATCAATACGCAAGGCGGAGACCAAGGAGCGAAGAACCTACCCAAGCGCAGAACCGTCGACAATCCTTTGCACAATAGGTTGCGCCAAGACGGGTAAGATAAGATTCAGACTCTCGTCTGTAGTCGTCGCAACGCCTGTTTGGGTATAGGTCAACGTAGTGGAATAGTCGCCTGCAAGGAATACATTTCAGGACCCCATCGCGCGCACGTGTCATCGGAGGTGCCTACCTATCGTAACACCAGCGGTCAGATCGACATCTGACTTGAGCTGTTTAAAGGCCGTTTGAATGAAAGGTGGCAACTCAAATCCTCTAAATTAATAAACGTCAGCACAAAGAAAGCCGCCTTAAAACTGCAACTTACGTGTAGATGTTTGCCCTCCGACTATTCTCAGGTGGCGGACCAGTCGTCTTTAAATACTTATACCCTCCAAGCTCCACAATGCCGTCCAACTGCCTCGTATCCAAACCAGCCTCGACGGCAAGCGCACGAGTAACCGTGAATAACGAAGCGGGATCAAGATTCATGTTCAAATTCAAGTCTGGCGAGGTCGTCTTTGAGTGAGGTTGAGACGTAAAGTCGGTCGTTGTATCGATCGTTCCAAGTGGTATTTCAAAGGCCGAGACGCTCGACTTGATGTTTGTAATCTTCAGACCGGCGCTGAAAGGGTTATTGAGATCGACGGTGACATGACTGATATTGTCTGGTCGTCCAGTCGTTGGTAAGACCTTGAGCGCGGCAGAATTGAGTAAAGTCGAATTCAAACCAGGAAGGGCGACGTCAATAGCCAATGTCTTGAAGGCTTGAAGAAGTGATACAACTTGGGTACTACCGTCGTAACCGGCAATAGTGAGCTGAACGTTCTTCCCACTAACAAAGTCCGTCAACGTTTGCAAACCCTGTGGACTATCGTTTGCAGCAAAAGTCGATTTGGCCGCTAAGGAATTATTTCCCATCTCAAGGGTAAGGTTGGGTAACAAAGCTGTTCCCAACAAAGCACCATCACGGAACAATTGAAGATCTGCAAGATACAAAATCAACATGCCGGTTAAAATATTCAGATTAAAAAACATACTGAGATCACCCGTTGCAAGCCTCAGATTCGAAGGGTTATCGATATTCACTGCGAAAAAGAGTGAGTACGGGATTTCCCGAGGAATTCCAAAAAAGGAACTTTTTCGTACCTTGAATTCCCAGAGTAATTCCTTCAGTGGTACCGCCCTGTACGTCCACCGACTCGATGGTGGTGAGTCCCTTGAGCCCCTTGAGCCCATTCAATCCGGAAGCGACATTGAAATTAATCGAGTTAAGCTCAATTTGGCCAATGCTGAGGTTCGCAATAGCTCGTGATTTTCCGACTAGACTGAAATCGGCCTTGTCGCTGCTGGTCAAGTTGGCATCTACGCAGGGCGGTGATAAACGTTAAAGGCACGGAGCATGGGAAGCGAACATAACTTACTGAAAGTTGAGAAGGTCGGATGACTTGGGTCGGGACAGTCAAGGGGAGTGTTCACGATCGTGATGTTGATAGAACCAGTAGTCAGCGTGGGACTTTGGACGGCAATCGCTGATTTTGAGGCACCCAGGGGAGTGGAAAGACCGGCGACAACGTTTCCGTCCTTTACAATTGTGAACTCGTTCATTATCTGATCAATGGCGAGATTGAATCCGAAGGGCAATTCTAGTTACATAGAGCTGTCAGAACGCAAGAAAAAGAGGTCCGAGGAGAAAACTGACCGAGCGAGGCTCTCACGGAGCTACTCGAAGTGGCTGGAGACCAAGGAGTATCTTTGGTGAATGCAAGAGCAAGGTCGCCGATATCTATCTCCTTGATGGGATTAATAGGTTGTTGGGCTTTGAAAGGAACTTCCAACTGAAGCGCCTGAAGTCCTTTGCTCAACCAGGAAATTTCGGTGCCATCATCCTGCAACGTCGACTTGCCAATCGCGACGACTGGAGATTCGACGCCATTCAGATAGTTTGAGAACAATGTTCCGACCTTTGTCAGTTCGGCTTGACCAGTTTGCTTCTGCAAAACACCCTTGAGTGTCACGACGTTATCCGGGCCAGGTTGCTGCGAAAAAAGGGACCGGTGAGGAAACATTCTATCGACACCCTCGCAACTTACGATCATCGTGTTGGTACCCGTCCCCGTCCCGAGAAGAATACCATCATACATCAAGTCAAATACCACGGTACCAAGATTCAACGAGAACGGACTGCATGCATGGTGAGTAACGTTCAATCAAGTTGTCGAGATGGTAATCATACCTTGGATTGCTCAGGCCTGTAACGGCGGTGAAGTCGATACCATCAACACTATCACTTGGTAACTGCAAGTCCTTGAGGGTGACACCACCAGTGAAATTACCAAAACCTGGGCGGGTCGTTATATGCGCTCTAAATCAAGGCAGTGGCTGCATAACCGACCTTGGAGCGTGATGCGCTTATCGAACTTGATTCCATTCGAGACAGGAAATTTGGCAGCTTGAACACGCAGGTTGTTACTGGTCAGTCTCCAAGTAAAATTGTTGGCAGTGATCATTTCCACGGCAAATAATCCGAACGCAGTTTCATTCTGAATGGTGAAAGTGGTAGTCTGATTGACCACTGCGCCGGACTTTTTTGCGTTTAGCTTTTGCAACCTCATTGATCCGATGGGGACCTCTGGTCCGTCGGTTGGAACCCATGCGACCTTAATTGCTTCCTTGAACTCGATTGTAGCGGGGATAGCACCTGTCTTGGTCACCTGTTAGGGGGGTGGAGAGTCAATCAAAGCAAGAATCACATGAAAAAAAAAACAACAATAAAAAAAGTACCATGCCCTGTAATGCGAGTTGGAAGCTAGGATGGGGAGGGAAGTCAGTGAAGCGGAGGTATCAGGACAGGGTACAACAACGTTACCTGCCGTTCTGTGGTGAGCTGATCTGAGCTTGAGATACACCGAGTTGACTTTTGTTAACAACGAGCTGAACGATGGCTTTGACGACGGGGAACAAGAGGATGAAGAGGAGAGCGATTCCCAATGGAATGCATATAATTTGGCACCATATGAACCACCGTCTCTTGTAAAAAGGAACTGTTGGTTGGGTAGCCTGAGGTGGCCGGTCCTGATCGCTTCCAGGCGCATTCGGATCTGCGAAAGGGTCTCGAGCGGCCTCTGAACCAGGTTGTACGCCTGCAGCGGTCGTCCTTATAATCCCATCGTCTTGAGGCTCAGAAAAACGCGACCCTGCGGGTGCAGGTGCACTCCCTAAGAGTGAAAAACAGAACAACGATGAAAAAGACGCGTCTTGGGAGGGGGATTTGACTCACCTGCAAGCCCAGTGAGGGAGTTGGAGCTCAGATGAGCAGGAATACTGCCATCGTAAACGCCACTGCTCCTTCGTGCGTGCTCCATGGTGGAGGTGGTAGGAGACAAAGAAGAGACGAAATTATTTTGGCTGATGAGCTATTATAGTTATAGTTGGGCCAATTCCATACGTTGAGCGAGGAAAAAAGAATTTGAATGGGTAGATCCGAGTGGCCTGATTTGGTGTAGGAAGGATGGGAACCGCATGGTCACCTCCACCCCACTTGGTTCGATTCCCGTCAGGTGTTCTCACTCTCCCTGAAGTTTGAACTGAGATTCCAAGTCTCGAGAGTTCTTGAGACGGATACGGTTACCAACGATCCCCGAACTACCAACATATTGATCCCAGCCATTTACGCAGGGTTACTTGATTTTTTCTTTTTTTTGTGGGAGAAAAGGACCGCATGCACTACCTTCGTTACCCCTGTCATTCCACCGAGCAGAGGCGGAAAAGATGGAAACCGGCGGCTGAATCTACGGGTGTCAGAGAAGAATCACAGGAGTCCGTAGCAGTGTCCGATACCCGTAGCCTAGCCACCGAAGAAGGTTGTCAGCTTGCGCTCCAAACTTCCATATCTCCATCAGTCTATTTCATTGTAGGTCGTCGTCGATAGACTGTGCGAAAGTTCTAAAAATTTCCGTGACGAATAGTGAGTACTTGGAGATGTAGAGATGGCAGCGTTGATGTTGAACGTTGAACCGTCGAGCGCCGTTTCAGCCATAAATCCAACTAAAAAGGCAACATTTGTATATAAATTGTTCCAGCCGTCACCCCGAAAATCTTGACCAAACCTGCCATGTGGGATTTTCGCGAGATTTCGAATACCGTTGATGTAGCTGGAGTGAAAAATTTCCCAGCCAGCGCCAAAATGAGCGCCCATTCTCAGACAGGTCTCAAAAAAAAAAAAAGTCTTCATAAATATATAGTACGTCCTATTGATAAGTACAAAATAACGTTGACGGTTAGATAGACCTTTGGAATGCCAGCGGAGAGAAGAAAAACCGAAACATAGAGCGGAATTAAGGGTAACCAAATGCTAGGAAACTGTGTACAATGAGTGAGATGAGATGGAATGATGATAGAGTGACTAGGCAAAATGATGCTGGGATATGAAGAAAATAGATTATATGAATGTCCACACCGTCTCCCTCATTTACTCTCCTCGCTAACTTCCCCGTCCTCCTTACTCCCACTCCGTTTTTTACCATCCGACAGCACCTCTCCTCCAGCGATTTCACCCTCTTCCTTCCGCACCGCACTAGCGGCTCTCGTCACACTCGCACTCACAGAATTCGACACCGAAGTAGTTTCACTCGCCGTCGAATCTCTCCTCGCAATCGCGCCTCTCGAACGCGTCGTTCTTCTCTCTACAACCTTCTTTTCCTCTTCCCCACCAGTTCCCTGCATCTCCGCATCACCGTTCCCACCACCGTTCGCGGTACTGTCTTCATCGGCGTTACCGCTGGCATTCGTATTGGCACCCCGGGGGAGCCTCGGCCGCTTGTTAACAGCGGAATAGCTGGCATCTTCATCCGCCTCTTTCCTCTTTCGACGATTTCCACCACCACCACCATTTCTTCTCTTTCGAGGACTAGGTTTTTCCTTGACCTCGGTGTTGGTCGCTGAAGTCTGACCCGGGTCCTCAGCCGCGGCGACACTGTTGTCGCGTCTGCTGCCAGTAGGGGTCGTACGCCATGATTTATTGCCGTTTGAGGAGGATGAAGCGGCTTGTTGCTGAGCTTGCTGAGCTAGTAATTCCGTATCCGGTCTACTGAGCATTGGTAAGCCATACTTGGCAGGGTCTAATGGTGGAAGTGAGAGTGCGAGACGACCTAATGGGTGGTATAGAGGAAGAGATGTGCTGGGTGGAGAGGACTTTGATTTTATAGTGGGAAATGAAGATAGTGATGCGGGTGCAGGAGGTGACGGTGATTGAAAGGCTGAAGGCTGCTGTGAGGTGGTTTTCTTTGAATAGCTTATGAGGGTCGTTGGATCTCGTATGTCGGTTGGCAATGGAGACTGATAAGTGAATTTCGGTTTTCGACGCATGATTGACGTGGTCGTCGTGGACGACCTTGCGCTCGCTGGTTGCACAGAAACGCTCATGACGGCGTTATTTAACGACTTTGGAGGCAACATGAATAAAGTTGGTAAAAAAAAGAGAGAGAGATTTGGAACTCACCTGAGAGATGTTGGGGAGATGATGGTGGTAAGAGGGAGAGAGAGGGAAGGAAACTGTATAATAGAATTGACACGCTAGTGGGTATCCGGGCCCGTCAGACAAGAGACGAGGTCGGAGTTATATTGATCGATCATGCGTTCTGCCTTCTCGCGTCACGTCGCGTGTCCCTTCGCATCCGGTAATCTTCCCTCAGGCCTCAGGCCTCAGGCTCAATGCGCCAGACTCGGCTACGAAGAACGAATTCAGGCTCTCTCTCATCAATGAAGGAGGGGTGCAAATCTAGGCGGTGCAAATCAGCGGGCGTTTCATATGTAAAAGGGTCCGTGCGGCCATCTACAAGAAAATTAATTTCGAGTATCTGAGCATCCCGGAAAGGCAACATATTTGCTTTCTCGAGGAAAATCCGACTCGCGCAACCAAAGAAAATCTCCTTCCCCGCCATCAGGTTAAAGGGTAGCTAATACATATCCCAAATTCTCTAAATGCTTCTCACAAATAGCAGAAAAGTAAAATTCATGCTCCGAATTATGTGGTTGCACTAAATTATGTGCAACCTCGTGTGCCAGCGAAAAATACCTGAAACGGGTTTCAATAAACGGGTCTAATGGGGGGAAAGGGAATTTCCTCGGTTTACCAGGATATTAGTGCATTCTTCACTTCACCTCGACCAACATCATCGTCATCTGTAATACAAGCTTTCAGTGACAAAATCTGGGATAGCCCTCAAAACACTCACGCCAGGCTTCATAATATCTCAAGTTGAAAAAGATGCTTCCATTCCGATTAAATGCAATTGTCCCCCCGGATAGGTCGTAGAATACGTGCAGACTTGTAAGTGGGATAGCGTAGATCTGTGAAAGCATGTTCATAATGTGTATGAGCCTCGCAATAGATTGCTTTTTGTCGTTCATAATCGTTGCCATCTGAGGCACATCTACGCAATTTTCAACATCAAATCACGAAAACAGCGAGGAAAGTCCACTTACTGTGCACGACGTAAACCTTAACGTCCCCCATTCTCCCTGTCAACGACCATGTCAACTAACTACCTGACAGCCATCAATTTGAAAAAAAAAAAAAAAAACTAACCTATTTCTTTAAGATCTCCAGTACGTCCAGAGACATCGCAATACCCTTCGTTAAGACTCTCCTTGACACGCCGCATTTCTTCTCTGTTCCTAATCAAGTTACCCAACTCAGGCCGACATCCTTGAATGGCCATCTCGATGTTATCCGCTAAAAAAAACCATCGGTGAAACGGAACCTTACACAGCGAATCGATCAAACTCACCAATATTCTTCAAAGGTGTCTCTTGGTTTACATCGCCTAGAGTACCAGGACGTTTCACCTCTTCGATCTTTGTCCTGAGTGACGTATTTATCAAGGGCGTTTCTTCTTCACCCGGAGTACTAGGACGTTGCATCTCCTCGATCTTGTTCTTGTGCAACAATGGTCCTGTATGAGCGAGCTCCTTCAACCAGTTCTTCATCTTATTCTGTTTGGCGTGGGTCGCTGAACCCGGTGTTTCATCGGCAGATTCAGGGGATGAAACAAAGTTCCCTTCCTTTTCATTTGATGGTGCCAGTTTCGATCCCGGTTTTGGCGGTAGGTTAGGAGGCGCTGAAAACCCGGGTCCAGTAGAAGCAGGAGGCGGCAATGCGTGGGGAGACGAAAATCCAGGAGGAGGTAAATTAGCTGCCTCCTCCTCCAAAGCTTGACGTTCAAGTTGCATCTGCGCTTCTCGTTGGGCTTGTCGTTGGGAATCTTGTTCACGGAGAATTCGATCCACTGTTTGACAGACCGTTACTCAGCCACTTGAAGACAGCAAGGTTAACCAAAACTCGCCATTGTAACCCCGTCTCTTGAGTGATCGAAGATCACTAGAAAGGAGCGTCATAAACAACAACGTATCGTTCGCCTTGGGGGCATCAAAGAAGAAACGGTTGAAAGACATGGCAACCCTGAAATGACGTTTTCAATTATACATCCGCTCAGTAAAATCAGCCCACGTACTCGTACATGTCAATCTGCGTATGCCCCGCTAGCCATAACTCGAGGCTACCGCCACCCGCCTTATGAGAAACGGCAGATGCTTCCTGAGTCTTTGACAAGCGTATGTCTCCGTAGTTGAGAGACTTGGTGATCGACACCTTGCCGAACGACTTGACAACAAAGTTGTTGCCAGTTTTGAGCCATGAGTAGGTATGTCTGGTCCTCGCGTGAGTATGTTCGTGCAAGAACAGCGGAAGCCGTTCCAGGATCAGATTACGAATCTCCGTCGCCTGTTTTGAATGTCTGATTTCGTCAGAATGCTTTGGATCCTCTTTCACCATAGAGTTCAGTCGCCGGGAACCAAGCAGAAGATAGAAGTCTAAGAGACAAGGTTATACGGGGTGCAGTTTATTATATGGAGATAAGAATATTTACCCTCGAGAGTACTATCCTGGGGCGCAGTAAACAATGCATCTCCGAAGAGTTGTAACGCATTGGTATCATCCGCAATAATGATCTTGTCCGCACTCTTCAAACCGACAGGAACCATCTCTCGTTCCTCATCCTCGCCTCCACCTTTGACAGACGCCTGTTTGCGTTGGAAGGCCAGAAGTACAGGGGCTCGTTTCATTCTTGACACCGTCGTTGAGCTAAGAAGACGAGAGTTGGCGGCTATGGCTTTCAGTTCGGTTAAGAAGCTACATAGCATGTACTCAACATCACGTCGCTTTGTGAAATAACATGCAGACTTTTACTCACTTCTCTGCACCTCCCGCCAATTGATAGAAATTATTAGGATCACCAAGCAATATTTGAGCCACTTCGTCTGTGGTGGGCTGAGGTTTTACGCCACAAGCAGTCAAGAACCCATTGGCAACCTGGCCGAAGTCGACAAAGACAAATAGTTTGGAATGGAAGGTCTGCCTCGCGTCTTGACCGAAGTAGCACTGATTTGGGGCTCGGTAGATTGCCCTCTTCTCGTGAGCTCCGACAGGAACAATGGGCAGCTGAGATAATTTTACCAGCTGAGTGGCCACAAACTCTGCATCCAATTAATTATAAGCCAAATCGCCTTCATCAAAAAACCCCGATAAGATGATGTACCTCCGACATGGGCTGCAAGAATCTGGAACCATTCCTTTGCCTGGGATTCGTTTTTCGGAGGGCGCACGGTCAAGATATCCACAAGAATTGAGGAATGTGGATGATCCCTGATCATGAGCTTTCCTGGGAGGTCCTTTCTCTCCGAGTTCAGAATAGGGAGATCGAACGCGGCCCATTTCGCATTAGCATATACCTAGTAGGTTTATGAGTGAACTCGTCATGACGTAAAAGTCCAGATTTTCACCTCCTGTGGTGCACATAAACACTGTATTCCGTCTTTCTTGGAAGGTACAAACCTAGAATCGCGGTAGTGTGCTGGATTATAATCGTCGTAAACCGACGGGATATGATCAACCAGGTACGTCAACGCTAGTTCCCTGATCTGTGCATCCCGAACAGGTTGGTGAATGGTAACAAACGTGTGACAATCAAACGCACCTTTCCCTGGTCATTTCTACATAAACGAATCAGATCTGCAAGGGGTGGTTGCCTCCTCAGGCCAATATCAAACAAAAACTTTGCTATATTCCGACTGAGAACTCCGGCATATATGCTGGCCACTAAACAGCGCACCTTCTGCTGACGAGCTTCGCCACTTTGCTTGTTTACCCCAATCTAGAACCGGCAAACCAAGCTGTCGGAAGATATCAAGAGGCTCATAAAGCTGTCGAGCTCGATATCGCTGGTTGGGATCACCGCCCTCCGCTGTGAAGGCAATCGACCCCTTCAAACTGTCGGTCTCGTCCTTGCTCAAAGTATCACGAACAGAGACGAGGTACTTCATTAGCTCCGCTGCCGTCCACTCCTTTGTCTTTACCATGCTAAGTTGAAACTATCAGCAAAAGAAGCGCAAATTAACAGGGTTCACGTTACCGATTGAACACAACATTGAGGTCGACGTGTTTCCTGACTTTCAAAGCTGTCAACACCCGTTCCAAGGGGCTTTTTATAGTCGCCCCAGAAGGCATTTTGACCACCGGTAAATCATGAAAGATATCCGCAGAGGCAAAATACGCCTCTTCTGGTTTTTTCATACCATACGATGTAGGAATGCAGGGAAGTGTACTTAACAAGGAGATAATCTGTGCCTTAGTCTCTTTAAGCGTCGTGGGCCATGCACGTACAAGAACTCCTAGAACTTTCTCCGCCCAAGGAGGTGACAACCGAATGTCAAACTCCACAGGGCATGGCGCAATACAGATATGCTGTAGCCAGTCAAAAACTAAAAGCTCTCTCCACGGGAAGTGCGTACTGAGCTGATCGGGTGCGAAGCTTTTGCTCACGCTAACTGGCAACAGGTGAGGAGGCAAAGGGCCGTCGAGCGGGATACCGAGACCACTACGAGGGTTAGAGAAAGTTTGTATTGTGATCAATGGGATGATCTTTTCGTCTTTCCCTCCAGGTGTTCCAGTAATGAGCACGGCGTTCTCCAGAAGCTTAGTGCTTGCGGCCGGGGTCGGATCCTTGATACCAGTCCACCATTTCAAACAGCTGGTCATCTCCTCTTCAGGTAGCGGCCGGCCCCGTAGTTCTGCCAAGACATCATCAAAACAGATGGCCTTAATTAAGCCACGATTTTGTAAGGAAGCGACCATGGGTCGGGCTTCGCTCAGAAGTTGACTAGGTAGAACCGGGAGATTTTTAAGAAAGGTGAAAGATGAGTCAGGCATTCTGATTTGAGATGCATCGCGGATTCCAAGGGAAGACATGAGCGAGAAGGTCTTTTGGGGAGCACAAGAAAAAAATGCAACCTCTAGAAGGCTTGAAATGTCCGGGGAAGGAGTGGACTGGTAGAAAGTAAAGAATTTGAGGGCATGAATCGCTCTGCCGGTTAGCCACCTCTGTATTTCGACATCAATGGGTCGAGACGCGGAAGTGGATCCCTCCCACAGCATCTTGATGTCGTTCATTTCCAGTTCGTAGGCCGCGCGAGCGACTATTCCTCCAATCCAAAGTAGCTCCCTATTCCAAACTTTGAGATGAAAGTAAGCAAACATTTCAAGCTGGATCCGAAGATGGCTTACTGGCTACGTTCCGATCCCTGAAAAAACGACATGAGTTGCCAACTTGATGAAACACAGATCAAGAGAATTCACATTAAATCTATTGACTCTCTCTCCACAGTGGGTATAAAACGAGAGCTCTGAGAGGAGGAGAATAAGCCCAATTCCAAATCGTCAATTCCGCAAAACTTACCATGTGTCCTCCTACTCCCGTTGTCTGTGCTGTAGCGTGTCCCTTGAAATTACTCCAGTTAGTAAGGATACGGCTTTCCCGACAGCGAAGTCTTACGATAAAGATACGCGCAGCTCCAGTTCTGGTGGACGATATCAGACTAAGAGTGGGAACTACACGGGAAAAAGAAAAGGATATACCCTTCGAGATCGGCCCGCAGACCTTGAAACACGCTACCGGTAGCATATGGTATAGCTTCGTCTTCCTTTTTGCTTGCGTCGTATTGATCTTTGGCGGTCTAATCACGATGGTGAGCAAACGACAGCAGCGTACAAAGTAAAATGCAGTAGTACATATATAAGATCATACTTGAGCGTAGCAGGCGGTTTTTTCTTGGTTGATCTATGTATCTCTGCAGCAATCTTGCCATCTAATCGGGTGCTGGCCTGAGCGGTGAAGATCGACAAGGAGACAGTTGTGGTAGAAATAGCCAAGTGATCTACAGGAGGCTCAGGTGGCGGAGGTGGTAAGGGAGTCACCGGTCGACTGGGAGTTGCGCTACGGAAGAAAGATAGCCAAGAGGTACTAGCAGGGGTTTTGACGGGTAGGACAGAGGTAGGAGGGGGCGGTTTTTCTGTTCCGGAAGAATATACCCATCTCATAACGTCAGCTTGGATTAAGAGGGCTGTTTCCCCTATTAGTATAAAATCAATCGGAGGAGGTCATGTACGTACGAGTGGTTTGTAGCTTAGTTATGTTCATTGTATTGAGCCTGCTTTGAGGCTGTAGATAGCTCGGCAGTGCCAACTGTTTAGGAGACCCGGCATCCTTGGATAACTTGGCAAGGCACTTATCATCGAAAAAGACGGAAACTTGGGAGAGATGAGTCATGAAGGTGATGGAAGATGCTAGGAATCTTGTAAAGTCGAACGCAACGGGTATTGGTCCTTCTTCTCTTAGAGGCATCTCGAAAGAAGTCCATGCTTTAGACTCGTCGTCAAGAGACTTCGGGGAATCCTCCTCTTTCGTCTTTCCTCTGCGGGCGATTAGCTGGTCCTTGTTCCAGTAGAACCACATCCATTGATCTACGTTTCTGAAGTCAGGATAACTACCTGAGGTGAAGAGTCGACCGTACCGCTCGATAACACTTTCGGCTCATCCGTGACAGAGAATAGACTATAAAACCCTGAAAGAATGTGTTAGCTGGACCATCAAGCGAGACCATGCCCGCCACGCACCAACCCCAAAAGCCCCAATCTTGTCCTCATCCGGGTTACCCTCTGCAATTTTCTTCAGACGATTCCAGTCCTCATCTCGAAAGGCTATTCCATCGTTCTTGAAGATCCATTTCTTTACGTGAGCTTTCTTGAGATCGGGAAGAGGTCTTTCGTCAATCGATTTTCCTTCCAGAAACTCGGCTGACTGGAAATGTATCTCGACTTTTCGTGATTGTGCATCGTCTGAATTTTGCAGGAGTTCACGAAACACAGTAAATTCAGCTGAGTAGCGGGCAAGAACTTTGTCAATCAAGGCTCTCTGGTTGACTTCGACTGCTTCATCGTATCCTGCATCCCACTACACATAGTTAGTCAATAATTCATAATATTGCTGGTAATAACGGCCATAATCACTCACGTCAATACGGTCTGCCATTGGCTAATAAAGATGGAACGTACCGCTCAAACTTGCTGATGCACGTCAAGGAGTAACTTTGGGTGCGGGGCGATGCTTGCGGGCTCTCAACGTTGCCCGACATTGCACAAATGCTCAGGCCTGCGGTGACTAGTCGGCTGGCAAAGTCCGAATCACGATATATTGAGGTCTTGAGGAGCGATTGCAGCGATAGTTAGCTGCTGAATTTGTGCCAGTATGTACAGCAGTTTTGGTAGTAAGGTAGTGGCCTTCCTGTTTCCCGCCATCCGACAAGTTCAGGTGTCCTCATATCTGTAAGGAGGTTTATATACAGTATATACGTTTGGAGGACAACATGATTCGAGGCAATCTCAGGCGGATGGCGAATCAGTAAATATTATACTAAATAGGATAGCAGCCTCGATGAATGAGAGCGCCCCAATTCCGCCCAACTCAACTGGAAAAAAAGAAAGGAAAATGAATGCGATATACAGACAATCGAGATTATTGGTGAGTCAGATGCATACTAATGTGTTCTAAATGCGATAGAGGAAGGTGGATGGTTCCCCACGGAGGGTATAGCAAAAAAAAGAGTAACAAAGCGAACTATGGATGGTGTACCAGAGAAAAGAACAGCAAATATATATCAGGGTAACAAACAGTCCTTAATCGTCCGTTGCTGTCTTCAGAATCTCGCCGATGGGTCTAGAGGGCCCAAGGGGCCATAGCCTTCCCGTGGCCTGCCGGATTCCGTTGTCGATACTCCGTGAATGGTGGTCATAGGAGTCGTGGGTGTTGTCGGTGAAAATAGAGTCGATGAACTGTGATCCATAAACGGTTGGACACTTGGAGATGCTGGTCGTGCGGGATATTCATGATGTCCAGATGTTAGCTGGGTCGTGGATTCGTTATTGGCACGCTGATATCCGCGGACACGAGGACTACCACTTGGTGATGTACGATCGTCATCGAAACCCATCTCTAGCATGGCTTCCAATTCTGCTCCATCAACAGTCTTGCCACCATAAGAAACTTGGTTCTCTGGTATCAGAGCCATAGGGGGCGAAGGGAACTGGGTGTTATGCTCGTTGTATCCACCAATTTGTCCACCCCATTGGTCTTCATCTGAAGATACGACAGAGTAGGAATCTGAGCCGTCGTACTGACTCCTGAGGTCGGTAGCACTGAGTAGCTCGTCTCCAGCATAGAACCCTTGTCCATGTTGACGTTCAAAATCTTTACGTCGTCGTTCCTCACGACGAATTTTGCGTAACCTAGACCGTTCCCAGTCCTCCCACCGCCGCATCGCTATAGCGGGACCTTGGAATTTTCCACCTGGACCGCCATGGGAATCACCTTTTGCCTCCCCTTCTACTTTCCTGTAATGTACGAAGCAATAAATGAAGGGCACGCTCGTATGATAGAAGAAAAAAACATGCCTTGTCTCTCCCCACGAAAAGTCGTCAAAGTGCCAGAACGAGTACAGAGGAAGGATACAGTTCCATACCGGTAGTGCGAGGAGATAAATAAGCATCCAAAGCACGTAAACTACCTTGCCAGTTGTCAACATGATCAAGATTGCAGGAAGACCAAGGACGGCGATCAGTAGGATAAGGGGGATAGCTTGCTCGAAAGTTTTTGGTGGGTCAAGAGCCATGCCCACGATGAGTGTGTATGTCAGTGTAATGGCGATCGGAAGCACTACAGTGCCCAACAGATCCATGAAGACAACGAACTGCATACTGAAGCAGAAGGTACCACACAGATTACGAACAAGGACCAGCTCCATTAGATTGTGTATGGTGGAATTGATCCATCGTCGTCTTTGCGACAGTAGCACCTTGAATGTATCGGGAACGACAGTTCTGCACCGTGCTTGGGGTAGAAACATCATTTTTCGGTTGGGGAAGGTCCGGAGCATGATGGTAGTGAGGAAACGGTCTTCTCCAAGAAGAAGAAGATTTTTTTGATGTAAAGTCGTGACTTCGCTTTGGCTATACTCCTTCACTATCTCCGGTTTGACGATCAACGGGACCCAATCGTCGCCTGTCGTTTTTCGTGCTTTCAGTCTGAGCATGGAGAAGCATCCTGGAAGACAGGTTACACCACCAAATACCGACTCAAATGCTTTCGCAAGATGGTGAGAAATGAAGTATTCGAAGACTTGAATAGCAGTGACCCATGATTGTCGCTTATTCGCAATGCGGGTTTCCCCACAGACTCCCATTATCATAGGATCATGATGCATGCAATTGACAAGGTGACCTAGGGATTCAGGGAACACTTTGGTATCGGCATCGACCTGTGAATGGACGTCAATGCTCGCCCCCGAACCAGACACAAGGTACGCACCATAAGACAGACTTCAAAGAAATCAGGAGTCACTCCCATGAGAATATGTATTTTTCTGAACAAGTCGAAATCGAGCGGGGACATGCGGTCGTTGTAGGTAACCCGGGAGAAAAAGTTCATCAATATGAGCTGACTGTCGCGCTTGCCTCGATTACCCGGTTTCTTGTCGGTAGCAGCTTCCTTCTCTGTTCCGCATTTGACGATTATGACTGTGGGGGTACGACGCCCAGCGAGAGCTGAGAGCAGTATATAAAATGTCAACAATGGCCCAGTTTATGAAGGCACAGAACGCACTGTAATGACCGGCATACACCATCGCCCTATTCTGAGACTTCGGCCCCGTTCCAACAGCTTCATACATCATGGGAATGGGATCGCCAAATCGAGGATCTGCTTCCAGCATCCCAACACATATATCCGGCGTGCTCATTTTCTCTCCAGCTCCAGTAATCATGCCATCAGCGACAACAAATAAGAGCTTCCTCCGGTCGCTATAGGTGGTTCGTGATATAGAATCTAAAGTCGTTCGCAAAGAGGCTTCGCCTTCTGAATAACATGTGACAAGACAAACTGCAAAGAGTTCGCGGCCGATCGATGCGAGGCTCATTACAGGTGCATGTTCGGCGGAAGGAGATACGAGTGTCGTTGACGAGGCGAGTGAACGTGTGGATTTATTGACGTCCTTTGTCAACTTCCTGGATACACCTCCTCCGGCCCAAGGCGCTGTGCCACTCTTGTTGTGAACGGAAAGGTTCGCACCTTCTGGCATGACGGCAGGGCTGACAGCCTGTCGATCGAGTGCCCTGCTATCAGGAGGCCCTGCGAGTCGTTCAGAGAGGAACCAGGTGAAGACACAGGCCATGGCGAATCGTAACATCACCAGGCCTAGAATGACGAATAATCCAACGTAAAGCAGTAGAGAGGAGACGAAACAGCCAGGCGTAACTTTGTCAATGTTACCTGCCACATATCGCTGCTTTAGGCAGGGAACGGCAGCTTTGAGGTCTGCTCGGTAATAAAATAAACGAGTTCCATCTTTGCCACTGGAGGGATCTTGTGAACGCAATATGGTGCGTATAGCGGCGTCAACCTTGTCATTTGGCATGGCAGAGGGATGTCGGGTCATGTAACTGGTCATGTTGAGTACTGCACCGTCGATGACGAAGTAATCCTGTAGATTAGCTACCTCATCCCAGTCGTAACCAACCTTGTCACCGGTGTCTATGAAACCATAGGTCGCAAGGCCGGTAGTGGTGATACTGGGAAGTCGGCAAGGAGAGCTACAAGGATCGTCTTGAGCGGCGGTGAAGGAATGACCCTGACACAACGAATAATCGGAGGCGGAGCTTGTGAAGAAATCTGTAATGTCGCGGCCTGGGGAAGCCTTCGCGATGCTAATGAAGTCGACGGTGGTGGATTTGGCAGAGGTGATGTTATACATTTGACCCCGTATGCTCAAGGTGCCGGGGGCCGACCCGATTCGAGAGAACTGCTGGTTATTTGTCGGCGTTTCGGGGCAAAAGACCTTTTGCGTGCCAACAGTAGCGAAACCTACCAGACCACACATGATGATAATGATGAAGCATAAAGTTATTTTCTCCCTCCACGCCTGCTGCATTGACTTGTCCTTTAGGCCGCCCACTGAGCTCAGAAGAAAGCCCGGGGCCCAAAAAGTAACGATACGAGAAAATATCTTCCATGCGCTGGAACCGTTGTAAGCATCAGGCAAAGGAGTTGATGTTGGGGATGTCGACTGGGGATTTATGAGAGGAACTGGAGCGACACTTCGTTCTGGGCGAGTCAGGGTTTTTGCTCGACGAATTGTTGTACCAGAGTGAGGAGGAGCTCTGGGCGTTGTCGTTGGAATTGGGACGTCACCGAAGTCTACATTTGACTGAAAACGAGGGGCCATGATTTCGATACTTGGAGGAATGAAGGAGTGTGATGAAAGCGATAGACAAATGAATGGTTCAGACCTGCTGGAACGACGGGGAGGACGACGGCCAACGAACGGTACTGACGGTGAAGGATAGCAACGAGGACAGGGCCTTCAAGTTGAGGGTGCTGTGGACCTGTCAGTGAGAATGATGGAAGGGTGATGAGGGGTTGTCACGCTTAGGCGCTAGCAGGCTCATGCCGGTGTGTGGGTGGCATTCATGGGAAAAAAAAACAATTTATTTCCGTCACGAATGTGTAACAAATTTATATTTCAAGATGCAGCGTTGCTATGATCACAATTTTTTAGACAGGATCAGGAACGGTAAAGTGGTAGCAAGCGTAAAAATTAACAGAACTATCCTATGTACCTCGGAAGAAACGACAGAAACGAATGTGCCCAGAAGGGAATTGTTCGTTTTGAAAACAGTGGAATCTATGGTGTTGTAAAGGGTATAAGGTGTGAGTAATGTTGCTTTGCTATGAGGATGTAGAATAAGAAGTGGAGAAAAAATGTGTATCGTCTGGAATGATCGTCTCCAAATGGCAAGGAACAAGAAAGAAAGCAATAATTCTACAGTCTGTCATTATGAAACATTACCGCCATCGGAGGAGGAACTAGAACTGAGATGGGTTGATGCTGGGGGTTTTGGTGTGGGCGAGCGCGAGGGAGGACGTGAGGAATACGGGGATCCGTACGGGGCGAAGTTGTATCTCTGGGTGTCGTTCATTTCGGGGAAGAGCGTGTTGGAAGAAGGGCGAGCTTCATTCGACTCTGTACTATGACCTAGTCCGAGTGCACTTGCCATAACTCGCGGGCTACCAAAGGGAGAGGTTTGCTTTTTCGGGATCTCGCCGATGATGGGCTCACTAGGATCAACTGGAGTGAAGGCCATGTTTGACGGCTTGGCTGATGACAACACGATGGATATTGGTTCCTTTCCAGCTGGTTGATTATACATCCATGTTGCACATAAAACGGTGGAGGCACCAATGGTAAATGACGGAGTGATATGAAAATTAAAGAGCACCACGGAGGCCAAAAAGGATAGGATGATCGAAAGGCTGGTCGCGAAGCCTTTGAGGATGTTGTCCGAGTATTTGATGACAATTGCAGTAACAAGACCACCAAACACCTGTATCGCAACGGTAGCCCAGGCCCACGGACCAAAGTTTTTTAGGAGTTGGGAGAGAAAGTTTGTTGACGAGGATGGAGAATGAGAGAATAGGATAGGGAGGAGGGCGGGTATGATTGAAAATAGTGATAGTTGCACATTGCGAACCCAAAGGTCTGCTTTAGAGTTTTTGAGAACCATCTCGAAGTAAACTCCGGCGAGCCCAGAGGTAAAACATGCGGCAGTGACAGCAGCGAAACCCGTCAAGGGGCTCATGACGTGTATATGAAGAGGGGCAGAATCGTGAGCACTTCCAACGGGGGTGTTCTTGGGCGATTCAGTGCCATGGGATGTTTGAATCTGGACGATCCCAACACCAATGGCGAGAAAAAATAGCGAGACCCATTTCGTGGGTGTCAATTTTTTCCTGAGGAGGAGGACGGAAAAAGCGGCAGTCGTGAGGATCTTCATCTGATAGGTGACCTGAAAAGACGCGACAGGGAGATTGCTGATGGCAACAAACTGAAGCGAATTTTGCACCACATAAAGGATAGCCGGAATTGATAGCTTCCAGCAATCAGGACTGAAAATTTCACCACAAACGGACCAGAAAGATGAAGTCCACGGGTAAGGGAGTGATAAAAGTATCTCGGAAAAGGACATTCTCCGCCATGGAAGTTCTGCTACTTCGGGAGCACGCGAAAGGGCTATGGTGAATGAAATGAGACCTTTGAGCAGTTCGTTGAGAAGAACAGCAGCAGCTGGCGAATATGCCAATGATGGTGGTGTCGATACGCGAGAATGATGCATAACGATGGAAAGTGCTGCATTTTGCACGGCAAGGGTAACAAGGCTTGAGAGGGTCAAAGGTAAGATTGGCTAAGGACGGCAAGAAAAGTGACAACGCACGAGAGATACTTGAGCGGCAACCCACAGAACGTCGGGGACGATGACAACGAGTTCGATGGAGTAGCTTGGATAGGAAGGGTTGGAGGATGAGACTGGCGACGCAGTACGGGTGCTTGACGTTGGTACATGGCCCACCGAGCTCGAGACGGTCACTGTCAGAAGCCCAAAAGCCAAAATCAACCCGGATTCACCGTCATCCGTTTCACCGCTTTCCCACGATTCGGGTTTATATTCATTACGCATATGGACGCTGAAAAATTTTTTAAATATGTACATACATTCCGTCACTTTGATACCTTTATCTCGCTTTTGCGGTCTTTGCGTTTCTTGTCAAGCCCGAATCTCATCGAGAGTGCGAGCTTGCGGACGTTCAAGACGGGCCGCACTGATGGAAATCACACCGGTGGAACGAGGTGGAAGAGCCCGAGCGGATAGCCAGAGCGTTGTTCGGTTGACGACACGTTATATGTATACCTGAAAACCCGGCCGTACGTCCACTTCATTTGCTCAAACAGATGATGGAAGGCATGATGAGTACGGAACATTGAGAGGGTAAGAGGGAAGGTAGCGGGCGCTGCTCTAACTCGATTCGCTAGCATACAGTGCAAGTCAACAAAACAGAAACAGGGAACCACGAACAGAGATAAAATGACCCGGGCATTGAAAACATAAGGCCATTCCTGTTCATCCAGAGATCAGTTACAGACCGCCTGAAAGTCCCTGTCGATCAGTAACTGGCCCAAAGGTACGATCATGAAATCTGCCACCCCGTTTTTTTTCTCTTCAATGTTCTCATTGGCGGTGGGAAGGTTTGGGGGCGACTGCGTCAGAAGTCCTCGACTGCTCCCTCTCAACGCCAGTGAGCTCGTCGACAGGATCCACGACCCCCGTATCTAGTTAGCCTCGAAGAAGTAAAGGGCACATTGTTTTTTTTGTTTGTACATCAATGGAAAGCCAAATAAACCATTGACCAAATATGGTAATTCTATTGTTCTTTCCTCCCCATACCGCGTCGCGATGCAGAGTACAATGAAGACAATGAAAAGTTCGGTTTTCAACCCAGCTGGCTTCTCTCTTTTATACCACCACCATCACACTCGCTTTTCTCTATGTTCTTCATTTTTCTCTCGTTTTTAGCTTTTGTTGCGATTGTTGAAGCTCAGAATGCTGCTTCTGGATCTGTGGTCTGCATTGCAGGTCAATGTCTCCAGGGATTTTCCAACACTACCAGTCCGTTCTCAGACGTTTCGGTCGTAAAACTGAATTAATTAACGTTCCTTACAGTTGGTACAACGATATCGGCCTCTGGCGCACAGACCAGCGTTTTGCTACTTCCCGGTCAATACACCACAACCACAAATCCAAAGCTCCTTCACGACCTACTCACTTCATCTTCATCATCCTTATCACCTTCAGTTGGTTTCGAAAACTCTTCCTCATCACGAAATTTACCTCTCAATGTCGCTCTATCACCTGGATTAGCGATATACTCAGAGGCAATGTACGCTGGTAATCCCGGATACACCTCTTTGCCTACTTCACCTCTTGCCAACTCATCTACCCCTATATCCGCTAAATCTCTAGCCCTTTCATCCAATGTCTGGGCAGCTCTCAGTATCGGTGGCCAGTCTCAGCGTGTCGTCATGTGGGATCCTGTACCGGATCTTGCTCAACTTCCCGTCACCGGTTCCCTTTCTCTTCTCGACATTCAGTCTTCAGCATGTTCGCCACCTTGTTCTGGCGCTGGTGTATGTTCTGCTTCAGGAACTTGCATTTGCCCTTCTGGTTTCGTCGGTTCATCCTGTGAATCCTGCGCTAAAGGTTTTTTCGGTCCCAAATGCCAGCCTTGTCCAGCAGGTTGCTCTTCATGTGATGAAGGAATCAACGGATCTGGTCGTTGCCTCACTCCTACATTCACCAACCCACCGTCGTCTTGCAACTGCCTCAATGGACAATGTGCCTCCGCCGGACAATGCACATGCAACACTGGTTGGACCACCGGCGACAACGGCACCTTTTGCTCCAAGTGTTCTTCAGGCTTTTTTCTCTCGTCAACCGGAGATTGCCATACTTGTCAGCTAGGATGTTCATCTTGTGCAGATGGAACCGGCGTTTGTCAAACGTGCAAGCCTGGATTTACGCAGGACGCCAATGACAAGACCAAGTGTAATCCAGCCCAAAGTACAACCAATACTGGTACCGTCTGCCCGGATGGCAGCTTCAGCGATGGAACCAAATGCCAGCCTTGTTCCCCCAGTTGTCGTACTTGCAGAGGGTCAACATCCAACGATTGTGTTATTTGTGCGTCGGGCACCTATGCGTTCAACGGAAGTTGCGTTGCTGCAGATGCAAATGGAGTTTGTCAGGGTACGAATCTTATTGCGGACAACAACAAGGTCTCATGCGACAGTACGTATATCCCTTCACGTTCTGGACAAAGCGCTAAAACATCACTTTTTGCGAAGCTTGTGGCGCAAAATGCACTAAATGTCAAATCCCCAATTTCAGTGTGGCATCCACTGTTAACGAGCTCCAGTGCACTGGCTGTCTTCCCGGCTCCTTTCTCTCGCAGGGCAAATGTGTTGAGAGTTGCCCTCAAGGCACCTTTGTAGATTCGAAAGATAACATGACATGTACCGGTAAGCAGGTCCTTTTATCAGCGGTTTTTTGTGTCCTCAACGCCACCTCGTTAGCTTGCGACTCCTCTTGCAGTACCTGTTCTGGATCCTCGACATTTTGTCTCACTTGTTCATCTGCTGCATCTCTCGCTGGTCCCGATGGAAAATGCGTTTCCAATTGTCCATCGAACACGTTCCAGAATCCGACCACGAAACAGTGCTCCTCTTGCCACCCTGACTGTGCTACCTGTAGCGGTACCTCATTCAATCAGTGCCAGACTTGTTCACCCGAGCGCCCGGTTCTCAACAACGGCCGTTGCCTTCCTACTTGCAGTAAAGGCCAGTTCTTCGATTCAGCTGATGGCACTTGCAAAGCCTGCGATTCCTCATGTGGCAGCTGTGCTGGCTCTGGATCTGATAAATGTCTTTCATGTTCCAACTCCAATCAGAAACTGAACGCTGGAAGATGCGTTGACGCAGGCTGTACTAGTGGCACGTCTGTTATTGCAGGTCTAGGCGTTTGTCTCTCCGACCTCGTACAAGTTCCCTCTACAACCACCGGAGGAACTCCTCTTCCTACCGTTACAGGACTTGACCAACCCACCGTCGTCAAAACAGAGAACGCGCGACTTGAGTGGTGGCAGATTCTCCTGATGGCTTTGGGTTGTGCTTTCGTCTTCATGGTATTCCTAATGTGTTGGAGGCGAAGGATGCGGAAGCGCAGAGCAGCCGCCACCAAACAGTTTGCGCAGGCCAAGAATCTAGATGCTGATGGTACTGGATGGAGGTGGAAGATGATGAGGTTGGGTGAGAAGGTGTTTGGTCACAAGACGAGTCAGAGGATCTACCTCCAGCCTGCAGTCGCAACTGAGGATATCAAACTTCGGGAGCTCGAGGAAGGTGGTCATGATGAGTATAGGGATGCTCCTCACAGCAAGTACAGGAAGAGCGTTGGGCAGAGTACCTATGACATGGATGGTCTCATCGGAGCGTACCAATACTCTGACGACGATCGCAAGTCAAAGAAGTCGCATGTCCCCTCAGTGTTGCCTTCTTTGAATGTTCACCACCATCATCATCACACCTACGATAATGGACATTCGAAGGACTTGAACAAGTTGTCTGGATCGTCGTTGTACTCGGAGATTACTGGTCTGCCTAGGAATGCTCCAGAACCGAAGCAGCCTGTGAGGACGAAACCTCTTCTTCTCAACCCCAATGCGTCGAGGTTTTCGCACAGCTCGTTTGGATCGTCAGTGTATTCGGCCAACTCTAGCAATCCTTCCATCGGGTTGTTAAGGAAAGTGACGACTGCTCCGACCGATGCTCAGCGATATGCCCGAGAGGTTAGGCCCACCTTAGGGGGAGCTGATGGATCGAGGGTTGATCAATATCCTGAAACTGGAACATTGGTCGATACTTCTGATGATGTTCCAGTTATGAAGGGGATGTATTGGATAGAGCCTCAGTATACGGAGACTAGCCATAACAATCCTTTCAGGAGATAATTCTTCACGACATTTTTTTCTTATGACATTACACACAGGACATTTTTTCTACTATCCATAGACTGGAAACGCTGATATCACTCTTTGTATCGTTACTTTTTGGATAATTCGGGTTCCGTACTAATGTATCGACCATCCCATTTGTAGTAGTACACACATGATAATTCGACTGATCGACTGTTACTATAATGCAATCTGAGCAAGGGTCGATTTGAAATTACCTAATTCTTGTTGAATCGTTTTACTTTCATGCATCTACGACAATGAGCACCGCTGTGGTTGTTCAAGCTCCGACCAGGAATGAACTCATTCCTGAGTTTTATGGGCTTCCTACTCAGTTGAACACCGGGTTTATAGCAGAGCGCGAAGAGGAGGTGAGTACGGGGTAATTCTTTTCAACAATTCTCACAAGCTAATCGCCCCTTTGCACAGATTTCGCGGCTAGCCTCTCAACATCACTTTAGTGAATACAGTCGTAGCAAATTCGGTCCTCAAGGAGCACCGTTCCTTTATATTCCCTTGTCCATACAAGCTCCAGAAGTCTTCCAAGAATTGCGTTCTCGCCAAGTTCAGTCTTCGACTACCAAAATATGGTGGAATCACCAACTTCTAGAACCGGCTTCACCTGCTACACCAGTGTTATTGGGACCCTCTGGTTTAGCTCCAGGTGCAGGGGCTGAGTCTGATGAGCTTTCAAGGGAGTTGTCTGCTGCTATGGATGAGCAGTTAACCTCGCCACAAGTTGGGTTTGGGCAGTCGCGACATAACGTCAAGACTTCCGTTTCTCATCCCATAAAGTGAGTAAATTCTGGCTTCGTAACGAGGAACCGATTCTAAACCTAAGTTTTGTTACCCAGACTATCCTTAATTATCCCTTCTGAGCTTTTAGCTCTCGTGTCGTCTCATTTACTCCTCACCTCATCCGTTCTTTCTCCAAGCATAAAGCTACCTACCATCTTCGAACTACCCTCTCCATTCACCCTCGACCGTCTCACCAACATTCACCACCCCATATCTCGCCCTGACTTGCAAACAATCGCAAGGAACCCCCCACCCTCTTTCTTTGGTCCACATCCCCCTTTCTCCGAGACTCAGACAACGTTCGCCTGCCATTTACAAGCGCGTTCACACGTCCCAGAAGCCCTTCAAGCCGCCATGAATTCCCGTTTCCAAAGCGGGCCTTCCCTGTCCTCCCTTCCCCCTCCTCCATTTATACCATCTCCTCGTCAGAAAGTCCTTGATGGCATACCGCCTTACGAGAACTGTACTCGTACTGTCAAAACTTTTCATACTACCGCTACGACACCCTCCGTCGCTCTAGCTGTGTCAGTGACGCAAGTGAACAATACCATTGATCCTTTTGGGGATTTTGGTACACCACCCTCATCAACAGATACAACGCGCCTTTATTCTCCACCTACCCCTTTTCAGAGGGCGTCCTTTGGAGTTGAAGATGAGCAACCTCAAGTCCAACCACCAACTCCCCCTCCCCCGCCTTCGCCGTTGAGTACGGTACAGACCTCAACACTGGGTAACTTGCTTCTCTCTTCATGTCCCGGTAAAAAAGGTGTGTTTACCGATTACACGTAAACGGGAACATTTTGCTGATGGCAATTTGGACAGTTCGACTTGACGGTCCTGTAAAAGGTCGGTCGGTCGTATGTCGAGATCTCGAATCCGACCTTCGACGGATGAAAGACATGGGGATTGGATGTATCGTTTGGTAGGTTCTCTCGTTTATACCGACCTCCGGCTCGCACTCACATTTTTCGATCGACTTGAATTAGTTGTCTCGATGACTCCGAACTCGAGTTTTTGGGAGCATCCTGGCCGGAATATGAACGTATAACCAAAATGATCGGGATGGATGTGTTACGGTGAGTGTTCCTCCTACAAGCATCCTGTCTCCCCCAAATTAAAATCTTTTGGAAAAAGTCTACCCACTCCCGAGGGACTCCCCCCAGCCCTTTCCCCCGAAGCTCTCGACAGAGAACTTACCTCTCTAATCGACCGATATACGGTAAACGGCGTTTCTGTCCTCGTCCACTGTCGAGGCGGCGTCGGTCGTGCAGGAGTCGTCGCTTGTTGTTGGACGATCAAGTTAGGTCTTTGTGGTTGGCTCGACCAGAATCAAAATGCCGTCTCTGCCTCATCGACGGAATCCCCTCCGACGACGCCTTCCGGAAACCCTGCTGGATCCATTCGATTGGTTGAAAAGGTCATTTCTGTCATAAGACGGAGACGAGGTGCGAAAGCTGTGGAGACTTACGAGCAGGCAAAATTTCTCGTTGATTATGTGGAGTACCTGAGAGAAAGGGATTAAATGTTGTGTTTCCCTTCCTCCCTTTCTCTCTTTACCACTTCGTCCCTCTCCGGACCACACGCAGAAGAACCAATGATTTATTTTTTCACTTATCTCGAGGCGGATCTCTCTTAGGTTGTTCAGATTTATTATCATCATCTCTTTTCAGCTGTTTCCTTTTTCTCTCCATCCAAATCGACTGTTGTTATTCTCCAGGCAATCCTCCTACATAAAGCATGTTTGTTTTGACTGGGTGTGGGCAATTCCCCGCGAGGGACTGACGCGCGGCGTAAATTATGTAATCCTCGATTGAAGCCAAAATCGCCATGGATTTCGCGTTTTGGCTGCTTAGTCAGCTAACGATATTCGCAACGGCAGTTGCCCACACCCATTTTGACTTATTTCCATCAAAGCCATGTGTATATAAAAAGCTTCTAAAAGAGATAGTAATAAAATTATCAATTCATGTTGTGAAGTTCGAAGCTGGCGAATGCAAGATGATACCCATCAAACTCGTAGTTTATCTTGTCTGTTCTCCGATAAGACTGACGAACGCCAGCTCTCTTTGGCGACTCCCCCTCACCATCTTCCCCGCCACTCCCATAATCGCTGCCAGCATTGTCGAAAGGCTCCACGAGAGCAGCTTTGAAAGCTCTTTGGGCTGCCTCTACTGGATACTCTCCATCCGTTTCAACATCACCTTCTTCACTGGAAATAAACAACGTGACCGACAATCGACCGGGATGGAAAATTTTGGCCACCCTTTTCACCAAAGTCTTCAAATTCGGCATCGATTTCCCGTCGGATGTAGGTGGCTGATACGATGCCGGAAGAGGGACGTTACACTCGAAACTGGCATATGACCACCCCGATTCGGGAGTTACGTGGATGGTGTAGTATCCTTCGCCACGACGAGAAGCATTGCTAGTAGCTGCGGATGGATTAGGTTCAAAGGAAGGATCTTGTCCCCAGCAGACTAGCGCGTTGGAAGAGTATCCGCACGGCGCGAAAGAATGAGCGTCTAATGTCGTAAGATGAGCAGGGAAGATATCGGTGATTCCTAGGGTATCGGAGAGGGCAAGAGCATGTGCAGAAGGAGTTTCCGTGGAAGAGGACGAGAAAGAAGAGAAAGGTTGGCGTATTTGGGGTGGTAAGTCAGTCATTAAGATTTCAATCGTGAAGTCGGGAAAGTCGCCGTCGCTAGCGGATGGAGAGGGTAAACGGGGTATGACAGAGTAGGAAGGTTCATCGAATATCCCTGTGATGTAGAGTAGCCAATGGTCGCCGTTGACTTTGCCTATTGTATAGGCTGAGCCGTTTTTGAAAATGTGATCCAGAAAATTGACCTCTTGAGCCCAATCGCGATGAGGCCCTGACTGAAGTTCGGGGAACATAAAAGACTTTCGAGAATAAAAACACCGATAGACCGATTTCATATTAGCCTGGGTAGCTGCGATCTCGAGTATGCGTGGCAGACCGAGCAGGTTGAGAGTGGTACCGCAAGTTTTGAGGATTAGCCGGTGAGGAGAAATCAGCAATGAAGATTCGCTGTGAAATCGGAGGTTAACGATGTTCTAAACCGAGAGGTTGTGAACCTGACCTAAGTAGATAAGCATCGATCTCATCACCCGTTATCGTACTGAGAACCTGACACCGGACAATGCCTAGCATCTCGTCCCAGACTGAAGGTGGAATTTTCCTGAGTCCAGTGAGTCCATTCACCGGGTTTGAAGCATCTGGAACAGTATCAGGTGAAGGAGCAAACCAAACTTCCAAAAGTTTTTCTGGCCCCTCGAATGGGGCACCCGACATGGCGGTTGGAGTTCAAGAAAGAATTTTTCTCTCTTTAGTACAGCACGCGTCTGGATGAGTAAAATTGTGTGACATATCGTGAGTGTCACACTTCATTTTTTTCTTTTCTCGTCCATGGTACGCTTCCCTCTATTGAGGTCCCTCCTTCCTCGTGTAACTGCCCCACTTTTACCAGTAACTCGACTCCGTCCCTCATCAAGACCTATTCGTCACACTTCCTCAGGCTCTCGACTCTTCTCTCATTTCCCAGCTCGTCTCTCTTCCTCTTCATCACCACCACCAAATGACCCCTCTAAACAACCCTTATCTCAGCGTTTAAAACATCTCATAAAGTCTTACGGCTGGTATGCTCTCGGTGTATACCTCGTATTATCCGCCCTCGACTTTGGCGTCGCTTTTGCCTCTATAAACCTTCTCGGAGCCCAACATGTCTCTGAGATTGCCAGCTCGGTAAAACAAGCCGTAGCCAACGTCATCCATTCTAAACCTCCGGAACCAGGCCGAGATGAGTTAGAATCAACTCGTAATACTGGACAGGCTGGGAATGAAGGCTTCTATGCTATGCTCGTTCTTGCGTACACCATTCATAAAACTCTATTCCTCCCCGTTCGCATCGGTTTAACGGCGGCTTTCACTCCTCGTTTGGTGAAATGGTTGCAAGTTAGAGGTTGGACTGGCGGTGAAGGTACAAGACGCGCTGCAGAGGAGATGAGGGAACGTTTGAGAAATGCTAGACATAAAGACAGGAGCTCTCGTTGAAACTCATTGCGGACTACATTCCAAAAACCACATAATGTACATTCCAGTGCGTATTGCCTATCCATGGTATACATGTATTCGATCTCAATGTCCGTTACAGTCCTCATAATACAACACCCTACTCAGAGCTTCGCATGCAGGATATCGAAACCTCAGGCGTTGGTTGGGGGAGCTTCATCGGCTGGGAAGGTCGAGAGTTTTAGCACCATCGTAAACCCTCACAGGTGTTGGAACTTACGGCGTAGGATACCTTCTTTGATTAGTTCCTCTGGCTTTGGACGCTGTTGCAAGGCATGATCGAGCTTGTCCTGCATGGTTCAGTGCTGCATATTAATAGACTTTTCCCAAATATCGCATGAAGGAACCGTACTTCGAGTTGGGATCGTTGGAGTTGAATCTTTGCCTGCACGAGCCCAGGAGCGATACCTTTGTCATCTAACATCGGCGATCCGCGCGCCATTAATGACTAAAGGATTCTTGCATGAACGGTTTACGCACCTTTCATTATGTTTCGATCCACGAGATCTCGTTTATCAGGGCGTTCACTAAGATGCTTTTCCAACTTCTGAAGCGTGACTTGGTCGAGCGACTGCTGGCGAGCAGGTGCTAGACCTTGTTCGGTATCAGAGATGTTTGTTCAGTGAGCAACCAGCGAATGAGCTTACGGGATTTTGCAGCTTCGGACATGACTGAAGGGTGGATGTGGTAGCTAAGGAAGTGAAATGTGTGACTGGTCTGTGACCGAAATTATCGTTCATTTATTTATTTCAACAGAAGCGAAATAGGGGTCAAAGCAGGGACTGATGTACGTAAGCTGTTTCTGGTTTCTGTGCCCAGCGGCTCATTGATATGACAGTGGATTCATACTCCAAAGCCTTGGATTTTCCTTGACTCTGAACTTTGAAACTGAAAGGATAACAACCGGGTCTCCGTCGGAGATTAGACCACATGGGCTTACTATGCTCTAGTTCTCACGCCACAGTTCTGCCTCGTCTCTTGTATCTAACTCAAGAACGGTTGTGCTGGAATATCAACAACGTGATAGCCCAAGCTTCGCTGAGTTGGCCGTTTATCGCGCACACTTGGGTAGTAGCCTAGTAGGATACGTATTGCCGTTGAGTATTTATCCTCTGCACTCTTTCTATGAATATGGCCGGATATGTCAAATTCTAGCATGGTCGGGGGGGGGGGAGTGCGTATGACAAAGTCCCAGGATGCTGCCATTTATGCTCTTTATGTACATCCTTGTGGAACTACATCCTGCCTGGCCATTTAATTTAACGCCCGTAAGGCAGACTCTAATAAATTCATCATTTTACACACCTTGTAATCATCAGGAAAGAGAATGACTTATTTCATGCTCCGGAAGAGTGGTGAAGCCCTGCCAAATGCTGAGACGAGAACGCAATGGTTTACTTCACAGGTAAAAATATCAGCCAGATGCGGGAGAGAAAAGATGAACATTCCCAACCTTGATCGTTGCCTACAAGTTGTTGATATTAGCCACCGTCAGAAAATGGCAGTTTTTTTTTCACGGTCTATCGAAGTATATCTAGAGCGAAACCGCATTCGGTTTCAAAAGTAGAAATTGCGACGACGCTCGATGCCCCTACTCATGTTCTATATCCACCTGATATTCCCAAATATCAGAACGTACAGAAGCCAAGTAGTACACGCTACTCGGGTTTTGTACAAGGCATTTCTTCAATTTTCCCTCCTTGAGGAAAACCTACCAACGTAGAGTCTTTGTACCTGTATACTAGAAGGGGTGGAGGTGGTACTACGTAGTTATGTCACGCGTACTGCGTAACATCAATGTCATATGTATTTCCAGTGACTGAACTCCGGCAATGTCCGCCGGATGCACTACATTGTCAGGCACATCACAGCCTACGATTTCCCGCGACCTCCCGCCGCTGCTTCGTCGTCACTGTCGCCGACGATGAGCTCGATTCACTCAAAAATCGTGTAAAATGACGCGAAAAAAATTATTAGAAAAAAGTCTTTATAACAATTTGAAACCATTGTGACGGAACAATGCCTATGTGTGAATGTGCCGACAATGTCATAATAATATAGGGTTATTTTTGTACAGGCGGACCGTCGTCTGCTCCCTCGATGCTGGTCCTGTCCTGTCCATCGGGTATTCTCACCGCTCGGACGGCGGAAGACTCTCAAGTACGCTACTTTGACCTCTACTGCCGTACCTATGAGTCGAAAGGTGGTCTGCGGTCGGTCTGTGGTTCGTACGAACACATGTACGTACCAATTTTCTCCCTCCGGATCCTTTCAATAGACATGCATACGCAAAAATTCTGAGATATGCACAACTCACATGTCAGATCCTCACCTGCTCACGGAGCCTGCAATTATTCAGTTGAGCAACGGCGAGGCCGGTTATTCATGATCATGGTCAATCACTCGCCTGTCGTTTGACCTTGATGTTTTTTGCACGTGTAATGTGGACTAAATGTGGACAGACATGAGGCCTTCTCATCGGACGAGGAGAGACTGAGTATTTGGAATTTGAATTTTCTTGTACGGGTTGTAACCTTGTAGTCAATTGGGTGGGCTGATGCCCTACTCTGGTTCTTGCTAGCGTTGAGGTGGTTTGGGCAGCACGTAAGTTAGGAAGTGGAGGTTAGCACAATGTATACAAACCCATGTCATACACATAACTTACATTTTTGTCATTCTCTGGCTTTCTCTGCCACCATAAGGAATATTTGAAGGAACTAGTGAGTTTCAAATGCAATCAAAGCTTCAGAATATGAGAGATAGGTGGCAGAAATACAGAATTAGCACTGTAGCATGCAGAAGCCTCTGTAGCCCTTTTCTTGTTTTCTGCTGCTTTCCCTTCATCCAATTCATTGGAGCTTTGTGTCATTCTGTTCTTCAGCTTGTGGGCTCTCGAATGGTGTGATTTTCTTTGTGGGTTGTGGGGCAATGGTTTGTGGATAATGATGGTTTTGGTCAAAATGGTCCAGAGTTCCAATATGAGAAATGCGCGAGTGATCGGTTAATACACTAAGTGTTCGTCATTGAACATTAACCAAGCCTTCCAGACCCACAGTGAGCTGAAATTTAAGTGGTATTCAGTTGTATATGTGTACGCTACTATGTTGGAAATTTTACTGAACGAGGTATCAACAGATAGGTCAGTGGTATTTCTTAATTGAGAGTTCATCACTGCTTGTCATGGATTCCATCATCCGACCTTGTACAGATCCCAGACAAATTCATTGAAAAAATAATCATGTATTCAACTAACCAACACATAAGTACTACAAACTATCGCAGGCTCGAGTGTGGTGATGTCCTAGTCCCATCTAAAATTGAGGAATCATCGGAAACCGCTGCCTTCTCTGGAAAGTCGCTTGTTCGAAAACACCCACTGTTAATCCACAAAAAAAAGAGTCCGGCAGGCACAGAATCGAAGAAGAACGATCTGTCCAGTTGGTCATGTTGTCGGAGTGGTAGAGCTCGGGGGAAAGAATGATACTATTGGTATCGGACATTTTCAATTTTTCTTTGAAGTATATCGGAATAGTATGAATGGGCTCTGATTAATTAATTAAGGAGTGGTTATGGAGCGAGAAAAGCAATGCCTGCACACCTCGCTATCCACTATTCATTAACGTTCACCGGCTTGACCCCTATACTTATCTGGGGTAGTCAATTGGCCTTGAAGAGAAGTAGTGAGGGAGAGAGGTGCTACCGTACATGGTGGCGGTAGTCAGAGGGAGCCTAGTCGCCTGCATCACTTGGATCCATCGTCATAGCATTAGCAACAGTTTATAAATTCACACCCACAGGCTACAGTTCGGGGCTTGTTTATGCTAGCAGAAGCCATCTAATTGCCAGTTGTAATTTTGAGGTTTTCTTGCGTCGTTCTACACGGTTTTTGAGTGACATATTGAGCTCGTCGTCAGCAGGAGGTCGCGGGAAATTGTAGGCTGTGATGTGCCTGACAGTGCTGACATGTGGTGCATCCGGCAGACATTGCCGGAGTTCACACTGCAGGACAAAATAACTCAACACGAGTTATGCTGATTGTTATGCTAACCTTATTTTGGAAAATTTAGCATACTGCACGTGAGATATATGAATGCTATGCTGACATTATGCTAAAAGTTATGTTAATGTTATGTCAAAATTGTCAAACAATGAGACATCAAAACGTTCAGAAACCCATAAGAAAACTGAAGTAAACATAAGAAACATATTAAAACATACTGAAACGTATCTAAACAGACGGGGTTTTCATTGGGGATACACCTCAACACCCCTTCTACAGGTACAAAGACTTAGGTTGGTAGGATTTCCTCAACTTTCTGGAAAGAAGAGAGAATTGAAGAAATGCCTTGTACAAAAGCCGAGTATCGAGTGCTACTCGGCTTCTGTACGTTCCGATATTTGGGAATATCAGGTGTCTATATCGCATTGCCAAGTGAGAAGGTGTCGAAAGGGCTGGATAGGTTATCAGTAGGTCACAAGCGGGAGTGACGGAGATCAAAACAAAGTAGCTAACATCTGATCTTATATGTGATGCAGATTAAGGTTCGGGTTGAGAATTAGTTTATCATTAGCCTTCAATAGCCAAAGTAGTAGTAAAACCACGGCTCACGATTGAATATTAAGATCTGGATGGATGGAAGCCTATAGAAACACTCATCCGGCAACTCCCGTCGATATCTTGTAGAGCTAGGACGTCAATAGAGGCTTCGATCCCTTCTTGGGAACAGCATATGGCACACCATAGCAAGAGCAAAAGTATCACCTCTCGAACACTGGACCTGATCGCTGACAAGCAGAAGAAGAGTCTGGAGAGGAAACCAAGAGAATGAAGTATGGACCAGAGGTGCTTTGAAAAGTGACCGACATATAATAAGAATGCTTCGGCGGGTTTGTAGTCGCGAGTGCCGAGAATGAGCACGATGCCCCAGCACTCGTCCAGCTCGGTTCAACATTTCAGCGGGCTGATGTCCGCGACCGTGGCTATGGAACGTAGTCAAAACGACACATACGACCGGGTCGATTCAAGATCTTGTGGGGTCAAAATGGACTCGCAGGATGTTGTCATGATTACGGAGCTGGAGAGCTTTCAACTTTGTCGTCCATAATCTGCCGTTTCTTGGAGGTAATTAAGTGGTCGGGGCAGGTGGGACCAATGAAAGTCGAAACCGGCGGAACGGACTGCAGGGCAACCGAGCAACGGACGTTTGACCGTCAAAGCGCTTGCAGTTGGGCACCCTTGACCTTCCTTCCAACAGGCATGACTGACAGTGAAAGTTTTGCTTGCCACCCAGGTATGTGAACGTTCGGATTTCATAGAGCTAAGCAAAATGGCAGTGCCAAAGTCTACGAATGAAATGAAGCTCCCTGCAATGAAAGTAGGAGCCTAAGTTCCGGCTAATAACCATGATCAAGATTAGGGGCCTCACTGGGGGTTTAGTGGGTAACGGGATGAAGTCGATGATAGGTATTGGTGCCGCCAGACCTTGAGATGTTGTTCTAAGTCCCACACGTATGCGTCCAAAGTGACGAAAGTATATTAAGTATTCCTCCAGGTGGTTTTTTCTTCGTCCTTGGCGAGGTCTCAGATCCTTGCACCGCACGCGGGATGAAGGCACCGACTTCGTCGTCCCAGTCGCTAGTCGAAGGGAGAGCCTAGCTCTTGCTGGAATCCAACTCGAGTGAAAGTCGTAGTCGACCGTAACTCAGGCCACAAAAAAAAAAAAAGAAAAGATTAGTGGCCTCGGTAGTAGGGCGTGACAAAGTGTCGCGAATGTCACACATCTGCCGCTTTTCGCCGAATTCCACCCTTCGTCTTTTGCACAATGTTAACCAAAGCAGCAACCAGAGCAGCGCTACTGACTCGGCCTAGAGTAACGCCATCGCTCTCTGCCCGTCGCCATGGATCTACAAACACCCACCATGACGAACATCATGGTGAACTCGACAACACAGTGTATCCCAAAGAAGGTTCGAGCCGGAAATGGTATCAGGTATTTCTGACTGACTAGAGTATTCTTGGAAAACCATAGGATTTTCTTCACCTGTTTGGAGGAACACAGTCATTGTGTCAGTGCTCGCATACGTTGCGTGGCAATACGCACCAGAACCCAACGATGAAGCCTACATCACACAGTGGATAACAATGTACAAGACCCCGAAAGAGAAGTGGCTAGAGATGAACGCGACGCATGCCGCGCAGTCAAGAGAGGTTGCAGAACAAGTACAGACATTTGATTTAGGTGTTGCCCCACCAGTACATCGTCTTCGATTCCCTCAGTGAGTCTTGATTCACCAATCGCCGTCTGGCGTGTACTAACAGCCATGGATTTTAGACTAATTGACCAAGCATCTCCATTCTGTAACGGTGTCGGTATGAATGCAGATATGAGCGACATGAAGGTGAAAAAGGAGGGAGAATAGCTTCACCCATGTAGATGCGGGATTCGGGAATTCAGACTGTAATAGATTCTAATAGTCACGTGACAACGAAGTAACAAGGTGTTGAAAAATTTTGACCGTCACAGTTGTGACCTCGCGTGGTTTTCTCGTTGATTGGTCGCGACGTTCGTCCCTGTCGCCTGTCGTCCTCCCTCCCCGTTGCCTACAACCTCAAGGCCGTTCCCGCCATAGGGATGACCGTTCCCGACATCATGTTTCTTTTCCTCCTTCTCGCCAATGCTGTCAATGCAGCACTTCCTCAGGTCGACTTCAACCGTATGGGGACTGTCGGTTTGGCTGGCTCGTTCGCCGGTTTTGACTTTTTCCAAAACTCGTCTCTCCCTTTTGACGCCTCGACCTCCACACTCTTTTCTCGAACTTCAGAAGGTGCCTTGACTGCCATCGGTACCACTAATAATGGCGGCCATATATCCGCTGGATGTACCCTGAATGACGTTTTCTACGTCGGGGGATCATTTTCATCTTTAGGTGGAACCTCTGCATCGAATGTCGCCTCATATCGCTCTTCTAGCTCACAATTTTCTGCTCTCGGCTCAAACGGTCCTGATGGAGAGGTGGACGCAATTTACTGTGACACAAAAAATGGCAAAGTGTGGGTTGGAGGGAAATTCACATCGCCAGGTTCTTCGGTGGCTGTTTGGGATACGAAAGCAGGTTCATGGTCCCAACCCCCTTTCGCTGGAGTCACCGGTGCTCAGAGTCGCGTCTTTTCTATCACAACCAACTCTTCTCAGTCCAGTCTCTTTTTCGCCGGGTCATTCGTTGCATCCTTTCAGGGCAATGGGACTTTTGGCGGAAATAACAACCCAAATGTTCCGTCTTCTCCAGGAGCCACTCCCTTTTCGTCTTCTTTAGTCCCCATATCACTTGACAAAGCCCAGATTGAAGGATCACCGTCCACGACAGATTCGCAGTTTAATGATGTGAAGCGAATCCTATGCCCTGCAGGATCAGATGGGCCAGGCAATACTTGGTTTGGAGCGGATGGAACCACGGCTGTCATCACTGCCAGAGCTTTTTCGTTCATCACTGCAAGCGGCATCAGACTTGGAAACACTTTCCTACCTAACCACGGGACATCAGAGTTTAGGCGAGTCTTCAACTTGATTCAGAATCTTTATATTATGACATTAATGTTTACTGCCCTCTAGTGTGACTACTATTCCGGATAATACCGTTCAAACCCTCAAATATTTTGATCCCACCACTGGCCAGAATGCAACATGCACCGACCCTTGTCCCCTGTCTTCCGATTCATCTATCCTCTATCAAGATTACTTATTCCCAAATGCCCTTTCGATAACAGGGGTTCAAATCAAGCTCTCAAAATTCACTGGTTCTAGTCCCGGATTGCACATGATGCAAATCCTCTCCTCCGGTGCATTTGCTTCTGCAGTCGCTGATAATAATACCGAATCTTGTTTTGCGACCGCTCCACCGACAACGGGTCAAACCGGCAACTGGCAGGCGAAGGTGGCGAATACTGAGATATCGGGAACGGTGCAGACGGTTTTGGTGGCCTCTGTCGATGTTGGTACAACCCCCGAGCAAGGCCCCTCTTTCACTTGGATGCCATATGTGTCAGCATCTGGGACATACGAAGTCTCCATGATGATTCCCGGCTGCACTAATTTCCAAGATTGCGGTCTCCGTACGTCTGTGACGGTAACTATGTTCCCCGGCCCAGGCTTAAACCCTGTTGTGGCCACCATCGACCAAACGAACACTGATGATGCAACGAAAGTCATCTATAATGGTCCCATCGTTCTTAGTTCCCCCGAGTTCACAACTACTGTCAGCATGAGACTCGCTGATAATCCCACCGGCAGTGGCCAGGACGGTAAATATGAATTAGTAGCCGATAGAGTTGTGCTATCGCTCACTGCTGCTAACACCGGTGATTCCGGAGGTAATAGCTCATCCACCTCTGGGGGCGTGTTAGGCTCTCGGAACTCATTTGGCTTCCTCGAATGGCCTCTCTCTGCGTCTTCGGGCGATGACGCAACGAAGGTTCTCCCCAATAACACTATCACGACATTGGATTCGCTGGGAACGAATTTGTTCAATGCTTTGGGTGGTTCCAGTAGCATCAACTCTGGCGGCTCTGCAATCTCCAGCGTTGTGCACCATCCATCCGGTTCTATTTACCTCGGGGGAAATTTGACGTTATCTAACGGCGCAAAGAATGTTGTCGCTTTTGCCAACGGGGTGCTCTCCCCACTGGGTGACAATGGGGTTAATGGACCTGTAGCTGCTTTGCTACTAGTCGGGGATATCCTTTACGTCGGTGGTGCCTTCCAAGATACCGCATCCGGTAGCACAAACGGTCAGCTACGGAATATTGGAGCATATAATGTACAAACCAACACATGGACCTCACTTAGTGCTGGGCTCAATGGTCCCGTCACCGGCTTGAACTTCTTGGACGGAAAGCTACAAGTCACCGGTAGCTTCACTCAGATATTCACGTCATTTTCCGGCGACTCTAGTGCAGACGCTGCCGGCCTCGCTGTGTGGGATGCCGGCACCTCCAGCTGGGTCAACAGTGGTGGCTTCATAGCTGGAAACATTTCCATGGTCACGAATGGCACCGAGTCCACGCAGTACTTGGCTGGCAACGTCGCAACTTTCAGGAAGTTCGGCGCTAGCGGAATGGTGATGATCAATAACAGTGACGGAGAGGTTCACGTCTCCCCATTGGGCACCCGGCTTGAGACCACCGCTGGTGCTAGCACTGGGTCTACCTCAACGAGGCGAAGGTCTCTTCCTCATGCACGCACATCTTGGATGTCCCATGTAATGTTCCCTCGTTCATGGTCCAAGCGTCAATCCAGCTCGCCCTCTCTACTTCCTCCCCCCCTTCTTGCCCCAGCTCCTGCTGTCTTGGCCGGCGCTTTCTGGACCAATACCAGTACTAAGACTGAAATGACCATCATTGGAGGTAACTTTTCCTTCCTTCCCACCGGCACTTCATTCGGCTCGCAGAAGGCACAGGGAGTTGCGGTATATGATCCTAGTACTGGAAGTCTGCAAGCTTTGCAAGGTAGCCAGATTAACGGAACAGTAAGGACTCTATTCGTTCAGGGCAACAATCTGTTCGTTGGTGGACAGTTTACCCTTAGTGGCACCAATGCGAACGGTTTTGCGGTCTACAACCTTGTCTCCCAGCAATGGGACACCAGTGGTATTCAGCCACTCCAAGCCTCTGGTTCCACCGTGGTCGTCAGATCGATCTCTAGCTCTCAGGCGAAACCAAATAATGTCATTGTTGCAGGTTCCTTCGCGCAGGCTGGTTCGTTATCATGCCAGGCCATATGTTTCCTTGATACATCGTCGAGGCAGTGGAATGCTTTGGGAAGTGGTATCTTGGGTGAGGTTGCTGGTGTTGGCTATGGAGGAGTGAGTCGCTTCTGTTCCTTTTCAGGGTCTCATCGTTACTCACTCAATCCTTCAGAATAACCAAGATTCTGTAGTCATCGCTGGATCCATCGTTCTGTCCGGCAGCACTGCGAATGTGGTTCAGTATACCATTTCCAACAATACATGGACTCCCTTGGGATCTGGCTCAGATATTCCGGGACCAGTTACAGCTATCGAAGTTAACGGGGGTAATATCAACAGCGTTTTCGCTGCCGGAAAGTTTGTATCATTACCCTCTGCACTCAAGGTATCGATTTACTCATGAGCTATTAGGTCAAGCGACTCTTCCTTTTTGGCGTTCTATAACGGTATCAAATGGACCCTTCTCGGTAAGCCTTATTACCAGTTACTTTATTCATTCGAGTTGCTCATCCTCCCATCCAGCTTCGACTCTGCAAAAGGATTCTGTAGTGAACCAACTCACAATGGTACCTCTACAAACGGACCACACTGGTAATGCAGTGGTAGAAGGGAATCGGATGCTCATGATTTCGGGCTCATTGGATGATTCTTCCTTCGGGAACGCGTCGTCCGCTCTTTTCGATGGACAAATATTTATACCTTATGCTGTCTCGACGACGTCCTCTGGTACTCCAGGTTTCATCGCCGCCCTTTTCCACTCCTTCAAAGACATTGATTTCAACAAGCGTCGTGAGTATACCTACCGGACCTCTAGGACCGCTGGTACTTTGATACTAATTCCCTTCCACAGGCTTCTTGGCGACTGGCATCGTTATCTTGATCTCTATTGCTATTTCCGCCGGTGTTGTCTTCCTTCTAGCCTTGATCGGCATTTTATGGACCCTCTTCTCGAGGCGCGACAGGGACGATAAGATAAATAAGTACGACCCTCAAGACGATGACGATGACTCTATGCATCATCGACCTTCGTCGTTGCTAGAGCATGTCAACGCCGCCACTCGTGGGACTATCGTTGGCGTGACCCCGAGTCCATTTGCTGGGAAGGTGGACGACAAAGGTGTCTCTGAGGCTCATGACCATGACCCATATGGTCCAGACGCCAGCAATTATGCGCGTGCCGAGACGCCCTCAGACGCAATAGGCGGATTGGGTATGGAGGAAGCTAGTCGCCCGGCGCATGCAAGATATTCTTTCGATGGAGTCGGGGAAGGTGAGCTCCCTCTTACTGCAGGGGCAGGAGTTGAGATTCTGGATGATCGTGACCATGCGTATGTTGGATTATTTCCTCGCTCAAGTGGGGCTCCCTCTAATCTTTTTGTCGATTTTAGATGGTGGTATGCGCGCGATATCAAATCAGGGAGAGAAGGTGTAGTTCCAGCGGCGTATTTGTATTAGATGTATCTTTCTTTCTGCTATATTGACAGTCCCTCGTTTTAATTCCGTTAGTTATTGCAATTTTCTTCTATACCCCTAGCATTCTTCTTTATTCTTTCTCGCAATGGCTTTCACTATCAACGACCTGATAATGTTTTCGGATACACTCATACCATGCTTTGTCCTGGAATACAATGACGAATTACGCAAGGTACTACTAGATAGCGCGACGTCCGAGATCACTGCAACACTGTAATCGAGTAAGTTGCTAATAAAAGGAGGTCCAGATTGCTTTTGAAACTTACATGGATCACGGAAATGCTTCTGGTTGTTTTGTCTATAACCAACCTTCGTCTTGAAATGTTCACGACGGACCTGGTCGCGGAACTCGCGGACATGTCGACCTGCTTCCCTAGCTTCACCTTTATTCCTCGCCTTAACTACTTGTGTACCACTACCGAAAGCGCCGTATCCACCACGCATGGGTACCAAGTCAGAATTCTTGTCGGCCAAAAGTCGTCGTACGATAGCAGCCCCTGAGTTGGGATTTTGAGAGCCTTTGTTGCCTACGGGTGTGAAGGATTGCGCATAATATCGACGTAAACTTCGATGGCCAATGCGTGCACCAGATGGAAGCACAAGTTCCAAATGGGAATCTCCGTAGGTGAGCCCATTCTCCGGTAAATCCTCGCTATCGTCTTCGTCTACACCATACTCTTCATCAACGATCTCGTCGACATCCCCATCACCTTCATCACTCATATCCTCCCATTCCTCTTCCTTCTCCTCGAGCTCCCTCTTCTTTCTTGACCTAGGTTTCGACGTGACATCAGCATACGAGCTCGTGAAATCATAATAATCCGATATCTCCAGTCGGTCATTTTCAGCCTCATAAGCGACCTTACAATGACTCTTGTCTATCATATGTTTCCGTACCGCATCCAAAGTCCGGAACTCTCTCCCTTTACCATTGCAATAAATGCAAACATTACCCACGGCAATCTTTTCACCGAGATAAGTTATCAATCCAGGGAGGTCAACGAGGTAGTCGAAGTCAGGTATGAAGAACGAATGCGCCGAAGACATGTGCGAAAGGTTTTCTTCTAAATTTGAGGATACGATGGGACAGAATAAACAGTGAGTGTTGGATAGACGGGATCGTGCAGCGGCGATCTTCTGGTCGATCGTTTGGTTGACTTCGTCTTCATCGGCGTCTTCGTCTGCGACTAAAGAAACAGGCAGGGTTTCCGATGTTTCAGAGGGTCCAGCAGTATCCTCAGCCTGAGTTGGGTCTATGGATTTCTGTGCAGTAGGGACGAAATCCACTTCTTCCTTCGTCTCTGTTTTAACTTCCGGATCGACGGCAGCAGCAGGGGGTTTACGGGCAACTTTGAGTTCATTATCCTTGTGTTTCTTGGAGTTGATATGAGAGCGATAGGAATTTTCCGACGAGTAAGTTTTACTATAAAGAGTCACGTATAAATGAAAGGAGAGAAAATACGGAGTGAATTCTGAAGCGTACTTGCAAATTTCACAGGTAGAACCTTTGAGAGATGACATAATGGCTGTCTCTGCCCTTCTTTCCAAAACCTTTTCATTGAATGTAAATGCGCTGACTGGGGGTAAACCGGCCACTCTACGCTTCATATTGTATCTATGGTGGTCGGATCGATAGTGTACACCTGGAGTTCAAAGAGTTAGACTCGTCCAAGATTTACAAGGAGTCCGTACGTTGCTCCTCTGCGGAGAAAAATGCAATCGAGCATGATATGCAAGTAAAAATTGGCTGCTGAAGTTGGTTCTCCATGGTGGTGGTGGTGGTGGTAGGAAAGAAGAGTGTTGAGGACTCTGAAGGACGCAGCGGCCATTCAGTCCGAGGGTTTTTGGGTTTGTCATCAACTGTGATCCGGATGACGAAGTTCACGGCTCTGCCAGGTTCTGCCTCGGAACTACCGTTTTCTGACTCATCTAGCCCAAAAATGAAGCTACGGTCGTTCTACATAGATAACATTACGCAGGCGGAAGAAAAGTACTCCATAAAATAACAGAAATAACCCCCCAAATCACACTCCATCCAACCCACCATCTTCCGAATTTCGGTAATTCCGTCACCAGCCACGCCGCAGCCCAGTATGTCAGTGGCATCGAGGATGCCTGTCTCAAAATGATCTGGATATGAGCAGAAAATAAAAGCGTAGAACAAAACACAAGTGCATGGACCGCGTGAGGTATAAGAGAAGTCCGCGTAAACGGAGAAACGATGGTCTGCCTTAGAACGTAAACTGCAAAGGAAATAATGGATATGAAAGGCGGAGCAGAAATGATGAAGTTCGGTATCTGTGCGACGGTCCAATACCTCAGAAAACCCATGTCCCAGTATTTTGATTGAACGTGAGAGTAGATAAGCGGTATGGTCTTCCGACACCATTCAGCTGGCTCGACCTCTGGGTCAGCACAGAAGGAGAGATATCCCGAGTATTGGTGGTAGATGAACGGCATCAGAGTCAGAGATGTAAGTGGAATTGCCAACGAAACTTTGCGTGGGTGTATCTGAGTCTTGAGGATCAGAACGTGTTTAATAGAGTTGGACGAGTGGAACAAACTTTTCCGGTTTGAAAGAGCGGGTTCGCAACTAAGTCCCATAGTATGAATCCACCGAGCAGTATACCATTGGATCGGAAAGTGCTAGCCATGACGAAATGCAAGGAAGCAGCAAAGTAACGCGACTGAGCGCAGGCCCACATTCCTATACACAAATGAGTACCAGATACAATCAATAGACAGTAGATGTCACACCTTTATACGCAAAGTACGTGAAAAAAGGGTCAGCGTACACGGCCAGGCGAAGTGTGGCTGGGCTACTGGGCAATAATGAAAGTAGGGTGGCCAAGTGAGCGAGCCTTGGGGAACCAAGATGATGCAACGAAAGCTTGTACATGGTCCTTGTGGTGTCGCAAGCCATCGCGGCCAGAACACCTCCTAGCATCAAGTCAGAGTGTCCAGTGATATGATGGAGGGCTCGTTCGCTATATTTCATTACGAGAGGAACACCGGGAAAGAAAGCCCATTGGTACTCGTAGAGATAGTTGCTCTCTGCAATGCTTGCGAAATGGAATGCATCCCACCGGAGGAAAGGTTGCGAATACTTGGATAGATAGAAGGTTTTCGGAGAAGCATCGAAGAGGGGTAATAACGAGGATACTAAGGCGAGCAGATAGACCAGGATCCGGGACGAGAACGACAGGATTATAAGTCCGTTGAGACCATCGCTCGCTATAGGCTGTGAAGTACTCTAGTAACGACGAGATGAGCTATTCAGAACAGAAAGCTTACATTTAAGTCCATCAGAACGACGATACTCGACTACGACGTCGCAGGATGGGCAGCTAACACGACGCGGTCAACCTCGGTGTTGCGTTCGTCTGTCACAACCGGCTTGCACATGGCTCTCCATGACTTTCTCAACTCTGTCCCGTATCCCCTTACAGCTGTACTCATTCGACTCGCTCCTTCTTTATCTGTTGTGAGATATGGTGCGGAAGTCTTTTCCTGGTCAACCTCTTGGTACGACAGCTTCCTGGCGATAGCTGCTTGGTGGGGAATCTGTCTCTTCCTGGACACAACCGTACGGTTTGTTGTTCATTGTACTTCGAAAACTCTTCAAATCAAGCTTTAATGTACTGAACTCCAGATACTTGCTTCCAATCGCAATTGTTTCCGGCTGGTTCGTCGCAAAAACCAACGCCACCAATGAACGAAATACTTTACCACCAATTACCGAGAACGCCCTTCAGACAGCCATTGCCGACCTCACCGCAATACAGACTTACGTCCCGAGTCTCAAAGACTTGATTCGGCCAATTCCTTCTCGGAGCGTTTTACTCCGAGTCTGCGCTCTCTTGTATATCCCATATCTCGCTTTAACGCACTACGTACCTCTCCGGGTCCTAGTCGGGGTTATGGGCACTGGTACGAAAATCACGTTATAGTTTCGTCCTCGTAGTCTTAAGGTACCCTATCCTCCCACCCACAGTTGCGTTATCATGGTGTTCGCCATGGGCCGCCGTAATCCGCACTTCAATCAACCGTAGTGCTTGGTGCCGATGGGGTGCCTACAACGCTTACTCTTTCCTGACCGGACAACCCCTTCCTTCTCGTTCTCAACCCGTAGAAGTACTCGCAGACACAAAGCCGAACGAACCAGCAAACATGCTACGCTTTCTCTTTACGATCTATGAGAACCAACGATGGTAAGCCTCCGACGGATTATCTTTCGCAGTTGCTATTTGTTCAACGATAATTTTCAAATAGGTGGATGGGTCTCGACTTCTCAGCAGCCTTGTTACCATCCGAACGTCCCTCCTGGTCAACTCAATCTCAGCAACCCGTTGCACCTCCTAACCTGTTCACATTACCGGAAGATAGTGTTGTATACCTACATGACCGGCAAGGCCGGCGTGTCAAGAGGACTGGGACTTGGAAATGGGAAGAGCCTGAATGGACGGTTGTTGTAAAGCGGGAAGACGGTGTTTCGAGTCGGGTAGAGAGACCACTGCCCACGACGAAGGAAGAGACAACGAGTACAGGACTGTTGATGAAGAAAATGAAGGAAATGAACACAAGCAGTGCAGGTTCAAGTACTGGCAAGGGAGAGAATAATGACGGTGAAACAGTCGATGACGGAGAAGACGAAGGCGAGGACGAGGATCTTGTAACTGATCCTGACGGTTGGGTTTATGGCGATAACAAATGGGAGAAGAAGAGCAATAAGGGTGGAATGGGCAAGGTTTGTCATTTTTATCCGATTGAAGTTCAAGGGGTTGTTTTTTTGCTGAATCCTTTTGCCAGTACACTCGATACAGACGGTGGACACGGATCGCGATGGTGTTTGAACATGTAGAAGTCATTGAAGATGGCGAAACTGGGATTGAGAGAGCACGTTCGGACATAGTATCAAAACCTGAGGGAACGCGTCGTACTAGTGGATCAAGCAACGAGGACCTGAGCCCTCTCCGTCAGAGACTCAAGTCTGCACTTGCGAAAGGCTCTGCCGGAAGTGGATGAAGGAGACTTTTCTGTTCGATATGTTCTCCCTTTTGTAGTCTTGTAACGATAATGAAATGGATACCGATGTAATGCCGCTAAAAACCGTTGAACACCGCTTGAAGACGAAGTTGTAACTTAGGCGCTGGCCGCACGGGCATCCTTCTATAGCTATCAACCTCATTTATAAATATGAACCTGCTCTTCCCACCCTTGTCTTCCATTCATTTTGAGGCTCAATGTCTGGAGAGAAGGCGTCGCCTGTAACGTCCAGGTCTGTCGATGGAAAGAAATTCACGCTTATCATTCATGGAGGAGCCGAGACGGTCCTCAAGAGGGTTATAACACCTGAACAAATCGCTGCCTACCGTGCTGCCCTACACAATGCGCTGAATGCTGGTTACAAGGTTCTTAGTGGTGGAGGGGAAGCTATAGATGCCGCAGTAGCTGCAGTTGCGACTATGGAAGGTACGTTATCCATGCGCACTCTTATTTGAGTGTCTCTGAGGGACACTTGCCAGATAATGAACTCTTCAACGCTGGTAAAGGGGCAGTATTCAACGTTGATGGCAAGGTATGATCATTGCACTCCTGGGGAAAGGATAAGAGACGTGACATTCTATTAGAACGAACTAGAGGCCTCAATAATGCTCTCCAAACCTCCATCTACCCATCCTGGAATACCTGCGCCTCGAAGAGGTCTCGGTTTGACTCTATTGACTAGGACCCGGAACCCCTCCAAACTTGCAAAGGCACTGTACCTTGACCCCTCCCTTGCACCTCATCCGTTTTTATCTGGCTCTACTGCTGAATCGATCGGAGAAAAGCTCGGAATAGAAATGGTGGATCCATCGTACTTCTTTACAGAAAGACGATGGAAGGAGCACCGTCGAGGATTGGGGTTACCTGACGAACCCTATCCTCCGGGTACAGGTAAAACGGCAGGGACAGACAAAGACAAAATTGCCGGTGGCCATGAGCCTGCTCCCGAGATGAGTCCTAAAGGTACAGTGGGTGCGGTGGCACTCGACGTCAATGGCTGTATATGTGCTATTACTTCGACTGGTGGCAGAACCAACAAGTTGGTGGGACGGATCGGGGATACACCACTCATGGCATGTGGATTTTGGGCCGAAGCATGGGAAGTCGGTGGCTGGACATCAGTGTGGAACAAGATTGTGGGGCGGACCACGGAACGCGCGATAGGGATTTCCGGTACTGGTGATGGCGATGTAAGTTTCCCTTTGTTTCCCTGCTTGGTCTTTTTTTTTTGGCCTCAGTTGACGCCACACTCTTTTGTGTAGTATTTCATTCGTGGTGCGGCCGCCGCTACAATCGCACATCGGGTCAAATTCCTTGGTGAGACTGTCCATGTTGCTTCTGAAACGGTGCTCGAGGAACTTTTTAAAAATGGGGGTATTGGTGGAGTGATTGTACTGGACAATGAAGGCAACGGTGAGTGACCGTTAGGACCATATATTGATGGCCCGAACGCCACATGAAGATTTACAAATCTTGACAGTGAGCCTCCCGATGAATGGCCACGGAATGTATCGAGGGGTCATAAGAGAAGATGGGGTCGGAAAAGTTGCGATTTTTAAGGAGGATATTTTGGAGGAGTAATCCGTCATCCGGGATCCGCTGGTGGTTGTAGATTAAATCTTTGTCCTACTATAAAAGGCAACTTTCAGCACGAGGCTCCCCCCCTTTATAGAGTAAGCGCCTGGCTCTCCCCCGATAACTCAAGTAGTGGCACGATCTCCTCTTACTCCTTCATCACTATGTCCTCGCCCCCCACCACCTCAAACCACCTCTCTACCTTCCCTGCCTCTGATTCCGCCAAAAAAATGCTCAATGTTCTCGATTATTCTCCTCATGAGGGTGAACAAGGTGTCCCAATCGCAGTCCGTATGGAGGTCAACCACACTTCTATGAGTTCTATCTTTCTTCGTCTCGTAGTGGGCTCAAAGGCAGTACGAACCAATGTCAATCAGATACCCAATACGCAGGGGATACGTCAGCTGGACGCCATTATCCCTTCGATGGACCCCTCCAACTCATCAGGAAAGGTTATGCTCACAATCCAGGCATTGGACGAGGATAATCGAATTCTCCACTCGGTTACCTTTGGTGAATTTTCCTACTGGTTATCCGGTGAGTCACTATTCATTGACTTACTTCTTCTCTCGATTAACTTTGACGGCATATAGACCGCTCAAATTCGAGTTGTCCTTCTCCCAGGTCTATGCCAGCGGGTATTAACGGTGCACATACGCGACAAGTCTCGTTGGACTTGAATAACGCGGCCTCTCCTTCCGCACCAGATTCTCCTCTCCTCCGTCGCCGCGCAACAACAACTTCAGGTGCTCGCCCAACTCTTCCACGCGTTAGTACTCCTGATCATCTTGTTGTACAACCAAAAACTCGCCCACTCAAGGGCGTGCCTACTCGCCGGATCAGGGCCAACTCTCTTATGCGTTCAAAATTCGCCTCCTCTAAAGACATTGGCAGCGATCTATGCCCTCAGACCCCAATTCTCGAGCTCCTAACTCCGCTTGACTCGATGTGTCTGGATTGGGACTCTTTCGAGTCCCGTGCTGGTCGTCGTCTCGTTCGCTTCCACAAAGTCCAGGACGGTTGCAAAGTCATGGTCTCTTGCCAGTCCATGAGGCAAGAAGACTATAACGACAGTGACAGCGTCATCTCTTGTATTTACAGGGACGAGACCGAATCACACTACGTCACTTCCGTCGATGTTATCTATCTATTAGAGCGACTCACAAACGACGAATTTCCTGTGGAGGAGAAGAACAGGATCAGGCGCAATCTGGAGGGCTTGCGACCCACAACCGTGTCAAAGCACAAGCCAGGCTTCGAGTCATTTTTCCAGCGTATAATGGAATTCCCCGATCCCAAACCAAGGAATATCGAAAAGGACCTCAAGGTTTTCGATTGGTCCCTTCTCGGCCAGGCGTTAGAGAAAATCCTGTCGAAATATGTGAGTCTCTTTATTCTCGTTTGAAATTCGTGGCCCTATTCATCGGTTTTTGTGGTGTAGTCCATATATACGCAATCTTCCCCAACTGAGTCCTCGGCTTCTCTTCCTTCCGAGCCAAATGACGAGCATCCACCCTTTAACGATCACGCTTTCTATCGTCCTGGACCTCATGTCGCAAAATTGGAACAACCAGTGCCCTTGATGCCAAAGTTTGAGCTCGACGACCGTTCTATATTATTCTCGACTCCCGACATCACCCCTCATCCTCCTGAGCATGCCTATGATATGCTTCAACATTATCCATTATACCCATCAGATCCGACGCAGCCGATATCAGGCCGTAGTCCCAATCACGATGGGGCCTCATCTTTTAACACCTGGACCGATAACGGGACTACGGGTGATATCGGACTGGAAGACTATCCTACTATGTCGGCCTTTCATCTAGCTGAGACTTCTGATGGCTCCGGGCGTGGTATACAACACGATCACGATTACCCCTACAATTATTCGACAGAACCGCTTCAACTTCAGTTCCCCCGAGAAACACCCCCAACTTTCTACGCCAATTAAATGAGGTGATGTTTCGCACGCTTCTCACGCTTTTGCAAAACTCTTTCCCATTTTCATGAGTTCCCTTTTTTCTGTATCGAACACCTCTCCATTCTTACGAGATCACGCTTCCGATTCAGCTGTACGTTTAGGAGGTTGACGAACGAATTCTTCTTCACGTTTCCCTATTGGAACCTCCGTTTCGTTTTTTTTTTGTGTACTCGCATGGACTGGACACCTTGCCCCTCGCATGTTTATTCTACGTTGTACAAAAAAAAAGTTTGCCTGTTGGCTTCTCGAGCTGCGATTCGTTAATGTACTGTAGTTCTCTTTGTGTACATTATGTTTTCTTTGAGGATTCTTAGCTTGAACTGCACCGCAAGGAATTATTAGCCTTTCGATCGGGAATGAGTCGCGCGGGCGACTACGCCAAATTTGGAAACGCGACTTTTTTACAATGAAGAGTATAGGGGTATAGGCAATAAAACAAAATTACAACAAAGCAAAAGGCTAGGAGGAGTGACAAAAACAAATAAACGATTAGTCCTCATAAAGCTCGTCATGATACCCCGCGACGACCGAAACTCAAACTCCCAAAACGCGAAATACGTCCCTTGATGGACCCTGTTACGGAGGCAGCACTCCCCCCCGCATTGGAATTTATCACTGAAGCAGAAGAGGACTGCGCGGCACTGCCAGTAAGGCCACTGTGAATACCATTTCCCACGTTCACAAAGGAATTGTGTGTGGACTCGCCAGAGAAAGAGTCGCTACCTCCCTGCGACTCTCCTGGCGCTGAGGAGACACCATTTATGCCATGTCGAGCTAGGTGGGCCAGATGGCGCTGTAAAGGCGTTTGGCTGTTACCATGAACTGAATTTTGTGTGTCCGGATCTACAAGAGAGGAGAGTGGAGGCGGGATTAACGCTGACGAACCTCCCCCGAATTGGAATGGAGGCAAGGTATATGGGATCCTTCGCGTTGACGACACTGAAGGAGCCCCCGATACAGACGCCGCATATAGTGAGGGTTGGTACTGAGAAGTTGGAGCTGTAGTAGCCTGTCGCACAGAGCGAATGGACGGAGAAATGGTGTCCGTCTCCCCCGGCTCCTCGATCCCCAAACGAGTGATTTCTTCGCGGAAGTTCTTTTTGAAAAATTTTTCCAAAGTTTCTTGGAACGGAAGGAACTCTTGAGGACACAGCTGTCCGTGAAGTTTCAGACAACGTCCGATGACTCGTACCTGAATTAATGATATGTAAAAAACTACAATTGGTTTGTCAGGGAAGGGGGACGTACCTGATCGTCGACAGCCGACCGCAACTTCTCAACAAGCTCACTACGATCAGGATTCCGGACAATATATTCAGGTGTGAAAAATAACTGCCTGTATGCGGGTATCCCAGTGTTCGGAGGAACGTCAACGACGGAGTTTAGTGTCATGGCTAATGCATTGGTCGAGACCTCCTGAGTTGTGTTGGAAAGTGACTGGTACTTCATCTCCAAAGACGCTAATTCTTTTGTCTTGAGCTCGATCTCCTCCAAGGCATTTTCAACAGGGGATATCTCTACCGCTTCCATTGCAACCACCTGTGATCGACGGATAACAGTTGGGAATGTATCCTCCGTGGTATAATACACCTTTTCAATCCATACCTCCTCTGTCCGATCTCGAGTAGCTCGAGGTACCTGCCGAGAAGTAGAGAACACGTTGACGGCACTAGATATCTTGGTCAGTGGCTGTAGAGAGAGAACAGTAACTATTCTGATCTACTTACCTGTGCTCGTAGTACGCTCGAACCGCCTGAGGCACGTCAGGATTCACAAAGACGGGCAGTTCACGGTTAGGTTCAGGCGTAAGTGCAGTACACTGTATGTATTGGTCGCCTCCAAACCGGATGTCGACCGGAGGGTCACCAATGCTCTTCAGCAGTTGCGCGCCGGAGTGTTTATTAAGCATTCTCTCGCAGAACGCTCCAAACTTTTCCCATTCGTACCCTCGATACTAGATTGTACACCATCAAGTTTCGCAAAAAACAACAACACAGTAATAGAGCCAGGTACTTACAACAAACCGCTTATCTCGTAATGCTGCCGGAAAGTTACCATAGAATGAGACCAAGTAGTAATCGGCGTAGTAGCGTTGGTCGGTCACTATATGCTCTAAAAGAGTAGCTTGATGCCGAAGAATTTCAGAGAGTCGGGCGCTGAAAAGAATCAGAAGCGATACACGGTGCACTTAGAGAATTGAACCTACTAATTATATGTAACCTCAGAGTGCTGCTGAGCCAACTCTCTGCATATGTCAATGGCATATTCCCACGCCTTTCCTCTACCTGTTGATCTTATTAGCATAGTTAATGAACGAGAGCTGGTTTGACGCTATGCGAACCCAAATAATCTAGAATCAAAAGGCAGAGCGTTTCCTTTCTATGGAATTGTGACTGTTGGGGTAAACCGAGGTCGACCATTGGACCCACGAAACTGCTCAGGTCCCATTTGTAGAGTTCCGAGTGGAGTTTCAGAGTGAGAGCTGCCTCGACGTAGTTCTGAGATTGGAGATGCATCTAATGGAGGACAGTAAGACGAAGCTGTATGTCCCGCGCAGATTCAGGGGGAAGACTTACGTTGACTAGCTGATGGACATACTTGATATATATCTCATCGCGTCCTATCCTCCGAATAAACTTCATCAGGTGTAACTGTACAATATGAGCTTTGCTTCATTGCAAACACACGGGGTCTTTACTCACTGTGGCTATGACACGCTCGTCTGCGAATTCGTCACCATCTGGGAGAGCTCGAATGCTTAATAAGAGCTCCAAGAATAGGTCGACAGAATCTAGGAAATCCGAAACACGTTTACGCAGCTGCTCGTCCACATCCGAGTGAGAGAAGAGGTGGCGTAATTGAGTGATAAATGTCCCGGATATATCGTCTCCTTTACTGTCCGACATGAACAGATGGTCTAGTCGAGTAACGAGTTCATTTTCGATCTCATCAAAGTGTCCGGACTGATGATATTCGGAGAGAATCATACTGAACAGCATCTGCACCGCATTGTTTCGCAGCTGTTCGTGATGACTGAGACATAGGTTTACCACATGGCCAGCAAGAGAACTGAGATAGACTTGATATCCCTAGATACGGATAAATCGAGCGTATGTTCAGCTGAAAGGTTCGTCCGAATCGTGCTGGACTCACTCCATAACGTAAGGGAGGTTCTCCCTCAACGACAGTATGCTCAGCCCATCCAAGCGCTTGCCAAAGATTGAACATGATCGCAGCTCCTTCACCTCGAATGTCGCCCGCTAGACGCCATACGGCACGCCGTTTCTATCGAAAAGCCGTCAACACAATATTTCAGAGATGCTAAGAACATGTTTACCTGTGGACTAAACTCTTCAATCACGAGTTTCTCCGAGGAGAGAAGCTTCAATATCATGTAGAAAGCCTCCCTCCACAACGAAGGATTGAACTCGGATTCCAAATCTTCCGGCGGTATAGACTCTTTCAGTAGTAAATTGGACACCGGGTCCAACATTCGCACTAGGACCTTGTGGGCTAAAATGTTGACATTGAGCCAGGTTCTGGGGAATGCGTCGTTCTCCAAAATTGAGGTCGCAACTGTAAAGAAGTGCGATAATAAGATGACAGTTCTCTCTCGTCCTTCAATGGCGAGACTGTCCTCTAGAAAGTTGAGAGTGTCTTTGGTGGGAGAAGATAGTACCAGGACCAGGAAAACGATGGCAATTTCACCCAATCCAGGATTAAACAGTTGTTCAGCATTGGGTTGTACCTTCGACATCGTTTTCTCAACCTCAGGACAATACGCGAGGAGCGAGAAGGGGTAAGATTCGGGAAAGGGGACAGGTACGCTCGCCTTCACCGTCGAGGGGGTGAGGAGCCGGTTCAAGGCTTGTAAGGTGGCCGGACTCTGGAATTCTCGATACGAATCTAGAAGTCTGACACCACACGTCAGTGGTAGACAAAATGAAAGACATAGAAGCTAACATACCTTGGCAATAAAGGTAAGAGATTCTCGACATTTTCTTGCTCAATCTTGAGTCGTTTGCGATCTTGGGCCACTTCCGGTGAAGCCAACTCATGCTGTAACTTATCGAGCATGAGTGCTATTATAGTCACGCAGAGCCTGGTGTTCTCCAACCATCCAATCCTAGCAGCATCTTGTGCGGTTTCCTGCCCTGTGTCACTATTGGAACGTGCATGCGAATATTCGTCATATTGACCAAAATGAGGTCTGATCCATGAAGCGACTTCTGCCACCAACGATTTACGTGACTGAGGAATGTCGAACAGAAAACCTTTGACAACCTGGAGATACATAATAAGTTTCCAGACAATAATTTTCCCCTTTCCACCTGGTGTTACGGCATTCGCAAACTCTCTAACGAAGGACACTAAGTCGAGAGTAGAGAACACTTGCGACAGCTCGGGAAGAATAGAGGTAAAGTTTTGTAGTGCGATGGTCTGCGTTCCGATAATTGACGCTGGGGTGGTGGTGGACATCATGCGATTTACTTCGGTCAAGTGGGATCGCAGCTCTCGTTTGAAGTTTCCCTCAAAATGCTCAGCAGTGGCACCTCCACCCATGCCAGCTTCTTTGGCCTTCTGAAGTTCACGGGCACGCACTACGAACTTCATTATATAATGCCACACTTTGAGAGCAGACCGAAGTTTTCCTGCATTCTCGCTAGCTGGATTAGCTAGGAGAGCGTTCATTGAGGAAATGATGTGAGAGGAAGCAGCTGCACAAGTGAAGTGCTTCTCAATGTACACATCTAAAACGGGGCGGAAATTACTGAATCGGCGATCTTGAATGATGCCGAGTACAAAGATGAGGGCATTGAATACCAGATTGTTCATCTCACCAGATGAGTTGATATCTGATACTAGAATGGCGAAGAGGGAGTCAAAAATGTCACGTAAGAATTTGACAATTTCAACTTCGCCAACAAAGGTGAAGTTATATAGAATCGTGGAAAGGATTTCATGATCCGAAATGCTCTCCCAGTTGAGCAAATTGAGCAAGACAGGGTTTTGGGTCAGCTTTGTTGAGCACAGAGAGGTCCTGATCGTCATTGTGTCCTTGGTCGGTGGTGCTAAACGTTGCATATCTGGAGAGATAACTACCTGCTCCGGTCTTTGATCGGCAAGGAGAGAAGAGGTGGCTCCTAGATACATCTCGGGAGTGATCTGGTTAAGTCTATCGGCACGGTACATAATCAAGGTGTGTCCCCCATCCTGTACGAATGCCTGTGAGTCTGAGAAGAGAGGCAGGAAGGCAAAGGCATATGGGTTTGCGCGCTCTTTGTTGGAACGATTGCGGAACGTGAAGAAAAGATGCCATTGAGGCAGTCCTTCCAACGGCAGTTTGATTTTGATGAGTTCACCAAAAGTAGGTTCGCTGCAGCGGGAAAAAATCATAGAATGGAACTGTGTCATCCATGGCTCTCCGCTGCCCTCCGAGACGGCATTCTCAATCAGTCGGCCATCCTGGTCTCGCACTTCGACTGTAACCTGCACGTTTAGGACTGGAGCCGTTCCCCCGCGCGTAAAGTTAGTGACACTGAGGCGGTTGTTTACAGGGGAAAAAGAACCGCTCCACAGTTTGATATAGAGCTCATTCCTCATATCCCCTGGGAACACAACGTCTGGAAAGCCTAGGCGAAGAGTATGTGGCGTGTCCTGGAGGATAGATGTGTTTTCCCGCACAATTGTTGAAGAATCCCCATGGAAAACCTTGACAGAGACCGCTAACATTTCGGCCCTATGTATGATGAGCATACGTCAATGGATTGAAAATCAAAGACAAACCTTGACGACTTCTCGAATTCCTTTGAATTGTTCTCGATGATGTTATGGTGCAACATTGAAAAAGACACTTCGTGCGTAGGGATGTATATAGGCATAGTATATTCCTTGCTCGGGGAAACATCAGCGCCGTCTGCGACCATTTTACTGAGTTGTGTAAGTTCGACTACAGCACATCCGAAAGGGCGCCTAAATTGGACGACGTTATCGTACACCGCGAGTGTGCGTGGGCTACCCGGAGAAACAGGGCCAAAACTATCCGCGTATCCAGTAGAAGTCCCTGCTTCGAACCTTGCCGACCCCTCAGAGCCTTTACGTTCCTTCTCAACAACGCCTGAGCTCATGTTGTTACTGAGTTTTAGCGAGCCGTTGCGGACTATCCGGCAGACGAGGTAGATGGAGTCTTGCAGATCGGAGGATGCGAGGTCCACAAAAAGGGTTCTGATGCGTTGCGACGGATCACGAGCGAGTACACCGTTGTGATTCAGAACGGCACAAAACTCCTCGCTGATGAACTGCCATCTCCCCTCTTGTTTCCTGTAGAGCGAGAAAAATAGTTCGGCCGTCTCTCCGGGAGAACAGAGGGACGCAACAAACGCGCGTACATCCAGGAATACGTGGTAAAACTTTACTGCAGAAGACTTTTGGGCCGACTGTGGGCGCACGACGGCAGAACGGGATAGCGTTTTACGGTGTTGTAGTTCTGGGAACGCGGAGCTAGCCGGGGTGGGTAATGGCCCAGGAAGACTTTGGTCGACAGAGGAATGATTTAATGGTCGAACGACATTCTCATTGCCCGCAACGTTTAAGTATGCCAGAGACAGCTGCATAGCATACATCCGTATGGCACTGACCCAACTTCGAACGTCGATCTCTCCTTCTACGTCAACCGTAACGAGACCACCCCACGTTGGATGTCTAACGATGACATCCAGTCCTTGGACAAGATTCCCGGATACCAGCCGAGTTACACAGTCGCGTCGAAGGCTAATTGTTTCTTCAGCACTAAGGGTCTGCGCTAGAAGCTGTCGTCGGCCTGAATGTAATGCTTCTATGTGATCCCGGACTATGTGAAAGAGTTTATAGTCCCTTCTGGCTAGATACCGAAACATAAGCGAATGCCATTCACGCAACGCGGAGGCAATCTCATCTATAATTGGCTGGGTCGCCCCAGAGAACGTGTCGTCCCCAGATTTCAGTGAGGGGCGAGGAGGGAGTGGTTTCATCTCTTCAGGAGTGGTCGACCTTACACTCTTGGTGTAGTAGACAGGTGGACCGAATTTGGAGATGCTGGCCTGGTCCGGTGGTGGACCAAGTCTGAATGATTTTCTGCTGGTGGTTGCAACCGTCTCAATCTCTTCCTCCTCCTCCCTCAGTGTACGCATTTCAGACTGTATCCTATCTCTATTCCAAGCTGCAGCATATAGATCATTGGCACCCGGACTCGATGGATTACTCCCAGGACCGTTGTTCAGGTCGTTCCGAAAGTGAGCAATATTGGGTAGTCGACCCTCGGCGTCCGAAAGCTCGTCGCGGACATGGATATGTGATGCAGGGAAAATGCCAATGAAGACTTGTTGTGGTTCCTCAATCTGTGGATTGGTTCGAGAAGATGATGGATCCCCTGCCAATGCCAGTGTGATCGGTGGTCTGCGAGTCGTACAGACGACGTACCTGTAACAACAATGAAACCGTACAATTCACTATGAGTGGGCGAAAAGAGAACATAAACACGCACCCGCGATACCACACGCCCTCCACTTCCTTTCCTCTTGGAGTATATTTCTCGAAAGCATACACTTCATCTCCAACTTCGAGAGTAACGACGTCTCGGTGAGCTTGGTCGTCTGTAGACGCCTCGGTTACAACGCTGAGACGATCGCGATTTGTACGACTGGAATATCGGGTATCTCGACGAGCAGGGTTCAAGGGATGAACAGCATAACCATAGACGATGAGGGGAAGGGGTTCCCACATCACTCAGAGGGTTATTGACGGTGCTTCGGCGTCGAGCTGGGTGTTGAAAACGAAGAGTAGTTTATTGCGAGGTTATTGTCACCGGTGGTTACATACTATATGTCAACATCTCACAACTTTCGCATCAACCCCCATGTCCTCATCATCGTTAGACGTTTGCATCGCTCGTCTTGATGCCAGTACAAGGTCAATCTGCTCAGTAACAAGATCAGTAAACCAAGCTTTACCAGGTCCATTTACTCGCGCTTTACTCTTCACCGAACTGGGTGACTTGATCCGGGATATCGACCCAGCAGAACTTGGTCTATTCTCAGTTTCTAACTCAAGTGCACCTCCTGCTCATGAAAAGGATGCTCGTACACCTTCAACATTGGAAATTTCGCGTGTCGAATTTCATGGAGCCACTCCCTTACGGAAAACTCAAGTCCGTAAAGAAAATCCTCAGAAACCGAAGGAAATTCTGCCGGAAGTCTACGCACGAGCTGCTTTGAAGTGTATTGATCGATAGTGAGCTGAACTCTCTTAGAAACTGGAATTCACCTGAAGTGTCCTCAATTTAGCCAATATGTCCGTCCCATGCCGTGTGCACATTCACAAGCTTCTGCGATTTTGGAACAGTTAGAAGCCTTGCGCGACCGTATCAGAGCTCTCAACGAAACCCTGAAAGAGGTATGTGATACCTTCTCACGGGAATGATGCGATTGATCCAAGAGGCAGACTGAGGCCGCTGAAGCACCTTCATTGGCATCTAGTGTTGAGGAAGAAGAGCAAAGAATAGAGGTTTTGCGATTAAAGATAGCTGACTACGAGAAACGAGTGAGTCTTTTATTGCTGGTGCTCATATCCTTATTTGATCCACGACTCGAGAAAGAGGCTTTCTTTGCGAACACAACTAAATCCATCCCTGAAACGCCCAAACCTCCATCGAGAAGATTTAGGCCCACGTCACCGCTCAGAAAACCTGTTACGGATCTGGATGAGGATAGTTTCTGGAGCGCGTCACCTTCAAACGTCCGGACACCGCGGTTTTCAAACAACCTGCTCGATGAAGTGGCAGATTTCGGTGATCAATCAATGCTGTCGCTTGGAAGTCCTGCTCTTTCCTTTGTGGCACCCTTGACAGAGCCCACGAGAACACCATCGCCGGTCGTTAGATCAACAGTTCTGGATCATGTTTCGGAAGTGACAACAGAGGTGAAGGACAACACTCCACAGGATCCTTCAAGCCCTCAATGCGCGAATACATCAACACCCCAACCAACCGAGGTAGCGCAGGTAACGCCCACACGAACGCCTGGTCCGAAGAAGTCCAAGATACGAATCAATGTGGAAGTTGAACGTATTGTAGTGCGTGGCAAATATTTGCTATGTTCTATTCACGATGTGGAACCATCCTTCACCAGGCAAAGATATGGACTTCCGGTGCTTTGGGTGACATTGCCCTTCCAGGGGGGAATACAGTGCTCGAAGCTAAAGGGACAATGTACGTTCGTGGTTCTCTCTCCATACCGGTTGCTGAACTTGCATGTCAGCGCACAACTTCAAACACTCTCTTCCATGCCACTAAGTCCTTCGTCTCCCACAACATCTGTATCATCGGCTACAGGTGGAGCAACTTCGCAGCCCTCTCCGCAGCAAATCCTTACTGCACACCTATTGCTTGCTCTGTTGGCTTCTCCCCAATTATCACTGCCGTTGAACAAAGTCAAAGAACTCCTGTCAGCGAAGGCCGGCACTAGTGGTAGTGCGGCTTTGCAATCGACTCATATGAAGCCGTACTTCACATGTCTCTCGAAACGACTTTTGAAAGTTGATCGAGCAAGCGGGGAGCAGCTGGTCAAGTTCAACCTCTCAGGCGGCTAGATAGGGATCTTGTGAACCGGAATCTGTACTCCTGGGAGGTTATCGATGGTGGATTCCGGCGTCCTACGTCCACGGACGCGGGTTACCCAACGGCAGGGAGTATTTACTGTATGTTCTGTACTCAGTAGTAATGCACTACCGATGCTTTGGAATGATCCATGCGACATCCATGAGGCTGTCCATAATTATACCGGCGCGAGCTCCAGAGATAATACGCGAGGATAAATAAATAACAAACAAAAGACCAAGTAAAAAGGGCTTAGCAATAACGTCAACGGCTCTTCCTTAGCTTTCTTCACCAAGGTTCTTCGAGAACCGTCTTCGGCAGGGAAAAATGGTGCTTTCGACTTTGTCGTTTCCCATTTTTCTCCTTAGGCTCGCCTCTCCGATTCCCGTGCTCTTAGCGGCGGTCTCTCTATCCCTGTTGGGTCCCTCACCACCACCTACGCCATCTCCAATAACATCTATCGTTGTGGCTCAGAGAGTTCCTCGTAGAGCTTTCATTTTACTCTTCTTATCTTTAATAGCCTTTCTCTATCTCTTCGATGGCCTTACCTTTGTTATTTTTGCCGTCATTCACAAGAAATGGCACGCCGAAACTGGACTTGAAATCAATACTGTGGCGGGTCTCGTCGCGTTTTCTGGACTGGCCACTTTGGGTTCTTGGAAGGATGTACATGGTGTGGAGATTTGGGATTTACGGAGACTTAAGCTCGCTGTTACTTTATCAACAGCGGCCGATGTCGCTCTGGTTATCTTACTAGGACTCGATGCCCGCAGAGGTCCGTAACATGTTCCTTCCTTGACGTAAATCATTCTGAAAGTCGATTTGCAGCAGGGTCGCTTTCAACTTTGCCTATTGAACAGCTCCTTCACTTAGTGTTCCCCATTTTAAGACTCATCTTTCTGTTGCCTTTGCTATTTGTTATTTCCAGCCCACGAGTCACATATCTACCAGTCGAGTCGAACGCGGAAGAAGATTTCGGCGTTCCGTCCTTGCTCCATCCACCGGCCGCTCAACCCTCGACGGGTTTGCTTGCTGTTCCAACATCCGAACAGAACAAGTATGGGACGTTCCGTTCTGCTCGATCATCCTATTCACAAACAACTCCTTCTACTCGAGCACCCACACCCACACCTTCGCATAGTAAGGTAATAATTGTTTCACTTGTAACACACGTCTAGATGCTAATATTGCTCTACCGGCAGGAGGATAAGCCTGAGATAGCTCTTGAACCCTCATGGAAGGAGCTTTGGCGACGACTCTCGAGGCTATCGCCCTATCTATGGCCAAAAAAGAGTCGTTCCTTGCAATTTGTCGCGGTAGGCCCCCAGCACCCATTGTTTTCGTACGCCGCTGACGTCATTTCCAGTCCTTATGTCTCTGCATCGTTGCAACTGGCCGATTCGTCAACTATGTACAGCCTCTTGTTTATGGTCAACTGGTCAGAATCTTTGAAGGCACATCTCAACGTCCCATTTGGGCTGTTCTTACATTCTTTGTAATTCTGAGATTCCTACAAGGAAGTGGAGGACTTGCTGCGTTGCGAGATGTACGTGCTCTTCCCATAATGTTTCGTTCACTCAAACTGAGAGAGGTGTCTGCAGGCTCTTTGGGCACCTGTTATGCAGTATTCTGATCAACGTGTGTACATTCTTTCTGTGATGTTGGACATCGTTTAATCCTTGACGCTCCAGAAATGTCCCTTCTATCTTTCAATCATCTTTTAAACCTTTCTTTCGCTTTTCATACACGTCGCAAGACTGGTGAAATCCTTCGCGTCCTAGACCGTGGTGCTGCAATTAATCGTACTTTTGAGGTAAGCTTTCTTTTCTTGGACGGTTTGGAAAGTCGTGTCTAACTATTTCTTGGAAGTTACTACTGTTTAATATAATACCGACTTTTATCGACATCGCTGTCGTTTTGGTTGCATTCTGTGTTCATTTCGAATGGATCCTTGGATTGGTCACTTTTGTTGTCTTGTTTGCTTATGGTATGAAAGAAGGCTACTCTTCTGCCTGACATTTTGTTGACGGTCATCAGTGTTGGCAAGTGTTGTCCTTACACAATGGCGTACAAGAATTAGGCGTCAGATGAACGAGCGAGACATCGTATGTTCCTTTCAACACTTTCAAGATTGCAGTCCGAATCTCACTCGCTCACACCTTGCATAGATCACACGTGGGATTCATACTGATTGCCTACTTAACTACGAGACTGTCAAATATTTCGGCGGCGAGGATCATGAGGCTGCCAGGTACCAGGATGCTATCCATCAATACCAAACCTTGGAATACCAAGTTATCAGTACGTTTGTAGACTTCATCTGTAGCAGCACACTGACCCCTCTTTGTGACTTGATAGTTTCCCTCAACCTACTAAATCTGGTTCAGAACTTCATCATTGCGAGTGCTCGATACTTCGTACCCCTTTTCTTCATGACTAACCTCTACACCAGACCTCCGGGCTACTGGTCGGCTCCATCATTGTCGCTCGGCATATTATTGCCAATGAACTAGATTCTAGTGATTTCGTCGTTTTCATTACATATCTTGGTCAGGTTCGTCCAATTCTTCTGACATTCATACCCCTTTTCTTAACGATATAGTAGTTGTACACGCCGCTCAACCAGCTTGGATCCGTTTACCGATCTGTCAACCAATCTCTCATCGACACCGAGAAATTACTGAAGCTATTGAATGAGCCCACGGAAGTGAATGATATCCCTAACGCACCTGATCTACTTGTTCAAGACGGAGAGATCGAGTTTGGTAAATTGATAGTTGTTTATGTCCATCGATTTATTTATGCTTCTTCTTTATTTCAGATAATGTCAGCTTTTCATATGATGATCGCACCACGGCTTTGAATGGCGTGTCATTCAAAGTTCCGAAAGGTTCTTCTGTCGCCCTTGTGGGAGAATCGGGTTCTGGAAAGTCCACCATACTTCGGCTACTTTTCCGATTCTATGATCTCGCCGAGGGTCAAGGGAGGATTTTGATTGACGGAAAGGATATTCGGTTCGTTCCTTTTTTTTTTTTTTACTCCTGCGAATTCGTGATCTAAACCAACTCCAGCGAGGTCACTCAGAAAAGCCTCAGACAGGCAATTGGTGTGGTTCCCCAAGATTCGGTGTTGTTCAATACCAGTATTGCATACAACATAGGATACGGCAAATTCGGTGCTTCTCAAGATGAAATTGAAATCGCCGCGAAGTCTGCACAGATGCACGATCGTATCATGAGCTTCCCTGACGGTACTTAGCTAACGTTGTTTGGTACTTCTGTTTTCATGCCGTACTCATTTCTTTACAGGTTATGACACTGTTGTCGGAGAACGTGGCGTGAGACTCAGCGGAGGAGAGAAACAGCGTGTATCGATTGCAAGAACATTGTTGAAGAATCCTCCCATTTTATTGCTGGACGAAGCAACAAGGTAACATGGAATACGCTTTTGTTATCTCGACAAGCCACGCTAACAGGGGAATTCAGTGCTTTGGACACCTCCACCGAGAAAGACATACAGAAAGCTCTGCAGAATCTGATGTTGGGGCGTTCCTCCCTATCCATCGCTCATCGTCTCTCGGTAAGCTTTGTTTCACATAATTAACCCACCATGCACCACTCATTGACGTTTTTGTGTCCGTGTGACAGACGATCGCAAGCGCTGACATGTGAGTGTCAAATGGCTTCTATCATACTTCTAACAAAGTAATAATATATTCTTATAGTATTCTGGTTCTCAAAGATGGGCAAATTGTAGAAAGGGGCAATCACAAGGAACTTCTTGCGCTTGAAGGAATATTCGCTTCGATGTGGGCGGATCAAGTGTCTGCAAGTGAAGATCAGGCGGTATCCATTCATTCGAAACCTGAACTTTCCGGGTACCACCTCGGATCGGCTTCAATCAAGGCGGCATCTGTGTTGGAATCGACGCATCCTCGTGGCGACGAGTCAGCCCAGGATCATGGTTCGATGGTACCTCCACCTGTGGAGAAGGACACTCCAACCGGAACGGATGCGAACAACGAGCCTGCCGTCGCCTTCCCCCCGTCTGAACCAGCTGTAGAATCCCGGGACGCGCCCTCCGTCAAGGACTCCACCGCCGTCGCATCAGACGCACCTGATGGATCAGTACCCACTTTAACTCCAATTGCTTTCCCTGCTTCGTCCGATGCGACCTCTCCAGCAACCCCCGCTTCTCCTCCGTCGCAAGGAGTAAAGTTCGAAGAAACGGAAACTCCCCCACGGACAGGGACACCTGACCCGGATGCAGAGCCAAAGCGAAAAAGAATTTCTTCACAGAACTTCCAAAGACTTGCCAAAAGAATGTCGATATCAACCCGCCGACAAGGATCCGTGTCTTCAATGATACCAGGATTGAAACGAGACGGGGGTTCTCCTAGGGTGTCTGGTGACGAGAGTCGAGGCGAGAGTTCTGCAAAAGGCTCAACTCATGACAGCCCTTCTCCTAGTGTAATTGATGATTCGGATGGCAAGGGCAAGAAGAAGAAGGAAAAGAGGAGGAAAGGTTCGGAGTAATCGTGTTGACCCTTTTTTTTTACGACTGTTACGATTAGAACATGCCCCTACATGCCCTCTTTTATCACGATAGACATTCATTTCTTTGCATACAACAACCCTCGGACTGGGCAATGGTCGCACCATCTCGTTTAGGTAAAGTTTTGTGTTGTTGGCTAATTTGGGATAGACCGGCTTTTGCCGGCGATACTTTATAAAACTGTCGAATGACCAATCACGAGAAGACTCATTCCTTCTTCCCAACCATCGTGGTCCATTTTACGAGTCTCGGTTCAGGGTACTGTCTGGCTACTGTCATTCCTTGCAACGTCAAAGGTTCGGAATATTATGAGCGGTGCAAAAATTTACGTCGGGTTAGTCGTCGCTGTCAATTCCACCCGGGCCTGGACACTCGTTCATGAGATTAACGCTATCTTTTCTAGTAACTTGAGTTGGGGTACGACTGATGAAACGCTGAGGAGTGTCAGTAACTCGCGACGCGTACTTTTTGGCTGAAAAAAGCAGTCTAATGGAGTCTCCTTTTTTGCCGCCCCTATTTTAGGCATTCGAACGGTTTGGGACCATCCTTGATGTGAGTCGTCTGTCCGCCACTTTCCCCGCCTCGAATCGTCAACTTACCTTGTTTATTGATTATAGGCAATCGTTATGCGCGACCGTGACACCAATCGATCTCGGGGATTCGGATTTGTCACATTCAGCACTCCCCAGGAAGCCGAAACAGCCATTGAAAATATGGACCAGCAAGACCTTGATGGTCGCCGAATTAAAGCCAATCTAGCAAACGCTCGAGGTGGTGGTGGTGGAGGCGGTGGTGGAGGCAAGCCTAAACACAGTTGGTTGTGGCTACCTGTTTGACTCTTTTTTCTTAGGATACGGAGGAGGGGGAGGTGGGGGCTTCCAACCCCAAGGTTACGGTGGAGGTAGTGCTTTGTCCATTTTGACTTTCAGTAGTGTTTTCCGCTCACCATCGTTCAGGTTATGGAGGGTATAGTGGCGGCGGCGGCGGCGGCGGCTACCAACAAGGTGGTTATCAAGGTGGCTATCAAGGTGGCTATCAAGGTGGCTATCAAGGAGGACAATATTGATGAGGTGGTTTTCGTCTACCGCGACTTGACCAGTGACTAGGGACCGACCGCCCTTCTAAACTCTCCCAGTCCCGCGTTTTCTGTGTTCTCCCCACTTTGTTCATCTTTCCTATGTAATTCTATCATCTCCCCGTCGTCCAGTCATGCTGTCATTTCTTTTAACGCTGCCTGTACATGCACAAGGTCGTTACCATCGTTGATCATTGTATTTTTGCGCTCGTCGCTTTGTCCTACGGCTTGCTTCATCGGTCTCGGTTACCTCGACTTGTACTTTTACTTACATGGTGTGGGTTTTGTGTATGTATTTATATGGTATATATAAATCAAATGTCCGAAGTTTCGTGGATATCTCACTCGATTCCAAGCGCTGTGGGCGTTGAGAGAGCTGTTAGAGCTGTTGTAAGGCAACTGCTGTCTGTATACACGTACAATGCAGAAATCTTTTTACATCACCCATAGAGATCTACCTCCATTCAGGCAGAAAAACTATCAGAATTTCGCGTCTAGGATCGTCTCCCAGTAGGACAGCGCGGTTAATTGATTAAAAGGCGGGTGCCGAGATGTGCCGAGATGTGCCGAGCCTCCAACCTCTAGTTCTAAAGACCCAAGGTTCCGAGTCCTCGTGAGTACCTTGACTGTCGAGGTTTGTTTTACCCTCTTTTGAGTGCGACTTTTTATTCACTCTCCCGTTTACAGTTTCGACCTCGCAGCAAGGTAAAACACCGGCGGCCCGGGGACCATGAGGATGTCACTTGTAAAGCCTGAAATTTGGTAGTTTTTTGACCAACTTCAGACACCATGAAACCTTCCCCGTCCGTCGCATACATATGCTATATCAAAATTTTGGTGCTCTCCAGCCTAAGAATAGTGATAGCGAGTGGGACCTCCACGGTAAATTGAACTTCCTGTCCAGCTCATGTTCACATGCTAGTCGGCACTCATGGCGATAATTCAAAGAATTGGTATCTAAATTTACGTCAATTCATGCTCACAGGGAACCACAGGAGTCACGTTGGGTGGTGAAATTATGGATTGTGTACTGTTAGTGAGTCTTGACAAGGTGTAGTCAAGTTAGATTAAACGTGCCTCATAACTAAACCCTTTCGGTTCACAAGTTTGTTCAGTCCTTCTTGGAACATCGGTATTCCCGACTCGGTACGATGGAATGAATCGTGCCCTGATAAGTTTTTCTGTCGAAAAACGCCTTGACACCAGCCTCGCCGAATAAAGTCTCGACTATGATCCGCATTTCAAACTCCCCCGGTCCATTGGAATAGACCGGCTTTTGCCGGTCACTCTATATAAGTCGTCGAAATGGGTCATCACGAGAAGACTCGTTCCTTTTCCTTAACCCTCGTGGTCTGATTTGAGGAATTTCTCGGTTCTGGGTACTTTGTCATTCCTCGCAACATGAGCGGTACAAAAGTCTACGTTGGGTTAGTCGTCGTTGTCTATCCCACGCAGGCCTGGACACTGGTTCATGAAATTAACGCTGTTTTTTTTAGCAATCTGAGTTGGAATACGACTGAGGAGACGCTGAAGGCTGTCAGTGTATTCGAGACGCGTACTTTTCGTTGAAAAAATGATTCTGATTGAGTCGATCTTCAATTTTAGACGTTCGAAGAGTATGGGGTGGTCGTTGAAGTGCGTCATTATTTATCTGATCCCTCTTTCGTTACTTAGGGATGGTTCTCACAATGTTTTTCAATGATAGTCAATCCTTATGCGCGACCGCGAGACGGGTCGATCCCGGGGATTTGGTTTTGTCACATTCAGCAGTAGCGAGGAAGCGGACGCCGCCATAAACAATTTGAATGATCAAGACCTTGAAGGTCGCCGAATTTCGGTCAAAGTGGCAAATGCTCGAGGTGGTGGTGGCGGAGGAGGGGGAGGAGGTAAGCCTCATTCCAGTTGATTGTTGTCATACGTTTGACTCCTTTTCCTAGGCTACCGAGGAGGAGGCGGAGGTAGAGGTTTGTCCACTTTCTGGCTCTCGTAGCATAGGTTGCTCACTGACTTTTGTTCAGGTTATGGAGGATATGGCGGTGGCGGTTATTAACAAGCTTCCCACCAAAAAGGTGGCTGTAGAGGACAATGTTGATGAGGTGGTGCCGGTTTTGTGTGAGTTGGACTAATCCGTATTCCAGAACTACTTGACTGACCGCCCCTCTCCCTTTTCCAGCCCTACGCTTCCGTATTCCTTCGTTTTCTTGTTTCCTATGCAATTCTATCATCTCGCCTTCATCTAGTCATGTTGTCATTTTCTAATCGTTGCCTTTACATGCACAAGGTCATTATACCATCGTTGATCATTGTATTTTTGCACTCGTCGCTTTGTCCCACGGCTTGCTCCATCGGTCTCGGTTACCTCGACTTGTACTTTTACTTACATGGTGTGGGTTTTGTGTCTGTATTTATATGGTATATAAATCAAATGCTCGTAGATGTTTTCCCATTTCAAGCGTCTGTAGGGCGTCAAAGAACCTCAAGGTTACATGAGAAAATCTTACGGCTTGGATACAGCGTTCTTAAAATTAGACACACGCTCAGGTTTGTGCTGTACCAACAAAGCTGTACATATGCTGTAGCGGTAACAAAAAAAAACGTGGATGCAGCTTGAGCTCACAGAAATTTCCCATTCACCTGGTCCTCCGCTCAAGCGGGTCGATGAAAAAAACATAAAATCAGGATCATCCACTGAAAAACTTGAAAGGAATCGACTGATTATATCAGCAGTGACAAGTGTCACATCACACCCCCGTGAGATCCGAGACGCCTACCGGCATCAACCACTTTGTTCTCGCTCACGGCCTTCACTAGAAGTAACACCTCGACAATCATCGTCGCCCCTCCCTTCTTTCCTTCACCCCCCCGTTCCTTCCCTTCAACGTCATGCCCGCGGAACGCTCTAATGGCAAGGTGAAGCGTCCGCCGAACGCGTGGATTCTCTTTCGCTCCGATGTCGCTCGTGCAATTGCTCAAGACGAGGAACTTCATCCAGAGAGGCCTCGTAAAACACAGGCTCAAATCTCCAAGGAAATCTCTTCCTTATGGAGCTCACTAGACCCTGAACGTAAACAAGAATATGACCGTCGCGCTGAAGCCAAAAAACACGAACATAGTATGCTGTATCCCGGCTACCGCTTCCAGCCTATGAAGAAGGAGGAGAAAGAACGTCAGAAGCAGTTGAAGAAGCAGAAAGACAGAGAAGAACGGTATAAGCAACGTGTAACTGATGCAGTTGCCTCAGGCTCACGAGCTCAATCCGTCAACCCATCGCCCGTTTCTCCACCAATCCCTCTTCCCGGTGCTGCACACCTTCTCAACCTTCCAACCCCTCCTCCATCCTCAATCTCGCAACCTCCTTCACAACTTCATCAACCTGTTTCTTCTACCCACTCACCTAGTAACCTGGAGGCAGACCCTGCAGGACCTTCACCTCCTCTGCTTGCAGCTGATTCACCCTATGATACCACAATTTCTGGTGGAGACAGCCAACAGGAAACGACACTCCAGCCACCTCCTCTCGAATTATCTCCCGCCCTATCTACTCAGAACGCGGATGAAATGACCCAATCACTAATGTCTCCTCTACCGGATAACTCCTGGACGCTTCCTTTGTCCGACGGAGAAAGCATACCATTGAATACTACTGAACTTCTTTCTACGTCATGGCAGGGATCTCCCGAACAGTCGACATCTCAAGTGAGTTCCCGGTACTGTCAGCCTCATGAACTAACTAATTTACAATCTAACAGCCGAGTTACTTGACCCTTGACATTCCTCAAACTGCATGGAATGCCGATGGCATGGCCATGTTTGATGAATCGATGCAAGCTCTCCTCACTAGCTCCGGCGACCCATCTATCTTCCACTTGAACAATGTCGATCCCCAAATATTGGACATGGGTGCACCGCTTGACATCTCTGTTGGAGATCTCAACGTTGATTTAAGCATGTTTTCGTATGCTGAGTGGGCAGATGTACTGGCGCAGTACGTGCCAAATGATAATTTGCCTCCGTTTGACGGAAATGTCGGATCCACAACCCACGACGATACGCGTACCCCGTCAAATCCTCTTTCTTCGCACTCAGCTGAATTTGAAGATAGCTTGAGTCGATACGTCGACTTGGACGGGGGCAGCTTTAGTCATCAGCCTTCCCTAACTCCTGCAGAAGCTCAGTCACCTCTCCCTCAAACTCATTCGCCTGGCTCAGAGTCCTCAGAAGCCTCTTCATCACGATCAACATTCGTTCCTCCCACATATTCGAATCAAAGAAAGCCAGGTGGAACCTGGAAACCCCCTACAACATTCGGAGAGGTCACCGTTCAGCCTTGGAAAGTCCGGGCGAGCTGAGTGTCCCTTTCATCATGATGATTTTACATCTTTCATCTCTTTTGCATTTGCTCGCTATCGTCTTGTCTGCTTTGCCCCGCTGTATTATTGTTTTTTTTTGTCAAGTTTGCTGTCCCTCTTCCATCCCCAGCACCTCATCTTCGTTCTTTCCTTGCTTGTCGTCGCTCTGTTGCTATCGCTAATGTCATCCCCTCCGCATCTAAAATTACCTGCTTTTCCCCCCTTCCCGTGAATTGTTATACAATTATCGCATGCGTATCGACTATCTCAGATGTATATTAGGGATCTAGCATAAAATTCATTTGGACTAGAGGCTTACCAAACGAGGTCCAAGGGTGAAACACGAAATGTCACAGCGCTTGTGACCATTGAGGTAAATCGTAGATCCAGGAGTATTTTTGATGATTATGATCTGAGATTTTGGCAAATATTTCCAAGGCCAGACGGCAACGACTGCATGCTCAAGGTCGACGTAACAAATCCTTCTCCAAATGAATCCTATAACTCTTTGGCAGCCTTGAGCCGAAATGCCTCCGTTATTTCTACATCGAGTTCTGACTCGGCTGATGATAGAAACCAAGGACTCCTTTCCACTCCTCCACCACGTCCAGATCGCACCTTTGCCTCACCACAATCAAGAAGTCCTTCAAGACCACCAGCTTACATTCCAAAAGAGCTTCCCATTGCGAACGATTCACCTAAAAGTCGCACTGCGTCAAAAACACGGTCGAAATCCCGAGGAAATGTCCCGACGCTCGATGACTTCAATGTCGGAGAAACCATTGGGGAAGGGTCATACTCAACAGTAGGCTCTTAGCCGTTTCGTCTCCTTTAAATTCCTGTCATTCATTTCTATCAGGTCGTGAGCGCAACCCTCAATCGAACGGGCCAGAAATTCGCTATAAAAATTCTGGACAAGGGGCATCTAATTCGGAAACAGAAGATGTCGGTCGCTCTCGTAGAGAAGGCTGCTCTTATGAGGTTGGCAAGTGGGCATCCTGGTGTTGTACGATTGCATTATGCGTTCCAGGATCAATGGAGTCTATGTGAGTAGCCCTTGGTTGAAATCAGGGTCAGAAAATATAGCTCAACTCTGCAGATTTTGTGATCGACCTGGCGACAAATGGCGAGATGCAGTCTCTCATATCACGACTTGGATCCCTTTCGACACGATGTACCCAGTACTATACCGCACAAATCATCGACGCACTCGCGTTCATACATGAAAAGGGTGTTATCCATAGGTGGAATCTAAATTTCAGTCTCATTGGGCATGTTTATGAATTCAGCTTATCTTAGAGATGTGAAGCCGGAGAACCTGTTATTGGACGATAACTGGCGTCTCAAGATCACAGATTTTGGAACTGCAAAGATTCTGGACCATACAGGTACGTCATCCATCAGTCCTAGCCCGTGATACGAGGTGCCTATCTCCTTTTTCTACTCTTAGTGGAGGCCGAAAAATTCGTTGGGACAGCTCAATATGTTGCCCCAGAACTGTTGGAAGCAAACGAAACAAGTAGGAGGTCAATAAAACGCCTCAAAAAATGTCTTTTGCCCCTTTGTCTTACATCAGTCTACAGTTCCGACTGGTGGGCTTTGGGTTGCATTCTTTACCAGATGATTGCGGGCCGTTTCGCGTTTTCGGGATTGTCTGAGTATTTGACTCTTCAGAAGGTCAAGCGAATGGATTATTCGTTCCCAGAATCATTTGACAAACAGGCGAAAGATCTAGTCGAGCACTTATTCGTGCGTTCGCCTGTACATTCTGAGATGCGCCCTATTCATACTTGCCACAGGTTCGTGATCCGCAAAAAAGGCTCGGCGCCGGTGAAAGTGGTGGGGGGAACGACGTGTCTGCCCTCCGTTCACATCCATTCTTGGCCGGAATCGATTGGGAAGACCTGTGGACCAAACCTGCACCATCATTAGAAGCGGGGCTTGTAGAGCGAGAAAACCCATCTATCCAAAATATGGACAAGAAATGGGAAGATGTCGGCTCTACTTGGGATGCAATGCTCCAGCCTACTATAGAAGAGAGCGACGGGATTGAATGGGCTTCTGACTTGGGTGTTCCCCCAAAGCAGATCATCGTCCGACCAGACGGATTCTCGAGCTCGCAAACAGTAGACCTCCCGATTGAAACCTCTGGAGAAGTTAGAAGCATGGAAGCGACGTTGGCCGACGGTTCGATTGTGACTGGCTCACAAGGATCTCGAAGTTCTGAACAGAATGCCGCTCCAGGATCTTCTCCGTCGGACTCCCCCTCATCCGACGCTGACGCTGTTGAGAGGATAACTCAAGGGATGCAAGCGTTAAAACGGCCGACAAGTCGTCTCACTCACGACTCCTTGGTATTGGAACATGAAAGAGGGAGAAGCAAGGCAATGACCCCCATACAGGGACATGGCCCAAAGATTGATCTGTTGGTTACCCATTTCACTGTCACTCCACGCCTTTCTCACTTCCTCATCTAGTCGTTCTCTCCTCGGCCTGCCTGAAGACGAGAAAATTCTGTTGCGCTCGTCTTTGGAGGCACGTTCAATGCGCCGGCGCGCCAGTAGACTTCTCCCTATTGCTAGTGCTCAAATGAAGCCCAAAATTCGGGAGCTCATCCTTACAGACAGACGGCTTTTCTGCGTCAAAATACGCGAAAAGACACCCGGAGACATAACACTAAAGTCCGAGATTTGGTTACAGCCTGAGAAAGATAAGCCTCTCGGAAATGGGAAGGAGAAGGAGAAGGAAACTCGTGTCCTTCTCTTCAGCGTAGAGGCTAAGGGAGAACGAGAGTTTGTTTTACTAACAGTGAGGCGAGCCCAATTCTCTATTAACTACTGCTCACTTCGTTTCACAGTCGTTGAAAAATTACCACTATGCTTCCCGTGATACACAGGAAGCTACGAGGTGGGTAGACGGGTTAAATTCGTTGCTCTCAAACAGATAGCACCAATGTCTGGTGCTTGGTGGACATTTCGGGATTTAATTTTAATTCTCTTTTTTCGGTCTTTGGGTCAGGTGCAATTCAGTACTTCAAACAATCATTCACGTTTGGGCGATGGGCATGTATTCACGGTTTCGAGGGTACCAGTAGTAGGCGTATATAATTATAGTTTGCTAACAATCTCTTCACTACATCCCAATGATAATTTTCAACCTCCGTTTTCGCTGAGATACAAGTATAGTTATTTCTATCGGTCTGGAAATTCGCTCGAAGTGAAATTCGTAGTCTAGCCAGGTGGAAGGAGGCTGGCATCAACCGGACCACCAAGGTCTTCCACCAAGTCGTCCTCGACGGAACCACTGATGGGAGTTCGAGGCATGGCCATCAAACCTAGACAAAATGGCCTTCAACAGAAGTATGTAAGGTGGTAGGAGGATCTTTTACCTGTTCTCGCGGACTCTAAAATACCGAAAGGCTTCACCAAACTGAGGAAAGCTTCCACCCTGGTTGTTTTTGCTGTGAGCTCAACAATAACGCTATTCTCACTGACATCAACAATTTTGGCACCGAATTGGGACGCCAGGACATGAATAGAATGAAGATGTTGATGTTTTAACCGGAGTGCCTCTGAAGGCGTCAAGGTTGCACAAGAGGGAGCCTCTGCCTCGGCGACAAACTGCTCTGGGTGAGCACCTTTCTCAAACTGGTGAGCAAGAACGGTTTCTTGTTCCAGCTTCTCCTGAGACGCCTCTCTACGAGGTTCATGAGAAGGACCACCAGCAAGTTGTTCTTCGAGGTATTCTGAACCCAAAATGGAGACCTTGACAAGCAAAAGTTCGCGCGTAATAGTACGCGTGTCCGTATAATCCAAAACCGCCCAGACGGGGACCTAGATGATTGAAAGTGAGGTCTGTGTTCGGAGATATAATGTGCTTATTCCGCACCAGATCTTCCAGTTGTCTCCTAGCTTGCTCGACGACACCCTCTTGCCCACTCAACACGATACACATGCGGGAAAGATCGCGAATTTCAGTCCGACAAACAACGAGCGAGTCAATGTTGAAACCTCTTCCGGCAAGAATCCCAGAAACACGAGAAAGGACACCGGGTTCGTTCTGAACGAGACAGTTGAGGATATGTCTACACTTCAAAGGTAAGTGAAATTTTTTCCCCTCGACTTGTAACTAACTTTTTGAAGGGCTGCAAACTAGGTGGTGGGGTGTTGTATAAAATATTCGTCACGGCTTCCTCTGCCGTCCTATTACGAGGAAGGTCCATAGAAGGAAGAGGGGGGGGACGGTTCCTCTGAAGTCTCTTGTAATCTAACGCCGAGGTGGAATCATCGATAGGTTTTGGTGGTTGAGGCAGTTTGTTGTTCTGTTCTGAATATCTCGACACGACAGAGGAGGAAAAAAGACGACGGTGAAGAAGACCTGAGGGCCCTCGACAGCGGGGGAGGAGACTTGCCATCAATATTCCGTGACTCACACTTGGAAATTTTTGTCCAGTTCAGTTTATCTAATCTTATCTAGCCGAGTTCTTCAACACTTGTCTAGCCAACTTTACAAATTCCTCCCCCTTGTCCGAGCCCGTCTCGTCGTCGTTATTAGCACCAATCTTTTCCCAACGATCTAATGCAGATTCCACAAGTGACCACACCTGTTGTTCCGAGTGCTCGTCCACGTAACGCACATATTCTGCATCTTGCCAACCGTGATACGTATGAGGCAGAGGTAATGGAGATCGAACGAGGATATGGTTCAGAACAATCAACGGCGGAAGCCCAGAAGTATGTGTTGGAGAAGCAAGATGTTCATTATCCAAAAACAATAGAGGCCTGCGCGAGAACACTTCAGCTTCTGTCCTCTATTATGTAGTAAAAGACATCGCACCTCATCCCTCGTAACGCAACATACTCATCTCCAACGCTGTCTAAACTGTCACCACGCTTAGTCTGTGGGTCGATCATGAACGCATTCAAGGCAAACTCAAGTTCAGTCATGTCGCTCGTCATTTGTAGTTTGCCGCTTTCGCTCAACGGTCGTGTGATAGACACATGTATCACAAAGATCTTGAGGACAAACTTGACGATCGAAACGACACTGGAGGAGAGTCAGTAAAAAAGAGAACGCGACAGATCATGATATATACACACTGTTTTTGGACGTCTGCGCCGACTAAGAATCTACTCAAGATTTCGTTCCTTATGAAGGAAAGCTTATCGACCAGGTCTTTCATGTACAGGCTTGCTCCTCCCATTCCTGCGGTTGGATCAGACCTTCCAAAATCCGTTCGGTGTATTCGATCGATAATGTTGCCTAGGTCTCGTCGAATAGCAGTCAATATGGGCTCTATAATTCGTTGATATGCTTGATCCAATCTCTGGTAGGATAGATGAGAGGCACGTTTCTGAAATAAACGACTTCATTACCTCTACATTCGGCTTGAGAATCTGACAGATATCCACAGAATGTTCTTCAAAGAGCTTTACCGTCTTGGCATGACAGTGGTACAGGAACGTGGCCAACGACCCATTCACAACCTGTGTGGGTGTAGCCGAGGGCCCAATGAGTGTCACCGCGGATCGATCCCGAGCGACCTGAAGTAACCTTTGTAAGAAATATGGGGTTGTTCCCTCGTGTGATTGATTAACATACCAAAGCTTCGGTTCTTGTTAGAAGTGTATCTATGGTTGATGCAACACTTTTCGCCACTGATCGTACCAAGAGAGGATCGAATCTAGCTGTATCCAACTCATTAGCAAATGTCCTCGTAACATTCAAAGCTTCCGTCGTTCCCGGGGGGGAGCGTGAACCCCCTGTGAACGCTTGTCCGATTGCCTCGGTAAGCTTATTGGAAGAACGAGCAAGGTACTGGGACTCAAAGGTCAAAAGTGCCCGCAAGACCAGAACTGTTTCCGGACTGATAAACCTTAGAATGATCTCAACAGTGAATTACAAATTCGAGCTCACCTCTGATAAGTGTGAATATAAACCGTATCGGTGTACACGGCTACCTTTGCAAAAAACTCATGAAATAGCCGAAGCAACCGTGGATATCCTGTACTCAAGGTTTGCTGTAAGAACGCCGATCCTACATCTTAACTTTAGAGGAGGGTGAGTAAGATGGACCTTGTTAACCAACCTCTCGCAGAATCACGGGCCGTCTTCTCCAATGACCGGCTAAGGGAAGTCCAAAACGTAGCGCTGGGTGTGTTCTCGAGAAGCTGATATTGAATCAGAACAAAGTGGATTATCCATCAGATACGGTAAATTGCACTGACCTTCATTGCCTCATCTAGAAAATTTGCTTGAGAACTGGTATCTCTTTTCATCTTGAGCACTTTTTCAAGAGTGTAAACCTAAAGGTGACGTCCATCAGAACACGTACGACCCGCGCCGTCCGGAATAGGGATGGTTCAAGGAAATGGATAAGAATGCAGAGCGATCTCGCAGGAGGCTGCGGAGCCATTGATAAGAGTAGAATCCAAGATCCATGGGTGAACAGGACGGTAATATAGACTCACTTTTACACAACAGTCCGTCATTTCTTCCACCATTTTCTCTAATCTTGCCCATAATGCAACACTCCATTGAGGAGCGGTTAAATTCGTGGGTTCAGTACGGACACGGGACCTGTACAGGGTCGGTGAGTGCGTTTGGGAGGGACTCGCTGTAACATCTACCGAAATGACAATTCAATCACGAGAGCTGTGAGACGACAACAAAAATAAAACGAACTCCTACCAACCTTTTCCCGAAGCATCGCGTGAGATTTTGTTCATATCGAACGCACTCCGTATACGCTCTTCTACGGCTTGGGCAAGATCTGCGATGAGACTCTGAACAAGTTTCGGGAGCACTCGGAGATTGTAGGCAGTTTGGAGCGAGGAAGAAAGTAAGGACTGGTTCTGTGACGAATTCAGCTGACACTAACAAGTAAGTCGACAGTGGGTGTTTTACCAGAGTAGTTAATCCGGCCAGAACCATGTTCTCCATCTCGTTCGTGACTTTGGTGCGTGAATCTTCCAAAAATGGCATGAAAGCGACGACGGCGGTAATTGACCGCAAAGAGGTCGTGTTGGACAGTGATGAAATGTTAACCAGTTCTTCCGATTCCAAGGAAACTTCGGTAGTATCCTTCGGACCATCGAGGAGCGCGACTTGAGAAAACGTCTTTTAGTAGGGATTAAAGACAGAAATATTTACAAAGAACGAACCAAGTTCTGCGATACTTAGGGCAGCCTTTGCAATAGTACGCTCCTTCTCGTCTTCAATGTCCCCGCTTGGTATAACCCCTCGCTGCGAACTTGTCAACGGGTATTCTTCCGAAGGCAAAGTCTCCATTTCTGACATCTGACTGGTCAATCTTCGCGCTAGAACCACAAAACGTGATGTTCGACGAAGAATGTCGGAAGCTTGCTGGAACTTTTGCAAACGCGTTACATTTTCTTGCATCGACTGATAAGGTGGGCGAATCTTGAGTCGTAGCCTAAAGTAGTACTGTCAGATCATTCAGATTTGTGTGTACTTTGATTATCCTCACTTGTCCACCGACGTGTTCAAATCAGTAAGACCAGCGCGTACTGAGGTGAGGGAACCGGAAAGCTGATTCGCGTTCGCCGCCTGAGCCAGCAGCTGCTCGTGGTGAGAGGTAACCAGAGCTTTTATCTGCTTTGCAACATCGTCTATTCCCACTGAAAGTTTGGAGATAGCAAGAGAAATATCTTCAGACTTGGTAGTAGCTTCAGACGCATTTAACTTGGGTTTTGTTGCACTTTTGGTGACCGTCGTTGAGGAGTTATCGACAGGTAAGTAAGGCTCTCCGGCAAGGATTGCATTGGCGTAATCGTTAGGGTCGAAATTTGTGGAAGCAAATACAGAATAATCAAGGGACATGGCGCATGAGGCCGAACGGTTTGGATGGCATTTTAGTTGCTGGCTGGGCGCCAAACTAGGTTCTATCATGTGATCACCAAAAACCCTAAACTGGAGTGAAGTTATGTAAACAAGAAACCGGACATGGAGCGCAACGGGCCCATCGACACCAGACCAACAGACCTTACAAAATGAATGGATTCCAAACGACTTGACTTGGACCCGATATTTTCTCTCTGACCGTCCTGATACGCCCACAGGCCAGGGAACAACTATCGAAGGCATCCCTACGAGATCCGACACATTTTTTATGTTCCAAACTCCGTCCCAGGTTCTCCCCCCTAGTCGGTCCGCATTTCGCCATATGTTTATAACACCTTGCTCAAGCCTACGAGATGACTTTGCATGCGGAGACAGAAACTGCTGCTCTCGGGTATCACCGAGGAAATTTTCGCGAATGGGTGCAAGTTGAAAAGTCTGTCTGACACACAAGGTGAGCAAAATCCATGTTCCGCCAATTTATCATGTTCAGTCCTCAGAGAAAAGCCTGCCACACCTACCAGCCTCATCCAGATTACATCCTGTATCAGCATACCCATGGTTCTAACTCCAAGAAGCTCTTGGATTTTGGTGGAGGAAGACTTTCAGGGGATCTGGCTGACCTATACAAAGCATTGACGTGCGCTGAACGTTTCCAGCGTGAAGGCCATTCCGCAGAACTACTGCCGCTTTTTGTTCTTTCTTGTATTTATCAACAAGCAGAACTGAGGGACCTACGACGCAAGAGTCTCCCTCTTTTGTTTACGATCCAAAGCGCCCCGAAGAGGTGAGCAACATTAATCGATTAACGACTTTTAGCCCCTACGAATTCACCGAGTTCACAAGCCCCGCTCAACACCCTACTGCTCCTGGCGCGACTGGTGTATATGATCGTTCACAAATGCTGGACCCATTGATAAATCGGCGTTCGAAGCGAGAATAAATTCGGTGAATGCGGCCATTTAGCAAGCCCAATTCCCAACTTTTAAGGGAACTAGATTTCGCTGCAGCTTACAAAACCGATGATACGAGTCGTTTCGTAGCTGAACAGAAGCAGGTTGGGGAACTGATGTGGGCCTACTCCAGGTGCAACGGCCTGAGTGGTGATGCCTGGGGAGCAAAATGTATCTTGGTCAGGTGTCGATAGATGATGCCGTCGAGGAAATGTTGGCATCGCGCTACGAACATCGACGGATGGTGACATAAAGAGAATGTTGTAAGTTCAGCACCATGACGGCAAATAAGCGTAGGCTCGATCATATACACCTCGTACTTTTTATCTTCTTATATGTACTAACATCAGCAATGCAAACGCTGCTTGCTTGGGCTAGTGATCATGGTTGATCAACGTTAACCGACTTTTCGGAAATCCGCAGAAATTTGCAATATTGGTGAGAATTTTAACGTCACGTTCTCAAAATGGCGCTGCACGAGGCTGCACGTAGGGTCAGCGGCAACGCGTTACTGCGAAATATATAACTTATAAGCCACAAACACGTCCCTTCGACGGCTACCTCTCTCCTTTACACCACCATCTGCCCAAATGGCTTATTCGTATTATCAGCAGTACAGCCCGACTTCCTGGGGTACAAATCGAGTACGTCTCTCCCGTTTGCACCGCAGTAAGCGGGAACTCTCAACTTCTCCAGTTCCAATTTGGCGCTCCTCCAGTACCAACCTTCCACCCTCAATCATCATGTGCGTACATTCACATCCCCACCATACCTATTTCTCATCCGTTCCATCTCACAGGGGGAGGAGTGGATTTCTATCGTGCTCATGCACCGAGTTCCGATATGTAAGTGTTCCAAGTTCTGGACAGCCTTGGCAGAGGATCCTGACGTCCCAACCTGCTTCACAATCATAGATCTCTCTTCAATCACGCTTGGAACAGAGTGAGAGACTACCACCACGATTATGACTCTCTCGGCGTCGGTGTAAACGAAGCTCGCCATTGGCACAGTCGCGCCTACGGTGGAATGGTAAAGTCAGTCATCGTGTCTGAAAGCCTCCCGCTAACCATCAGCTGTAGGGTGACCTTGGACAAATGTTGCCACAAGAAGTAGGCCACGCTGCGGCCTATGAAGCCTATCGTACATGGATCCATAACACGAGCATGTATGAACCACTCAGTGGAGATCGAGAGCGCCAAAGGGAGGGCATGATTGGTCTTGCTGTCGCGGAAGGTACAGGCTTTCTCTCCACTCCCCCGATCGCCACGCTGACTCCTCATGTGTCATGTAGCCGCCAGGTTGCTGCAGTATTCCCCTAGAGGTATGGATCCATACACACGTCAAGAAGCTGCCGAGGCAGCTGCGGCAACTGCTTCCGAATTGTATTACTGGGTAAGTACTTGGTCACCAGACCTAGTACCTTTTTACTGAATTTATTTCTATCCCCAGAGTCGCGACCGACGTGAAGGCGATTATAGAGGACGTTCTCGATCCCATCGCGGATCTTACGACGACGAATACTATGATCCATACGCCTACGACTCAGATACCATGTTTGATCGACGTGGTAGATCTCGTTCCCGCTACCGTTCTCGTTCTCGTTCGTCCTACCATCATTCGATGGGCATACCTTCCGTGCATGGCTCTACAGTAAGCTACGGTGCTTACCCCAATCAATATGCCCTGAGTAGTACTCCTTATGTGGCGACTACAACCCCAATGGTCGCGGGATCCTCCTACTATTCCAACGGCTACGGAGGCGGATACACAGTCCGTCCCCGAAGCTCTAGCTTGAGTTACAGCAGCTACTACCCACCAACTCAGTACGTGACATCGGGAGGAGGAGTAAGTTACGTTCCCTCTAGTCACCACGGGTCAAATGCAGTTGTGGTCTACACCAAACCCAAGAAGAAGCACAGCTGGTACCGCTCGCGCTCACGTAGCAGGCGCTCCAGAAGTCGCTCGTGGTCCAGATGAAGGACTGGTATTGAAAGCTTTGATTTTCTTCATTACAGATACATCACTATCTATAATATTCTGCCAAAAAATACTCACAGTTCTCACATATAGTTCACCCATGTTTCTCGCTACGTTGTACCCTCTCAAGCTCCAGTTTAACACCGTCGCCCTAGGCTTAGTTGTACGTGCTCCTTGTATATCCTATACTTGTTGTACCTTCAAAGAATATTGGCCCATATTGGCCCTGGCTCAACTCTGGTGCGACTATCTGAGGTGGACCGTGGTTGTGAGTTACTTGTGAGGATTTCGGACGCCTCCGATATGGCGACGACTACAGTCGATTCGATCGCGGTATTTGTCATTGTTTGACGCACAACAACGGCACCGACTGTTTTTTTCTTTCCTCAAGTAGCTCAACGTCAAAGAGACCACATCCGCGAGCTCTGAGCAGTCATGTCAAGATTTTTCAGACAAGCAGGCGACTCTGATTCTGACACCGAATCGTCAGAAGATGAGCTCATGTCAAGCGGAGACGAGGCCCCAGCTTCAAAACCCACGACCGCAAAACCAGCCATGTCCCGTTTTTTGCGAACAGCTGGCTCGGATTCCAGTGATTCGTCATCCTCTGAGGAGGAGGAGAGTGAAGATGATAGCGATGCACCAAAGGCTACCAAAAAATCCCCTTTCTTGAAAAGTGATTCGGAGGACGAAGAGAGTGACGACGACGACGAAAGTCGTACAGGTGTGCGGATTCTGAGTGCGCAGGAAAAGAGGTTAGCAGAGATGGAGGCAACTGGGAAGTCTATGGATAATGCCCTCAAAATCAATGACTGGGTCGCGATATCAAATGGTGAGTGCTATTTATTTTCTGATGTTCCCCGCTTTTTTTTGCTTTAACTTTGAAATGCAAACTAGAGTTCGATAAACTTGCGAGAATGATTCAACGCCAACATAACGTATCAGAGCCTGTACCTCCGCTGTACATCGAGACCATCACATCTTTAGAGACTTCTGTATCAAATACCCTTGCGAAGGAGAAGGAGGCAAAGAAGAAAATGAACGCGACCAATGCTAAGGCTTTAACGGCTATGAAGCAGAAGGTTCGTAAGGCAGCGAAAGAATACGAGCAAGACATTGCGAAGTATCAAGCCGTAAGCATAGCGCCCTTTTGTCATTGCAAAGTATTGGTTACTGATACGAGGAACTTGTCAAGGATCCCGACGCCTTTAAGCGGGAGTATGCTGCTGCAACTGCCAAAGAAACTACCGCGGGATCAGGAACAAGAGCACCCACCACCGTGACCACTCATGACGGAGATGCCGGTTTCCAGGCTGTTGGAAAGCACGGTAAAACGATGCAGCTGACCACAGAAGGAATTTTCAAAAGTCTGCAGGTCGTACAAGAGGCCAGAGGAAAGAAGGTCCGTCACTGCATTCTCACACTTCTAATGATACAGTCACTCATTAGCTTTGCAGAACACCGACCGAGCGGAACAGATTCGAATCCTCGAACAACTTCTTAAAATCGCCGCCACCTCCTACCAGCGTATACGGGTTCTTCTCGCCCTCGTTTCCTCGCGGTTTGACTACAACTCCTCTACCGCCACCTACATGCCCATAGATCTATGGCTATCGGCTCAGCGAGAAGTCGACCAACTTGTTGCAATTGTCTTCTCAGATCCATCCTACGCCATACAGGAAAACACTGAGGATTATGACGAGCTTGCAGAACGCTCCCCCGCTACAGAAAAAGACGGTATCGTTCGTGTGCGAGGCAGCATAATAAGCTTCATAGATCGACTGGACGATGAGTTCACTCGAAGCCTTCAAAATATCGATCCTCACGGTACGGAATATGTGGAGAGGCTAAAAGATGAAAAAGTCCTTTATTGCACAATTTGTCGCGCACAGGCGTTCTATGAGGCAAATAAACAAGATGAACCCCTCGGTCGAGTAGTCATGCGTCGACTTGAGCACATCTATTCCAAAGTCGGTGTTTCCTGGTATTCAACAAGGGTTTTGATACTCACCACTTGATTTAGCCTGATCCCGTCGTTCAAGCATTGGAGAACGCGGTGGATGCCTCTGATACCAAACCCACGCTTACACTCAGTTCCAAAGGCTCAACATCGGGACTCATACACGGCCTCTGCGTGTACTTGTATAAGTCAGGGAATTCCCTTTTCCGTACTCGTGCCATGCTCAGTCATATTTACCATTACGCTCTTCACAACGACTTCCACACCTCCCGCGACATGCTTTTAATGTCCCACCTCCAAGAGTCCATCCACTCCGCTGACGTTGCCACCCAGATTCTGTACAACCGAACCGTTGTACAGCTTGGCCTTTGCGCATTTAGACTAGGGTTAATCAAAGAATCCCAGACTATGCTCCAGGATATCTTCACCACGCAGCGAGTCAAAGAACTTTTGGCTCAGGGTGTTCATCAACAAAGATACCAGGCTTTGACACCTGAACAGGAAAAGGCAGACAAGCAGCGCCAGCTCCCGTTCCACATGCACATCAACACCGAATTGCTAGAAGCTGCATTCTTAGTGTCCAGTATGCTTGTGGAGATTCCTTTATTGGCCAGTATCGATTCGGAAGAGTCGAAGAGAAAAGCCATCTCGAAACCTTTCCGACGATTGTTAGATTTTGCTGATCGACAAGTGTTCACTGGCCCGCCGGAGAGCACGAGAGATCATATTATGCAAGCTAGTAAAGCATTGCAAGACGGTGAATGGGAGAAATGTCGAGATCTCATCCAGAGTATCAAGATATGGAGTCTTATGCCGGAAGCTGCGAGCGTCAAAGAGATGCTAGCCAGGTAAGCAGATCGTGCTCCTTATTCGCAATTTTGAATATTGAAGAAATTTACCAAGGCGGATACAAGAGCAGGGCCTGCGGACTTACCTATTCACCTACGCGCCGCACTACAGCACCCTTTCTCTTTCGCTACTCTCAAGAACGTTCAACCTCCCTCTTCGGACAGTGACTTCCATCGTCTCTAAGATGATTTGGAACGAGGAACTCTCAGCTTCGTTGGATCAATCCGGCGGCGTTATTGTATTCCATCGCATCGAAGTCTCGCGGCACCAACAGCTAGCGCTATTGATTGCAGAAAAGATCAATGCTATCGCGGACCAAAACGAAAAGAACTTGGATAACAAAATGGGTGGTGCTGCCAACTGGGGTGACCGTACTGATGGTAAGCAAGGCGAGAAGAGAGGAGAGCAGATGCAGGAGAGGAGAGGAAAGAGAGAGGGCAGTAGAGGAGCTAGAGGTCTGTTCATTCCCTTTTTCAGTCTGGGAAATTTTTCATTTTCTGAAACGTCGTTCATCATTGATAGGTGGTGGTCGCGGACGAGGGGGACGGTTTGCGCAGGGACTTGGGAACCAGATGTCCCAGAGAGCATAACCCTCTTCTGTATCTGTACATACATCGATGTATCATGCGTTATGTTTCTATGCATTTTTTTCTTCCCCGGAGATGTTTAGTGTCAAGTGCATATCTTGCAAGCTGCTCCCCGTGATTAGACAAACCTCCGTCTCCACAGGACGAAATACGTCTCTTCGGTAACTCTGGCCAGGAATTATTCTTTCTGTTTGTTGGTTACGCAGTCAGGACCCTCGTGTTTAACGGAAGGGCTGCACTCGTATTAGCAGGGTCGGGCTGAGCAAACATTCCTAGGAAGTCTAACGATATATATGAAGTCTGCTGGCCCTGGTCGACGGTCTTCCAGAGTTGCAAGTTCTACAAGTCTATAGATTTAGCGCAAATTAATGAGTACATGAACCGGATCATGATATGTAACCCTTCTCGAATAGATAGTCAGTGATTATCTTGACACTCTGAGCCACCTCCGTCTCAGAAGTGTTGATATGAATTTCGGGGTTCACAGGTGGTTCATAGGGAGCAGATATTCCTGTGAAATCTGTTACGACAGAAAGAATTGAGCTGATGCTGGACGATCACGAATCGCAAAGGGACAAAAACAAACCTTTGATCTCTCCGGCTCTGGCCTTCTTGTATAGACCCTTTGGATCACGCTTCTCGACCACGTCTAACGGCGCGTCGACGAAGACCTCGATGAAGGGAAGAGACGCCTTTATGTGCATATCTCGAGCAGCATCTCGATCTTTCCGATATGGGGAAATGAAAGCAGTGATAGCGATGCACGTTGAATCGGCGAAGAGTTTGGAAACCTAGACAAAGAGGAAATGAGACCGATTACTGTTGTATGCAGATTTTAAAAAAGCCCCTACCTCTCCTATACGACGAATATTCTCGTTTCTAGATTTTTCGTCAAAGCCGAGGTCTTTGCACAAGCCGAAACGGATATTGTCTCCGTCTAACCGGTAGGAATGCTTGTTCAGGTGAAGAAGGTGCTGTTCTAGAGCACAGGCAATCGTGGACTGGAAGTCGTCATTTCAGGTCACGATGATGATAAAATTTTTCAGGAATTTCACCTTTCCACTAGCGCTCAGACCTGTGAGCCATATAGTTACACCTTTCTGCTTGAGCAGATCTGTACGTTCGGAGGGACCGACAGAGCCTGGGTGAAAGGTGATGTTGGACATGAGAGGGAGTGAGTGGGAAATGAAAGTAAGCACAAGGGGGGTCTTAAGTAGTGGTTTGGACCTAAAGACCGTTAACATTTCAACGCCGCAAACAAGTACAATGGTATCGCGAACAATCACGCAAACGTTAGAAATTCCCGGGCTCGTTGGGCCATGTCCGATGGAGAAACGATAATATGACAGAAATGAATACTCACACTTTTGATTGGAATAGAATTGCCTTCAGATAACTTGTAATCTATGTATTTTCCCTGGCGGTTAACCACGCGCGCCTCGTACTTACAAGAAGCTCAACCTGCACAATCGGGTACAATCCACTTGGTATGTTTGGCCCTCGACGTCAACCTCGCACAGAAAAGGCTGATTTAACCGAGGCCGAGATGGAGGATGGGAATCAAGTCCAAAACGCAGCGTGCGAGCCCTGCTATCGTGAGCGTGGTCAAAGTCTCCGCCGGACTACCGGCGGCTCCAGTGTCGAATGATGACAGAGGTGGGATCCAGGTCTTGAAAAATTCCATCTTTTCACTGACAGCAGACAGTCCTTCACAGCGACCGCCAACGAGCTGGCGTTGGGATACTTCAAGAGGTTCGGCCACTAGTACAGTGGGAAATCGTATTACTTCTCTATTATAAAAATCGGGAGAAGATATGCGGTAGGTAAGGAACGTCTATGAGCGACCCTTGGTATGTGGCCAAAGCGGGCTCAGAGTCAGGTGAGCTTCAGCTTGGTCCGTGGGAATAAATTTCAAGGCAGACCCTTTTCTTCAAAAACTCTTTCAGTTCGAATGCTACGGACGGTCATTCACGATGCGTTCCTTCATAGGTATTCTGAGCATAAAACACTGTATATTTTGTGTTTTTAAATCCACTATAGATCGCTAGTTGTCCGTGTTCGCTATGCGTCAACGACCTCAACCTCCACCTCAACCGCCAAGGAGATTCCTCCCATTCTTCATCAGAAAAAACACAAGATAGATTTACACCCAGCCCCAAAGAAGATTGGTTCAGCCTCACAGCCTACACCAAAACCTACGCCAGTAACATCTCAGAAACCCACACCCCCACCACCAGAATCACCAAAGAATGAAGATGAAGGCGTCAAATTGACTATACAGCGTGATATAAAACACGCCGAGGCTCTTGGAATTCTCAAACCTGCCCATCCAGACGCACCCTTTTTCCGCAAGTTATTACACTCGACATGGGAGCTAACAGTTGGTCCTGTTCATTTCGTTCCATTATACGCCTTTTTTACGTGACTACAGAAATTCTATTTCCGAGGTGCAAAACTTATTTACACTCGCCAGGGGGAAATAAAGGCAATCAAGGGGCGGGTTAGAAGTGGAGGGACTCCAATCACTAGGTTGGAAGGTAGATTGATTGAAACCCAAAGACGGGACATTAACAAGTAAGTCTCGCAGAGTTGAATCATCCACAAGTTGTCTTTAGCGTTCTTTCTCTTCTCGAAGAGTCGTTCCTTTCCTGGTCATCGCCGTCCTCTTAGAAGAACTCATCCCTGTCATTGCAATCTACGCTCCTTTCATGTTACCCTCCCCATGTCTGCTTCCCGCACAACGAGAGCGGATTGAGGCTAAAAAAGCTCTCAAAGCTCTTTCCACCATATCATCATCACGTCCAATGTTCCTAGCCTTGCAAGCCAAGTCTCAAGGCGGAAAATTACCTCTCGCAGCATTAAGAGAGCCCGGTTCGGCGACTATGGTGTGCAGGCAAGTCTACCGAAACCGTACTCGATAATATCTCAATCATCAACACGTTATTTTCAGTATGCTACAACTACCAACATTCGGTATAGATCTCCTCCGGTTATGGCGTATACGTCGGCATCTGCGCTTCATCAGCAGTGATGACCAACTATTAATACGTGATGATATGCTGAAAACTATGACGAAGGATGATTTAAACCAGGCCCTGGCTGAACGTGGATTGTAGGTGTTTCGACGGCCTGAATGGGAGAAAATCTGACACCTCTTCGTTTTCGCAGTGCAACTCAAGGGTTGAGTTTGAAGGACAGTCAGGCACGTTTGAAATGGTGGCTAGATTCTGTTAAAGAGAGTTCACCAGAAGATAGTGTTTCACGGCGTCTTTCGTTACTGATGGAGCGGAAGTGGCTTTGAGGATATGCATGAACAGTCCCTAGATCACTCTTTACTTTTTGACTCATTGTAAGGTAATCATACATATCGCAATCGTCCTGTACCGTACGGTTCTTTATCATATAATCCCTATTCATCCATTAAATACTTAAACACGAAAACATGACCCGTGATCCTAACGACACACAGGGTTGACTTTGGATTGGTTTAGTACCTTTTTCCGTTGAATATATAAATTTCCTGGCCTTCCATTACTAGCTCCAAGAGTTAGGCAGACGTGCCCTGCATAACAATATCATTTGTTCGCGTTCTCTTACGAGACGAACATCGTGGACACAGCCCCACGAATATCTCGGCCATTGGCCAAGTTACACCGGACTAGATAAGGAACATAAGATGAGGGTCATCCCGGAGCAACTAATTAAGCACTTACAACGCCGAGTTGAAGTTGAATTTCGTCTACCATTGCCCACGCAGTCGCATGATCACGATGAGCGTACGCCAACACGTCGTAATATTGCTCACGGACAATCAGTCGATCGAAAACATGATCTTCTTGCCCGCGGGGTATGTCTGTCTTATCACTGTCGATACGAAGCTGGTACTCCTGTAAACGTTGAGCTTCTTCGACTGGACTGGGTGGGGTATCCGAATCCTTTGGTTTCAGCAGGAGATACTTTTGGGTCGACCCGGGCAACAACCGATGGCAGTTGACCCACATGAGAACGTTTGGGGAGAGACCGTGAGCTTCACCACTCAAAAGCGAGCGATTGATGGCAGCATACGTCGCAGTGCTGGGACAGGCCGTTTCGGCCATTTTCGGCAGGAGTCTAGATAGGAACTCGTTGAGTCCGAGTTCGAACAGTGCCCGGTCTGGCATGACGGACGCATCGAGGGTCGCAACTTTGTTGCGTATGGTAGGGGGAAGAGCAACGTAGGATAGATGGAACCAAGGCTTGACCTTGGTCACCGGTTGAGTACCGACTACCGGCGCCGGGGTCGTAATAGGAGCAGGCGGCATCACGTTGGGCGTAGTTGGTGGTGCACCGTAAACGCGTGGAGGATGGCTGGAGCTGGGAGTTCCAACCATATCTCTTGAGAGACCAGCCTCGCGCGGGTCCAGTGTTAATATTGAGCTAGGAGCAGACAAACTGATCGAAGATTCTCTTTCTTCGTCCTTGAGCCCGTCAGGGTTAGCCCGCACGCTTCCGTCGACGACAGCCGTCTGCTTTCGCCTCTTGGAAGCGTATACACATTGGGGGTTGTTTCCCCTCAGTTTGCATTGATTGCAAGCAGGTAAGTCTCGATCACACTAAGGGGCAAAAAGAACGGTGAATGGAGGTTAGAAAGGGGAGAGAGAGAAAAAGAAATCGAACCTTTAAATTGTTTTGCTGGCAAGACAGACATCGGGGAACGCCTCTATGGGATGGAGTTGGAACAGGTGTGTATTTGCACTCTTTATCTGGTGTCCAGGCACAATGATTGCAAACAGGCTGAACTCTGTCGCACTGGTTACGTGCGTCAGAAATGCCACAAAGTCAACGCCCAGTGAAAAAAATTGCTTACTTTCAAGTTTTGAGCGCGACATGAGTCGCACCTTAAAGTTACTCTAATGAGCAAAAAGAATCAAAGAACGAGAATCATGCCGACCTCAGTTTCCCTCTGTGGCCCACCCACATAGATTGTCGCGCCATGTAGATTTTCGGATTGGGTATACGTATTTTGAGCTGAGGATCGTCAGGATGATCTGAGAAGGCCTCATCTTTGACTTTTTGGCGTTTTTGGCGTGAAAACGTCAGCGTAAAGAAAATCGCTCTTGCTAGATTGGAGATGAGACTCACCCATGGTGGCGCTTGGGTCTGGAGACGATTCGGAGCTGGTGGACATTTTCAGGAGAGCAAGGGCAGTCCTGAGTAGAAAATCAGAGTCTTTTATAACTCTAGGCGATTTTCTGAGCGGCTTGGAGGGATTGAGAGATCTGAAGTGGGCTCAAACAATGGATCCTTTTGCAAGTTGAACCTACTTGCACGCTTACCAAATTAGTCCACGTTTCTGTGACGTTCGTTACAGTCACGCTTTTCAGCCACATGACACTGGACGCACGCGCGTCTGTAACCAACAAGTTGAACAACCACAACTCTCTGGTAAAAAATACTGTATTGGCCTGAAATGGTGCCAGTCACGGACTTCACCTTCTCAAGAACTTTACTGGAAACTCCTGAAGTCGCCCAAATTGCCATACTATCATCATGCCACTGCACGGTTTAGAACTAAAAATGGCTCAGGGCTCTTCCAGGTTTTTCCCTTCATCTATCGATCCACATGGAAACAAACTTCTTACATGCTACTTCCCCATTCGCACTACCATCCCTTTTCCCTTATAAAACCTATGACTTGGGAAGGAGAACGTTCGTGCCAACGTTGGGAACTTCTTGCTGCACATCTCTTTTCCAGACCATCAAGTTTCAATGGTCATTTTGAAGAAAGCGCTCTTCACCTTCGCCCTCTATGGGTCTGTCTTCACATTCCCACTAGAGAAACGAGCTATGGGATACTTCAACCCGAGCGACGGAGGCGGGTCCATGTTGGACAATGGTGAATGCGTTCGGTTGCTATGAAGCGGAAAAGCACAACGTTGATACGTCTGTTCCAGCTGGTAGCGGCGGAGGTGAACCTCTGAACGTGGGCAACTCCGTTTCACCGCCGTTTCCATAGCGAACGTCACTAAACTTCTGCTTCCAGGTTATCATCTCGGGACTGAGCTCCCCAGATGTGCTCACCGACAGTGGCATCATCAACTTTGCGAGGGCTATTGGATTGTATGCATTTGTTGGCTACTACTCGCTTCCAAATCTTTTTTCTTAATGTCGTCATTTCTGACCAGCTCTACTGAATGCTTTGGAATTCACATCGGCGATCCTCAGACAGCCAATCTAGGCGATGGCAACGGCGCACTTCCTCAGACAGTGAGTAAATGTCGTAAAGGTTACAGTTCTTCCTCGTCGACTAATTTCGGTTCTTAGGTGGAACTCCGACAGGATTTCGGCGACGCAAATGCTGGCACTTGCCTCGAGTCTCTCATTGGAGGCAATCATTTCAGGTGAAAACAATGGTTACACGTAAATTCGTCTTCTGATTGTACGATACCAGAGTCTTCCGCCAGAATGGACCAAATGCGAACAGTGGTGCCTTGTTCCTTGCGTGAGTCTACTTCGATATCATTCTTCTAGGCTGACGTGTGCGGTGATTTTCCAGCGTATCACACGAAGAGGCATGAAACCTTTTGCTTTGTCCTTCGAGAATGCTAAACAAATTGCTCTGCCATTTTTCTACAGAGTGCGGCTGAATCACATACTATATCGCCCGATGGTTATGACCAAGGTGAGTAAACTTTGAAATACCGGGATTCCAGATCTTCGGCTCATGATTCATGATCACCGAATCTGCAGGTCGCGACCAGTTGGTATCGGCTGCAGTGGGCAACAAGAGTTTTAATGGCGTGAGCTATTCCACGGAAATGGAGAAGATCAGCGGCCTTTTGCCCGTAGGAGCCACTGGGTAAGAGCCAAATCTAGGACTGATCGTTGCGCTAGAGCTAAAGTATTATCTTCGAACAGCATTAATCACGGTGAGTTTGACCCGCCTATAGGTTCAAACATAATGATCGAGCCAAACCTTCAACATAGGTATCGCTATCGACGGCTCCGTGACTTTGCTCACCGTTACCATTATTTGACATCTTTTTATTCAAACATGAAAGTGAATCAACATTGTGCTGTACGAGATCCATATGCGTTGTGAAGGGATGTACATATGAGGTGCAGTATTCAAACATTACCGGTAATACAAGACTTGAGGGAAAAGATGGGTTCATGCTAAGGTCCTCCACGGTGAAAATCAAACATCAATGATCCATATGCATTTTTTCCGAGTCGTCCGAGTAGGAGAGGTATTGGCTCTCCGTATCTTCGAGTGTATCGCGTGTACGAAATCGTTCGTTTCTGACTTCCTCGACCGTCTTACGCCTTACCCGATCAAGGACGCAATCCAGTTGAGAGAAATTCGCGTCATTGGCGGCAAATCTTCTGTGTTTACTGCAGACGATATGCTGATCGAGAACGTTGGAGTAAGCATACGCAAAAGGGATAATTTAATCGCACCTGTTTGAAGTCGTCAAACTTCTGCCTGCAGTTTTCGCAATAACCTGGTTTGGCCCCCTCTTCTCTTTTTGAAAGGCGGATGGTGTTGGTGCTCTTACTTTTGCGTAGAGCATGCCTTTCGGGGAACATGGCAGGGGGACCCATTTCATCGTCTTTTCTTCCTACGGCTCGCGTCGCTTTTCGAGATGTGATGATCTCCTGATTGGCAATCATTTGGAGATTTGGGGGTAAATTCTGTCTCCTGAGGTATCCCGAAGTGGTGGACGTGGTACCAGTGGTAGAGGTGATATGAACGCTATTACCCGAGGCGGCCATATAGTTACCATTGCCTGATGCGAGGTATCCTGAGGCGTTCGCAGATTCATAGACAAAATCTCGGTCTCGGTCGTTGTCTTCCGGCACTTCGAGCTCGTGCAAGGAACCTTGACGGCGGAGGTTGTTCATCGAGACTGACCGTCTTAGATCGCCGGTCCTCATCAGCTCATTTTGAGCTGCTTTTAGTTTAAACATCTCTTCCATTTGCCTCATCTTCCTCTTTCCACGCTCTTCCTGCTCCAGTCGACATTCTTTCTCCAAAGTTTGCCCCTTCTCCCACCTCTTCTTTTCGCGCTCGTCAAAGGGAACGAAGGGACCTCGGGATTGGGGATGACAATGCAAAACAGGCCAGGGAGTTTTGCCGGAAGTGCGTTTCAGTGCGGGGTACTCCTGCACGGCTATAGTGGCCAGCTCTTGGCGCATATCTTCGACTAACACAAAATGGCTTCCTTTCGAGAAATAGTGGAAATCAGATCGCCTGTGGCTGGGATCTCTCTCGGATGTTCCATTCATTTTCTCTGATTGAAGTAAACGCGTGAGAGATCGGGTCTGGTTCGGGTTCGAGTTGGATAAGGGAGCAGCATGAGAATGCTTTAATGGGATTAGATTAGGTTGATCGAGACAGCGAGCCAGTACACTGTCGAGCTTTTTGAGAGTCCATATCTTCATGTTATACATTCGAGCCTTTGCCAACGACGAAGTTTCCTCCGGAGCTCTGCAACCAATAAAGTGAATTCGAATTTGTTCGACAGCAATCCTGGAGAACATACTCTGTTGTCATCATGAGGGCATGCTTTGAGGGACTCTTCCTCATATTCGGAATAGAACGAGATAATGTAGGATGTGAACGATTTTCCTTCTCTAAAGCTTCTTCTGGTGCCTTCGTGGGCCGATCGACATCGTTATTGCAAATGAAATGGGTGATATCTTTTGAGAAAAAATTGTCGAAGCTCTGATGGGAGAGACGCTGTTCAGATAAGAACTGAGAAACGGGGAGAATGCAATACTGACAGAATTGAGCTCTCTTATCCTCCTTTTTAATTTGTTGACGAGGACTTCGTCTGTGATGTCTGTCATGTCGAAATGAAACTTCCAGTCTGGCATAGCACGGATATACTTTTCACGCCATTCCGCCTCTTTATACTTCTTTTCATGTAGTTTATTCTTCTGTGAGGTAGGAGTCGCCACAGTAGGCCGAGCGCGTTTCAAAAATGCGCGACTGCTCTGTTCCTCAGCACCAACGCCTGGAGATCGTGCCCGCTTCGTTCCAGAGGGGACTCTGGGCTTTGAGGGCGACAAGGGCATGCGAGGAATGACCCTCAAAGGAAGTGAGGGACGTTCAGCGGTGGCCATGATGAGGAACCAAGATAGATAGATAGGTAGATGTTGGTGGTTGGCAAGCTACACAGCGCGTCATAAACATTGACAACGCAGCACGCAGTTAGCCACGTGATCGTCTTCACCTCACGGAATCCGGATTTCGGCATCTCGAGCGAGCGCTTGATATAGCCATACATTGAGCTGTTTAGCGCCCAATATTGGCCAAGTGCGGGAGGCGACGACCCATGGGGAGTTGCCAATTTAGGCAGTTAGTCCCGGTATCCCGTTTTGGAAGGTACCGGCCCAAGCACCGTCATGCTCCCTACTTCACGACACTACTGAAGACGGACCAAAAGGCAATTGAACAACCAGCCGGGCCGGAGCCTGACGATCGTTGACGCTGGTTGTAATTTTGGGTTTCAAATTCTCCGCGACTCCACCATGATCACCAGCTGCAGTCACTATGAACCTGTGCCAAGTTTAGTATCTCTCGAGCTCAGTACTGGTCGACCAACCTTACTAAAGTCATCCACAACGTCTCGACTCACCGAGTGTGCAAGCCGTGCTTGGCGCACAAATAAGAGTTATCGGCAGAACGGAAATTCTCAACAACTTGGCTCAAGGGACTCGTTATTTACTTTGGAAGAGGGATATCACTGCAGCGTTGCAAGCGTTACCGGTTGTCCGCCTAAGGCCTTCGTGTGTTCAAATTTTCGAGAATGGCATGGCAACTGCTACGCATGGTTTGGTACTAGGTCCGGCCCTTTATAAACATCAAATTCTTGCTCACTTGTCCATTACTTTCTCTTCCCTTTCAGCGGATTTGGACTGGCTCCATTCATCGTTCTTTAAACTAAGGAATTCCTACTCATTCATCCGGGATGTTTGTTCTTCCAGTCCTTCTCCTCTCTCTCTTTGGTGCTGCCGTCTCTGCTCCTCTCATTACAAGAGCCAATCCATGCTTCGTCACCGGAAATGTAGCTCTTCCACAGGAGGTACAAAATGGTTTAGCCGGGCTTAGTAACGTTACTTGCGATACTTCCGTGTGTACTTTCAATATTCAGCGTGTTCACACCTAGCTCAGTTTATCTCAGAAGCAAGTCGTACCAGGTGTTCCGGATGTCTCTTCTGGTGGAATCACGTTCAGCAGTATTGATTTCCAAAATTCCAAGTTGTCGACCCTCGGTTTCGCTCTGTGCGTTCAGCCTCTACCATATATACCTATGTTTTTCACAAACCGTATTCTTCCTAGGCAAACGTTCGCGACTCCCGCAAACCCAGCTACCGCCGATCTTCAAACACTTCAAAACCAGTTGAACGTGTATCTCGCCGTTGAAGCAGGTGCCCGCGTACGTTGCACTCTTTCCCAGAATCCGCTCTTCCAGTGTGAATAACCTCTTCACACCGCAGTCTCAGCCAAACTCGGCAGCCATCGTGTCAAAAACCAAAGGACCCAAATTCTTCTTGCAATTCCAGATCGCTCGTGCAAAGACCGCTTTGGGTCAACAGCTTTCCGTTGCCGGTACCGTTGAGCATCAGCTTGGTAAGGTTACCAAGGTGCGATAAGCTCACACTTCTTCTGTGTAGCGTGTTCTGACTTTTATACTGCAACCGTAGAATGCTGCTGGAGCTACTGCAGATGAGTTGGCCCAAGTTCAAACTCTCGCTAAGCAGTTGTCGTAGAGACGAGTTTTTTTTCTTGGGATTACCGATCGGTCCAAGTTGGTCAAATGTCTTGTTCCTGCCCCCTTCATGATCCTTACTAGTAGGGAATATAATGAGTTCGACTTTCAACGTGGAATCTGGCAACTGCCGTGATTCAATCACTAGGACGCAATTTACAAGAAGGTTGAATTTTTGAATTTTCCGTTGCGCGTGGAAGGGTGTGACCCGTGGTATTAGACCATCTTTCAGACTTCTCCGCCCCACTGAATCAGCACGTTTTCTCCCTTTGCTGCAAATGTCCGAAAATTGTCATCTTGGCGGTTGCATATTTCATGTACTTGCATTCGATACGTCAGAGTTGGCGCCGCTTTAGGGCGGAGGACTGACTTGTTCGCGTCAACTAAGTAATATCCGGATCTCAAGTTTTTCTCGTCGTTACCATAGGTGGACGCAAAGCTGTAATCGTACAAGTCTCGCTCCCATCATATTCGGTTCGGCACAGTTGGATACCGACTCCGATGTGAGAAGGATTGTGGTCTTCCAAGCACTTTCCCCCCACGATGACGACCCCCAAGGCTGACACCAACAACCTGCGGATTGCCATAGTGTGAGTTGCCCATTTCGCGAGGAGGGAGAAACCTGACTGACGAAAGACTCACACAGAGGTGGTGGAATTGGCGGTTTGACATGTGCGATAGCACTGAAGAGTTGCAACGACATTAAACTCGACTTGTACGAAGCTGCACCAGAGATATCCGAGATAGGAGCTGGCGTTACAGTGTGGCCGAGAACGTGGACCTTGTTGCGAGGTTTAGGGTTGGACAAAGCGTTGATTCAACGACTGAAGGAGCCTCCCCAACTGGATGAACCTAGTGAGTGTTTTGATACCACGAAAAAGGACCTCATTTTACTTGGTAGAGATTGCATTCACGTTTAGAAAGAGTGATCAACGGGAAGGTGTCCCGGTCCACGACATGATGATGAATGGTGGGGTGGTATTCCTTGTTCTCGCACTCTGAGGACAAGGCTGACAAGCATACATATTACATAGGTGGATCTTTGAACTTTCATCGGAAAGACATTCAGCGGGCGCTGATGCAGCAACTTCCTTCATTCTGTAACATTCATTTGAACCACCGCTTGGCCAAGTCCACCGAAACATCGGAAACGGTTCAACTCGAGTTCTTGGGCGGTGGCCGAGCAGAGTGTGATTTGTTGGTCGGGGCGGACGGTATCAAGTCGGTGGTCAGGCGCAGTTTGAAGGATGGTCATCATCGGACACCAATATTCTCAGGATCAAAATGCTTCAGAGGCCTTGTGCCAAGAGAGAGATTGGAGAAGTTGAATCCTGACCATCGTACTCTTCATTGTCCTACAATGGTGCGTCATTGAGCTGCTTACAGACTCAAACAAACTGAATTCTTTCTTTCACGATTCGTAGTATCTGGGAAAGAATCGAGTAGGTACCAGTTTAGACCCCCTCCCCCCCCCCTATTCTTCTATGAAACTGACATGCCGTCAAGCATATTGTAGTCTATCCCATCAGCCAGAACCGTATCATCAACGTCGTTGCTTTTCACTCCAACTTTGACGACTTTCGCAAACCTTTGAATGGTCCGGAAGTGAGAGACGCCACGCTAGAGGAAGTTTTGCATGAGTATGAGGATTGGGAGATGGAGGTGAAGCAACTACTACAGGTACCTTCGGAAGTCTGAACTGTCCACGGTTCAATATTGAATCTCGTTGGCAGTGTATCGAGAATCCAACCTGCTGGGTAATACAAGATGTGGACCCGTTGGATTCGTATGTGGGAAGGCGAATCTTGCTACTAGGTGACGCCGTGAGTTCTCAGGCACCTTCCGTGCTATAACATCTGACCCATCGAAATCTTTTTCGTAGGCTCATGCGATGACGCCTCATCTGGGCGCGGGGGCAGGTCAAGCGATGGAGGTGAGGAGAACGTACGCAGAGATGTGGTTGATTTTTTTTACTGACTTTGAAAAAAAAAAAGGATGCGTACATCCTCGGAGCCATCATTTCCGCAACTGGTTCCAAATCCGAAGATGTTCCCCGGATCCTGAAAACATACGATGCGATTCGAAGGCCGTTCTGTAACTGGATTGTGCATACAGCACGGAAACAGGTGAGCTTTTACGAGCTAGCCGCGCCAGAGCTCCGGGATACGAAGGAGGAGGGGGAACGGACCTTGTCGGAGCAGCAAATGTCGACGCTTGCGAACACAATTTCGGGGAATTGGCAGTGGGCGTCGTCGTCCGTAGCCAAGGATCACCAAACGGCGGTTGCGATGATAATGGGTGGTTCGAATAGTTCCAAACTTTGAGTCAACAAACACCAGTGGGTCTGTGGTGGTGGGACATGGGTAGGTCGTGGAGTACTTGACCGGGATTGTGGATAATTGGAAATGGGATTTTACTCTATTCTCTGTAACAATGGTTCACGCAAAGATATTGCCAACTTAGAAGTTCGAATGCAACGCCGCACCCCGCAATATGGTACTCTTCGAAGTAATATTGAGCGGATAGTGCGGTCTGAAAGAGGTCTACAACAGTGCTTCGAGAACCAGACAAAAAGTCTAAGAAAGGGAAAGGAAAAGAAAGAGCTCATTCCTGTCTACTGTGCCATTACACTACAAAGGTAAAAATACTACATTACTCAGAATTTCTTTTCGATCTGGTTCCCCCAATTTTCAGTGATCATCCCCACTGCTTGTTGGTAATCCCTATCTACAGGCCACACCGCCCATGACCAATGCGTAGAAATCGCCTTCGCAAGAGTGGACGACTGTTCTCCAGACAACTTCACCTGTTCTGTTAGCTCGGGCGTAGGCTCTGGAATATCCTCGAACTCTGGTGCGGCCAGCTGGTAATAGGTGATTTGTTTTCTTGATGTCGACACGATGTAGTTGGCGAATGGTCTCCGACACGAATCGTATGTTTTCAAGATCCGGGGGATGTCTGAGAGTCTGCAAGAAGTTGCTCCGATGATCCCTCCGAGGATGTAAGCGTCTTCCATTGCTTGACCAGCACCTGCGCCTAGGTAGGGTGTCATTGGGTGTGCCTAAACACCGTTCGTCAGTTCTCTCCAATCTCGAATGATGAGAGCGCAACTCACAGCGTCACCCAATAGCAAAGTACGCCTTCCAATGTATGAATCCAACGGAAGCATTTCTGTGATTACCCTCCATGATGGGTTTTCGATACACTGCAGGTTTTCGTCGTCGTTAATCTCAGCGATCCTTCACAAGTGATACTGGGAACTTTACCTGCATCAACTCCTGTACCTCCGTCTCCCATCCCTCATAAACCTTCAAAATCTCTTCTACTGTCGCGTCCCTCACCTCTGGTCCATTCAAGGGTTTACCAAAGTCATCGAATTTGGAATGGAAAGCGACGATGTTGACGTATTGGCCCTTGCTGATTTGGTATGTTACGATGTGCTGTTTTAATGTAAATATTCGTGTCAGGGTTGATATTCCTAGACTGGCCACTTACGCGATACTTTCCTAGATACTATTAACGGTTTTGAGCTCGACTTTAATGATAAAAGAAGAAGAAGGCTCGTCAGCGTACCATTACAGGACCCGAAAGCGTGCTATGGTTGGGATTCATCTTTTCCAATCTCTCCCTCGGTACAAGACCACGGAAGACAATCGAGCCAGAGTAAATCATGTCCTTGGGCGACCAATGTCCATCTTCAATACCGGCACTCTTGCCCTTGTTCCTCAAGCTTTTTCTAACGACAGATCGGATCCCATCAGCTCCGATGAGTAAGTCACATTCCGCCTTTGTCCCGTTAGAGAACTCGAGTTCTACGGTATCCTTCTCTGTTTCGGTGAACTTTGTGAGGCGGTGGCTGACATGAATATTGTAGAACGGTGATGAATCGGAGTCTGATTTGGCTTGAAGTTGTTGGAGGAGCGCTTGTTGGATGTCCCTCCTGTGAAGGTTGCTGGTGCTTCCTATTAAAAAAAGTCTGTAAGCACTCTTCGAGAAACCCTGCGAACGCAAAACCCACCGTTCATCTTCAACTCGAACAGGGAAGTACCCTCTTTCTGATCACTCTTTCGGAACTCATACATGATTTCTGAAAAAAAAAAATTTCTTCAGCAAACACGTCCGTTTCTTACCTTCAAGCGACAACTCACTAGGTTTATCCAGCTCTGGCTTCGCCCCATACCTCCTTATCAAATCTTCCTCCAATCCCAAGTCCTTCAAGAGACCCCATGTTCGAGGCCAAACGTTAATTCCGGCTCCGATTTCGTTTATTTCGGATTGGGATTCATAAATGTCTAGTTGGATGTTCTTCGTCTTCAAGTTGGCTTTCTTCAAGGCTACCGCGCAGGTCAGACCTCCAATTCCGCCGCCACTGAAGGTGAGGGATACCGTTAATCAATTAGTTATGTCATTGAAAGGGAAGGAAGTGTACTTGGGACTCACATTATGGCAATGCGAAGTGGTCGATTCTGAGAATCTCCTTGGTGGCCGTTGATAGACCCGTTCGTATGAGTTATCGCCATTGTTACTAAAGAGCTGATCAGGTAGATTTAGCTTGGAGGAGCATCGTTCCGTCAAAATTTGACGCTCTTTAAAGCCATCTCCCACCCCCCTTCCCGCTTAGGACGAGCGGCCATACATGATATCCATATCCACTTGTTTTCCTGGTCGGGGTGTTTGATTTGAATTATCGATCATTGCTTACTTACTTATTCCGTGTCAAGGACACTGATATAGCAAGGCCCAAGGAAATGAATACGAAACCGAGGGCGCGTATTGAGTGCTGATAAGTACTGCCACAACAGCGGGACGGTATGATATTAACTTTCTCTTTCATTTGCGACCGTATCACGGACCCGTAATGTTCGAAGGTTCGAACCACAATTCGTTCGCAACATCCAGGCCCTTGTACCCTCCACCGTCGTTGAATCGTTTAATCGGCGGCAAGTCCCCTTCATGTTCGTAGTTCGACTTTCAGACCCTCAAGCTCCAGAACCTCTCCACCCCCCGTCCTAGCAGGATCATAGAGCCAGTAATGGAATGGCGCACTCACGTTAACGTTCATGGTGGCACTGGTATCGTTGGCAATGCTCCATCATCCGTCCATACCCACATTAATCCACTATCTACAGTAATCCAACATTAATCATTTTCAAATATCCACTCAAACTTCCGAAATGTGTTTAACAGTCCAACGGTCGAGAACTGACAAACGATTCGAGGTCATAGGCCCACACCGTGTCGCTTTTCAATTCCTGTAAAAGTCGAGATTCGAGGCTTCTTGTGCGGAAATTCAGTACATATCAGAGTACTGGGTCTGAATGTAAGTGGGATATACTATATTGTGGGTTGAACGCTACTTATCCTTTTTACCTCTACGGTACGCAATAATTATATTGGTTGTGGATCAGCAATATACAATGGGGCTATCACCTATCACCGCGCCGCGCACGGTCAGAGATGAATACCGATCTGGAATCCAGCGGTCCACCGAAATTAAAGGGCTTTTTCCGTATAGAGCATCCGCACATCTCTATCCTTCACAATGTCAGCTAATCAGTGGGTCGGTGGGTCGGTCGACCCACAAGCTTACCGGGACAGTACAACGTAAATATAGATTCGTTTCACCCTGTCCCGGGTTTCATAGGCAGTGAATTCTTGGGTCCGCTTTGTGCGGGCTGTATCTGACATACTTGGCGGGCCCGTGGACTCTAAAAAGGACATTTATACTTCTGATAAAAGCGTGCTGAGCCCTGTACTACAATTTCGCCTGACTAGCCTCCACCTCTGCATCTTGACAATACTTGTAGTACTCCTCAAGAGCCTCAGGATTAGCAACTGCTGCACTCGGCTTCAACTTAGCTCCAGAAATGATCTGTTTCACCGCTATCTCGATCTTCTTCCCGTTGGTCGTGTACTGCAAGCGAACAATGAGCAAATCGGACATCTAACGACACGAAGGTCAAAGGTTTCACTGACCGGTATATTTTGCACTTCAATGACAAAATCAGGCACATGGCGAGCGCTCAGCTGCTTTCTAACTGCAGCTTTGATCTGCACTTGAAGCGCCTTATTGAGGAAATACCCGGGCCTCATCTTCATGAAAAGGAATACCCGCTCTTCCGGATCTTGCGCCCGACGTTGACCAACGCAGATGCAGTCCTCGACTCGTTCTGAGACACCTTCTAGCTGTTCCACGACCGAATAAATTTCTCCTGCTCCAAATCTGATGCCCTTGGGATTGAGAACTCCGTCACTGAAAATAGGGGGGAAAAGCGTTGGTCGTGTTCATACTCGAGAATAGGATAGCCCCTACCTTCGTCCAAGGATCTGGATTCCACCAGTCTTGGGGTTGACAGCCATAAAATCGCCTTGCCTCCAAACCCCTTCACAATAGTGAGATGCGTACACACCCTGGAGGAGTAGGAACATACCAGCGAACATATCGAAATACGCCTTGCGGAATTTCTCGCCGGATTCGTCACCCCAGAAGAACAGCGGGACAGTCGGATGCCCCTTCGTTACCACCATTTCGCCAGCTGTACCGGTTCCCTCAATGTTATTACCATTCTCATCAAAAACTTCGACTTTGATGCCGAGGGTCTTGCAAGATATCTCTGTTATCGTAGCCGATTTGGAGATCAGACTCTCTCGAGTTGATAGAAACGTCTACACATACCTCCGACATGTATTTGTAGACTTGGTATGCTGACCACAACTGTACTCATGTCAGCAGCACTGGCGAAAGACGAAGGCAATGGCTAGGACTCACACGCCGAGCAAATATCTGTCCCTCCCATGGCGATGAAAACTCTTGTCAAGGGACCAAATGCTTTCTGTGCCCACGCATGAACATTGGGGGTCAATATAGACCCTCCGACGGCAATGCTTTGAAGAGCTTCAAAACTAGCAACTTCGCCTAACGAAGCCTGTTTGTAAATTACTTCTAGTTCCGAAAAGCTGTAGAAAAGCGTACGAGGCTGTATACCATGACCACGCATCTCCGAAAGAAAACGAGGGCTGAGGCCAGCAACGGTCGCCCTTGAATCACAGTATGAGGCGACTTTCATTAGGCAGTGAAACGAAGTAAAGCATACCCTTGATCACTTATCAATTTCACAAAGGTCCGGATATCTGGATGGAAAGGGGAGCCGTCGTACACTATCATTCGCGCTCCCCAAGACAGAGTTCCCATGAGGAGCGTCCACATCATCCAGCCGGTCTATCGCTGGTTGTTAGTGCTGTGGGTGAAATAGCCAATACGTTCTAGCATACCGTTGTGTATTGAAAGAATGTGCCCAGTGAGTCTAAACCATAGACGTACGCTAGTTCCTTCTTGATCTGAAGCAGAATTCCCTATGAGCAATTATCGGCTAAGTCTTGGCAGTCCATGAGAGGCAGCGTGTTACTTACTCCAGCAGAATGAACAATGCATTTGGGGGTACCAGTGGTTCCTACGATATAATTATGAGTATCGTCGAATGAGGTGAGCTATGGATAACGATACCGGAGGAGTAAAGAATGATTAGGGGATGATTAAATGGAAGTTGCTCAAAAGTCAAAGCCCTGTTATCTCCCCCGGCTAGAAAGTCAGCATAGCTAAGTCTGTAATGACAATGTTGGATTTAAACCTTCTGTGGCTGAGATCGAAGGAAAGCTTACATATCCTTGCATTTTGCGAAGGCTTGTCGAGAGAGATTCTGTCCACTTATCCGGCTCGGTAACAAGATAGCCGACTTCAATCCCCTTCGATTGAGTGATGAGATGACTTCTGAGCACTTGTCGCTGAGGTCAATGATTTTGCCAGCGTAGAATACTTCGGTTTCCATGAAAAGAAGCTTGGGTTCAATTTGCTCGTAACGGTTCAAAATACCCTATTTCAATCAATGATGAATGGAAGTCGAAGGGTGAATCAAAGCAAGAAGCACCTTGGCCCCGATGTCAGGCGCAGTGCTCGTATATATCGCACCAATGCTGGCAGCGGCTAAAAACAGCACGACGGCTTCGATGGAGTTGGTGATCACAGCTAGGGGGGTACAAAAATAAGTGTATGTAGTATAAGATGAGTGAACAATCTGCGTACCGGCCACCCTATCACCGGCAACAACACCGTTCGACCTCATGGCAGCAGCAGCCGTCTGAACCATTGACCGAAGCTCTCTGTAGCTATAATCGATCACAATCCCTCTTTCACCCACAGTGGTACATGCCACCCCATCGTCACGCCGAAAAAGAAGATTTTCGGCGTAATTCAGTCGAGCGTCAGGAAACCAATCAAGTTGGTGAGGCGAAGTCCCGGGATCGTTAGCCTAATTGGTACGAGCTTTCAAGTCAACACACATGAACCTTTGCTTGAAATGAGGGACATTCCTTCCTCGGAGGTCGAGAGTATATTATCCCGACTTGCTGCCAGAGGTCTAGCCAGAAGTTATCATCATTCACAGAGTAATGATACAAATCTTGATAATTTCCTGTTATCGATATCATTTAATGAGATTAGACTTGAATGGCACATTGAAAGGATCGTTACTGAGAGATAAACCGTGTTTTCTGTTTATCGCGCGTCGAAAGGATTCTATAGCTGTAAAAGCTGGTTGAGAGGGTTTCCATATGATATCGTGGTCCATTAAGAAGAGAGGATGATCCAGATAAATTCACCTTGCGCCGTTGCCCGGTGTGTGGGATCGGGAGGTCAGAAGGACGAGCCAAATCGGCGCCCGGGCTCGTTAGCGATGGTGAAAATGAAATTTAAGATACAGTATTTGATGGAGAATATTCATGGGAGAGTCAAATCAAATGATGAGAGCAAGAGACTTACTACAGCGACCACAGATACTTCAACCAAATCTAGAACCGAGAACTTCATTGCGGCAATGGCAGAGCGTAGGTGAGTTGACCCCGTGGGAATTATCACTGGATAGCCAGCCCGAAATCGGACCGTCAACTTGGCCCAAGCGTCGCCGTGACTCCTACGAGTCCAATGTCAACATACGGTACCACTCGTCACCACCATCCTCCCGTTGCGCAAAATTTCTCGAACAAGGATCGCGTGACGGACTATCACACTACTTTATTTCGCCGACTGATATGGGATGGAACCGTTCCGCTTGAAATCCGTGTAGATCCAAAGGAATTACCCGCAAATTCGGATCGGGGACTCGAATGCTACTTTTTGCAGGCACCTAGAGTGACTTACATGCCTCTTTTGATGCCAGAGATACGAAGATTTTTCATGGACTTGGTTTTTGACGAGACTGCTGTCAAAGATCTCAAAGACGATGAGTGGTGGTTCGAAACTGCAGAGGGGAAATTAGTCAAATGGTGAATATTCTTGAGTTTTCACTTGAACTCCGTTCTAAAGTTGTCCGTCGTGATGTATCTTTTCGACAGGCATTGGCCTATTGGGCTGATATACGATAATCACATCATTTCTACCTCTCTTAAGCCATCCTCTTCTCGGGCTGCCTCTGCAGCTGCCCCCTTACGTCTAACACTCCATCTCGCGTCTCCGCCTAACGATAAGCTCTTACTTTCACCGAGTTCAGAAGCGTGCAAGCAAGCTTTCATGGGTCAGCTAAAGGAGGCCGATTTCATCAGATGGGGGAACACAAAGCGTATGACCGGACTCAGACAACAGGACCAAGATGGCATGTGGGAGGGAATAAAAGAACGTGAGCTTTTCATTAATCTGTTTTTGTATGAAAACTGAAGGCACGTTCTCGAAGACAACTTCGACGACTATTGGCGTGTCGCATCGAAAGTGACGCCTACCACAACACCCACCCACATAGGTCCCCCGCCATCATCAGTGTCTATGCATACACGACCCCCGTCAGCAGATCCTGGTGGACCGTCGGAAAGAGATGGTGCATACAACGTTCGGAGTGTGCCTGTACGAATATACCTACCAGATGGACCGGTCATACAAGAACTAGTTCCTCCCGTCCTTGAAGATGGTACGGTGTTTAGAGATTCATAAGCTCATTTTCCTGATCTAGCGTTCTTGCCAGGCACGACTCATACCCTTTCTTCATACCTTACTACGCATCTACCTCTCCTTTTCCCTCCCCAGCCTCCTGCTCCTCCACCCTCTCGAACCAACCCCAACCCACGACCTCCTTCCATTCCTCACCTCGCTTATGCCTTGGTTCAAGGTATTCTAGCGCCACATGAATCCGAGATGGCATGGTTGGGAGCATGTTTAGCAGGAGCAGATGGATGGGTCAACATTTGCGTAGGCTTGCATAATACCTAGATTCCGAGACACGTTTTTTTAAGGTACTAGTGTTATTCACGAAATCAGATACAAGGATGCAAGAAGACTCTACGTCTCGATCTGTACACTGTATTCAACGTCTTTTCCACTTCAACTCTCTCAGCTCGTACATCCATTCACCCGAGTTGTTGTTGGAGCGGTTGTCCACGTAGATCGTTTTTCTTGTATTGTCTACAGAGACCATGGCCAATAGCTCGGATTGTCGCGAATAATACGCGTGCCTAATGTGCAGTAGCAGGTTGCTCGCGTTTGTGATCGAAAGGGATAAGGCCAAGACTATCGGTATCTGACCCAGCGCAAACTATAAGCAAAGGTTATGAGTAAAGCTGTAGATGGACACCAACAAAAAAGCCCCACCTCTGCATAAATCCAAAATATGCAGCAAAGTAAATAGGACGAAAACATGCTACAGTCGAGGGTGAGTATATATACATAAACTCAACAGGTTAACTCGACTGCTTACATCGCAAAGTTCGTCACAGACTTGGCGTACACCTCAACCAGCGCAGCATTCTGCTCTCTTGCACGAGGGGAGGCAAGAATTTCGTATCCTTTATACCCAATTAACAAGAGGACAACTGCGTTGTAAGCCAATATCGGAACCCAATATTGAAAAAGGAATGAAGGTTGATCAGTAAGGCTGCAAAAAGCATTCAAATGTCCCGGTACGATGTGTGAAACGACTGACGAAGTGGAATTTCAGCAAGTGGATAGGTAGAAGTGTCTCATTAGACCCTCACCGTCGAGGCCCCCGAAAGACTTGCCTAAAAGCGTGTACGCCGCCACCGCCTCTACCAAAAAACAGAATGCCAGGAATCCGGTTATTCGTTTGCTCCCATCGTACATGACATAGATCCACAACAACAACACGACTATATTTTCCATCATTCATATGTCCCGTCTGACAGAAATTTAGGCGCAACCACTCACGTTCGGACGACATTACCGCAGTGCTGAATCCCATAAGCTCGAAACCAAACCAAAATTTACCTGGGTGATCATGATGAACATCAAAATAATTGATTCAAAGAGGAATGGACATACAACTGGTGAGGGCAATGGGTCGGCGGAAGACTTTTTAGCACAACGTCATATTCGAATCAACTGATGACCTACAACTGACGATTGAACAGAGTCAGTGTCCCGTTTCAGGTTGAACGGTAAGATGAACTTACACTGTCCGTGACGTCGTTGTTAAAGAAAGCGATAATTTCAATACTGGACGCAGTTGAGTGGATTGAGGGACCAGACGGAAAGGTATTGAACGAACATGATACAAAAAAGGCCAAAATATCGATGCTAGCGAGCTAATGTCGAGTTTTGTCGATTACAAGAGTCGGGAATAGACTCACTGATATGAACAACAATTTGACGAAAGACCAGCTTCTGCTCTAAGGGCATGAAATAATTCCCTCAACACCAAGATTGAAGGATTTTTGCCACGGATAACACACCCAGATCAAATCCACCTATTTTACGGTCATGAGCAGTACGCGAAGGACAGGATCGAATGGCAGTACCTCGGTGATGAAGGTAATGACTAGGCACCATCGTCAGTACAAAAAAATCTCGAGGACTTGGGATCCGACTCACTGTGATCATACAACATGATGGTAATGGCAGCAACTAGGAAGGAATTGAATTTTCTTTCTCTATTTGCGGGCTGCGAGGGACCCATTCCAAAAGAACTCACCGCAGACATATTTTGTAGACTGGAAGACATAAAGAAGGTGCTGGAACGCTGGAGGAAGTTCAAGTTGTGTCAACTCGTCCATCGCCTACAGCGAGGTTGGGGACATGGAGAAAGAAGATTCAGGACTTCCCCTTCAGGATTTATATAGTCAATGTTGTCAATTTATGGTAAAGCCATGAATTCGGTGAGTTATTCGGGATGAGGTAGGACGGGAAGAAGAGCTACCTCGTGTGAAGATTGAAGGTCTTCTGATTTTTAATGTTTTAGCCATGACAACCTACACGGTGTCTATACTATGATCTGGTGGCTAGAAAACATACGAGCCACCACGGGTACTTCTTGTATTCAGTCCTAAAATATGGGGTTTTCTTACTTATCTCCGATTTGGAAGTCGACTTTCTCTCATAATAAGGGTTTTTCGGTTTGCAATTCAAATTGTGAGAGTTCGGGGTCAGTTTATGCGGACGAGGATGGGAGCTCACTTGGCCAGATCAATCTTGGAAACCCACGCAATAAATCAAGGTATCTATTGTAGGGGAAAGACTTCTGGACATGATGGGAGGAAGGAGACGGTTATGATATACATCGCCACGCTGGTGCCGAGTGACGATATGTTCAGCGCACTAATTGATATCTTGGAAGGACGCGTATGATGGAAAAAATGAACCAGTTTCCAGACATACGAGACCGCAACCATGCATCAGGTCCAGGGAGAGCTCTTCGAACCCCTCGACCTTCAGATTATACAAAGTTAATGAACGCCGTGGTCAGCTTGCGTTTGATGATACGGACATGCCAGGCTGTCACGGATCAATCAGATTTGACAGTCTCGAGGAGTGTGTTGTAGGGACGCTAGTTACTTTTCAACCTTGACGATAATTACTGACAGCGGCTTTGATAGACAAAACACTGACCGCCGCTTGAGTCATCGGCAGGCCTTTTCATATCCAATTCCTCAGAGCGTCGACGAGATGTGTAAGGATCCAGGCTACCTGCATTCAGCACGCTCCCCGACTGGGCCAAAAGGCCACAATGCTCGAGTCACTGAGCATAGTTGCAGGAAATCCTTACAAGTTGATCTCGGAACGCCGTTTCCACCTGGCACACACCCCAAGTGGGGTCGAGAGCAACTATGTGGTTCAATGATTAAGGAGAATGTAGTCGACAATCATGATGCAAAGCACCACTTTTGTTCAAGGAATCAGTCCTTCCATCCAGTCGCCTTTAAAGAGGTCTCCAAAGCGGCTGAACAACCCTTTTCGAACCACCGACCCTGATTTTGGTCTTGTGGCAAACACAAAGAAGCCAAGCCTTGTATAGTTTCGAGAGAATGTGTCAAGACCGCTTCTATTGCTCCTGACAAGTATGAAAACATGCAATGGTAGATGTTCTCCAGTATAGACACCCCATTTAGGAGAGTTTTCCGTCAGCTGCTATTAAGATGTATTCGCTGGTACCCCCGCCTACTTCCTCAGGATCAGGTCCCGAGGGTATTTCATGACAGGCCGATGTCTGGTGTTAAACATGAACGATAAACTGGGTTACCGCTGTCGTTCATTTATTCCTTATCTTCCATCTCAGCGGAGAGATGGGGGTAAAGGGGAGCGCGGGTGTACTTGAGGTGTTTTTCGTTCAGGATGTCTATCATCAATTGACTTACAGCCATTCGCACGTCGAAAGAAGACTGCCATAGTCGTGTCACTGTGAACATCAGGCACATAAGCAATGATCTGAACACCTTTTCGCAAGTGTGCTGGAATTAATTCCACAAATCTAACCGTCTCTCCCGATTGTACATCATTCCCAAGGTCCTTGAGATTTACTGTTGCGCCAAATGACGCTGAAGTTTATGTCGACAGGACGAGATGAGTGTGTATGGGGTGGGCTGCTAGACAGTTGACGTTGGCGGTTGTCCCCTGGTAGAGCTGGACCCTGGTACATGCCTCCAAAAATGGCATGGCACTGTAAACAACGAAGAGGATGGAAACTGCAGAGAAGACCATGAGTATAGGGCCGGAGCTTCATCGCGACTCCATCGTCAATATCGTAGCGGACAGTGATGGCCACGAAGTTTGCGTTTGGCGACTAGTTGACGAGAGACATAGAATGAGTTTACGGAGATAAGCTATGGACAATGGCAGACTGCGAAGTGGTGAGAACTTTAGCGTAGCCTCGCTGACGCGTTGTGTGGGAAAATATTACTAAGCTTGAAGCTTGACTCTCGAGTCTCGACTGACCTTTTCCTCGTCTCTTATCAGCCTTCATGTCAACCTACACGAGGAGCTGAGAGAAACTCAAAATAAATGGTAAGAGAGACCTAACTAAACTTGCGAAACGAGCAGCTGACGAGGGAGGATATTCCCAGAAACAGCCCTTGGAACAATCACGGAAAATCAATTCTAGAAAGCTCGATCTACCTTGACACGTTTGGCGGGAAGACCGAATTTCTCTCAAGTCCTCGGAGAGTCAGATCCGAATGGACATCTATCTCGTCCGCATCAGTGAGCGTTCAGACGGGTCACTTTTCGTCGAACGCAAGCCAAATGCAACCACAAACGATCATTACATTGCGATCTCGCATGTATGGGGGACGCCAGAAACCATACAACCTACTTATATAGACGGTGTGGGTACGTGCTACCGACAGCTGAAAAATAGTTCACGTTAAAATATGATACAGGCATCGTGCAACTCAGTCCCGGAAAGAAAGACATACTATCAATACTCAGACGAGAAAATGTCTGTGGAGATAAATGGTTTTGGATGGATTTATTCTGTATCGACCAGGCAGATGGTGCTTTGATAAGCATTGCCGACCAACTCATGGCAATACCAAGCATATACAAATCAAGTCAATGTGTAAAGGTCCTCATCGAGACACCTGTCTGCGAAAATTGGCAAAATCAAGTGTCCGAAATCATCAGTTCAGGATCTGTGGACACGGAGTTGTTCGAGGAACAAGAGTTAAAGCATGCAAGGAAGTGTCCTCACATGCTCTTTTCAGACCCTTGGTTTGAGAGATTGTGGACTCGCCAGGAAGGTCTTTATGGACTTGTTCTCGAAGTGGTTGTCTTGAACCCGGTTCCCTGTTCACGTTTGCATCCTGGAACTTTTACGGCACAGGAGGGATGGAAAGTGGAGGGGAAAAGCGTCGCAAAAAGGACAACGGTCGAGTTTTTCTTCTTTGACAAACTCACCTACCATGGTCTGGACGTGTCACAGGTCGAGAAGTCCCAGTTCTGCTTCTACCTGGACTTTGTCTACAGGCATCGTGTGGACGTCACAGTTTACGGAGGTACGGCTGGTCCCGCTATGAGCTATTCACCCATCTTGGAGGCTTGGAGAAGCAGCCGTATTACGACGAAGGCCAGAGATTATGTTCTCGCCGTGTTCCCAGATATTCATGGTTATGCAGTGCCTGCTCATGCGCGAAAGATGTCCTTTCATGAACTTGTCACTAATGCACTTGGTCAATCAACGATCAAGGAGCGATTCGACGTAGCTTCGAGGGTACCCAAAGGGATGATGATGGGGACATCGTCGAAGTTGAGCACTACTCCCTGGCTCCTACAAAACCCCTCCAGTGTCAGCGAAGCATACGATTCACTGCTTGTATGCTTGCCGGAGAAGCTGAAGACTGCTACGGACGCGAAGTTCTTCATGGTCGCCCGAAACGTTAAGCTCGAAGAGCTCGATCTTAGCAGGTCAAACATGTCCGAGATCAAAAACGTGTGGGACACAACTACGGACATTATTCGTCACGTAGTCTATGTCAGTCCCACTGGACCTTGCACCGGAACAATGACAAGGGATGTTGACAGCGACCAGAGCTTTCTTCACCGATACTTTGTCCACCAGTTCATGCCATCGGCTGTGGAGCGATATCTCGCCCCAAGTAAATTCGGGGCTTTAAACCTTACCAGCGCCAAAATCCTGTCTTTCGATCGAGTTAAAAATATAGCTGATGATGTATTCAGTTGCGAACTCCGGCGATTCTTGGTCAGTCTGATATGCGGTACCACCTTATTCACAGCCGATGTAATACTCCAGTCGGCGGACTTCAGGACGATCTCCATGAGAAACAGCAAGCTACTTGCCTTGATTCGTCGTCAGGTCCTGTCCAAGCCTCACCGGGAGGATTTTGCACTCATGAGCACCACACTTTGGCACATGCACGGTTTTTTTGTTGGTTCTAAAACAGATGGGGCTTGGTTTGTAGTAGGACGGACGGCTGTTCCTAACTCGAAGATCTGGGACGATGTCCAGGTATAGAAAATCATGTTGTAACTGCTGTACGATCAAGTCAAAAGTTCATTTTTCACTTCATATATCACCCGTGTAACGTCCGCAAGCTCACAAAAACCGCGTGTCGTCCGCACAGTTCTAATGTGTATGCTGTAGTGTGGTGCCCTTCAAAATGGCGGGCATGTTACACCGCAGCAACACTACTTGCTACCGACCCAGCAATGCCTGTAGTACCCACTCCCCGACCCCAATCCTTTGTCTCCGGCTCTCTGTTCGATGTGGATGCCATGTTTCTTGGCGTCAAACAACAATGGCAGAATCCGAGCGACGTATTCACTGTTCTCATGATTGTCGGAGGAGACATCGTTCAGGTTGCACTTGCCCAGTTGGCATCCTCGAGGATAATCACACCAGTAGCCTTCTCGTTCGGCTGGGTCTCGTACTCAATCTCAGCTATTACATCTGTCATTGGCTCCCGACGACTCGCTCCCCAGCCAGATTACAGCTGTCTTCTCATAGAGGCCTCCTCAGGCTACCCTCGCGATGTCAACTCATGGGTCCTCGCACGTTTCGTACGTGACCATGAGCACCCGAAAGAAACAGTCAAGTGCGGACGTGGCCTCACAATCACATTTTATGATAGTGTTGGAAATGGCCAAGCCCCCGACAAAAAGAATACAGGGGAGCCCGACCTGAATCCCTTTAATAATGGGCGGTACTGGCTGGCACTTTTTGTCATTTTTGTTCAGCTCGGTGTTGCTATCATACCGGGCTTGTTGCACAAAAATTGGGTCATCCTCGTTATCACCTGCGGGGGCACCATCCTCGCACAGGTGCAAGGAGCACTTCCTCAGTGGAGAAAAGAGCTATGGAATGCTCGTAAAATCGAATCAGACAAGAAGAAAGGACGTGTCTTTTGTCTTACGAAAGGGAATGGCAGTATGAATGTCATTGTAGTCCGCTGCCCCGATGGTGATTTGAACTTGGCTGATATCGCGGTCGCCAGAGAGATTTATTCAGTAACGACGATCGTAGCGACTTCCATCCTAGCTGCACTGTGGCTTGCACTCCTATTCACTACCCAAGGCGTGAAGGGGGACTCTTGGTATCTTGTTGGAATCGGGGCGATCGGGATGATGCAGAATGCGATAGTGGCAGGTGCACGCTGTGATCCTGCAGCTGCAGGATTTCATCTCCGGAAGCCTGAGCTATCCACACAGGGGGAGCCCTGTGATGCCAGCACAAAAGGAATGCACGAACTTATCAAAGGGAATGTAATTCACAGCAACAAAGTATTTAAAGCTCTGCAGTTGGCCGAAAGAGTGGAGAAAAAGGTGGGGATAGCTTTGCTGAACGAATTCTTCCCGGGCAGTTTGCGGCCTGATGAAGAGAGGTGGAAGGAAGAGACTTTGGAGTCGTATAAAACGGCTGCGTAACGTAGAAGTACCCACCTGCGGCAGAAGGGAAGGGCTCAAGAGATCAGACATTCACCCTTTGTTTATGCGACCATGTAAGCTGTGAATCTTCATAAATCACATTGCTCGGAGAAGTAAACTTGACCCTCGTTGTGCACTCATCGTTATCCTTGTCGTTCGCTTTCCTTTGTCTTGGGAGAATATGATAAGTTCAGGACATCGGTTCAGCAGTATGCTCACATCTTTGAACGAGCAGGAGTTTCGGCAACCTTCGTGTCCACTCAATTATACCTTTTCACCCGACGTACTTATGAATATTAGGCCCGTAACCAACCTATCTGTAGCGATGCGAGCACGTACACAGTACCTAGCTTAAGCTTGCCATCGTCAAGAAAAACGGTTACAGATCTATATGGGGGTATTGGTCGCTGTCTTGAGATCCAATAACGATGAACTGTCCTCCTATTGGGCCTGCTCCAGACCCCTTCGTCGTATCATGGCGATTAGGAAACGTATATGGTCCAGATGCATGCCAAGTGGTGAGAGGGATGCATCTAAGGCTCAAAAGAGAAAATTCCTTCAAGCTCTTTGGGTGCATCTTGAATCAATTCATGCAGCTGATTCGTCGGAAACACGGATGATATGCTTCTACACAGAATCTCTAACGGAGCGGAGCAGACCTTCAAAATGTTTGATGAAGTTTAATCAAATCTGTTGAAAAGAACCCGTATAAGATACTACCCGAAATGATAATCATCAACGTAGAAACCGTCCGCACCAATCGTCTCAATGTCCCTCGAGACCCTTGACAACTTCATCCAACGCGGCCCTACTACGCTCCAGAGGCCTAGAAACCTCCGAGTCCAACGTTTCCCTGTCTCTAATTCGAATTGCAGCTCGGGCTTCGCGGACAAATTCATAGGATTGCTGTAACGATTCCTCGATTGGTAATTCACGTTGCGCAAGTTCAGAGGCTTTCTGCGGTGATGACGACGGAAGTAAAGTGTTCAAGTCTATGTCCGAGACACGCAGTATAGCAAGGTCTCTCAAGACGTCCTTTAGAGGGAGAGACTGAACTTGCTTCGAGTTTGACATGGGTGAGAAGAAGGAAGTTGCGAAGATGTACTGCCACCATTACTGAAAATCATGCCTCAGGCGCATGTGACAGTGTAGATATTTTGATTTGCCACTGAGTTCGTGTACAAATAACCTCCAGTTCATATTATTATCTATTGCAGCGAGTAATGTGCTGGGTTTACAAATATTCTTTCTACAATAATTGGGCATAAAACAAGAAAACACGCAAGTCAAAAATGCTTTACTAACAGCAACCCTCTAGCTCTCTAAGCGTCACTATCACTGGCATTGCTATCGCTCTCGTCGTGCCCCCAAACAGCAAACGCACGATGTCCGTAATCAATCGACGAACGAGACTTCGAGTGACTCCCTCGTATTGCTGTCGGCGTCTTGAGGTCCTCCCGGTCTTTTGGAATCCTATTCTTATTACTCGGTCTCCTCGCCGCATGAAGATCATCCCTCATTCCATGCTGTCCACCAGAATCTGACGAATCCGCGGACGAAATATCAAAGTCGACATGATGACGAGGAGTTAAATGAGGGTGCCGGTCCGGGTCTGCGAATCGGTTCGGAGAGTCAATACCAGACCGTATACCAGATCGGGAACGAGAACGCGATCTGGCGGAGCGTTTGGGTCGTGACAAGGCCTTGTGGATTCCGTCCTCAGTGATATTTTCTGTCGCCTTTTCCCGACCGACGATTTCATCACGAGCAGTTGGCGCGTTCGTGATAGTCACGCTTGTTGACGCGGCTTCTGGAGAAGAGTCATCGATATCAAATTTATCGTCTTCTTCTTCAGAAACCTCATCCTCCTCCTCGTCCTCCACTATTTCAGTACCCATTGGAGTCTTAGGTGGCTTAGAAGAAGAGCGCTTCTTCTTTTTCCTGGCCTTGGTCTCTGGACCCTCTTCAACGACGACAAACGACTTTTGCCTTTCTCTTTCGTTCCACTTCAACGTGCGTGATATCGAGTGGAACCAATCTGTGGATTGCTTATCTGCGCAAACGGTCGGGAAGGGGTATTTGGAAGCTGTAACTTTGATGTGATCACCCTCTGTAAGGAGAGAACTTTGTCAGAGAGGTGTAGCTAAAAGGAAAAGGGTTCCCTCACGTTTGAGTTCAACCCTACCGCGACCATCAAACGATGCCCATGCAGTGCTCCTTGAATTGAAGGGTACGCATATTCGAAGTTCCATGCTATCAGGGAGTAACATGGGACGGAATGACAAGGTATGTGGACAGATAGGTGTAATCAGAAGCGCGGGAATCTCAGGATGCACGAGGGAGCCGCCCGCGGACAACTTGAAAAAGCGGATGGATCAGCCACGCCATACTTCCATAGTTATGCTACTCACAGAATACGCAGTAGAACCGGTTGGCGTCGACACAGTCAATCCATCAGCTTGAACGGTCGTCATATGATGTTCGTCGCCTGGTCATTGGATTAGGAAGAGGTTTGGTGAGAGGCGAAAATAAACGAACCAAATAACTCCAACAAGCTGACATATGGACTAGGTCCTCGGTCAACCACAAGGTCATTTATGACCTCGAATGTCTCCGCGGCACGCGTCGTGAAGCACATAATCTCCTTGTCTTTATACACTTTTCCGTATTCCGGGGCGTACGGTCCACCAGACCAACCACCTTCCAAGGCTTCCCAGCCACCCTTCTCGATGTTTTTCATCATAATTTCACCTGTCTCCCCTTTCTTGACCGCTTTCCTCTTACTTTCAGGTGAATTAACAGCGCGATACACTGTGCATGTAAACCTCATTCGGAGGTTCACTCGAATGCCAGAATCTAAAGCATAATCCATGACTGCTTCATGATCGGCAAAGTCAAAGTTAGTCAGGAATCCGAGCGATCCTAACGCAAAAGGCAGTACTGGGGGCACTACGCGTTGAAACAGCCACGAAGTGAAAAGGACCGTTCCATCGCCTCCAAGCTGATCGAGAAACAAAGGTCATCAGAAATCAACAATATAGAGATTAGATGTAGAAACGCACTGTGACCACAAAATCGAACAAATGGGGACTTTGACTACACATGTTACTGGTCCAATATCGCAGCTGACCTTCTTCTACGAGATTGAAGTCGTCTTTTTGTGAACCGGAGGCCATGGAAGACAATGAATTACTACTTGAGGTGCGCCGCCGAGGGAACGGAACGAAGAGTTCGGGATGGTCGCGTGCTATTCCTGCAGCATCGAAACGTCGCGAAGTGCGAAGTTGGTGATCCACATAGCTATCAATGGGGGTCAGAGTATGGAAAACCCCAATGACCTAAATGGCACTTACACCACAAGCCCTCGCTGCTGCCCAGGACGTCGTCTCAGCATCAGATACAGTGCGAGTTGTCTTGTAAGCTTGATTAATCTGTTATCACGAGCTTTGGTGATAATAAGGATATTTTGAATGTTGGAATGTATTCGGGCTCGACCTGCCTTTCATGATCAGTACACAGATCCCGACTCGATTGAACGATCGACCGCACCGAGTTGTTTACTCATTTCTCTGACGCCAACCGCAGTCTCGGCTAGCTGTCTAGTCAAATTACTCCCAAAATCACTATCGTCATCGTAGCTTTCTGAAATTGAGGAAGGAGAGGAGTGTGATGAATTTCCGTTGCTTTGCCAGTTTTTGCTAGAACCGTCGAAAGGCTCTGTACCTAAGATTCCATTCTGTTTGTTACGCAACCATTCAGGAAAAGCGCCCTTGTCAAGTTGCGAATGAACAAAACACGGTGAATCTATCGGTCGATGGGGTCGATGATGATGGTCGGCTTCCGCTTGCAGACCGCTGGTTGTGCTGGGGAGAACGGTGTCGTTCTTGAACATGTGGGGCGCCTGTCCTGTGGGTTCTCCGTTGAGTTTTCGAGTGTGAACGGGCGACGATCCTTCTAGAATCACGTCTGGAGCCCATTCTGCCTGAGACTCGAGCTGAAGAGATGAAGGTCTACTACTGCGACGAGTACTTGTGTGATTTTCTGGTACTGGACCGGGCGTTGAGGGAGGAGTAGAGAAGGACTCCGTGTCTGGAGAGGTGACTGAAGCTGAGGGGGACATGGAAGAGAAAAGTTGAGGGAAAAAGCGGCTATACTGTACAAGGCCTTTGTCTGATGGGCCCGGTCTTATCTAGCAGTCAATTGTCATACCTTACATACTCACACTGCAGTCTTCCCATCAACGAATAGGAAAGATCCCGTCAAGTTTGTTACCTATTAGCATCGTATGGAAATCATAGTGTTTCTATGACCGGAATTCAATGTCGTCCAGACAACACAGGCCGAACGAACGTGCTCATTTCCTTACAGTACTACCTCCACGTTGCTATCAACGTGGCAGAATTTCTAGTTAAGGCCTTCCAGTCCTCGGAGACCAACCGAACCGACTATGAAATGTCATTTGCACCTACAAAAAGACGCCATGGCAGAATCTCAAGACCGAGGATCGTTCTCGACATCCGTACCAAGGTCGGCGAGGTAATAATTTTAGGCGACAGTGGGGTATACTAAGTACTGTCTTCCTGTTCATTGAAAGGCAGTACATCAAGCCGACCTAGAAATAGCCGGCACGTCCACATCGTCGACACTCGGATGAGCACCCAACTGATAGTGAGCCTGATATTCCCTGGTAGCTGTCCTTGACAGGAGTGCCTAGGTCCTCATCAATGGAAGAAATCCATCATTTTGCTCTAGGCGCTGCGCACTGATAGATGAGCCTAACAGTTTGAGATTGCATAGCCCACGATATTTCAGCTTGAAACTCGAGAAGGTTGCAGGACATTGGAAGAGCAGCAAAGGAGCGGATTGGATCCGAGAAAGATCATGATGGCTCAGGGCAACATCATTGGTAGTCACAGTCGGGGTAATTTTTCATTTCTTTATCGCGAACGGCATAACCCCCGAGTTTGTTTACGTACAATGCTCACCTCTCCGTTTCCCTCTCAACTCGAATTGCCTCCCGTCACCGCCAGCAGCAATCCTGACGATTCTGACGGCGACGAAGATCAGAAAGGGCCTGCCAGGGGAACGAGAGCCCGTCCACGCCCATTCTGACAGTGATTACGCGACTAATCACCCACCAAAGGTCCAGTTTTCCAAACCATTCAGTGCACCCCAAGATTGTAGTTTTACCATGCTCAGTAAGGCTCCTGGTGGTAGAGGGAGTGAAGAAGGCGTATTTCATGTTCTTTTGACTGGCTTTGGTGTGAGTTTTTTTCTGTTTATACCCCCTAAAAGTCGCGCTGAACAGAACAGCCTTTTCGCCACTATAAAGAGAATCCTGCATGGCTCGCAGTCAAGTCAGTGAACTCAAGTTAACCCCGAGATCTGATTGAGAAAAGCTTCATGTATCTCTTTCAGGCCATTACACAACACCATCCTCCCACTGGATCTCCATTGCTCCGTAATCGATGGTAAAGTCGACACAAGAGAACCTAAAGAAACGAAGAACCGAATAATCAAGATATCCGCGATTGAAATTCCTATGGAGTATGAAGCTGTTTTGGGGATTGTTCCGGGCTTGCATCTCAGACCACCGCAACTACCTGAGGAGCTCAGAAACGACGTCTTCCCACTTCCCCCGGATAAAGGATACGATTTCATTTTCCACTTGGGAGTCGCGGGTCGCGGTTATCTACGGATGGAGAAATCAGGTCATAAACTAGGCTACCACATGAAGGACGCGACGGGTAAGCTTGCACCGATGGTTCGGGGTGATCACGGGCGTAGAGAGGACGACGTTGCAGTCGGAGCCATGGGAGAAAGCCACAGATTAAGTCTAGAGATGGTGGAGAACACCGTTGCAGGTGATACCTACAGCGCACGACCTAATCGAGGATTCGGGACGGGCTATGAAAAATTTCCTGACGGTAAGTACTGAGCAACCTTCAACGTACGATGATTCACGTTCTCGTAGAGCTCTACACGGACATTGACGTGTCCAGACTTATTCACGATTTGAGACGATCTGGAGTAGAAGTACGTACTACACAACCCGCGTGATTTGAGGTGATAGTTGCTGACTCTTAGTAGCAAATCTATTCCTCTATGGATGCAGGGCACTGGTTGTGCGATTTCATCTACTACTGTTCGCTGGCCGAGTCGAAACGCAATGGTAATCCATACGAGAAGGACCGGAACACCCAAGTACTATTTGTACACGTACCACCTGTAGGGCAACCATTAAGCACAGAGGAATGTACGGATGCCGTCAAGAGAATAGTTACCATGGTATGCGGGGAGATCGCTGATCAGCAGTCCGAGATGGTCTAGAATTTTGTTGTAATTTTGTCCTGTTTTGTCCGACTTGTTATCGATTTTGTACAATAACTAACTGCATTGTGCCTCGAGTCTACCATTTCTGCCCAGAGTGACGTCAACACTGCGTCATAGATTCTAGCCCAAAAGACGATATAAAAGCGCGGATGTTCCCCGGGACAAAACTTCTTTTACATCTCTTCCAACATGTCTTACGCCGACGTTGCCAGTTCCAATCTGCCTGCAAACCAGCCCCACCCTGATCCTGCTCTCTTGACCACAGAGTCACCCACTACTTCCAATGTTGTAGACGACACGTCCAAAATCAACGTCGTTCATCCTGTATTCAGAGAGAACCCCGCGACAGTAACGAGCGAAACACGTCCACCACCAGACAGCGAACGAGAACGGGAAAGTGCTAAAGCCAAGGCTCGTAGGCACTTGCACGATGCTGAAGAGGAAGGCTTCCACTTATGGCAAGTCGCCAAGCGGTATCTGCTTAGGCCTGGTGTTGCTGGTGGTCTCGTTGGTCTCGGTACGTGCTGAACTTTAGTCAATCTTTTTGAACGTATATCGAAAATCTCCATGTATCGGACAGTCAATATTGGTTTACTTGCCAGTGCTTCTCGTGCATTCTACACTCAACCACATCTCCGTCGTGACACAAGAGCCATCTCCAGCACAATCGCTGGGGCGTTTGCCATTCTCACTGCTGAGGGTTATGCTGCTGAGAAATATCGTGAAACACCAGCAGGTAGGGAAGAAGAACGTCGCGCTAGGGAGGAGGGTGCAGTTATATACAGACAACTTCGGGAACATATTTTGAGGCCTGGAGTACTCGGTGGCCTTGTTGGTTTAGGTTCGTCTACGCACTCTCGAACTTGTCTCTCATCTCACTGACTAAACTGTCAAACAGTGAATGCTGCGATCCTCGGCACTGTTGGGTACTTCTCGTACAAAAACTGGGACAAACCTTCCTGGGACAGGCGCGTTTTATCCGCAGTTTCTGTAGGACTCTTAACACTATGGGGTGGTGAGGGGTAAGTGGACGACCAACCAACAGAATTGACCCTTTCTGACTCATGTTTGCTCTTCACAGCGTTATTGCGGAGAGATACCGTGCTTCCCATCGTTGAACTTCTCAATCGAACTTGGTTTTCCTGCATTATATCAGTTTTGATTATTTCATAAATTTTACACACCTCTTATTGTACTGGATCAGAAAAATACAGTATCTCTCAATACAAATCTCTCTAGTTTCTTGCGATAATCTTTGCGCTCCTTCGCTATCGACCACAACCATCCGTCAATGTCTGGTAGTGTGATTGACTTGATCCATTCTAACGATGGATCAACCTTGAATGTTCGAGCCATTTCCACAATGACTTCGCAAGCATCGATCGCTGCAGCCCGAAGGATGAATGCTTGGTCAACGCTTAGAACCGGGCCGTCTTTCAAAGGGGCGCTGTCATCCATGGCGGTCGACAAAGGCGCCTCAAGGAGTGCCATATATGTTTCTCTAGCGCCTGGAAATAAACCCGAAAGGTTACGCGACGACGTAATGTCCAGCACTCCGAGATGAATTAGAAGTGAAGGAATGACGTTGTCTGAGAAGACCGGAATTCGCGATGTGTCAGGAATAGGGAACGGAGGAGACGCTCCTGGATCTGAGCCAAAGCGAACCTTGATTGCGTGGATCAAGAACAAGGCTTTCTTGAAGCAGTAGACGGCTGAATAAACGTTTGAAATCAGTGAATTAGAAAGGCAAGCTCTAAGCAAAGGAGAACATACCTTGCCCATCAACTACTGCCATATCCTGAAACGCCGGGAAAGCTCTAACGAGCTGAAAACGAGGTTAACACGCAACACAAAAACTGAGAGGTGTCCAACCTTTTCTAACACCACTTCAACGTCTGCATCCGGAGCATTACCATTGTTCGCTTTCACTCGAGCTCCTTCCTTCAACGATTCAGCGACAAATGTACCCAGATCAGGGTATCCCGAGTCTAACAAGACCTTTCCTGTCTCCTTGAGAACATCCACGATCAACTGGACGAGTTCGTACAGAGGGCCACCTAGCTGTCCCACTGTGACACCTGGAATAGCATCATGAGCCTTCTCAACGTATATATCAACTCTAAAACAAACGAGATCGAGGTTAGTATAATCACTGGCGCAATCCTCAAAGACAAATGATCGGCGTACTGCATGAGTTCTGCCACTTTGGCTTCAGATATCACCGACATACCTTTTGCAGACAAGAGATCGCCCTCATCGGCTGCGGAGGAGATGTACATTCCAAACACCAAAGCCCGTATGTTGTCCCATGCTCCGCGTTTTGTAGCTTCATGTAAAGGCAAACGATATCCAGATGCGAAGTTCAAGAGTGAGAGGATTGCGATGAGATTTAGTTCAGAGATGGGAGATGAAAAGTTGAGAGGTAAAGCTAAGCCATGGATTTGGGAAACGCGTTGAAACGAAGAGGTAAATGTGTGACATTGAAGAAGGCGTTTCACGTCTTCAGTGTCGATCTGGAAAACGTCCTCAATACGAAAGGACAATCCATGAATCGTCGCTACTTTACCTTGATCTGAGCATTTTGGCGGATAGTATGGGCAGAGGATCTTACAGCTTGCAGATATGATCCAGAGGAGGGTAACGGGGGTCGGGTTGACAATGACATGTGTGTGTTATCTGAGCGCTAGCCGCTGAACGACTCTCATAGTATCATTACCACACATACTTCATCGGATTCGGTACGAGTCCGAAATACCTTCTACTCATACCTTCTTTCTATTCATCAATGGGTAGGCCAGTAAGTATTCAAGGTCCCCGCCAACATCTGATAGAACACTATCTCGCTGCTATTGCCGCGCAAAGCATAGCAATTAAAATGTTCCGATTCGGAACCTCACTGTATTTTCATGGGTTCAAGTGGCAATGTAGAGAAAGACAGGACACCGAGTATTGCTACGTATCCGTAGAGTACGTAGTTATTAAAGTTTTGGGTTCAAGTCGCCGTACGGGTCGAAATAGGATGTCTAGTTGCTGCTGAATTCACCCAGATCTGCCTTGATCCTTCCGTCCCAACTTTATGGATGGACAGGAAGAATCCCGATAGATTTCAATAACTCAAAGCCTTCTATAGAAACCAAAACCGGTAGATGGCGATTGCGCCCGCTCAGGGCCTGAGTCTCCCTGAGAACACCCGTGCTTACTTTCTCTGTGACCAAGGTCGGTCAGCAAAGGTCTGGGAGAGAGGCGATTCAGGCTTCATCGTACAGAGTCAAGTGAAGAAGAAAACCGTTAGAAATTGTGAATAAGAACGGAGCTGAGGCGATGGATTGATCTGGATTGACGCCCACCAATCTTTTCCGCAATACCGGTAAATAGATAGATGGTCCCCTTGCTTGTAAGCTCGAGCGTCAGACTACAATGAGAGAATCAAGATCCAAGTAAGGCGATATCTTGAATGACCTACCAATCTGCCTTGAATTACATTGGAATCGGGTTACACGGCGGTAAGGCTTTTGAAGCGACAGGAAAAGTGATTGGCCGTCAAGTGCACGGAGCAGCGAGCTGTAGATTGAACGAGTCTCGTCCCAAACTGGAAAAGCAACGTGTTGCCCTTCATATACTGAATATTGAGAAGATCTAGAATCTGTCAAGAGGAGAGAAGCGCTCATCTTTCGGAAGGATCCAAGTAAGCAGTTGGTAGTGGAAGATTGGTCATGGAAGTGAAATTCGTCAAGCAAGCTTTCTTTGCGACTGCACGCCTTCAAGCTTCAAGCTTCAGGTCCTCAAGCTCCGAGAATCGTAAGCTCGATTTAATTACAGGAGCGAGTCTGAGCCAAAATACTGTGAGAAGAACATACTGTAAACTTGTAGAGCAAGTAAGGAGTCCAAGTGGGGAACACACCCATTTCATCTCGACATAGATAGAATAAATGCCCTGCTACACAAGGCAGTTGCAACCCTATGCTACTTACACAGAGACTATGAGTTTTGAAGAGAACCTCAGGTGTGACTAGCCGTGACTCCGTGAACCTGATTGAGACGCGTTCCTGCGAGCCTACGCATGGCTTCGCGATTCTCTGCGTGGTATTTGACCGCACGAACTTTCTCCTCCTCTGCGACCCGAAAATCTGACAATGATATTCGCCAAGTTCTCACTTCACGTATTAAAGATGCCTTGAAGGTGTGTGGTACTGGCTTGTTTTTCAATTCACGGTATCTGACTCGCCTTCGTATGCTAGAGTAAAAATCAAATTGCTTCCACAACCTTACGCGTTAGTTTCATTACTGATATCCTGAAAATATCCCGATACTAACGACAACAAAAGTCGGTTCTCTCGCAAGTCAATGCCGCTGACAAAACCTCGAAAGCTGGCCCAATTACTTCTTCTGTAATACTCGGGATAATGCGGAAAGCACACGCCCAAAGAGTGCGTGTTTTTCGTGGTTTAGCTTACCTTTACAAAATATACCACACTCATGCTCAAAAACCTCTGCCTAGGTCGAGGCTGCGAACACTTTCACCACCAATTCCCGACCTGACTTGGCAGAAAAAGAACTCAAAGAAGCTGCCATATTAAACGAGTTTCTTCCCCCATTACTCACACCCGAACAAATCGACAATCATCTTCACGAAATTCTCTCGACTCTCCCACCAGATCAGCAGAAATCCCCCAAAGCTGTCGGAGCCATCTTCAAAATCTTCTACTCAAAGGTAGACAGATCGTCAGTAGACACGGACCTTGTTAAGAATAGATTGAATGGTATCCTCTCCACAGACACTACATAATGTTCACTGATGTATCCAAAACTATTCTTCACCCGTGTTCACATCAATGAAGAAGCTCCTGCTCTCGTGAATGGAATCCGGACAGAATATCCTACACTTGAACGCATCCTCTTTCAAAAAAATCCGCTTTCGTCTTCCCTCGGGCCAATATTGCAACTCTCGCAAAGCTGTCGGAACCATCTTTCAAGTCTTCTACTCGATCTTCAGTAGACACGGACTTTGCCAAGAATAGATTCTCTGCGCAAGCTCTTCACAATGTTCACCGAGGGAAACAGAACTATTTTTCTCGTGTTCCCGCTATGGGGCTGCTCTCATGAATGGCATCCGGAACTCTTTACCCCGATGGCTGACACAGAAGTTCATCTCGGAGAAATATCTCCGGGTCACACTACTATCCTCGAGCCTCCTCCCTCATCTTCCCTTGGACCAAATGAACTCTAGCAAAGCTTTCGGAACCAGTACACTACACGGATCTTGTTAAAATAGGTCGAATTCTAGCCCACAGGTACAGTCTCAAAATATGACATTCTCTATTTTTGTCCCGCATTCAACAGCTTTAAACCATCATCGAAATGACTCTTGAAGGTAAAGTCCCTAGATTCTCGGGCTCGATATCGATGACGATCAGTGCGGTATGAACCTCAACGAGGCATTAGCAGTTTTTACAGCATCCTCGCGGCCCCGAGAGACTTTGAGCTTATTCTAGCGCCCACTATGTACTCAAAAAAGAAACGTTCCTGAAGCACAAACATTTGGGAAACAGCGAGGTCTGCAGCTACTGTTGAAATCCAATCCCCACATGTCACATTCCTACTACCTCAAATACCTCCTCGTCTGCCTGTCCCAGAGAGCAAAGCGAGTTTCCTACAGCCTGGTCGAAAATCAAATCTCCCGGGCTATCCGGTAGGGAGTGAGAACCACTCTGCTTCAGAAACCAGATGGCTCGGAATTCCTGTTCTCTGTCTTCTGACTCCGCGGTGCTGGTAGCCTGGGAGTTACTGGGCATTCGGGGCTACAAGCGCCACTGCTGGAAAAAAACAGAAAAATAGGTTACCCGAAACGTCACCGTGAAGCACGTCTAAAGAATACAGTGCCGGACGGATAGAGCCGACCACTCAATAGTGCCTGCAGATTTGGAAGGAAACATGGCCTAATTAGCGTAAAAATACACTGACGGAAAATGATGCAATCACGTGACAGATTCTACTTTGGGGTTTAAAAAATTTCACGAATTCACCCGTGAACCTGACCGAGAAATTCAAAGTCAAGTTGAGGGGAAAGTGCAGAGTTGGTCTTTCATCGGATCACATTCCGCCTTTATGTGAGCGACTAGTAACATGTCGTTATTTTGGGACCTCCGTTTGAGCGTCCGGCACTGTAGCGTCATCCATGAATGGAATTCATTTCTTTTCATTAAAAAAGGAACGCGATGCTCTACATAATCAATTTCTCCCGTGGCTTCAACAGCTTTTCCTCCACCATCAGAAGAAAAAACAACATCTAGAACGATGATTACGACAAGCTGACACATCTACATCTCCGGACCGGCAGACGCCGGTGACTGCGGTGTTGCCTCCTGACCAACCCCTGTCGGGGAAGAGGGATCGTTACTGGACCTAACCGACGACACCGTCGGAGGAAGTACACTCCTAACCCGTATCAGCTCTTCAATATTATCATGAACAGACATGGACACTCGTTCGAGTATCCTCAACCTCTCGTCAATAGCATCTCGTGTCAACTTATCCAGAACACCAAGTTGATCATCTGTCAGAGTGGAGGGTAGTGTTCGTAGTGAGGGGGCCGTGGTGTGAACTCCTGAAGGTGATAAGCGGGAACTGCTGGATCCTTCTTCCGGCAAGGAGACAGGTACGGACGTATCGGTTACGCGACTCGTTGGTAATGAGGATGATGGAGCCCCGGAGGAGAGAGGTGTTGCAGTGGCGCGGGGAACCGATAAGGGCTCTTGCAGGACCGCAGTGCCATGTACATTCTCAAAGTCAAAGTCATACAGAGGGATTAAACGTGGGATATTGACAGACTGTTGTCGCTCTTGTTGTTGGTCTTGGGTAGTAGGCGCCGAACCGGCATTATCGCTCTCATCTCGAGTTCGTTCATTTGGTTCGGTAGTTCTTCCACTTGCACCACCGAGTCGACGTAGGGCGGCAAGAGCAGCCTCTTGTCTGGGGTTGGTCGTACGTTCAGGTTCCGATTGAGATGTTGTTGAGGTTTGAGGATTCGGATTCGAAGACGCCGGAGATGTGTGTGTGGAAGCTGACTCAGAGCTCCGTGTCGCGTTCGTAGGCACCTGGTCATTAGCTTGCCATGGTTGCCAAATATTGCCAGGACCTTCAAACCCGTTAAAGGGTTGTACAGGCTGTAACTGGGCAGGAGGTACAAGTGTTGCATCGCCGGGTAATCTGTCCTGCCGTGGGGGAAGTTGTATGTTGTATTGTATAACCACACGCCCAGCTGGGTCGTGTATCACATTGGGTGCACCTATATTGCCTTGTGGAGGAAGAGGAGCCAAACCAAAAGGTCTTTGGACAGCGGGTGGCTGTTGATTTAGGTTCTGATTACCCAATATTCTCCCAAGCAGTCCCATCTCGTTTCTTGGACGGGCGTTAGCTGGGTTTCGAGCGGCAGCCTGCTGCTGTTGCGGGCCCTGAGGTGCCTCGCCAGCAGCAGGAGGTCGAGTAGGACCATTTGTGTTTTCTAATACAGTTCGACGACTACCCCGCAAGTCAGAAAGCACATTCAGTAAAAAAGATAGCACATACCATGTGGGGCAGCTCTGTTGGCGCTCTAACCAAGATCTAAGACAATGGAAATGGAAAATATGACCGCAAGGAAGTTTTTTGGGTGTCATATTAGGACCGTCGGAGGTAGCTGCAGGTGCAGGCGCTTGATCAGCTGGGACAGGGGGAGCTACCATCTCCTCTCGGCAGATAATACAAGTGCGGTCCGACGTAGTAGACAGCTCTTGTTCCGTTGCGTTAGGGTATCGTTCATCCATGTTCCGAGTAGCAATCTGATACCGATGTAATGCTTGGAGTCGTGTGTAGAGTGAACGCGCGGTAATGTATACGTCTCGAATGATATTCAATGGCAAGCCATAGAATGTGATAATGACGGAGAAGAAAGCAAGATACGTCGTGAGTTTGAGGAAATCTCAAAAGAAGATCTATGAATTCATGAACCAATGGAAAATGACCCTCATACTTACCGGTTGTGAGCTCAATATAGAATACCCACATACTCTTGTTCTCCCATGGCGGAGCAGTCTCGCCGCCTCGTTGGCCAGCTCGTCTTAACTCGTAGGACGAAAGCAAGTACTTTGCGATGGTGTTTGAGACGCTTGCCATCAAGATGCCATACTAAGACAGGTGAGATTGAGATCAACGAAAGTGAGCACGGAACTGACCTCGCTCGCAAAAAGAACCATTCCACCAACGCCATAAGAGAGTGTGTTTTCGACGGCAACAAGAAACATGATAAAGTCCGTAAGCCAAAGAATTGCGAAGAGAGCCGACATTCTGATATGAAATAAGAGCGGAGGGCCCGGATAAGGTCTTTGGTCCATCTACATCGCATGCATTAGGAGTCGTTTGAGCATCGGGGGTAGAGTAGCTGTTCATACCCATTCGATACGGTCGCTGGCAAGCCAGTGAAACGATTTGACAAAGAGAAGAAAGCCGAACATGAGGGCGAAAGGTATATCGAATTCATCGCGAAATATAGTGAAGGCAAGGAGGGATTCGGTGATAAAAAACCACAGCCTGTCGTAGAGACGCTGAATGGGAAGCATTGATAAGGCTTCAGAAAGCGAGACGCGTGAACGAGCGAACCTCGATTTCATTGGGACGAAGGGCACCAAAGAAGATTCTTTGAACAACGTGGCCGCCAACGAGAGCAAGAATGAAGGCAAAATTTGCAAGAACCTGAAAAGAGATTTAACACCGAGAATACGACGTTCCCAAGCAGATTTACCAGAAGGCTTCGACTACTCTTAGAAAGGTATATCGTTACCGAATAGAAATTGCTATGGTTCTTGAGAGCGTTGGTAATGGCTGCTGCTACTGCCAGAGTTGATATTAGGACGTATAACAAGATCCTATGAGATGTGAAAGATGCCATAAGAGAGTGGGCGGGTCGACGGAGTAGCTGGTTAATGAAGGGCATGCTCGGTGAACGTGGACGAGGATGGCTAGGCGTGTCATTGAGCGTTCCGGACGTTAACGGACAACGTGTCAGTTCATGACCTCATCAATTGGCGCTGGGGCGCCTCTTTTGGCGCCGTTATGCTCTCATTCATAGAAAATTCCCCCAAAAATTTCAATTAATATTAACGCTCGAAGCCTGGCTGAGCTTTAAAACGTAGGTATCGGAACACTGATTCAACAGCATTTCTTACCCATGTCCGTTAGTGTTCCTCAGAGCCATGACAAGGATGTCCCTCCAGATAAACCTCACCAGAACCCAGACTCTGAGCAGGGACCCTCGCCCGCTTCCTCGAGGCCTCCTTCATTCTACACAACCACGAGGATTCTTTTTCTTCTAGGCGCTATCGGTATAGCTTATTATCTGCGCGCTCAACCGACTCGAATTACGACTGGCGCTCCGTCGGGCACCTACGCACTTTGTTCGTCCGAGGGGAACAAGATTTACACCGTTGACGATAAAAATTCTGTCGTTCAGTGTATTGTAGTGCATAGGTCTCGTATCTTTGATACAGGAAGCCTCGGTCCGTGTTCAGTCTTTGTAAAATAACATTAGTCCTGAACCTTAGCTTTAGAACAAGTCACTCAACGTTGGAAGCACTCTGAGACCGCCAGCCTCGCTATTCAAGCTCCTCTCGATGTTCGTTACCTCAAACCCGGTTCTATCGTCGTACCCGGACTTAGTGGTCAGCAGAAACAGTGCTCGCGATGACCATTTGGAACGAATAACTGATGCTCTTCGCGTGTTCCAGATTCTCATGCTCATATCCTCGAATACGGTGCCAGTCGCGAACTCCCTCTTGAAGGAACCAAGACTATTAAAGGTCCGTCCGTCCGACACGGAAAAGACATCCCGGGCTCACCCCTTGTCAACCATCAGAAACCGTTGAGCGTGTCAGAAACTACATCCTTTCCAATCCGGACGTTCAACAGAACCCTTCAAAGTTTGTTCTTGGAGGAGGATGGGATCACACTGTCTGGCCCACCAGTCCGTGGCCTTCAGCTGTGAGTTTCCCCTCTCTCCGGTGGTCTTGAGTCCGACCCGTTGATTTCCTCCCTCGTGTTCAGGACGACTTGGACGCCGACCCAGTCATACGTGGCCGTCCGGTTGTGCTACAAAGCAAAGACTGTCATGCTCTCTGGGTCTCCTCTAAGGCACTTGAAGTCAGTTTGCCCTTCCCATCCGAGATTGAAGGGGGTGTGATCGTCAAAGACTCGTCTGGCAAACCAACTGGCATGCTTCTGGATAACGCTCAAGAACTTATCAAACAACCAGTCTTGCAAGAAGAGGATTTGCTTAAGCGTTTCAATACCGCTGTCGGAGATGCTATCAGATATGGACTTACTTCCATTCATGACGCCGGATTGGATCCTACTTCCCTTGCTTTCTTCAAAAGGTTGCTTGCCCCTTTTATTCGGCTTCTGCCGCTATTAAAAGTCATGCTAACTATAATTCAACTTCAGACAAGCCACTCTAGGGAAACTTCCGATCCGAATTTATGGTATGACCTTTTTTGACGCAGAATCTGGAAATTATTGGGGAAACACCACGGAGCCCGTAATTGCAAAGGAGGATGGCCGTCTGAGCGCTCGTAGCGTGAAGATTTTCGCAGATGGTAAAGACATCTCATTCTGGCCGAAACTCTCCACCGTGACTCACATGGGCCCACTTATTGTATAGGTGCGCTGCGGACTGGCGGTGCAGCGGTAAGGGTTTTCCGAGTGTAAAAAAAGTCATCCGCCGCTGATATCCTTGTCATAGCTGTACGAACCGTATGCAGACAATCCCACGACCAACGGGTTTATGCGACTGGACGAGGAAATTCTGTTCAGGTATATCCCCTGGTTTTTGAGAGACGGTTGGCAAGTGGTAAGTCCGGATCTTACATCAAGACTCAGCACTGCGTTGACTCACTAACGGCTCCGATAGAACGTCCACGCGATTGGCGACCGGGCCAATGGAATAGTTATCGATGCCTTTGAAGCCTCTTTGAAAGGGGCAAACGTAACAGCGCTTCGTCCTCGACTTGAACATGCTCAAATCATGACTCCACAAGATGTTGCAAGGCTTGGTAAACTTGGAGGTAAGTCGTCGCAATCTCTGCCCGATCACTCTCAGAAAATGGCTACATTTACATGCATTGTAGTCATCGCAAGTGTTCAACCTACCCATGCGTAAGCACAAGCAACCAAAAGTCGGTATGGTTTCAAAACTGATATACCTCTACCTACCACTACGCAGCATCAGTGATATGTGGTACGCTCAGGACCGTCTCGTAAGTCAACCCCACTGTCGTGATTCCTTCTAGCTCCAAGACGATATTCAAATCCGTTTCTAGGGCCCAGAGCGTGTGAAGAACCTATATGCCTTCCGCACGATTATAGATATGGGAGCCAGAATTACCCTTGGTTCAGACTCTCCAGTTGAGAGTATGAACCCTCTATCTGGATTTTATGCTGCAGTTTCTCGCCTTTCACCAGACGGGAAATCACCTCACGGTCCGGGTGGATGGTAAGCGACTCTGTATATCTCGTCTATCCCATATGTCAATGCTCGTATCTGAAGGTTCCCTGAGCAACGTTTGACTCGTCAAGAAGCTTTACGAGGTAAGTAAACGGAATCTTGCCCCTCTTCCTCGTTCAAGAATCTCAACTCCCAAAATCAGGGATGACAATCGACCCAGCCTGGGCCTCGTTCACCGAAAAATCTCTAGGATCCCTAGAACCCGGGAAACGAGCAGACTTTGTCATCTTCTCTCAAGACATCATGACCGTTCCTGTCAATGGCATCTTGGCTACGAAAGTTTTGGCTACTGTCATCGACGGGCAGGCCATCTATGGAAATATTTGAGACTTCGTTCTTTTATCAAGGGGGTAGTTGGGGGCATACAGGTTCCTGTATATCAGAGAACTGCTGTCCCGTCCAACCCTCACCTCATATCAGCATCTTTCAAAATTAGCAAAAAAAAAAAGGACAATGTTGTGTTTCTTATGTTGCTTATTATTTTCTGCCTTCTTTTTCGCACTCCCAGGCCATCCTCGGGAGCACAGAGCACTGATGTGCTTCTTTTTTTTTCTTAAAACAAAAATAACCAAACAAACTTGTGTCCCGTTAAACTCATCAAATTTGGTTTTCATTCCCTCCTATCTTCAACTTCTTATTTCGTCGATGGATGCGGGATGCTGGTCATCCCGCCCTACTTTACACTTTCGGATGTCTCATCTTATATTATATGGTGGTGGTTTTGGGGTTTTAGGGACCATTGTACCTACTTCACTCTACAATCCATGGTCGTGTACTTTGTCCCCCGCTTGACCCTCACCTTATATTCCGTTTTCACTTAATATTACTTTTTACGTATACATGTCTGTTTGTGCCTCCCCCCTCATCTGATTCCCGACATTGATCGCAGATGAGTGGATTGCTTGATCTGCCAATGATTCGGACGAGATTTGTGGCAAGACATTAACGAAGTGATACTCAACAGCATTATTTTTGTAACCAACTTAACCTTAATCTAGCTCTCCTCTTCGTCTTCTTCCCCTTCCTCTTCATTCTCATTCACAGCGTTCCGAGAACATCTTTCAAACAAGAACGAAATCGTGCCTCCCGGAACATCTCGTACCGTCAACCCATTTTCCATCTGGTCCACATGTTCGATATGCTTGATATCGACTGCTGCCAGGAGTCGATCACCACTGGACGTACCCTCAAGGTCGTCTTGGGCGTCAATGTCGTTGCCACTGTGCACATGGTATAGTAGATCCGTGAGTATTTCATCTTGAATCTCTTCCCTTGCACTGCTACCGTCAAGGCAATGAATGTGCTTCCATTCATCTAGGGAAGCCAGGCTGGCTTTCTTTTTCTCAAGGTACTAAATTCTAGGTTAGCACCTGAACCAAATGAAAGAGTCTGCAACTCACCTCTCGGTCCGTCTTAGTAAATTTAGACATCGTTACCTCCGAGGCCACGACAAAACCTTTCCTCTGTTCTTCGTCTTCCTTGACAGGCAGACGCGCAGCATAGTCGTCTTCTCCTTCCTCACTCCGGCAAGGACAGTCCAGCAAATCATGAGTATTCGAAACGGTATAAGGATCCACTCGAAAAATATCTCTGAGCTGCAAAGTGGGAGAATTCAGTCAGCTGAAGGTCCAAGAGATGCAAAAAATGTCGACTTACGTCTTTCCTAGTGAAGGAATCTCCCTTCGTATTATTCGCATCCTGGATATAGTTGTATGAGTCTCAGCTCAAGTCTCTCACAGATGTCTTCCTACCGAACCCATGAGCGCTAAGAACCACGGAAGACCGTTAGCCCGATCCGAAATGTTGCAAATAAATCATGGATTCTTACAGTTGCTCAGGCCGAGTTTAATAATTTGGCGTTGGAATATCTTCTCTGTCAAGAGATAAGATAAGATGTCTTGAACGATACAAAGAAATTGAACTCACCGTCGATCGTCCCGGCTGTCAGAAATCGATAAATGAAGACAGGCTTCTTTTGGCCGTCGCTGCAAGAGGGGACCGGGTTAAAGGGCGGCGCGAGCTTGATAAAGAATCTTACCGATGGCATCGAGCCATAGATTGTAGGTCATGACTTGGCGTAAAAGAACCCAGGTAAGTGATGAGAGTGTAAACCGCTTGAGCTTGAATCACCTCGGATTCCAGTCCGAATCTATCAGACATAGCCGCGACCCGCCTAAAGCCCAGACATTAATGCCACAGAGTAACTCGCTATGGAGACACTAATGTACCTATAAGATTGATACCAACACCACCTATTGAACAGTTAAACATGAGTGTTTGAGGAAATATTAATGGAAAAGACGACTTGCCTGCCTTCGAACTCAATAGGAAGATAACTAGGAAAAAAGCCTTAGTTGCCAAAATCAGTGACCGGCGCAAACCCTCACGTACAACCAGATTTCTGATCGGTTTTATTAAAGACATTCACATATTCCTGCCTTTTGGCAACTGGCGTTTGTCTAACGTCCCGCAGCGTGAGATTTTGAATGGAATGAACGATATGTGGAAAACTTAAACTTACCCGTCTAATCGGAAATAGCTATAATTCATCTTGATGCAAAACGCTTCTAGTATGTTCAAGGTAGACGTATAGTGAGAAACTAGAACACATTTTTCGTCGGTAGTCTGGAAGCAAAGCTTTAATTATAATCAATGCCCACGTCAAGGCATGGCAAACCTCTCGGATTTTCGACAAAAGCCTCGCAAGCGTAGTCAGTTTGCCTACTCGGACTTGTCAGCGGGTACCTCTGGGGAAACGGGTATCTTACCGCTCAATGTCACATCCTCGATTTTAACATTCGATGGCAATAACGACACCGCATCCCGGATGTTACGGTGTAGGATATTCTTCTCACCCTGTCCCTTCTCCATCGCTGCCCTGAGAAGGATAGGGCTACTGCTGACCTTGGTCAACATATTGATCACAGCCAGAGATTCGATAGTAGAATGAATATAGTCTTCCACTTGTTCGGGTTGGAGTATTCTTGAGAAGATTGATAACTGAAGAGCGGTAGGTCTGATGAACACGACATATTCCGCTACAAAACCGATCAGACGACTTCAAAGCGCTAATAGTCTGACAGCCTTACTTTTCGGCGGCAAGTAATCTCCTAAGATCTTAGCTTCTCGCCTGAGAACAAAGCTCTTCGCAATGTTCATGAGCTAAGTGACGTTAAAAGTCAGGCCGTTTGTGAGGAGCGACGATGGCTCAACTCACTTGCGCAGACCGTTTCTCCCCAAGTTCCGACTCCTTTGACTCGCATCCCGGTGCACGGCTCTTCACGATTGGGGTTTCATAAACCCTCTTGAACGAGGAATATTCATCTGATCAAGATTTAATGGACAAGCCGGTGACATGGAATATGCGAGACCCACCTAGAAGCCCAGGATTGCAAAAGTCCGCCTGGGGATCGTCCACGTATTAGACCATTAGCAGGCAAGGCACCAAATACGAACCATCGCGTGGAATTCACTTAGGTCATTCTGGATAGGCGTGCCAGATAGAATGATGCGACGTGGAGTGTTAAAAGCCTTGAACGAAGCGTAGGTCTTGTTTTTGGACGACTTCAGACGATGACCTAGGGAGGAAGCTGAGCTCCAGTGTTACACCGACTGGTTAGTTCGTTTGTACCTTCGTCGCATACTATGAGCCCGATGCTTGAAAATTCCAGTAAAGTAAATCTCGTTCTCGAAAAAAAGCCTGTGAAAACCTCACCCGCAGGTTGCAATCTCCTTGCTGGACGAGACTAGTTAAAGGCGACTCGAAAAGAAAGGATGGGCATACATACATCACGGTTCTCAACCTTTCATAGCCGACGATAAGAACATGTTGCACACGCCTTGAATCGTTATCAGATATGAGTGCGGAGGGGTCAAGTTAGTGGCCACATACGAGTTTGCAAAGGTCCGTACAGTGTCCGATTTCTTGTCGCAAACCGTTACACCAACACGATCCCTGCCAAGCCATTTGTGGAATTCGGCTTTCCAGTTCTACAAGATTTGCTCATGAGAATCATGAACCTTGTGGATACATTGGATCGCACGTTTATGAGGGACACTGGGCACACGATGATTGCTTTGTTTATGATCGGCCCCCCACCAAAGTAAGGATTTTGTTCTTCAGGAGCCTCATCAGCGTCCATGTTTTCGGCAAACGGCAACACGACTTACTGAGTAATGTCCAGATGAGACTGATCGTCTACAATGTCGTCATTGACGTCAACGCCATAAACCTGTAACACAATTTTGAGGTACCTGTAACGTCTTTCCGAGGCCCCTATACGATATCGTTTGACCCAAATGTTCAGGATGGAGAGTGCAAGCGCTCACATCTCATCAGCAAGTATACAACCCTGTCCTTCATGCTTTCGAAGTCCCATAACACACTCGTACAAGAATTTGACACCTAAACGGTTATTAATGACAGAAAGTTCCATTTAGGAAGGACCCCGTTACTTTAACTTACCCTCGAGTTGATGTGGCCTCATTTTCCGTGCGACTATCGGATCCAAAACAACGTCCACAATCGGGCGGTTCCTGAAGTCTCCATTAGAGAGATGGTCAGAGAATCGCTAAAGCTTACCGCTTGTTACACCGTTCCTGATGTTCCTTCGTAGGAGACTTCATAACCACCGCGCCTTCCGCTTTGGGGTCATGCCTGCAGTCAAAGCTCACTATATTTGCAACGAGGGATCGATGTCACATCGCCCACCTTGGAGCAGCAGGCTTGGTAGGAGCACCATAGAATGAAGCGGGCGGAATATACCTCTTGCTGGGTATTGGCGACGACACGTCCTGCGGAGTCTCCGGGGGAGGAGTATCGAGCTCGGTCTCACCTGCAGCTCGAGGAACATGGTATTTGGTTATTTCAGACAAGAGTTGGATCTCTTTTCCTCCGATGAATAATCGCTGTCCGGATTGGAGATTCGTCTTCTGTGAAGTGATCCCCATACTGAACGAGAACGCGGTCACCAACACTATCAGAAGAAGAGATGACACCAACAAACGTTTTACCGCTCTCTGATAACATGATGATAGAACCTTTCTCGTGCTTGATATAACTATCACCTTCCCATGTGTCTCTCCTTTTGCCATTCCCGGTTTTCCGCCTGAAGCACGGCCAAATTCAGCAGAAAAATGACCCGTTGAAGTCAAATACTGACCAATTGGCAATCCAATACGAATCTCGAAGCGGAGTATTGACAGGCACTGGAATTAGGACCTTCTCTTGAGCTGATTCAGCATTTGCCGGATTCGATGAAGAAGGATCCGGAGATTGTCGGGACTCGTTTGTGGATTTTCTTATCAAAGGTGGATTGAACGCCTTCTTCGGAGGCTGAAATGCTGGCCTTGGTGGAGGAATAGCGGCTGTTTGAACCAGTAGAGTCGGCGTAAAGGAAGATCCTCTCCGAAACTCTTCCGCAGAGATCTCGCAGTCTAAATGTATGTCCTTGACCCCACCAAAACAAATTACTCTTCCTTCATCAAAAGGTGGATCTAGCTTAGCTGTAGCAAGTCTGCAAACAGAAAAAAAGAGCGTCAGCATGAACTTCAGATTCACAATTTCGATGTACGCACACAGTTTTATGATCCGTGTCAAGTAGCGTGCTCTTTAACCCGTTTTCTAACGCGACAAGGATTCCATCCCCTTCCCACGACTTGTTTTTCTTCGTTTGCTTGTTCCTCCTGGCTCATCCGCTCATTATATACACTGGCTCGCCAATCGGGTGAATGATGCTACGTACCACTGGACCATCCAATAATGATCCTGATTCCTGCCGCTGAATCCTACATTTGGTCTTTTGGATGTAGATCTGTCATCTTCGGGGGCTTTTCTCTTCATTGAAGTGGTCTGCGGTGTAAGAAACGGTGGCATGGTTCTAGTGCAGTGATGGTGGCATAATATAAGCTTAAGAGTGCGGTGTAACGCTCACACGACGTGGGTTGTGACATCGCGCTCAGACGCGTCTCATCACGCGGTCGCGACCACTTACTCATCCATCAAAGATCACATCACCATTTACAAGCTCACAAATTGTCACAACCGAAACACATACAAATTCACTGGTAAGTTCATTATCTAGCATACATTTTCTCTTCGTCTTGAATTCAATGGAAGGCAAACCCCTCGCAACAAAGTAGCGTGTTCACTGGGCATAGACCAAGACCTCGTACTCGTGGATCTTTTTCTCCCCCCCATCGTATGGAATAAGGCAACCTGATCACCACACGATCAGGTTTCGAGATGATAGGATTCGATAATTGAATTCAGACTCACCATCGATATGCTTGCCGACTTTCCCTGGATGGACAGCACCCTTATGGGGCGCCCTCGCAACGTAAAGGGGTGACCCATCTTTGTCACGTCCACCCTCGACAGGAGTAGCTCTTCCCAGCGCATCCGAATTGAAGTAGCCACCCAAAGGAGCCCAGCGCAAGGCGCGCATGTCGCCAACAAGGATTTCATATTTATCGAGCTGTAAGTAATCTCATCAACTGAGCCACCTAATGTATGACGAACATCCTTACGTGAATCTCTTTATCGTCATAGCCGATCACAGCCCCCTTCTGGAAGACATCTGAAGCCTTACCAATTTCTGAGTGCATAGTGAGACGCCTCAAAAACCATGTACGAAATATATGGACTTACGAATACCACCCTCAACAGGAGCCCTACAAATGTAGAGCGTCCAGTCATGTTCTTGACCGGTAGTTATGGCACCATTGGGGATACTCTTGCCCTCGTTGTAAATCCACATCACAGGAGCCGTGAGGCCATGCTGATTCCACTGGTTGCGACGAGCTTGAGCCTCGCGAGCCCAATTTCCAAGGGCCCATAACTCCGATTTTTTCTGAGAAACAACGCATTCATGAGCATCCTCTCTATGAGTTGAACAGAGGAATGCTCACTTCTTCCTCGCTCTTCTCGTGGTGCTTATATGCGGCAAATCCAGCACCAAGCAGACCTAGACCCAAAGCAAGCCCACCACCGATCTGTGAAACTTAGTAGCTAAGGGGGGGGGAAACACCACAGTCAAAGGTTATTGACCTCGAGTTCCTTCTTCCTCTTGTCATCGAGGTCATACCAGTGCTTCTTCTCTTCCTCTTTGGGAATGTTCACGGTCTGCTCCGGGGGGGGAGCGGGATAATCTAGTGTGAGCGTCAGATATGCTAATCCACACAACAAATAAATCTAATGATGTACGTTGTGGTGGCGGTTGATAGTTGGCAGGAGGCGGCTGACTGTGACCCTCGTAGCCATGGTCACCGTCCTGGAGTCTTCCCCAAAGGGCGGGAGTGTTATCAGGCGTCCAATCAGACTGTCGGGCAGATCGACATGATCAGAGAAAGAAGTCCGAGAAGCAAAGTAGACACACGAACCTGAGAGACATGAGGTTGAACGATCTTGTATCGGTGGCCTTTAATACGTTGGATGAAATGCGAGTCAAGAGTTAAGCATAATAAACGGTGCGAAGGGAACTGACCGTTATATTCGACAACATCGCCGTGGTTGTATTGAGTTCCAGGCTCCCAGTAGGCAGTCATTGTCGAGGGATGATGGCGGTTTAGAATCAACAGTGAAGATTGGCAAGTCTAGAACGAGTCTTAAATACTCTCCAGCAAGTCACTATCTGATCCCGGTTACATACTGCCTCACGACAGAAATCACGCACAATGACCGCCAGCTCCAGCAAACATTCACGAATCAACCAAGTCAGCCGTCATATACGAGAAGTTTCCATTCCTTAAGACCGCACTTTCTGTACTGGGCAAGAAGATGATGATTCCATTCATAGCAGTATAGCGGTAAGAAACTGGAGAAGACTGCTGTCGAAAGTGATGGTCAAAAGGCGGTCAACGTCGATGATTCGCTGACCGGTCGTGAACCCTGAAAGGTGTAGTTGAACTTGACGCGACCGAGCCGGAGCGAGACCTTCACCAAGCTCCAGTGATATGGGGTCCGTAATTAGGGAGATTCAATTCTAACTGATCTGGGTAAGATCGAAGGCCCGACGGCCCCAGTCCGTAGCTTAGATGGTGTAACGGTACTTACCTAATTCAGTAACATTACCTCATTACCTAGTTCATCTCATTTTTATTAATAAAACACACAATCCGGTCACTGTCTCCAACTGCAATCCTCTTCACCCTCGTTCCAGTAGTGCGGTAACATCATTCGAGTTGCAAGTTTGAGACGTCAAGAGGGACATTCAAGGACATCATTCACGATGAGTGGGTGTAATTTCCTGTATCCTTTCGGGACGCCATTAAGAAAACCGGTTGCATCTCGAAACCCGTTACGGGTTGATTGCAAATCAGCTACATAGAGCCAGCGCGATTATAGTATTTAATTTATAGGGAAAACCACACAATTCTTTCGTAAATTGACGAAGGACGAGGAAACGAATTAGAATACCTAGCCCAGACTAAGAACCCCTGCGGGCTGTTGAGGAGGTCATTACGGGGCTGGACTGAGGCAGTTCTTCAGCGGAAGGACGAGATACGGAGGATGGGTAGCCAACATATGTATAGCAGCTTGAATGTTGTTATCTGGTAATGGTCCCAACCACAACCAATTCGTGTCAGTTGTACACCACGCCCAAAGTTTAAAAGTCACATAACGCTGCCTGATCTACTCGAGAAGCGTCCTAGACTAGTGAGCCAAACTGAGCCTCGCGTTATAACCAGTCCATGCAGGGATTTGGGATCCACAAGATGACGGCTTGGAGCAGCGAGGATTGTACACTGACTAGGGCCGACCTGTGTGGAATTTAGTAGTAAGAGCAGAGCCCAAGTTTGCCAGTTCCAAGGGGTTGTTGGTGTAATCAAAAAGCCTCTGGAAGACGGCAGGGAGCGGGACAGAGGTGAAGTTACATAATCCCCGTTCCCTTCAACCTTTCCCTTCCCACCAGTACACTGTACGGTCTTGGTAGAATCTATAGAAACACAACATGTCGGGTGCAGCATCCTCAGCCGGAGCTTCAAGATTCAATGCTTTTATGAACCATCCAGCAGGTCCTGTCGGAATTTTCTCATTTCCTAAACTCTTTCTAACATTTTGCAGGCCCCAAAACGGTCTTCTTCTGGGCACCACTCATGAAATGGTGCCTGGTTGCTGCTGGTTTGAAGGATTTGGCACGTCCTGCAGATAAGCTCAGTGTATCTCAGAACGTTGGTGAGTGCTTGTCGCTGTTTGCAGCTCGAATCCGGTGCTCAACTTTCCTGTATTTTTTCATGTTAGCCCTAACCGCGACAGGTTTCATTTGGGTCAGATACTCCTTGGTTATAACGCCAGTGAACTACAGTCTGGCCGCTGTTAGTCCCTTCTCTGCATCCCGAAACTCCACACACCCCTCATTTAACCGATATCCAGGTAAACTTTTTCGTTGGTCTGTCTGGCCTGACGCAACTCGGCCGTATAGCGAAGTGCGTTTCCGCGTAGATCGAAAATTTCCCGTTTACTCACAACGTCGTATTAGCCATCGCTACAGCACACCGGCGGCGGAGCAGAAGGTCGAGGCTTGAGCTGGATGGTTTATAGCTGCATGTTTTGTTGTCGTTGCGCTTGCTACTGTACAGTATGCTCGTCATATAATATCACAAAAAATACATGAATCAAACAATCGTAAAATATCGACCTTCCTTTGGAACCCAGCTAGAATGCCTAGGTATAGTCTACATCAACGCTACGGTAGTCAGTGGATTCGCACCGTCAACGCGATGTACTTCCACCAGATTTTCGCTCTCTTCTGCTCCCGGTTTCTTCCTGACCTCCCTGAAACTCTTGGATAGCGCTCTTCATGGAATTCCAAAATCCACTATCCCGAGCACTAGCGAGTATTTCATCAAGTACTGCTTGCGTATCTACCCCCTGCGATGCTGCTGACTCTTCGTACTGCCACTCCCGATGTTTCTGGAAACTATCCCATGCCTTTGGTCTCGTTCGAGTCTTCCTGGTAGCCCTGCCTCGCGCGGAACGAGAATCGTCTCTGGTACTTCTTTCGCCATTTATCATATCCAAAACCAAACTTCCGACAACAGATGCGACTCCAGGAACTCCCATAGCGTTATTGGCGCCCATAAACCACCCAGCACCTCCGACGAGTAGCCCCAACATGGTGCCCCATTTGATGAACCAGATACTGGTTCGCAATATCCATGATGTCGTACGATAGAGACTGACGAGCGTAAAATACGCAGCAAAGAAGGCGATAAGAGGAGGCAGTAGTGTTTGTGCACTCCATTCGGACGGATGTGTTCGAAGTAAAGCGGCGAGGACCGTCAAAAGGGCGGAGATGACCGCCAAGCAGCGGGAGGTGAAAGCGACGATGAAGGAATAGACTGGGCCAGGTAAAGAGTCGGATAGGTAATCGAGGAGAGGGTCGACGAACGCAGGAAGGGGAATATCCTCTGGAGTTACATGTGCCATTTCATAGAGCAGTGAGCGTCGCCCAATTGAGGCGATGAGTCTGAATTTAGGTACAGTCAGCTGCCTGTCAAAGCCGAAAATGGGACATCTCATGCTCACATTGAAGGAGAATGCCGGCCGCAATTCTTGCAATAATTTGCCTGTTTTCGGATTAAAAGAATTATGTCAGTCAAATCACGCGGGTCGGCTCCGGGTTCTGGAGTTTCCCATGCTAAATAGGGAAGTAAAACTGGGGTGCGGAGTTTTCCAGCCAATAGGAGAGGGCCGGATACTCTGAAACTCACCATATTTGGGTTCCTCCGAGTTTTTTGTCTCGGCCGGCGCGGCATGTGAGAGTTTTTAATTTTTTCAAACTCCGATCAAGGTTGATATAAAGGTTCGGGTGTATCAATCTGAGATGTTCAGTTCAACTTTCCCCCGAACCTTCACCATCTCTATTCCTGTCCTTTCCCTCGATTCTCGTAACTATATCCTCTTCTCCACCATGGCCATGAAGAGAAAATTTGACTTCGAGGACGCGTCTTACAATGTACGTGTCTCCCTCCATGGAGTCAAAGCGTGTTCGGTTAGGGATGTTGATTGTTGATTTGTTCATAGAACTGCAAACAGCAGAAACTTGTTGTCCCTTTCCCTCAATATGGTTCTGACGATGATATGGACAGCATGATGACTGAAGCAGAACCGTTCTATGCGCATACTCGAATTTCATCTAACGCCAGTTCGACTTCAAGTAACGCGAGTAATTCACCCACTACACCTCCTTGTATGCGTCTGTTCACGCTGTTGACTGGTGCTCGGCTAACGTTTAGGCAGTCATCTACCCGTCCTTCGACATATATCCTATTCAAGACGATCCAATGAACGCTGATGAACTCGCTTCCTCTCCTCAAATCCCTTCGTCTCCAGTTGGTCTCCTTCAGCCTACAAGTAGCTTTCAGCATCATGGGTAAGTTTAGTTACTACGTGTCGTTGGTCTTGTTCTTCGTCAAGGAACTTTGTGTGCTGATGCTTTCGCCCGTGTTCATCAATTTTAGATCCAATTGTTCTCAAATACCGAAACTTCGAGTCGCCTGCGCACCTGGACTGAACGGTAAACGCACAATGTGGAGCTTCTGCGAACAGTGTGGTTCAATTTCCATGGTGAATCAAGACTAACCCTCACATCAAAATCACTTGTTGCAACCCCGTAATTCGTCGACTCGCTCACCGCCTCATTCCTTTTCCATTCTGCTTCCTACTTGTCCTCTTCCTTAGTGTATTATCATTGCTCGTTCCTCATTGTCGTGCTTGTTTTTCGAACATTTCCCCACCTTTGCTCTCTGAACACCATCTTCGCCCCGTATTCGCTTGGTTCTCCCACCGGTCTGTGGGGGACAGTTAAATTATTTACTTTCGAGTTATTCCTTCGCTTTCTCTATTTTTCCCATTGGTCGTTCAGCTCTGCATTCCATTCTTCCGATATCCTCGCCAACCTTCGACTCGCCACGCGTCAACACCCATTTCAAAAGATCAGTTTGTACGCCATTGGGAACAAAACGAAAAAAATTCCTATGTCTCGAATCGCTTCGTCTTGGAAACTCTTTTGTTGTACAATAGTTGGTATGGGTCACTATGTTCATGTTAGAATACTCAATAGTATTGTTCTTTTACTATGGACTCCGATAAATACGGTCCAGCTGGGCTTCGCCATCTCCTTTTGTAGTCTCGACTTGATCCGGTTGTGTCCACCTTGCGGGGTACATCGGCCGTAAACATGAAGAACTTCAAGATACTGAATCCAACTGCCATACTTTTATCTCTAACATGGCAAGCGCGTTTATGTTTTCCGCATCTTTGTGCCGTACACAACTCAATACGAACTCTATCTTGTGGCAGTCTCCAAATGTTTTTTGATGACTTGGTTGGGGCTGGATGGGGCAATGGGTGTCTCTATTGGTGCAAGTCATAGGACTGCGGATCGCTTCATCTCTGGGTCGACTTGCATTTCTCTATCGACGTTCTCGAGCAGAATAACTAGACCAATTAATGCTAGCGACATATTTTGATCTTCTGAGTCCTTTGAGTGCTCTCCTCCAGGCATTACCGCTTTTCCTCCAGTCGATCGTCGCCTTGTCATCAAAACCCAGACTAACCGCATTGACCTCTGGTATAGGATGGCAGGTGGTGAGACTCGCATCAACCTTGTAACAAGCAAGCATTGAATTTTGAAATCTTGTGTCCCCTGGAATCCAGTCACTACAAAGGAGGACGGGTCACTTCTATTTCCCCAAGAATCAAGGACCCATCTTTCTACAACATATAGCCAACAATGTCAACGCCAAGTAGGTTTCTCATCCACTGACTTGGTTATAGCGTCTGTTGTGACACAGAATCCAGAACTCACTCTTGTGGCATTCCGAAAGATGAGCTATAGCTACTTGGTCAAGTCGAAGAGTTCTGTCGCGAGGAAGGACTCGAGGAGGACGTCGAAGGTGTTCAAACATCCCCTCAATCACTGGCTCGGTCGCCGTTGAGCCATTTCCTTCTGCGTATTTTCTGTACTCTGAGTGTGTATTGTCTCAAACGTGGGCACAGCTCTTCGTGAGTTTTGACTCTTCTCTCGTATATAAATGCTTGCGACTCTCCAGGTTACTCGACTTCTCGGTGTCGGAATGGGTCCAGAGGCGACGACAGTCCCTTGTGAGAGGTAAGCTTAGGCTCGGACCTTCCCCGAAAGAGTCGGAAGGTGTCAGCTCATCAACTGGCACAGATACCTTGCGGCCAGAGACTTGGACTAGTGCTGGAAGAATTCGACCAATCTCCGGCTACCGGTCCGGGTTTAATCAACCGTTCACAATTTTGGCTGGCCCACTGAGGGTCCGGTCCCGTTCACTTCCCCCTTGCTCATCGCAAGATGAGAATGTGAATTGTTTCTGATATACTTTCCCGCGGCCTCAAACCATTAGTTACTCGAAGGACATCGGTTATTTGACGTCATTTGAGGACAAAATTCCAGTTTCTTTTCATTCTAACACAGAAACAAACAACGGATGCTCGAGGTATCAGAAATCGAAAAGGGCTTTTGATCTTCTCACATTGTTTTTTTCTATACTTGGAAATTGGATTACATCTTTGCTCGAAACACTGCAAGTTCAAGACTCGCCTCCCCTACTGGATCAAGCGGTTCGACAAAAGGATGCGAAACTAGAACCCCTGTAATAACTTTTCTTATTACGGAGTTGCTCAATGTCCAACTCCGTAATAAGACTGAATAGTGCTTACCGCTGACCGCACGGCGTGATACCGAGGGGGACGCATATCGTCATTATTGCTGTAGCATGATTGAATGAGCAGGTAAATACCTGGACGTCTTGCTCCTGATGCAAGGCTATGCCAGTGGAAAGTGCTTTCTCCACTTGGGGCCCCGCGAGGTACAAATTTCCCACGATTATATACTATTACATAAGCATCAATGAGGCTCCATCTTTTCGCTCCACAAGTTTCAACCCATTCAACTCCGGCGTTTTAGGGGATTCCTATAAAAACTCACCCAAAATCGTGACCCATGCGTTCTTCTAACGATGTCTTCTACTACCAACTCGGACCCGAGGGTGAAAGAGAAAGCTTCCATCGAGAAACACGATGATTCTGCTTCAGTTTCTTTGAAGGAACATGCTCACGCTCCGACCAAGACTGAACTTGATTCTGATACCCAGAATCTCAACGCCAAGCTCGCCAACCCTCTTGTCGGTATCCCCCATGAAGAACTCGTCGAGCGAGCCAAGCTCTTTGCAGATCAATACGGTCTTCAAGATCTCTCTCTGGAACTTCAAAAGGGTGCTTTGGTTGCTCAAGATCCAACTGCGTTCGAGGATATCGCGTTGTTGGATGAAGAGGACAAAGCTGTTTTGCGAAGGGAGTTGACCCATAGATGGTCCCATCCAAAGACGTTGTACTATTTGGTCATTCTGTGCTCGATGGCTGCTTGTGTTCAGGGTGTACGTTTTGATTGACGCTGTTGAAAATTTTACTCCATTAACATTTCTTCTTTAGATGGATGAAGCAGTTATCAACGGAGCAAATATTTTTTTTGCCGGTCAGTTTGGGATCGATCCAAACGAGAGCGGTCGAAATCAATGGATTTTTGGCCTCGTCAACTCAGCACCTTATTTGTGCTGTGCAGTCTTGGGTTGTTGGCTCGCCGACCCGGTGAATTTCCCCGTTTTCATGGAGCCGTATTCCCGAAGCCTAACTTCTCGTATAAATAGCTCAATCGATTTTTAGGTCGCCGAGGCACAATTTTCGTCACCGCCGCCTTCTCGTGCATAACATGTATATGGCAAGGACTCACTAACACCTGGTGGCATCTGTTCATTGCTCGCTTCGTTCTTGGCATTGGCATTGGTCCTAAGAGTGCAACAGTCCCTGTGTATGTTTGTATCCGATATCAGTCCAAAAAACACGCACGACTGACTCCCATCTCTAGTTATGCTGCAGAATGTGCACCCCCAGCTATCCGTGGTGCTTTGGTCATGATGTGGCAGACATGGACCGCTTTTGGTATCATGCTTGGGACAGCGATTGACTTGGCGTTTTTCAGAATACCAGACCGAAATGGCATCGTAGGATTGAACTGGCGTCTGATGCTAGGTAGTGTAAGTCGTATCTCCTACATAATCTGTTCAAGTCTGACACAAGCATTGGTATTCTCAGGCTGGGGTGCCCGCGCTCTTACTCGCTGCCCAGGTCTATTTCTGCCCCGAGTCCCCCCGTTGGTACATGCTCAAAGGGCGCTACCGTGACGCCTTCAATTCTCTTGCGCGTCTCAGGCATACCAAGTTACAAGCAGCTCGTGACATCTTTTGTACGTTTGTTTCCGTAGGATGGCATCCGGATGAACTCATAAATACATCTCGTGCAGACATTCACGTCCTTTTGGAAGCCGAAAAAGATATTAATGCGCATCGACGGAACAGATTCTTCGAATTATTTACTGTGCCTCGTAACCGTCGAGCCACCGCTGCTTCCTTCATTGTTATGTTCATGTAAGCCTGCCCTGTACCACTATCATCCAATTCCCTAATCATTCCGTACCCTCTAGGCAACAATTTTGCGGCATCAACGTCATCGCTTATTATTCTACGAACGTGTTCGTCCAGGCCCAATTCTCCGAATTGCAAGCTCTGATTGCGTCTTGGGGATTCGGTATGATCAACTGGCTCTTCGCTATCCCGGCCATCTACACTATCGATACATTCGGTCGCCGCAATTTGCTGTTGACTACGTTCCCCCTTATGGCCATCTTCTTGCTCATGACCGGGTTTGCTTTGTAAGTCCTCGTGAATAGCATCTTCATCTCTCTCGTATGCTCAACGATTTGAAAGTTGGATACCCTTCGACGTAAATAACCCCACTAGTGGCCGTATCGCAGTCGTTGCTCTGGGTATTTACCTATTCGCAATGGCTTACTCTCCGGGAGAAGGACCTGTCCCGTTCACGTACTCCGCCGAGGCGTTCCCGCTGTATGTACGTGACATTGGAATGTCTTTTGCCACGGCTATCCTTTGGTTCTTGTACGTCTTTTGCGTGTCGATACAGTTGATCCTGCTTTTTACATATACCTACAGCAACTTCATTCTGGCTCTCACTTGGCCGCGACTACAAGGTGCATTCAAGCCACAGGGTGCATTCGGCTGGTATGCCGCATGGAAGTATGTTCCCCGGAATTCTTTCTTAGCTTCCAAGACCGGCTGATTGACGAGTCATTCTCCTTTAGTGTAATTGGTTTCATAGCGGTTCTGCTATTCGTTCCCGAAACTAAAGCATTGTCGCTCGAAGAGTTGGACCAAGGTACGTTATACATGCGCTGAGTTCATCAGGATCCCATCTGAACCGTATCGATGTTTCAAATAGTTTTCAGTGTCCCGACCCATACCCATGCTGCATATCAATTAAAGGCATTGCCTCACAATATCAAGAAATACATCTTCAGGATGAAGGTTAAAGATTTACCACCACTTTACGAACATGAAAGAGTTGTAGGGACAAAAACTTACGCCCCCGGTGGTGCGGGGCATGCGTAGTTTACGACTGAATATGCGAATAACATCAAAACCCATAGTTGACACCCTTTTCAATCTTATTTATCAATATCTTGCAGACATTCATTGTATCTTACTGCGATGTATAATTCTATTGCTTTCGTTGAATCTTGTTCGACACGTCCAACTGAGAGCGAGACGCGACATAGTAGGCCTGTACATGTCGGGGTCGTGGCTGTGATTCACAAATGGACAACTGCATCCGCATGATAAGTTATGCACTTTCGATTCACCTTCGATGGCTCAAACCACCGTTCTACAATATGAGGCACCTTGTGAGTGGCCTTTATTGCGCATAATATTGCTCGGAGAATGTCATGGATCTAACCTTTGCCTGTGTTCTCAGGGCCAGTGTACGCATTAGATTGGTGCAAGACACTTGGCCAACAATCAAGACCACGATCTGCTTACCGTCTGGCTCTCGGTTCTCTCCTCGATAACTACCAGAATAAAATAGCCATTGCAGGCCTTCGAGACGAACGAGTTCTGGTGGAAGACGACTACAACGATTACTCTGATTTCACGATTCTTTGCGAGACGGTGCATGGGTATCCAGTAACGAGTTTACAGTGGCAGCCAGCGTCATCTTCAACCTATGGCTGGGTGTCGAAGAACAGGGACATTGAGCTCTTAGCTACGACGGGAGATGCACTTAGGATTTGGGAGTATACCAGTGATGCGCCAGCGATGTCAGCTTTTGTGGGTAGGCAGTCGAGTGCAAATCCGCATCAACTTTCGATGAAGACAGCTTTGTCTGGGGTGCGTTTCTAATCCTTTATCGGTACGACAGCTCATTTGCCTCTAACCCACAGCAATCGAAACTGCATACCAATACAACAGGCGCACCGTTGACAAGCTTTTCGTGGAATGAACGACGGCCAAGTCTGGTCGTCACTTCATCTATCGACACGACATGTACAGTATGGAATATCGACAATCAGTCTGCTGTGACGCAGCTCATAGCGCACGACCGAGAAGTCTACGATGTAGCATGGCTTCCAGGGTCCACAGATATATTCGTGTCGGTCGGTGCAGACGGTAGTCTTCGAGCGTTTGACCTACGGAGCCTGGAGCATTCAACCATTCTTTATGAAACTCCACCGCCCAAAAATCCTCCACCACCCTCAGCAACGCCATCGAGCTCTGCTAGACCACCCACATCACCGCTGTTAAGAATCGCATTCAACCCAGATGACCCCAATTACATGTCGACATTCCATATGGACGGTTCAGAGATACAGATACTGGATATGCGCAGTCCAGGTATACCCATGATGGAACTTAAAGCACATCATGCCCAGGTTAACGCTTTGGGATGGGCATCAGCAGATAACCCACTGTTAGCAAGTGCCGGTGAGTTGTTGCTGAAGTTCTTTGGTGTCGTATTAAGAAGAGATTTTTGCTAGGTGATGACTGTCAACTATTACTCTGGGACTTGGCGAGCTACGCCAAGGGCGGAACGTCCCCCCGGAGTGCGGGATCTCGTTTGAATTCTCCGAGACCTGATATGAAGAAAACGGTAGTAACGGAACCGATCATGGCTTACACTGCTCCGAGCCAGATAACGAACTTGGCGTGGTCACCGCCTATTCAGGGCATCACGACCAACACCGGGCATTCTACTGCGACTGGAGAGTGGATAGCTATTGCTTGCGGGAGAACAATCAGGGCTCTGAAGGTTTGACAACCATGATTGTGCCTATGTAGTTAGTGAAGAAAATCTTGTGGTTCCTATCTCTTTTATCAGGGTCAACAGACACCTGCATATCACTAGTGTTTTCTCTTATCGTGTGACCGGGATACTATAGCTCCTTCCCGAGCCTAAGGCCTGTTCACTTCCGCGTTTCCCCCCACTTCTACGACCGGTTCAGCGTTCCTCAAACCTGTGTGGCTCTTCATAATTCAACGCCCATGACAGTCGTATAATATAAATTACTCAGTTCCATACGGTGAAATACGGGGTCCGAGAGAGGGATGTACAAGGATGCACATCATTCCCAGCAAAAGGAATTAAATCAAACCGACCGATCCACATGGTCCTATCAAACTATTGGATATCTATTCCCAAAATGACCCTAGCTATTTAAAACAGACAGCCGAGTAATCCTCTTTTCTCTGGTTCTCGCCCCAACCTTGACGCCTTCCCCTCGTCCACCGTCCTAAAGAACCTTTCAAAAAATGGCGACGTTTGCCGATCCGCCTCGCTTAAATGGCGCCCAAACCATTCAACGGAAGCCCTCGGGGTCGTCAGGTTCTATCACGGACGAGAAGCGTGCTGACCCAGAAATTGTGGTCAACAACAGTGAAGAGAGGATCGAAGAAGAACACCCTTCGAGTCCTACGTTCTATCAAAGATTCCGCCCCTTCATCCTCGCTGCGGTTGCTGCTGTTATATTGGGATGGTGGATTAGCGCTACTGTTCTGAAGGCAACTCGACATCGCTGGTATGGCATCAACGCCTTCTCACATTTTCTTTTGCTCAGTTGTTGTTCGATACAGGATCGTTCAGACTCTCTGGGCTTGGTTTTTCCTTCTGTTCGTAAATTTCAGTTGTACTTGGAACATTGTCTGATCCACTCCCTTCTAGTGTCATTGCCTTCAGGTTTATCCCTAACAGGATTGTTTCGAAACCTGTGGGTGCAATCTGGGGAACTCTCGTTTCGGGACCTTTCTTCAAGCTTCCCTATACCACTCGGCTGGCCATAGGATGGTTATCCTTAATCGCCATCGTATTTGGCTCGGCTTTCGGTTTCAAACCTAACAATGTACGTTAGCACTCAGTATTCACAGTTCTGAAAAAGGTTAATGATTGGAGTCTAGGGTTCGACTTATGTCGACCGTGTTATTTCGGTCTCAGGACTCGTATTGTTCCAACTGTGTTTCTATGCTGCATCTAACAGTCGCAAGAATATCACTTGGTAAGTTCCATCTATGTCTCTGAATAACTTTCGCTGATACAAAGTTGTCTCCAAGGCCTACAATCATCGTCGGACTATTCATTCAACAGGCAGTTGCTCTCTTCGTTCTCAAGAGCAGTGCCGGTTTCTCCATCTTCAAATGGATCGCTGACCTTGCGGCCGACTTCCTTTCACAAGCGAACCCAGCTGCCCAGTTCTTCTTTGATGCAGAAACCATCAATAAGCATTGGTTCTTTGTCAACACGCTTGCTGCAATCATCTTCTTCATCGCGTTTGTGCAAGCACTCTATTACCTCGGTGTCATGCAGTGGATCCTTGAGAAGTTGTACGTTCTGCAGTCCTTTTCCCCTTGCCAAATCTCGGTCATTTACGTTCCGGTAGCGCATGGTTCTTCTTCAAGATCATGAACGTTTCGGGAGCTGAGGCCGTTGTTGCCGCTGCTTCTCCGTGGATTGGTCAAGGAGAATCTGCTTGTCTGGTTCGCCCATATGTCGACTGTACGTTCCTGTCCACATTCGCTCCGCATGACCTTGACACACTTCTACAAAACTAGTAATGACCGATTCGGAGCTTCGTACGTGGCACTATTTACTTTTTTTGCCACACTCGAGTTAATTCGATTCGATGCACAGATTTGACCATGACCTCCGGTTTCTCCACCATTGCAGGTTCTGTGATGACAGCCTACATCAACATGGGTGTTCCCCCACAGAATCTCGTCACTTCATCAGTCATGAGTATTCCCGCCTCAATTGCGATTAGTAAAATGCGCTTCCCTGAAACGGAAGAGCCTGTCACCCGTGGGCGGGTAATCATAGACCGTGGAGAGGAGAAGAACAGACCTGTGAGTGTATCATTCAGAATTACGCATATCCGTGTTCAATTTGTCTCCTTGACATTAGACCAATGTCATTCATGCGTTCAGTAACGGCGCTGTTTTCGGTCTCGTCATCGCTGGACAGATCTTGTTAGTTCTTTTCAACAACGATGTACCCCGTGCTCTATACCTGACGTTTTACTCTCTAGAACCAACGTGCTTACCATTTTGGCCCTCGTTGCCGCGTATGGTCTACTCTTGTTATGCCTATATTCCTTTCATTGTTGACCCTCTCCTACAGCGTGAATGGTTTCCTCACTTGGATTGGCAGAGGTTTCGGTATCCATGCACTCACAATCGAGCTCATCATTGGTTATATCTTCTATCCGATAACCTTCTTCCTGGGGGTCCCCCGCGCCGAAATTCTCCGTGTTTCGCAACTTCTTGCCACCAAACTTGTTGCAAACGAGTTCGCAGCCTACCTCACGTTGCAGGATATCATGAGCGGCAGTGAACCACTTTCCCCTCGAGCACATACCATCGCTACGTATGCTCTTTGCGGTTTTGCTAACCTCGGTTCTTTGGGTATCCAAATTGGTGTCTTGGGAGCTATGGCTCCTTCGAAGAAGAGTGTGCTTGCCAGAATTGCCTTTTCTGCTATGATTTGTGGTTTCCTGTCGACGTTACAGACAGCGGGTATTGCGTGAGTCTCCACGTTCCACTTGTTTTGTGTGGTTTTTCTACTGTTGTTTAACCTGCCCTGATGCTACGTTCTTTTTCTCCTTTAAATTTTCCACAGGGGTATGCTTGTATAATGAATACGCCGATGTCTAATTTGTATTTTTTGTATGTTCTTCCGTCATGGGTAATTGAGATGGCGCCGTACAGTGTGGTCTACGAAGCTCTTTCTGAACCAATTTTTGCGTGATTCTTGGACTTGTGGCAATGGATGAGGGCTTGATTCTCCCCTTGATCTAAACCTGCTCAAGCAGCCTGCCGTGTGGAGGACGATAAATGCCTATTGGGTCGGTTTAATTTGATCGCCGCCCGTCTGCCATTTTACGATGACCACACTGAAAGTTTTCAAGCGTACGGGACGGAACGCGAATAGACGCCCGTTCGCTTTATTATTTGACGATGTTTTTGAGCAAGGAACGCGCATGTCACGTGTCATTCAGATGTATTGTATTTCCGCCTCGTGTTTTCCTTTAGGCTGTTCAACTGGGTTGTTCTTCAACGGTGATGGAGACGCCCTCGGCGTTGCCTCCTCCTCCTCGACTTCGGATTTCCCGGCTTTTTCAGCCAACTTCTCTTGATACAAGTCAACAGGCTGGCCCATCGCGTCTTCTCGACTCTTATTCTCCCATTGCAACCCATTATCTCCAGGAAAATGATGAGCGCGAGAATCAAGAAGATACCCCAAAGCTCGCAACATCTAAATTGCTTCCTAACATCGTCTCCAACGAACACAGAAACGTTGAAGAAACACCCGCAGAGCGCTTGAAGGCTCTGCTCTCGCTCGTCCCCAACGATAGCACCGTTAAAGCTCGGCGTCAACCCCCTTTACCACAGGAGCCCTCTTCTGCGTCGACGATGGATCTGGTGGACTCGGACTCTGACATAGCGCAGGTTGGATCAGCGCATCCTAGTATCGCCCACGAAAGTCTCAAGGCTATCTTCTCGCGTGCCCTCCGAGATCCTGACACACCACAAAAGGGTACTAGTAGAAGGGCGAAGAGGAGGAATAGTATTGACACGAGCGAAGTGGAGGCCAGTCCTCGAGTCGAGAAACTACAAAGAGATCGAAATAGCTTGAAGGGAAAGCGGAGGAGTATGAGTGATGATGAACTAGATCCCTCATTCAGTGCGTTTATGTCCACCATGCCCAATTTCCTCATGTCAATTGATGACGCACGAAAAGAATTCTCTCAGACTAATGAAAGTATCAAGCATTCTCAAGCTTCGACATTCCAACTTTTGCGTGAAAGGTTGTCTGCCTCGGCACTACGGGATCAGTCCATCTCCGACATTCCCTTGAGCAGTTCGTGACATGTCGCTTGTATGCAGTCGAGTCTCCTGTTGATGCAAATATATAGGTCAGGACATTAGCGTGGACAGTGACAGTTTTTTGCGAGGCTTGAACTCGTCCCATGCACCTGCTACAAGCACACCTCAACATTCCGCTCATAATTCTCTCAAGATGTCGGTGAATTCGCAATTTCGATCCAGTAATGCCACCCCCCGCTTCTCCCTTCTCTTCGATAATTGAACATGCCATCTCAGACCTCCTTGATCAAGACTCAGAAATGCAGCAAGTCATGAATGGGTTCGATAGCTACGAAGAATCTCGGTCTCACGAGAATGGCAGGTCCGCTCCTAATCCAACGGCTTTGATGGCATCTAATAGTCAAAGAGGGATAGGTGAGCATGATACCAATCTCACCTGGTCATTGTCATTGAAAGCTCTTGCAGATGAACGCGGGGAAGACCAAGGTCCTCATCACCAGAACAAGTCAGATAACAATTTCCCCCGTGTCTCCCTTCCGAACTCCTCCCATTACATGCACAAAACCACAGATTCGAAATCCAGCCCTTCTCTTCACGCTTTCCCGCGAAGCGCCTCACCTGCTACGCATGTCGAGGCATCATCTTCACGCTCCAGGACCAAGTCCGACATCATGCATGAACGAGAACACAGCTGGAACCGGCATCAGACGAAGCCTGCAACTCCCGATTTGAAACATCGACATTCTGTACACAGCCCAGGACTCCGAAGTTCGTCGCCCGTGGTGCATTCAACCTCGAGGCGCACCCTATCTCGCCATGCGAGTAATGCATCTATAGGCAGTGTCGATAGCTTTGATGATAACGCTTCACAGTCGGGGTCAGTGGGCTCTCAGTCAGAATGTGAGTAATGGCTGTCCTTTTCGTTCTCAGGGCTGAGATCTTCTTGCTAGATCGGGAATTACTCAAACTGCGTGCGATGGATAGAGACCACGACCGAGAACGGGAGTGGAATAAACCTCGCCCTCGAACCAATTCGAATGCTAGTATCAACAGCTTGAATGAACGCTCTCGCACACATGGTATACCCTCTCGTCCTAGTTCCCGGCTCTCCATCTCCTCCCCATCATTTCACCATCGGCACCGCTCGTCCTCGCGGGCTGGTTCTCCAACCGGTTCTTCCATGAGCATCGATTCTGAAGTTGGGCGAGAAAAAGAAATACAGTATGAGATAGAGCATGAGCGCGAACGGAATTGGAATTCACCTCGACCTCACTGGGATCATGTTCGGAGTCGTACTAACTCGGACGCCTCTGTTCCCGACTCACCGTCACCTGTCCCTACCACTCCTAACTTACCTCCTTCCTTACACAAGTCAACAAATAGCTTCAGGCTGCGTGCTGAGAGTTTGAAGGAAAAGTCTCGCTCACTTGGACCGTCACCTTCACCCCCATCAGTGCCACGTCCCTCTTCGCGCTTATCGTCTTCCAAGACGTCTACACATTCTCATTCCCCTACTATCTCACTCAAGTCCCCCAAATTTCCTGCCCATCCAAGCTCTCCAACCCGTTCTCTCAAGAAAGACTCTTCGACGAGCTCAGTTTCGTTAACTCCATTCCCGCGTAGTCGCGCTCCACTCTTAGATGATTCCACCTCAAACATACCTAGTTTCAGACATTCAAGGACTCTTTCTGTGCCCTCGTCAAGTCCCCAACGGAATCGGAATACTAGATCAAGTCTTATTCCTACCCCGTCGAAAGGCAAAGGAAAAGAGAAACAACCACCTTCTCCTGTTGAGAAAAGGAATGGTAGTTCTAGCTCTCTCTCTGTGGTTCCAGCGGTGGTGGTGGACACAATAGATAATGATAATGAACATCAATTGGACGAAGTAGAAACAACAGGTGAGTATTCATATATCGGATAAGGTCATCGTTAACATGGGTTGCAGATACCGATGACGAAGGAAAATTAGCCGTAGAGAAGACACCTACAATTAGACCGAGCTTTACCTTACCCTCTGACTCTGAAACAGAAGCAGTAGCTACTATACCTGTGCCTGTTCCTAATCCTTCTTCACAGCACTCTGGAGCGACAATGTCGATGTCCTTAACGGAGGTTTATTCACCTGCGCGTATGTCCAAGGACGAGGAAAGACTGCAAAAAGTTCTTTCCTCTCCAGATACTTCGGTAGACGATACAACTGCCCTACTGACTGCCATCACCTCTCCTCCTTCGCCACCTCCGTCACCCCCATCAGATGCGCCTGCTACCTATGAAGAGCAACCGCAACCTACCTCTGAGCTTCCTTCTACACCTCCTCGCCGCTCCTCTTTTAGTTCTACCTCCCTTCCATTTCAAACTCCCACACCACCAAAGGGTCTATCCGAGCTTCCAGACCCTCCCTCCGACGACGGCACCGATTCTGCTGAAAACGACCCCCATCCTGAACTCAAGAGCATCAATACGACTGCTCTCAAGACTCCGAAGCCACCAGGTGCTTGGTCGTATACCCCTGCACCTCAACGCGAGAATGGTTTATTGAGGTCTCAGTCGTTACCTCAGCTAGACGAAGAGCCGCAACACGATAGTGGCTTGGCGACCCCTGTTTCGTCTTTATCTCGTGTGTCATCTGTCCCGCCCAAAACTCCCGCATTGCCTGGTGGGTGGATGCCCACGCCATATCCAAAGAGTGTGCGGTTCGAGAAGGAAGAGTCTGTGAGCACGGACCAGTCGGCTCTTGTATCAGACTCGAGTGTGGAGCCAGAGTCTAATCTCAAACAGGCTTCAGACCGACTGAAACAGCAACTTGGTACGTCGAAGGTTGAGACCTACGGAGAGGTCAAGGCACGATCACCAGAAAAAGGGGACACGGGGACGAGCGAAAAGGATGCATCAGGTTCATCGATGCATACCCCTCCGCCCTCCAATCCCGTCTCTCCGAGCTCGAAAAGCCCACGCACGAAAAGGAGGATCAACATTCTGGATGAATACGGTAGAGAAATACCGGATGAAGGATCGGAATCCAAGGTGAAGAGGGAGAAGCGTAGTTCACCCCCTCGTTCGTCTGTCCGCGTTCTGGACGCCATGGGACGAGAAGTAGATGATACTCGGTCTGAAGTTAAAACAACGCTAGACGAGCATGATGAGCCTTTAAGTCGGACAGAAACTTTGTCGCGGTTAAGAGAGGGCCTGCACGATCTTGCGCAAGGATTTGAGAAAGCCGATCGGTATGTGCTTCCTTCACGTCTGGGCTTAATTAACTCTGCTGATTCTTGGGAAACTAGCTATCCTGTTGATGAAAGCTTCACGCAAGGACGTATCAAGGAGCTCAAGGCCGAGTCAGAACATGCTAGACAGACAAGGAAACGATTGCAACGCCGAGTCTTGGACGAGGAAGACTTGAAGAAGAACTTCATCGAGCCTTTGCGGGCTAGTATGAGGCGTAGTAAAATTTCTGTGAGTTCCAATACAAAGTTCAAGAATGACCATATCTGATACGGGCTCATGAAGACACCCACGCCTCCTATAAAGTCAAGCTTCTCGTGGTTACCCGCATCATGGTTGTGGTTGATTTTCTTGGCGCAGATCATCCTGATTTTTATAATGTATCGGTAAGGATAACTTCCCTTTTCCGCATCATGTACTGACAGATTCTGACACGTATGTCTATGACAGAATATCCGTGTCCCATGCTACCCACTACTTTTTAACGACCTATTACGACCCTTACTACCCTGATTTACACCTATATCATACGACCCCCGATTACCCTACTCGCTTGTCGGTCACGGAAGTATTCTGGCATGAAGGTGTACTCGCTTCGGTTTTGCAGATGCTTGACAATATTTTCAACGTTATATCACGATTGCATAACTCGGCATGGCGACTTTGGGGTACTGACGATCTGCGTTTGGCCACGACATGGCCTCCAACATGATATCTTTCTGGGGTTATCTGTGATGAGGAGTACGGATGACCTATCTATGGTTCTATGTAACATTGATATCTGTATCTTTACCCATCTCTCTCTTTTTTTTGTTTGTTGTTGATGCTTATATCAATTCACCTAGCGATAGCCATAGGCAAGCTATAAATATCCTGCGAAGACGAGTGACTACCCCCTGGAGACCGGGGATAATAACTGTGGGATGTGGAGACTTTGAAGATTCCTCGGCCCGTCGTGAGCTCAACTCGGGGTCTATCCGTCGATTACGCTCATAGCCCAAGTGACAAGCACTATCTATGTACATGTAATGGGACTACGTTCCAATGGACTATTGATTCTGGGGGTTACTCGACTACCGCTCGCTGCCTCGCTGCGAATTGGTCTATTGGGGGGGTAAAAGGCCCGAAGTTGTTCCTTGTCCCTTGCAATTAGGTCGTCACTGTTTCTGTAGCGACCGCTCACACCGAACCATATGTCGGTATCACCTATACAATCCATGGGTTGGATCGGAACATATAAAGGCCTTGCCTTCTCCTACCGGAAAACCTCACCTCACAGTTTGAACCTTGACAGTCTTGACGGCGTCGCCCCTTCTTTTCTGCCATTTTTCCTTGCCTTTGTCGTCGTTTGCATTTCCTCAGCAACAGCAAGTCTGTCTTTAGCTTCAATTCTTCTTCATCGACAATCGTTTCATCTTCTTTCTTTTGAACTCCTCTGATCAACAATGGCTCGTTTCGCCCTCATTGCTGTTTTTGTCTCCGCTTTCGCTGGTGCCGTGTCCGCTGCCCCGATCGTTCAGAACGTTCACGGTTCACTCGTCGCCCGTGCCTTCAAAGAACTCCCATACGCCCAGTTCCAAATTTCTGATGGTACTGCCGGTCAGGCAGAGGCTAAAGCCAACGCTGTGTGTGTTGGTGAGCATCCAGTCTTTCACCTTCCCACTCTCGTTATCTAACATGTCCTCCAGACCCCTTCCAAGGTCAAGACCTTGCAACGGTTGATGCCGCCAGCTTGAAAGCTTTGAGCGACATGCGTGTAGCTGCAGAGGATGCTGAGACCTCGCTTTTCAACCCCGCCATCGACAAAGCTAGTGGTGCGGCGGGTAAGCGTACCACTGATTGGAATGTTGTCACGCGATTTTTGACAGAATATTTTTTGGTAGCTGATGCTCTTCAAAATGGGAAGATTCAGAATAAGGTCCTAAAGTTAACCTGCGAGACTCAAGTCTTGAAGATTCAGGTTCGTCTTACAAGTTTACTTCAAGTGGCTCTGTTGGTTTCTGATTGATACGACTTCTCCAGCTCGCCCAAGCAAAGACTGGTGATACTGCATCTATCCAGAGCAAGTTGGATGAAGAACAGTACGTTATCCGCTGTATTTTCGTCCTCGCAGTGACGTTGACCTTTCCTTCAGAACCAAGCTCAACACAAATATTGCCACAGACAAGAAGAACGCCGGTGCTGCTTCGCAGGGAGTTGCATAAAGACGCAAAGAGCTACTACTTTTCTATATCTTGTGTCCTTTTATTAGTAGTACAATTTTGAGGAACTGGTTCAACCTGAAAACAACCATGCATAGAAAACGACAAGTGTAAAGGCTTTACGGCAAGATAGTAGACGTGATATCGCGACCCTGAGTCGCACGCACCACGATCATGAACAACTTGCCACAAACGTTGTTGTCGTCGCTACAAAATTCCAAAGCAGACGATGCACTCGCCTCGCGCGTTACCCATCCATTTGCCACGTCCTCAGAAACGACATGCGGCCTTCTACGGGATATAATCCAAGCCACTGATCAGGTCGCGAGTTCACTTAATCAATACGGATCGACTACCTTTACTAACCCGAAACTCATATCTCTACTTCGACAACAAGCCGCAATACAACACTCTTTACATCTCGTTAGGACGTTTCTCTTCGGCAAATGTGGTTACTCACTAAAACTATCCAGCTAGTCAGAGCAAAATGTACAACAAACCGTGAACGCTCTCCGAAAACGATCAACAACTCAATACGGAGAAGACATACCACTGAATAGACCAGATCTTGTCGATTGGTGTATTTTACGATTAGAGGAGTGGGGGAAGGAAGTGGGAATGGAAACTTTTAAAGAAGAAAAGGAGGGAGGAACGCTTCTCGTTTTTGGTGGAAAGGTGCTGGTGATAGATATCGACCTGTCCATTTCTCGAACAGAGTTCAATGTTCAGGTCACTGGTGTCAAAACGACGTATGCTGCTTCCTCATCGACCTCCGAATCTTCTACCATGGATGGATCTTCGTCTTTGGATGCATACCTCAAGAATAGTTTGCAACGGTTCTTCTCAGAAGTACAGAAGCCAGAGGAAACGCGAAACCCAGTCGAAGCTGCCCGACTAAGTAAAATTGTCTTGGACGACCTTCGATACCTTGTGATGGTCGATAAACTCGCCGAAAGGAAAGGAGACGGTGGAGTGCGGTGGTTCGTCGATGTGGATCAGCTCAGCAGTGTTGTAGAAGACCTTTCGAAACGAGAAGCGCAAGCTATCGCATCGTCAGTGACGCTCAACTTTCTTGATTCTTCCAGCTCACTTTTTGTGCAGTTCGTCGGGTACATCTCTTCCAGCACTAGACATATTTCTACTTCGTTCTCATGCTCTACCTCTGCCTTACCTTTCATTCCCTTCTCTATCTTTCCTCATACATATCTCGCCTCTTCTATACCTTACTGCACTTCGCAAATTTGCAGATGTCGATACGACAGGCAACCAACCTCAGTTTGACGTTTCCCTCTCAGGGCTTCGGTCATACCTTTCCGATCGCCCCAGAGGGGCGACAATGTGCACTTTGGTTTTGTCCCAACCGACAGAGACCCACCTATTCGAACCCTCAATGTCCATGCCGAATCTCACTTACCGGCCCACCTTCCCTCTAGTACCAGATGTCTCCGATCCAGAACATGTATTTCCACAGCTGGATCTATCGGTATCTTCGCTCGACACGTCTCTGAGTGAATCCTCAGGCCGAAACATTTGGATGCTGGATTTTACAGCCGACGGAAAGTCACCCGGAGTGGTAATGAGTCAGAGTAGAATGCGGGATATAGAACTAATCATAAATCCATTGAGCAGCATGGAAACGCTTAGCTCAGTGGGTATGTTGTCTTTTGGGTCTGGGAGCTGGGTGGATCTTCTGGTACGTAACGAACGCATTTGAGGCTGTTTCGTGCTGACTTTGCAGTCAGCTCAATCCTTCCATTCCTATCTCACCCGAATGCTATACAGCGCTATATGTATGTAATTTTGTGCCCTCTTCCTCCATGAGGTTTTGATTACCTTCTACAGTCCTCCCCAACATCTCTGCATCCCCCATTACAATTACGTTTGACCGCTCCGGAAGAGCCTGGTTTCATTCTGGAAAAAGTCCCTGTCCATAGCATGAAGGAAGTTTGGGGAGTGCTCGAAGTGAGTCGAGGTATATGTGTCCATGAGCGTGTTGACCCATAATTCCGTTTAGGTTGTTAGAGAACAATGCTGGCTGAATGAAACCCTACTTTCCTGTCAGTGGATGCCAGAGGGTATCAAGATGAACCCCTCGAACGATCAAGCTACAAACGAGGCCGAGATTGACGTTACGGAAGAGCTACTACAATCAGTTTTACAAGGCTGGTTTCTTCTGTCACTTCGAGTGTCATGCATTGGCGCTCAAATATGGCTACTTTTTTTTGTTTAGGTACACTAACCCCGCGGAAAATTCCCGTTAATGTGTTCATCCCCAGCAGTTCAAGCGATCCACTGTTCGAGTCGACCGATCTGGAATCTATCACGAAGATGCAAAAACCAAGGATTATGATGTCGTCTCCGGAGCGTCCTCCGATTTCTGGTCTTGTCGCTATCACTGTTACATACGATGAGAGTAAACCTCGAGGAGTTGGAGTCGACATAAGTGGTGCGATAGGAGCAGATCTGAGACCTGACGTTTTAGAGGAGATCTGCCGTCGAGGGGGGACATTGAGTTTACCAGGGAGGGTTTGGATTAAGTCAGTCGAGATGTAAACGACAGTATGAATGGTTATTCTCACTGTTTCTTGGGGCTAGTCTGAGTTATGACTTTCCGGTTACTTTGCAACTTGTAGTCTTTACTTTTGCTTCATGTTTGCTTTTCCTTGGGGTTCCGGTTGCTTCCGGTACTTTCGCAGCCAGCTCGGAGGCGCCTATAAATTAAGAGACTTTGGACGAAAAACTCACTATCATTCGATGTCTCAACCTCCTTGCAAAGTAATTATCGTCGGATGCGGAGTCGCCGGCCCCGTCCTCGCGCTATTGCTAAAACTCGAAGGATACCACTCCGCGATCTATGAACGATCAAAACAGAATGCCGAAGCAGGAGTTAGCTTGATGTAGGCTTTTCAAGTTTGATAGTCTCTACAGCTTCACGCGTCTTCGATATCTCCAGGTTGCAGACAAATGGTTGGCGAGTCCTTTCCCTCATTCCAGGATTAGTCGACAAGTTGCCGGGCAAAGTTCTTCAAAAGATGAAAACGTACTCTACTGTTCCGGAAGATGAAGGGCTCTTGGGTGAGGCGGACTCGGATGATTCAACCATTGGGATGGGCATTGGAGTCCGACGGCAAGAATTTCTTTATATGCTCGCAGAGTCTGCGGTCGCACAAGGTGTAGAAATTCATTGGGAACGGAAGGTGGTGGACCTTCATTGCCATGACGAGTCTGTCGATGTCGTTTTCGACGACGGACACATCGATTCAGCCAGTTTTGTAGTGGGATGTGACGGTCTTCACAGTATTGCTCGGACTTTGCTCTTTGGAAAGGAAGAAGCTTCGTTTACTGGATTGGTGCAGGTACGAGAACTTTGAGCTGCTTTTTCTTCAAATCGGGCTACTAAAAATTATCCCAGACTGGGGGTTTCTCTAGACGCCCCGAACCGTTTAGCGAGGATCCTTCAGTCGTCAACTTTCTCGGAATAGGGACACATATAATCACATATCAGATATCTGACACCCATTACAGCTGGGTCTCTGTGTCTATTACACGTTGGCAGTACTGGATAACCAAATGATCCCTTTCAGCATTACACGGAGAGAGGCGGAAATGCGGGAAACGTGGCGCAGTGTGGATAATTCCATGTTAGAGCGTTTGAGAGGAGACGAGTGTTCTCTGTGGAAGTTTGGAGCGGGGGATCTCATAAGAACCGCAGAGAGGATCGTGAAGGTACTGCTTTTATCAAGTCCTTCAAGTGTGACCTGGCACTCTTACCATGTACAGTACGGATTGTATGACCGCCCGCAACTACAGACTTGGCATCGAGGTAGGGTGGTTCTTGTCGGCGATGCAGCGCATCCGACTAGTCCTGCGAGTATCAATATCATAATACCTTTTAAGGGCGATTACTTACTATCCGTGACAGCATTTGGGTCAAGGCGCAAACCAAGCACTTGAGGATGTCTATCACCTAGTCCGCTGCTTGGTAAAGTACAATCCAAAGGCCAGCTCGCCATCCACTACCACCCTAGAGTCTGTGTTCAATGAGTACGAAGCAATTCGCATACCCAGGACCAGTGTCCTCGTTCAAAAGGCTAGAGCTGCGGGAGAAGCTCGAGTCGTCGAGGGACTAACGGATTGCTTGGGACGAAACGAGAAGACAAGGAGAATTTGGCAAAATAAACGGGAAGCTCTGCAGGATTTTGAGGAGAACAGGGCGGGTCCTTATTCAGAGGCCAGCGAAATTTGAAGCTTGAGAAAGGAGGTATTCTACTCTGATCAGGTTGGAGCGTAGCCATGGCGCGTCCAGCAGTTACTGGGCATCCCTAAAGTAATCAAACTATTGCATGCTCGCGGTATGTTTTGGGCATGATGCCGAAGAAACCTCATACAGCAATTATACAGCGATAATTCGTCCAGTCCCTGTTCCGATACGTATACAACCACCGGTGGTGATCTGGTGCCAACGAGACTACTCTTTATTCTCAGAATCCTTGTCCTCGCTCGACCGCGGCCAAAACTTTCCAGCAAATTCCTTCACAGCCCCTACGGATTCGACCACTTTCCCGCGAGGCGCTGACATGTCGGGGAGGTGTCCCCAAATGGGGTCGAGCAATTTACCTCCTGCTCTAGATCCAAGAGCACTTATTTCAGCCAGGTGGGCACCAATTACCTCAATAACCTTAGACGCCAATTCCAAGTTGCTCCACTCGGACTTGTGCTTCATGATTTCTTGAATTTTTACTTGCGCCCTTGACAAAATCTCGGACGCCTCCTCCCGATGTTCTTCTACTATGTCCTCGACTGAGTCGAAAGCTCTGTCAATGACCTGCCCAAAACCAGGGACAAACATAGCGTAGCTCTTGGCAATTCTTCGAAGGTACTCCACTGCTTCGTCCGGATGCCTTTTGACAACCGACTGCTGGGTTTGATTAATGTACTCCTTGACATTCTTAGCAGTTTCGACCGCTTGCTGTATTCCAGAGAAGTGATAGTAAGCGTAACCTGTCCAGTTTAGCATTTGTAAGCTTCCGAGGGAGGCTGCCACCTGAATGAATGAAAAGTCTTCACCTGCACCAATGACAATCCCACCGCCTGCAATACCTGCAAGCAGATGGGAGGCTATTGAGCCATAACGGAGACGAGGAGTCGACTCGGATGTGGCCACACGATGAGTGAGCCGTACGGACGAACTTGAAGGATACGACCTTCGCACCGGCCGTCTTCTGCGTGGTAGAACCCATAGCGGTACTAGTCCTATCTCTCTGAGCTGAAAGCCTAAGAACATCGTTGGGGGAACCATTGAAGGTTAAGCTTGCACGTGGTACATAATTGGGGGTGTTCACAGCTGGCAGTGAATGCTATTTGAGGTTAAAATAGTGGCCTGGAAATGTGTAGCTTCAATGTCAAAGAAAAATAAATATTGAAACCCGTGGGTCTACCACTCCGGAAAAGCGTGTCATCCTTGTGCGGGGGCCATTTAGCCCTGTCAAATAGCTGTGAGATGAGGAAATAAAATGTGATAACCGTTGAGCCTCGGACACATGGTCAGACTATACCCGGGTCTGACCTTGTATCCGAGCGTCTAGACCTGTGACAGGTCTGTTAGCGTGACGACAACAGGCGTCACAGGATGCTTCACAAGCGTCACACGTCATGAAGTGACAAGTGAGGGGCCGGTTACAGGCCTACCAAGCGCCCCCAGGCGCTCAAACCCGGCATATACCGGCAACGGTTTGAGACCGCGGTTCACCGGTTAAAAACCGAGACCGGACCGGTGTAATGATCGGTCAGATCTGTTTGTTACTCGGTTCGGTTTCAAAACCGGACCGGACCGTGAAACCGCGGTCCCAGACCGAACCGATGGCAACGCTAGTACTGGTAGCCACAATTTCTGTCGCCATCGATGATTTGTTTGAAGACAATTCTAAATGGTAGGAATAGCGCAGAAACTTTTTAAGTACAATAGACAAAGGCCTGAGGCCCTGAGTTCACCAGGACAATAGCTGGAGGCCAATTATCATGGGGTCAAGAATAAAAATCCCAACTTACCGACTTACCGTATAATTGGGTCAAAAAATCATTTGTTCTGTTTGTCATTTTAGTTCGGGATAGAGGTCGAGAGGACAGAACTCACTAATATTGACCTTGAGGATCTGGAAAACTGACGCCAGTGGGGTGAGTTTCCGCGTGGATTTCCCTAAAGCGGGCACTGCTCTCGTTGTGAACCAGCTTTGGTAAGAGTTCAATGTCCTGGCCAAGAGATTTTCACCGGGTCTCCGGCCAGTGCTAATAAATACAGGAAAGTAAATCTGTCAGCGCAGGGATTTCTCGAATGGTAGAACTTCAACGTCTTTCATGGTGTTATCATATCAATCTGTTTCGCCCATCAAGGGCGTTTAGCGCAGTGGTAGCGCGTATGCTTTGCAAATTCGAACGAATTCTCTTGGATTGCTCCTGATTCAAGAGGATTCGTTGGGATTACGTGTGTATAAGGTCCAGGGTTCAATCCCCTGAACGTCCATAATTTTTATCTGATTTGCAAGGCCCGGGGGAGAAAGAAGAATGACACCTTCGTCCTGCATTCTAATCGGACTCAGAAGGTCATAAGAGGAGGGGCATGCACGACCCAGGCCAGTGATCAAAACAGCCTGTGTACGAATAGCTGAATGGTACCTGGATAGGGCTATTCCTACTACAGAATCTACAATACAAAGGACATACGCACGTCTACAAGTCTAACAATTACAATTTACAAAGAAGGATACTGGTCTTAAAGTAGGAATAACTTAGATATGGGACAGCGTCCATAAATTGTCCTTTAATTAACTACCGTGTTTGAGCCTTTCCTCGGTTTTGGGCCACCCTTCGTCTGTTTGGAGGTACTCGGTTGTGCCGGAGCACCGTCCTTAGTCCCAGTATTCCCTGGTTTCCCTTTAGGCTTCCTTGGAGGTTTCTTCCCTCTACCCTTACCCGCCTCCTTAGATCGTTCCTCAGCCAAACGCAAATCCTCCGCCTCCAATCGAACTCGCTCCTCTTCAGCTTCCCACCATTTCAAAAAGTCTTCCTCCTGCCTCCTCTCCTGTTCTTCCCTCTGAATATCCGCAAGCGATCGTTTCTCCTTCTGGTTTGCAACCCCTTGGTCGACCTCAAGTTGTTGAATAGCGATGAATGACATCCCGGATGTAACCGTGGCGGGTTGTTGTGTAGGGGCGGACACCCAAGCTTTCGTGTTACTCGATGATGTGCGACGAGTAATCGTGGGAGTACTTTGCTTGGGTGACGCCATCTTGGCGGGCGTGAATACCGGTCCCAGGCCTGGCTTCATCGAAGGAGAAGGTCGAGGTGGCGTAGCAGGCTGTTGTTGCGATGGGCGCCAAGGAGTGCTGGGTGTCACGACAGGCAGACTTGAAGGTGCAGCGTTCCTGTTAGGAGAAACGTTCGTGGACGACGGGTTGATAGAAGACCCGCTAGAAGTGAGAGGCGGTCGTGGTGGAGTTGTCGTAATTACCCATGGCGAGCCTTCACCTCGGGGAGGGCCCGAAGGGATACCAGTAGATGGATCAAAAGAGACCTGTCGCTGCAGAGATCCAGGAGGTTGTTTGAGAAGGCTTGAACGAGATTCTCCTGACAACAGGCTAGGAGCTGCGCGATTTAAGCCCTGTGATTGTGAAGCACTTGCTTCTTGCGCAAGGAGAGCTCGCATGTCGACGCTGTGAAGGATAATGGGTCAGTGACCACTGGAGATACAGAAGGTTTAGCTACCCACCGAGGAACAGAGGATGCTTTCCAAGCAGGTGCCGAACCAGGAGATTTAGGTGCAGTCGCGGGCGGTATCGATGCGGGGCCGATATCCAAGCCATCTATATCGAATAAATCATCCCCACCGAACGGTACCTGGTTTGGTGAATGAGCCTTGAACAGTGGGCTTCGATTGGGTACAACAGTAAATTTCTGCGTCCCAGTAATCGATGGCAAGATAGAGGGCGAAGGTGGCGAGAGTTTGTTAGCTTGAGAAACCTTTCTCTCCCGGACTTTCTTCGAGGATGCAACACTCGGTACAATAACGGACGGAATATCCTCCTCATCCAACCATTCCTTCCATTTCTCCATCAGACCAGTAATATTACCACCCCCTCGGACGAACTGAGCCTTTTCCTCCTGTTTTCCTCGAACAAAGGATGAGAGTTGCTTGATGATTGTTGGAGCGAGAGCCTCCAACATTCGGTTCTCCAAGAAAGTCTCAAGATCGGCAACGATGTATCCTTGCACTGATGCAATGAGCGGCTGAATATTGTAATGAGTCGCTTCTGAAAGAATGTAACATGCATTCGAGGTGTGCAAGAATTTGAGAATCTTTTGTGACGTGAGGAGGATGAGTGGCGAGAGTAAAAGTTCGTTCTAGGACGACGAGTATAAGTCAGTACCATATCCAAATGAACCTTTGCAATCCACTTACTGCGATGGAGATAACTGCGAATAGGAACTCCAATGTATCGTCAACAGAGCTCGCGAGACCTACCGAGCTTTGTCAAAATCCGCCTTGCATAACAACAGGTGACGACTTACTCAATGGCCCAAAAAGATTCTCAGTCTCTCCACAACACATCCATCTTAAGACAAACTCCATCACCACCCACCTGACATGTCTAAGGTCAACTTTCAAGCATCTGTCCGTGCCCCATCTATCCTTTGTCCACAAGCTCTCTCCAAGGAAAGCATCGAAGAATTCTGATCTCGCTCGCAACAGAGTTGAGTGCAAGAAAACCTCCTTATGGTCAGCCAGCAGGAACACCACATCCGGCTTAATCGTGCCAGCGTTTACCAACAAACCATTCTGTGCCTCATGATAGATATTCGCCATATCCCTCTTCAAGGTAGGTACGACCGGTCGTTTTACAACGCTCTCCATAGCCCGCGACATCTCTGGTAAATCGAGAAGTCGACCAAGCACCTGTAGCTCCGCTTTGATCTGCAAGCCTAATGCCGGGTTTACGTTGAGCTCTGGTAAAATCCCAGGAGTCTTGTCGCCCTTCTGAGCGGCAGTAAATCCTACAGGAGAAATACGTGGATCCCAAGCGGAGATCAGGTTGTCAGTGTACAGGTACTCTAGAAGCACCAGGACAGTCAAAGGGTGGAACCCTGTGAGCTCCATGGCCTGCGAACTGCTACCATGTTCAGTCCTATAGACTTTCGGAGATGATATAGTCCGAATGGTATGGTCTGTGTCCTTGATTGACGTTGAAAAGGAAAGAATGGAGCTTAGTACTTTAGATCGGGCGGCAAGTACTAGCCTATGAGCAGGGAACTGTACGAGCCCCCGGAGGAAAGAGGCTTTCCCTTTCCCTTTCTTCGCTCGGAGAGGTTTGGTCAAGGGGACAGAGACGACGATATCCGCTCCATATGGTAAAGTATCCCCAAAGAAACCATCTGTCTCGCATCGTGTATCAGCGAGATTGACGAGAAGAGTGCACACCTGAACCAATGAGTCCACATCCCTGGCGACTTCTCCATCTTCATCCAAATCACCCTCATCGTCTCGTTCTTCTTTACGTTCAACCTCAGTTTGAGAGTCACTTTTGTCAAGCTCGGCAGAGGAAGGCCCGGTGACTGCCTTAAGTTCCGCCTGAGGCTCAACAGAGAAAAAGCTGAACGATTCAGGATGATCAACACGTTCCCTTTCGAGTGGCGACACAACCGTTTTCTTCCACATCCACGGTCTCATAGCGGCCATATCCTCCGCCAAATCCCAGCCCTTCAGATCGTCCTCCTTTGCAGCAGCGCCTTCCTCTTCTGCAAGAGTGACCTTCTGAACCTTCCCTTTCAATCGAGCGACGTCGAGCCGTGGATGTTCGATACCCGGGACGGTAGCATCAACCCTGATAGCACCAAAAGCACCAGTGCAACTTGCACACACACTAACAACGCGCTGCAAAAATGGGACCCTGCTAAACTTGTTCGACTTTCCCCCTCCGCCGGTGCTACTACTCGCCTTTGAAGCTCTGATTAAGCTACTCAAGGTGGACTGGTCCGAAGGTGAGATAGATAAGCCAGAAGACATGGCGCTTGTGGACGAGGCACCGGTATTGACAGACCTAGAACGGACATAGACGTGTCCAGAGACAGTGCAGACCACCAATGAACCGTCAGAGCCTATGGCAACATCCTTCAAAGAACATTGGAAAAACGCCAATAACAAGCAAGAATCAAGAAAAGCGAACCTTCACTGCGCCGATCAAACCTCTCTTCAACGCCCATACCCTTTGAGGTTTGAACAGCTTGCTCATGACCAACGATCCACTATTCCCCGAGGTGCTCTCAGAATCGAACATGTCCGATACCAAACTAGTGCTTGATCCAAAAATCCCAATGGGCGGAACACCTGGTGCACCGAAAATAAAAACCTCCCCACCCTCAGACACACACGCAAAATTGACCATAGAAGGAGTATTGACGGCTTCAGACTGCATCAGAGACGATAAACCTGTCGACGAAGGACTAGATGACGCCGTCACATGAGACGTATGCGCACTCGATGAGGTCAGATTGGACGCAGAGAACGGGGGTGGAGTGTCATCAGAGCACACAATCTTCGTTATACGCGTGGATCGCATCGCTTGGGGAGGCCTGTATGCCATCATTGGGGATGGGAATGTATGCGTTGGGAAGCTGTTGTTCGAGCATTGGTGATGCATCCAACGCAAGAATAACGAGAATACACGTACTTGATACGCGCAACCCGGTCTCCCCAGACGATAAGTACATCGCCTGCACCTGAGGTTCCACCAAGTAGACATGCCATAGCGCTTTCCATCATCGCGATTTGAGTGACCGGCTTCGTGATCTTTGTAACTTTACGTGGTAACACCTATGCAGGTGATGAGACGACGTAGCCTCATATAGCCCGGAACTCACTTGAATCTGAGAGCCAGTTCCGACTCTATCATATCCAAGCTGACCACCATTCAAACCCCACGTATAAACATTGCCTTCACCAGTACCATCCCACTTAACCCAGCAAGCACTAGCTCCTTTGCATGCCGCAATACCAATCGCCGACTCCTTCTTCAACGCCCCATACACTCGACGTGGACTAAGCTGAATCTGTTCGCCTGCTCCGCTCGTTGTGGTCGCCGGAGGTTCCATTTCACCCTCGCCAGATCCGACGACATAACCCAACTGCGCAAACCGATTCAAACCCCACGAAAACACCTCTCCGTTGTCTGTGAGCGCGAGAGTGTGGTCCTGACCGAGTGCAACAGAAATGACTTTGGATCGACTAACGTTGGGAATCCCATAATTCTGGGAACTCGCGGAGAGCTTACCTCGCTCCCGAGTAGAACCCACCCGGGTTGAAGGCTGCGTTGAAGCAGAGGCAGTTTGGGCAATAGATACGGGTTTCAGCGTGTATTGAGTGTGCTGCGTATTGCCTAATCGACCGCCAGATCCAAAACCACACAACGAGAGAGTATTGGTCGAGGTCGTGTTTCCCGATGGAGAAGAAGAAATGACAGCTATCGGGTGGGCATGATTAACAAGAAGACCCGATAGATAGCTCCAATTGAGGAACACAAACCTGTGTGCAGCTTTCCCATTTTAATCTGCATTGACTTGACCCTCGCAAACCTGACTTGTACATCAATAACGTCGTGTGCTAGCTCCGTTCTGGGAGGATAGACTGGATCAGGAAAAGCACGGTCCGATGAATCACCATGGGCGAGTAAAGCGTTTCTGGTTTGATAAGAAATTTCAGTGAGCAGGGTTGGTCGGTGTGACAAGGTTCCACGGACCTGTTCACACCCCATGTGAAAAGTTCTCCCCCTTCTCCGTTGAATGATAGTGAGCTAGGGTCAGGTTTCGTTCCTTCAACTGTTGAATTATAGAGATCGATCGCAGTAAATCCCTCTAAATCCTTGATAGATGGGTCAGTCGTAGGATGTTGAAGCAGTAGTAGACTGTAAATGAGACCCATATCAACTGTCGGAAAGCATGGGGGGCGAGATTGGGGTTACTTACACGACCGCCAGATTACCAACATACATCGCTCGATGTAAAGGAGTCCACTGACTCTCCCCATCCAACGCATTGACATTGATCCCCGGACATTTCAACAGCAGACGCACGTACTCGACACTCGAAGCCTCCACCAAAGCACTGGCAAGATGCAGTACAGTTCTGCCAAAACTATCCCGGGCGTTCACATCCAACGTTTCGCGTTCGGGATTGAGAGTCGAAAACCGAGTTTTCAGAGACTTGCTGGGACTTGTGGAGAGCGAGATCGGCTGGTCATCACCGGAGATGGCAGACAGCAGACGCCTAAAGGCCTGCAGGTTCCGTAGGTGAAAATGAACATGGAGCAAGCTCATGCAGCAATAGTAAGTTCAAGGTGTATCCCAGACGAAAAAAAACACTTGTGAAGTGTCTCTTCGTCAAGTACGCCTGACTTGTAAGTCTTCCAAAGGGTGAAGACTGGTGAAGGTTCCAGTAAGGGAGGAATGGTTCTCCGTCAGTCACGGTATGAGTTTCAGGGAGTCACTGTCGACGTCGCCCAATCTGGGCCCGGTCCTCAAATTTCGGGAACACGTGTGTTAGATAAGATTACCGTATACGCACGTTTAGCAAGCGCTCTGCCAGTGCGAAGTCCCAGGGTATTCTATTACGCGAAGTCCGAGGGCAACTGCTTTGCTACTCACTCAAGTCACTAGCAACGTTCATATAAGAATGGCGTTCTTAAAACGTCCAAATTCTGACCGAAACCAAGGATGGATTTCAGAGAGAAAGTGTAAAAGTATACAGTTCCTTGTATTTCCTTCAAGACTTCATCGCAGTATCCTCGTCCTTCTTCGCAAGCCCCTCGGTCTGTAGTAACTGGTCTATCTCATCTGGCCTGTATATCTTCGCCTTGGGCTGTTTTGTTTCAGGATCTAACGTCAACACTGCAAACTCGACTAAGGAAATTTAGCACAAAAAATAACAAGCAGCAGAAACAAGATTAAACTCACGTTTTTCACTTCCTAACGTCGTACTATCCATTGTCTTGCTCATCGTCTTGAGTACCAAACTGATTGCAGCCTTCACCTCAATATCGTCCTTGTATTCCTGCTTTAACAGACTCTGCGCTGTACCATTATTGGCGCCTATGCAGGTTGCTTTCCAACCGGAATAGTTTCCAGATGGATCAGAGTGGTAAAGTTGGAACCTGTGATGAGAATCATAGCCTGCATAGAGCAAGGATACACCAAATGGCCTAAGACCTGGTCAAAGGCATAAACTGTTGGAGATGGAAATAACAGCAGGTTAGACCGCATACCTCCATACTGTGTGTAGCCCTGTTTCAAGTCGCATAGCCTCTGAGTGAGGAGTTCAACTGGTATATCTTCATTATACGACAAAAGGTGCTGTTGCGCTGCTGATCGTGCATAGTTGATGAGGGAGTTGGCATCTGCTGTTAGTCCTGCAACTCCTCCAATTACATTCCTAAGGTAGTGCATCCAGCATGGTTAGATAGATAGCTGCAGGACAGATAACGGCGGGAATCAACGCACGAGTTGAGCAAATATATCTTTTCTCCGCTCCCACCATAACCACCTTCCTTTGTGTATGATAGATCCAACAGCTTGCCTGTAACCTTCTTCTCTGCGGCAAGAACTACGCCATCTTTTGCTAAGACTCCGAGGACCGTTCCTGCATGAGATATAGCCTCCATCGCATATTCAACTATCGGTAATGTCGCTTGAGCTTTGCTTGGACCTTGTGTGATTCTTTCCACTCACTCTGGTATAGGCGACCTGTGATCGGTATCAGTCTGAGATGGTCTTCGTAAAAAATAATTGACATACCTTCCGGCGAAAAGATGGTTGTACGACCTGCATGGTTCAGGCAAGTTATCGTCAGAGATCGTGCGATTGAGAATAAGAAAATTAGAGAGCTAACTGTCGTATCTTCTGGCCTGTAGTTCAGCATATCAGCAGAGTGGATATTCTGACCATACTCAGGCTTACCATTGTGAATGTAGTGTGAACAAATGTAAGGAGGAGGGAAACGCGTTCAACTTCAAGTGTACGCGTCGCCCTCGTCAGAAATTCCCACGCCCTTTCCCTGACGCTATACTAATAGCCACTTCTCGCTCGCCGGACCTTCATGCATGACTACCGTATACCCAACTTTAATGCAAAATTACAGGAAGTTACTCGTATCCTATATCTATCTATCTCTCGTATATACCGGGGAGAAAGCTGGGGGGAAAGTCTATAACTTCAACTTACTCAACCCCTCCTTCACCTGTTCCAATTGGTCCTCTGTAGAGTCCTCGATATCCAGCACGATAACATTCTCCTCCCCCTCCGGATCCTCCAAAGTCTCCAGCTGACTATTCAACATATTTGCCTTCATATAATGATTCTTCCTCTTCGTCATCCGATCCAACAACATCTCCTTCTTCCCTTTCAAGAACAAAAACACCACTGGTAAGTCCTCAGGATCTGGTGCTTCTTCACCCTCCGTCTCTTCAGTTTTGACCGTCGTCTTCTTATGGCCTCTCAACATATCCCGATAATAGCTCTTCAGCGCGGAACAAGTTACAATAACCCCTAGAAACTCCTTCTCCTGTTGATCACTCCTCTGTTCTTCAACAATCTTCACCGCTCTCGTTCGGATAAGCTCTAACCAAGGCTCTCTATCCGCATCAGTGAGTGGTATACCCGCAGACATCTTATCGATATTAGCCTTGGGGTGCATCTCATCTCCTTCGATGTACGGCAACCGATATATCTTCGACAACGACGTCGCTAGGGTAGTTTTTCCCGTTCCACTCACGCCCTAAGAAAACATGAATACATGATGATCGACGTGACATTGCAAATCCAGGGGAATCAGTGAATAATCCGAAAATTGTTTCAAGTATAATTTTATTGAACAATCTGATCATACGAAGGGAAAGGTGATATGGAAATCAGCACTCACCATAATGATGATAATAAGAAGCGGTTTCCTCTGGCTAGCCCCGGGTTCTACTGATTTTGAACTCATAGTGGTTTTCGACGTTCAAGTAGGAAGAGAAGAATGAAATCCAACAACGCAATATTATCTCGTCGATTTGTCGAAAGCGGAGGTTTCGGCAAGTGCGGCCCGACGTATTTCACCGATGACTCTTCATGGCGCACCAGGAATCGAGGACGAACTGAAAACCCACGAACTCTTCTATAATTTCCTCTCAAGGGCTAAGTTTCCCCACACCTTCTCAGGGTATCATCAACTCACCAGGGTCAGGAATCGGTAGTTATCAGATAAAGAGGTTTGGGAAGAGGCTGGCCCAATGCTTGGTGTCGCCAGAGGCCCCCGCAGTCTATCCCGAATTCATCCCGCGACGTCAGGCGGAACGTCAAAGGGACCATCATATGCATAAACTTATGAGATGAGTCAGTGGAATCAACGATCATGAACGACATAAAGCTTGCCTTTAAAATATGTAATGCGTATCAATCTCGCTATACCAATATACTATGCGTATGCCTAGTACAGTATGTGAGCCGATTATTTGGTCAGATTCCCTTCTTTGCACTAGTTGCAGCCAGGAGAATCCCGGTGTACCTGTGATATACCCTGCAGAGGTTTTATTTAAGGAACTAATGAACACAATTGCGCACAAGTCGTTCATGATGAGCCGTACCTTTCGGCCATCTCGCGATCGCAGAACTAGGAACAGCTGAGAAGTGCGAGCTTGAGAATTTGAAAAAAAAAAAAAAAAAAAACAAGATCAGGTTGTGAGAAATTTCATTGCACTTTGTTTACTAAACAAAAGAGTGAGAGTAGTAGAGAAAAAGAGGACGGAGGTGGAGTAGCTACGGGGAAAACAGAATGTACGTCGAAAAAACATGGCAGATACTTTACAGAAAACTCCACTAGAGATACCAAACGTTAACGTCCCCCGTTATACAACACAACACCTTCTAAGGTTAGGCACAGCGTCAGGGAAAGCTACATACAACCTAGCGGTATATCAAATATCATGATAAACAAAGAGAAATGAAGAAAAAATGAAATGAGAGATTAAATGCAGAAAAGTGTGATCAAAAATACAAAACAGTCCCTTGTACTATGAATGTATGTAGTTGCAGAAAAAAAATGATTGAGAATCGGTTTGCGGTTGGGGATGGGTGGAAAGGAAACAACGAACACAGCTAAAAAAGGGGAGGGAGTGCGAATGAGGGTACGAAAACACGATAAATTTGATAGGATCAGGATAGCATTGGGAGAAAACGTAAGCGGATTGCCCGAGTAGCCCAACCCCCCGTGGAAGAGAGGAGTATGCTATAGCGAGATGGGAAGAATGGTTGATGGATGGTTGATGAATGACGAATGAAGGGACAAACTAAAATGCTGTGGGCCACGAGGGACCAATACCACAGCTAACATTCTAAAATAAATGATGGAGAGCACATTAAGCTGAGGCTAGCATACAGATAAACCAAGTTCCAGAACTAGTAAAGTTTTAAACGCAAAGCGTGCAAGACAATTATGACGGGCCACCAAGAAAGCTTTCAGACTTTCAAGGCCGCTAATTCCACCAGGGACGAAAAAGAGGGGGGTAGGTAACGAGTTGGTTCCTCGCCTCGGATTCTAAATTTGTTGTGCTTTTGTCCGAGGTATAGAAGTTGAACGGTGGAGGAGAAGGTGTGGAAGGTGTGAACAACGGAGATCTTGGGGCCGAGACAGTGGGGTTACTGTGATGGGTAGAATTATAACATGTCGATATGACGAATGTTGTGGATTAACTTTACATTAGTTGTTGATTGGATTCGGCCGCGCCGACGGATGGCAGCATTTTCTTCATGAGAACGTTTCTGACGGTGAGGAGGTAGGCGGAGGCGGAGCAGGGGTAGAAGATGCGACACCTGTCGGTATTGTCGGCTGGCTGAAGTCGATCGAGTTGTAAGCAGGTGGTGGACAATCAACAACTCCCAATAGAGATTCTCGTCCATGGCTGGTGGATGCGTGAGGACCAGGCCAATCCGTAGAAGATAGCCATTCAGCAAGGTCACCAAATGAACGCTTCGGATAATGTGTAAAACGCGGACTATGTCTATCCGTTGTGGGGGTGGGGGGAAGCGTACGGTTAGCATATTGCGAGGGCCTCTTGTCCCTGTATCGACTGTTGAGCGGCCGACCGGAGCTTTGACTATGTCTCAGCGGTGGATGGACGGGTCCAGGGCCATCAACAGGACTTGTTGGGGGAGGGAGGGGCAACGTTCTGAGCGGTGATGAGACCAGGAAAGTGGCATCATAGGATGGGCGCCTGTAATCCGAAGCTGACGACACTGTACTCTCCACAGGGCTAGATAAACTAGGATCCGCTGTACGAGGTCGTGGAGTTGACTGGGATCTATGAGACGATGGGGGCCTGGGGAGCTCTCTAAATCTTCGGGAGTGGCCAGAGGATAGCCCGGGCGCAATGGGACTCGGTAGGCAGCTAGAATTAGCCGAGGTTGCGTACTGCGCAGGTATCTTGGGAACGGGAGGTACGTTGAATTCGTTGTAAAACAAGGGATCCAAATAAGTGTGCGAGGGGGCAGACGAAGTTGTTAAAGGATAAAACACTGATTCCGCAGAGGGACTCGGAGCTCGAGATGGGGGCCGTGACGATGTCGCGACTTGTACTCCGACGGCCTCCTCTTCAGTTTCTTGTTCAGGATCTTCAACTTCCGGCCTCTCGGGTTCGCTGTCACTACTCTCTTCGTCACTCTCAAAGTCCGACAGGGAATACTCGGAACTAGTTCGTAGAGAGGGATATAGCGGCTTTCCGAACATAATCTTCGCCATCTGTCTGGCAGAGGTAGGGGTGTTGGGCGCCTGTGAAACGGTTGAAATACGTTTTGAAAACATTGGTTCGCCGTATAAGATTTTTCTCCACTGTAAAGCGGAAGTTGAGGCGACGGAAGCCGATCTCGGGGACAGCGATGAGCCACTGATTGACTGGCGTGGGTCTGTGGGTGAGGAGCTAGATTCTCCTTCCGAATTTCGTAAATTTGTCCACTCTTGTGAGTCTGTTACGAGTAGTAGAGCAGAAACCAGCACGTAGTCGAGGAGTAGAAGGGAAACGCCCCGGTGGACAGCCATTGGGCGAGTGTCGTATTTATCGTGAAGAGTCTCGAAGATTTTCAGCTTTGGAGTCACGGAGTCCCCTGCCGGTTCCAGTATGGCGATGGGACCCTTAGCTGAAGCAGCGACACACTGAAAGATGGAATGTGATTAAAGAGTAGTATTGAGACAGCGATCAAGACCACTCACCCAAAATGAGGAACCCACTGCCTTCCACTTTAAAGGATGAGAGTATCCAGGGATATGGAACTTTCGCGGGGAGCTACGGGCGAAAAAAAATTGGAAACTGAGCCAACCACTTATAGAACGACGTACTATAACACGGTCGGGGGTGATAAGAATGAATCGGCACTCTTCCAGCGACCACTTCTCAGCTGAACCTGAACCTCTTCAGTGGCCTTTCCCTTCCCCTTGTTCTTGTGAGCGTGTTTTGGCCACTTTATGGACGCAGCCTTGAAACTTGTGCCCCATTCGTCAGATCTTGAGACTTCTGTAAGTGTTGCCTCTGTTTTTATGTGGTAGAGAGGGAAAGACGTTATTTCATCTTGAACAGTCGAGTCGAGGAAGGAAAGGGAAGAGAGGGTGATGTTCAGCAAAGGGGCCTTGGACTGAGCCGACATGTCATCTGTGATATCAAGACGACGAAAGAGAGCGGTGGGAATGAGTGAGGAGCGAGAAGCTCTTGCCTCCGAGCGATAAGATTGGAGGAAAGGGTTATGAGAGCGGGAACGTCGAAGAGAATCAGTCCCGGGACCTTCAGACGAGGAGCTGGAAATCCTTGTCATGGTGGGGAAATGAGGGGGAGCAATGAGGACATGGCGCTCGCCGCTTCGCCGCTCAATCTAACTGGGTATTGCTGAGGTAAGAACCAGGACCCGTTTGATGGTTATTACCGTATTGACTGACTGATGCCGACATGTGCACCAAGCAAGAATCCATCAGATGACAGATCTCTGAATCTGGAATAGAAACGCAGAATAACTCCATAGAATTCTATAGAAATCTAGCCGTACTTTACGGTATCAAAGTGGCCAGTCCGTTAAGTATTCCCGGCGATGCTACTCGACAAATATTGCTCGTTTTGAGGTATTCATGCATAGGAGACCTTCTGAAGTCCCTGGGGGAAAGATCCAGTAGCGTATGAGCTCGCTTGATCCATCGGTAGCGACTACCATCGGAGTCGGACGTCGGAGGATGTCAGTGCGAGGAAAATCTAAATAATTTTCCCCCACGCTCAACCATACAAGACCAAACAAAACCTTTGCAACTCGACCATCATCACCACAGAGCGCGACAATGTCTACAGACGCGACTGCTCCTACTACTGAACCGTATGTTCATTCTTTTCTTAATTTTTTGGACTTTTCAGACTTTTATCATGTAGTAAAAATCCATCCATCGACTCCCAGACCGTAGACGCGTCGATTGAGGACAAAGGCAAAGGAAAAGCCAGGCAGACCACTGACAATGAGGACCACCCTATGGACGAAGATGATGATGATGAAGATGACGAGGACGAGGACGTGGATTCCGATGAGGAGGAAGACGATGACGACGAGGCCGAGGTTCGTACCCCTTCGGCGCGTTTGAGGCTTTCAGAGCGCGTCCAAGGTTGATTTCTCTCTAATGTGGTTTGATTCCAGGAGAATGCTCAGGGTACGGAAGTGATAGACCCCGGCCGAATCCTCAGTCGTCGTACTCGTGGAAGACAGGTCGATTACACCTCCCCGGAGGCTTTGGCCAAGGCTGGCCTAAAGAAGGAAGAGCTGGACGAGGATGAGGAGATGCAGGACTAGACGTTGTCTAGGAACGCGTCCGTCACATCACAGGCCAAAAATTCGTCCATCACGAAATTTCCTAAATCTCATTAAACCTTTTTCGTGATATCATCACCATCTTCCTTTTCCCCCGCATCTTCTATCTCGAGTTCCTTTTGACTCTTACCGACGTGCGGTTACTCTCTCTTTGCTCATTTTTTTCTACTCGAGTCATTTTGGTCCGGTTGTTTGAATGGCTTCGAATGTTGTATGTACCCTTTGTACGTTGTATCTTTGCCGTCCATTTCCTCGCTGACCTCTTGAGTCCGGAGTTCGGTGATCTCAGGAATCATGTGCCCTTTCGGTATGAGAAACAGTCAAGGTGCCTCGCACGTACCGGCTTTCAATTTGAACACCGCAATACAGTTCGCTGTTTCTTTCTCTGCCGCAGACGATGCCAGTAAACTTGGCTTCCTGACTACGAGTTGCTCAGAGTATATCGGATGCGGCGGCAACGACGTCTATGAGTATATCGCTACTGCGGAGCGAGTACTGTCAAATCTCTCTGACTTGAACATGACGATTGACGGTGATTTACCACGCGAAATGATTCGATGGAAGGCCCAATCTGCAAAGAGTTTTCACCCCGTTTAACCGTCTATATTCCTAGCTGCCACCAGGAGATCTTCTCTCACCTCGAGTCCTCGGTTATTCCCTTCTTCAAGTCTTGCGCAACTGAGGAAAAGTCCACACGTTAGTTTTAATTCTATGTTTGGCTCAGAAGATATCCTGTTTAAAAGGACCAGATTATCTGATGTATTGCTTTGATCATGATCAATTTATAGAGGATTTTCGTAAAAAGCACAAAAGCCACCCTTCCTTCTTAACCACATTCGCCACTTCTCCTGATCTTCTATCCAATTTTCGAAGGTGGGTTCTCGCAGGCTGGTGATCCCAACAAGATGTTGATGAAGAGCTCTTGGGAAAACCGTCTATAGCGGCGGCTTGTCCGACAATATTTGTTCATGAGTGCGGGGGGATCGCTCTCGCTGTCGGCAATCGGGCGGGAGCATCTTTCAATGCTCTGCTCGAGCTCTACTCGGAGTACTGCGGACCAGAGCCTGCTTATCAACCTTTGTCTCCGTAACTTGTTCTCAGAATCGGTTTCCATCTCTTTTCTGTCTGCGCGGGGTGGTCGGTGTGTATAAATATGTTTTTCCTGGCTTATATTTATTTCTCGGAACCTTATTTCCAAGACTGGTCGCTATCCTCCACTTCTTATTTCCGTTGGCGTGCGGTGTAACGATGCGACGTTCCAGGGTATGGGAACGTTTCTGAGTAACCCCCTCTTTGCACTTTTCCCGTGCAATGGTATTACCCGAAGCGTACTCTTTCTGCAAGGAATAAATGTTCTGAATGTATAGCTGCTATTCTTTTTAGCCTTGGGAATGGTCGTCAAGACCCTTGTCGATAATCGATAATCCTCCGGCGTTTACCTACTATAACGGCTTAAAACCGCTAACGGCTAATCTTGCTGGTCAATTGTCAGTCACATCATAACTGGGTCTTCACCGCTTCTCCCGTCTTTCCCCAATCTTTCCCTCTCAACACCTCGTTATTCTCTCCCCGATCGGTCCTGGCCAGTCTTACCTTTTACTTTTACATGTGGGTCGGCATCATCTCAAAACTTCCGGGTTCGGGTCACCAACACCATCGTATAATGTCTCCTGTCGTTTCCTGATAATGCGCACATTGACCTTCTCATGAGGCAGCTGGTGGGGTATCCTTTCCTCTCTTCTTTTTCTCACAATCATGTTCCTAGGCGTTCTCAAGAGCCAGATATCGGATCCGGTGGTGACGGATCCAGCGACATTAATGTCCACCTGCCTAGTGCTAAACTCCCTTAGCCCTCCTCGGACTAGGCTTCATTCGGAGAACGCCCGACTTCCATCTATACAAACCAGGTCTTTGCGGATTCACAGTTTCTTTTCTCGTAGTTCCTAGTAAGTGAACCCTGTTTTTTTTTATTTGCGTGGGGCACCTGAAATAATTATTACGGTTTGGAGTGGCAACCAACACCGTTTGTGCCGAAATCAACAATTAGAGGTTTTCCCGATTGCGGGATTACTGGAAAAGAGCAGAATTATAATCAACGGGACCAGTGGGTATTTGAACCCCGCGTCAAGGTCTTCAATAATGTTGATGACTGTAGCATCCGAGCCGTAGTTACTAGGTCATGGACTCGAAAATCAATCGTATAGGTCGGGACGCTAGAAGCTCCGTCAAAGTTTATGTCGCCATGCTGACTGCGGGCAGGTACTCTGGCTTGTGTTTAAATTTGAACAGTCACAGTGAGGTCAAGCCTCACCATCTGGCTTCATATAGCACTTCCCATCTGGTCCTGGGTCGGAAGGTTCAAGCATGTGAATAAAAAGGTACATTTGCATCACACACGATTCCCATAATTTGGTGGCGGCAGACGCGTCCTGCACACTGTGACTACTCCTGACTGCGACATGCCGGTTGACCTCAGCTGACACTTTGGCCAGACTGGCATCCTGGTACATATACATTTCGAGTTTATGCTCAATGCTCCACATGGATTTCTCCCCAGAACACATGGTCTCTCCCCTTCCCCGACTTTTTTGTTTAATTTCATCTGTCCCGCCGTCAGACCCGTTAACGTTTTGTTTGTGGCGCCCATACGTTATCTGGGACGGGGATCCCGCCGACGCCCACGAAAGGTATGATATCAATTACTTTACCTATCTATCTGGATGACAATCCCGGATTTTCTGCGATTCTAAACATGAACATTGCCTCTAGGTACTCACCTTCCACCCATCAAATGATCTATCAGGATTTTCAGGAGGCCCAGTGACCGGTTCGGATACTGTGATGAAGCTATACTTCCGCTCGGAGTTTTCCCCGACGAGGCTGGAGTTATCAAGTGGAGGGTCAGTCTAGGGTCGGTCACCCCCAACTTCAAGCGGATTTTTCGGAAACATTTCTTCTCTTTCCGTCCTCCGTTCATAAAAACCTTGCGTTATCACCGAGACAGGCGATGGTACAATTCCTCCGCGTACTTAGTTGTTCGCCACGTTGTTGCAGGGGCGCCCACTGTCGTCAAGTTTCAAATCCGACCTGTTGGCTCCGGGCCCTCAGTACGTACCTCTATACATTGTATGCGATGGCGCCCACTCGGATTCACTGGAATGAAAACTACGTATGAGCCCTTGTTGACTACTCACCCCGAGTCAGTCTGAAAGCGCTTGCCGCTGGGACTGTCGCGAGATAAGGGATTGACGTGGCGCAGAAGATCTAGGTCACTGTCGGGACGTTTCTGCGCCGTCGGGGGGTTAGGGAGGAAGAGGGGGCCCTTACAATCGATTCCGACTATCACTCGAAATCCGGATCCCGGGGGTACATCGACAGTATCTCTACTTAGGAAGTGCTATATCAATCATATTAATTGTGCTCAAACACAGGCTGAAGAGACGCAAGCTTTTATTAATCCCTTCTAGGACCGGAAAATCTCGATGCCAATCACTCTACGGACATGTTCGTTATCCCTGTAATTTAGATTCCTGCGACTCGTACTATAACCCCAGCTACCCATTATCCGGACGTTCCAAGACCATTGAGCTAGCCTGTTTAGGATGATCCCAGCCGCCTCTGTACTAAGGGAGGATATCAATCAAACTAGTCAGGTTTCACCGACTATTGCAATTAGTACTTTAGCGTCCTTTGATTATAAAACGATCAAGGAAGAGGTCTGAGGCCATGATACAGATCGTACGTATTCGTACCTCCAGTCGGGCTGAACGGCTGAATGGCAACAGCTCACTGAATCATTCAGACTCCAATTTTGATTTTGATTCTTGGAAATGAAATGCATCCAGGTAACATCAGCGGTGTGCCTGAGGCTTCTAGCCACTGCATTCTACCGCTTTGGAAATTACATAGCTTCCCACATTATTTCTAGGATAGTCGCCGATTGAAGAAAACCAAGTCGTCACGCGTACGGACGCTTAGCGAGATGCCGAACTCAAAGACTTACCTTCAAAGGCCGTGGAATAATTGACGGGATTATCGATGCCTTTTCCACCTAGCTTCCAAAGGAAACCTTTGATATTTTATGGGTATTTTTTGGTGGGCAGAAATATAAAACCGTGTACACCACCATCTTTCCCTGCCGTGGTCACACCCTACTATGGGGGACGTAAAGTCAAACTAGAATACTAGTTCAAAATATCTTGAACTTGAGCGATACTAACCTTTTGTCTACGTACGATAATGACTCTGTCTTCAGGACTGTGATCACGGTCGTGATATCATCGTGGTTCCCAAGCTAAGGGCGCGATGAGTGTCATTTTCATCTAACAGTATCACCTTCCAATTTTCCTCACGACTGCTCTCCGAGTCAGTCATCTTCTGCATACACTATTTTCACTGGAAGTTCATTGTGCTTCGGGTGAGTCGATCTTCGTTGAAGGCAAGATGTCATGAAGGTCTCCATCCACCCCCCGAGTCAATTAGAACCCTTGCGGGTCATACAAACTTCAATCTCTAGTATCGATCATCCTTCAAGACTTCCTCCGCGGAGCGCATAGGTAACTGACTCGAACCTCGAGCTCGGAGCAATAAGAAGAGCGACCAAGAAGCTCACAACGACGCGACGTCAATCAAACCTGACCTCTCATAACGACTCTTGAGATCTCTGGTTCCTTCACAACGATGGTCATTGCTGTGTTTTTGGCAAATTTTAGGTGGACACCGAAGCTGTCTCCGAGTACCCCCCCCCCCAGTCAACCACTGGATGACTGTACACACCATCCTGTACACCACCGTGTATTCCCAGTCTTCATAAGTCCATAAGGATGTACATTAGTTAATCAGGGTCTTCCATCTCAATTTGAGGGTTCTGGCAATAAACTCTGGACTCGTCGACATTGTCACCGACAAGGATCTGAGACCCAGAGTCCTAACACACCCCCGTACAAAGTCAAAAGCCATACGCATCACGGCCGCCAGAACAATTGAGCAGGTCAACGTTCAACCCTCCCTGCAGACGGAGGTTGCAGGCTGATCGGATCGTAATAATTTTGGCGGTGACCGGTCCAGTTGCCAGCACCGGTGAAGTCTGAGCCAAATTGCAATCCCAGAAGTACTATTTTTGGCCCAGTCAAAAAAAATGTCGTTATGATAGTAAAGCTCCGTCAAAATTGACTTGCTCACGGTAAAGCTTGGTGGAACTACAGTTTACAGCCAAGTAAAAAAATTCTAGACGTGTAGTTTGTTCGCACCGTTTATAGTAGACAACCTCCATAAGTATAAGGTTCTGTCGTGAATGGAACAGTTTGCTCTCCGAATCAGGCTACACTTTCTGTTCTGTAAACAAAGGCGCTACGGAGCAAAATTTGAAAAAAAAAAAAAAAACAACAAACAAAACAAAACAAAACGCGTCTAAAATTATTTGCTTTGCCTGTACTTATGTTCAAGTTTGGTTTTCCCGAGTTCTAGATTTTGGAGGGAATTTGAGTGATGCCAGTAGAATTCCGCGAGAGGTATTTGAAAATGGCGGAGAATCAAAAAAAATGTGACACAGCCAGCAATGCTTTTGAACCACGCTCGAGATCTGGATGACGACTGACAGTCATGACACTCGTTGAGTTGGTCGTCGCCACTTGTTGCTGTATATTCGTCCACCGCCACCACGTCGTGTCCTTACAACCCCAGAATCAAGTTTTGGTAGAGAAATTACCGCTGTTTCTCTTTTTTTTGAAGGCTGTCGTGGGATGAAAGCCGCCTTTTTGGGCCATGATACTTATGCCATATCCAGAAAAATTGTTGAAGCACAGTGGCTAGCAATCCACCTGTGGCCAGCTTTCCAATTTGTCTAATCTAGGTGCCTTTTCATTCCAGGGCCAACAATATTACCACTGTCTATTTGCCGATGTGAAAGACGTCCTGAAGGATTTCGATCATGCCAATTTCGAAGCTCTTCCCTCCGCCAGACTGAGTATCACAGAATACGACTGCATGACCTTGCAATCCCGGTCATAAAAGTTCCGAACCCGCAACCTGATCTAAAGCAGAAGACAACAGAGGATAAGATAACGTCGTTTGTCAAACAGGCTGATCTGGTATGCATTGTGGATAATAATACAACTTTGGAATACGGTTACCACAATAACTGAAATACATACAGGCTTTGTATCATCAAACCAAAGAGGGAACGATAAAGAGAATGTTATACCCAAAAGAACGACGAGAGAGTGAAAGACGAAAAGATAGAAAAAAACAACAATAACATACGGATCTGCTAGGTCGCCTCCCTAGCACCACCATCGCAGGGCTATTCAAACGAACCAAACACCTATCTCTCTTTATCGCCACCGCCAAGAAAAGAGGCACCTCTACTTCTCCCCATAACGCTCTTGCTCCTATGTTGAATCTCAGGTGAGTCACCTTCCCCATTTCGCGCGTTACGGCCCGTACTTCTTCCTCTCCTCTTCCTCCCACTTAAACTCGGCGTTCGACGACTATCGCTGATCAATTTCCGAAGAAGTTTCTGTGCCAACAACGCTTCTTCGACCGGCATCTCATGTGGCGATGAGGGGATTCCCGTTGAAGTGCTGGCTAGAGCATTCCTCATTCTGGGAGTAGACCCGGACGGCAGGAACGTTTCTTCCCTTACATTGGGTGTACTAAACGACCTTGGTAAGCCAGGTCGATAGTTTCTTACGGTGATTATAGAATCGGAAGTAGAAGGAGGGGTAGGAAGAGGAGGTACGAGTGTTGGTATCGGCACTGACTGCAGATTTTTCTTCGAGCTGAATCGGTTCATCGAACGACCGGTCCTGTTTTCACTAGTAGCAGCGACTGGAAGAGGGAGAACAGAAGGAGCATGTGGAGGGGAAGGGGAAGGAGCGGGCAACACCAATCTCCCCCATGCTGACATTCTCGTTGGGGTCTGTGACTGCTCAAGGTCCTGCTTCAATTCACCCACCCCAAACCTAGTAACCCCTCGATCTTTGACATTACTCACGAACGTTACCGCACCTCTCGGTGGAGCAGCAAAAGGGTCGGGGTCCGATAACCACGATGAATTGGCCTCAAGTCCGGTGTCTAGACAGACCGGTGACTTCTGAGGAGTTCGTTTAGGAGGAGTGATTGTTGCGGTGCTCGACCTAGCAGATGTAGGCTTCAGACCTAGCTCTAAAGCCTCCAGCTCCCATCGGTCTAAAGGTGAAAATTCCTGCCTCGATTTCTCCTGACCCTCGGTCAACCTTTCGAATCCGTCTGCCCTTCTGAGTGACCCCTGACTTGTACTTTTATTGTGGCTAGCGTGTCCCCCACCTCCAAGATGGAAGATATCGCTCCATCTCCCAGTTAAACTTCTTGAAAAAAAGGCCGAGAGTGCAGACGTGCTTCTCGTCTTTCCGCCTGGCGTACCCTCCTCACTTCCCATTCCTCCTTCAATCCCAGTTCTGTCCGCGATTGTCCAAGGACGACGCGGTTGGCGTCGACGCGGGGAAGGTGTAGGAAGGGAATCAGTTCTAGGTCTGGGAAAAGGAGGGAGGTCCTTCTCAACATCGACTCCCTCCCGTACATCCACCGTGGCAATAGGTGCGATCAGATGGTTCTTACGAGTGGCAGGAGTAGGTGAAGGCGGTATAGCGTATCTGTCCTCGTCTTCATTATCTTGGAACAAGCGTGGATTGATCCTCATCGACAATGATGCCACGCCAGGCGACTCGAAAGATGATGAACGCGAGTGAGTGCTCCGAGTAAAAGTCGTGGTTTGTCTTTCTATAAGGATTCGGATGTGATTCGCCAGCGATGGTGGTGTCCGGGACAAACCGCCTGTCGATGGTGGTGTTTGTGTATCGTCTCTCGTCAAGGGAGGAGTAACAGGGAATTCACCCAAGCACACAGATATATTGGTTGACCGCGTAGGCGGTGTGGCGCTACGCCTGTCCCGAGAAAGTAAGGAAGATGTCGAAAATTGACGTTCCTCCGCTTCCCGCTGTCGTTGTTTATGAACAACCGACCCAGGAGCTTCCTCATCCTCCAAAACATTTACCTGTTTATCAGAGTAATGTTTTTGGGGTGTTCCTGGGATCCATGGTGATACATGCGGTGTTTTGTCTGACGTACATGGCGAAGGTGATCTTGAATGGCCGGGCGCTAGCTCCAAAATGGATTTAGCAATCAGGTTGCTTGAGCTGACGGTAGGCATAGTGTCCTTGCCGATGGAGGCGCATTTTCTCGGTTCAGGACGAACCGGACTCAATTGCAGAGAGTGAGAATGATTACTGGGAGCATACATGGTCAGGGTATGAGGATGTCGAGACCGTGTTGGCATTGTTAAGAATGTGAACACTAACGAAGAACGGCATTTAGTGTACGAGAAGACGGGGGAATATATGAAAGGAACATACATAACAAACTATTCATAATACATCCAACCGCAACGATTAGGGTAAGGTTGGCTATAAATCTCGTCACAGCCAAGGTTGAATCGGTGGCCTCGGGTATGACAGATTCAAATCCGAACATCTTGTGATCATCTTAATAAGATAAATGTAGGATTGGAGGATTTGAGTGTTATTAGACATAAATTGAACGGGCCAAAGGGGGGAACATACCATTCTTGTTCAAATTAGAACCCGACATATCTGAATTCATTTCTGATCGCCTCGAAGAAGTTAAGGCGTGGTGGCACACTTCGAAGACCTGCGATGATAGTGCGCTGATTTGGGCGACCAGCAGGTAGACCCAGAAGGAGAGCTTGCGTGAAGTATGAGGTAGTGAGAGGGTTGATGTAACAGAGCGTGCCGGTGACGATGGCATTCTCTGGTGAGGAAATAGAATTCTCGGAGGCGTGGTGCTAACGGTCCGAGATCGAACACGCGTGGGAGTAGAGGGCGGTGTTCTAGGTTCGTTCGCCTGACTAGAGCGAGTCCTCGTACGAACGGGAAAGTCGATACTATGGCAGCGCAATGGCCGAGAACTCGTGCAGGTATGGGTCGGGCTTGGAAGAGTGATTGTTACTGGTGATGGAATGTTATCGAGAGAGTACGATTTCTTGCATGATCCACGAGGGGACATGGTTGAGGTGGAGGGATCAGTTGCGTGGATCTCCCCTTGTCTATCGTTCGGGAATATTACGGTGACAAAACGAGGTGTCCGAGAGGAAGTCGAGGAGGGTTGAACAAGAATAATGTAGACGATAAGAGGAAGCGCTGCAGTTGAGAAAAAAAGGTAAAAAAGAGGCGATAAGACTGGAGCTACGAGTCCGGTGCGGCTCGAAAGGAACATTAGTATCGTGCCTAGGATTGTGTTTAGCATATACGGCGGTTATCCATGCACCATGCACCCATGGATATTACTAACCACATAACAGTAACGTCGACAGGGAGCCAATGTAAGAGTTAAGAGCGACTCTCGAGACGACTTCCGACTTCACGGTCGATGATACGAGATACATCACACTGCAGCTCACTGTCCACGGGCAGTTTAGCGGTTCAGTAGTATATAACAAGTTTTCACCACTCACTGGCCACGACGAGGACAGTCCTACTTGTTTGTACAGCGATCCCAAAGGAATATTTGAGGTCGAGAAGCCCTAAGAGTCCTGACAAGGTAGACAAAATAGCTAGCGTAGAGATCAAGGCATAGCACAGAGGCGCGTCGCGACGTGTTTCAATGGTATCGGCTCTACCCTTCGCAATGTAGGCGATGAAGACGAGGAGAAGAGATAGGAAGGGAGCGGCAAGGGGAAGTGCGATGCTGAGGATATAGAGGGCATAAGACATGTCTAAGTCTTGAATCGAGCTTGAAGCTTAGCAGGTCCATTTTGTAGAAGCTTAGGAAGTACGCTATTTCCCGATTTGGGAAGCCCGTCGAATTGCCGTCGAGTTGCCTTTTTTAGATTTAGGTCACATGTCAACAAGGGTACTTCGTGCCACGTCAGAACTTCCCTCTTCTTCACGAACAACCACGTAGCTCGTCCTGCTCACCGCAGTACCCCCCTTCTCGCCCTCTTCCCCGCCATCGTAGTAACCGTCCTTGACCTTCCTTTGCCCGTCTTTTAATCTCCTATTGACAACCTTTCGACCAAATATCATTATGTCCACAGATTTTAAATCAGAATCTTCTTCTCTTGCAGGTCCTTCAAGGAAGCGTCCTCGTTCTGAAGTTTCCTCGGAAGAGCGAAAGGAAGCAAGGGCACACAGAAACAGAATCGCTGCTCAGAACTCTCGAGACCGTAGAAAGGCTCAATTCGCCTATCTCGAGCGTAGAGTAGCTGAGCTGGAAGACGAAAACAAGCGTCTTCGAGCGGGCCTACCACCAGCCGACCCACAGCAGGATGCCAAGGACAGGGAGAACCAGGAACTTAGAGCCCGGATAGCAACGCTCGAGCGAGGTCTCGAAGCTGTCGTCAAGGCCTTCGCTGTCCAAGGGCTTCCTTCCTCCGTCCCTCCTACTGACGTCTCTCCCGCCGTAAAATCCTCGGAAACTCCTCCATCTTATTCCGCCGAAACTCCCACTCCCGTCCTTACCCCCTCATCATCAACTTCAATATCACCGCCCTCTAGCACCGGCTCTCCTGCGCCGGAATCTTTACCCATCTCCCCTGCTCCTTCTCACGCTTCCCTCGACTTCTCCTTCACCTCTTCCGTATCGTCAGCCTCGCCTCTTCCCTCTTCCTCTCCAGAGTCGGAGCCAGAGTCCACTCGCCACCTAGCACGGGTGGCGACCACGCGGGTAACTCCCCCTCGCGTGTCCCTGCAGCGGGTGAACTCAAACTCTACTCCCCTTACATCCACGATACCGAAGTCGACGATACTGTCTCCGATCTCCCAATGCCACCCATGGACACCGTCGATGATGCGGCAATGGAAACTCTCTTCCATGAGATCCTCTACAGCCACTCTCGTTCACCCTCACCCGAACCTTCCGACTCAGGTGCAGGGCCAATCAAGACAGAGAGTATACAAGCTGTTGATTTACTCCAGACTACCGGACAAACTCAAGGGAGCCAGGAGACGCAGACGTCCGCTGGTAACTCAGCGGCGCAAGTGAGCGTGAGCTCAATCGAGGGAGTGAAGTCGGAGGGTAGCAGCGAGGAGGGTGCGGAGACCAAGTTGAGTAGTCTGGGTATGGATTTGGATCATTTGAGTATGATGAACGGCAGTGGATTTGGTTTCGGACTGGACATGGATATGTTGAACGAGTCTGGATTGTTAGAAGAAAACGCTACGATAGAGTCTTCCTCCGGTGGATTCACGGCGACGTGGTTGGATGATTACACCTCTAGTTTGCTGGAGAGCTTTGTGCCTCCAACACAAACGACTCTCGAATCAGATAGCAGCGCCACATCACCAGATGTGACCGCGTCTTCTTGGGAGTCTCTTGAGGCTTCCTTGAGCGTGGGTGTGGGGGTGTTTTGAGCGCGCATTTGGTTTGTATGAGTATCGTGGATTTGAGGTGGACCACGCACGCCGGTCGATGATGGTGGATGGTCAAAATTTGGACACTCAGCGCTTTTCTTTTCTTTTGGAGTTATCATTATTCCCTTTCCGTTCTCAGTTCGATTATTCTTTGGATTTATCCGGTTCTCTGACCTTGTACCAAAATTCTCTCGTCGTAGAGTCAAACTCCCCATCTCTATATCTTACATCATCTTTCTATTCTCTGTCCTCTCTCTCTCTCTCTCCATATCTCTCCATATATATTTTGCTACCAGTGGCACAACCGCTTATTCTCGGCCTCTTACCTACCTCCCTTCACCTACTTACACCTTGGTCCGCCTGGGCTAGGTCTCCTCTTTCCTGTCTCTTCCCTGCCTAGCAAGCCTCGATCGATTTGCTCCTGCCTATCGGCGGTGAGCGCTCGGGAACTTTGCTAGAAACGGGCGGTTTGACGGTAGTGGTGTCCTGCCAGCGCCCTTGGATCCCTCAGACTTCTTACCTACTTACACCTGGGTTATGTAGAGAAATTAAGTTGTTTATCTACTGGCGTCACATTTCTCAGTGTGAACTGTAAGGGAGTGTGGATACCGTAGGGTCATGAGCTTGTTTACGTTGACTCCTTCCATCACAAGTTGAGCCTTCATAGTGTTGGCCAAGTATTACACGTCATTTCAGTCTTGTTGAAGTTCTCCGGCAAGTCACTGTGCCATTTCGCTTTACTCCATCATGCTCAACGTGAAGTTTTCAGTTCTCGAATGTCAGATTCAGATTCTGTATCCACCTCAACCAGTTCAAGCAGCGTACTCTGCATCAGTTGTAATGACCTTCTTGCTGCCAGAGCCTCATCCGTAATATTTCCTGTCTTTCCTTCTCATCACGTCTTTTCGAAATCCGAGATAACCCAAACACTTTCGGTACTACAAAACGCAGAACGTATTCTGGAGTCTTACGACGAGGGGATATCACGTCTCCGTTCCATTTTGACGAAGAGGGAAGCCGAGAAGCACGATCTTTACCGCAAAATCGAATCTTGTCGTGGTTCGATATCCGCATTAAACAGGTTTCCGCCTGAGATATGGCACAAGATTTTCAATTCGGTGTTTTCATCGCCAACGGATTGGTCTCTCTCCATATCCGGGAGCGATGTACAAGCAATACCAATGACTCTCTCTCACGTCTGTTCTCGCTGGCGATATATCATACAGACAATGCCCGAGATGTGGTGTTCCATCCGTGTCAACCTCACCGATCCCATAGGTTCCACCTTGAATCTGCTTGATCTTTACACCTCCAATTCCAAAGAACAACCTTTGAGGATATCCTTCTGGCAATCCTATGAGGCGAGAGGGTACAAGAATGATCTGGATAAGGCCTGTGCTTTTTTTGGCGAGAACGGCCTATTCGCGTTTCAAAAGTTGATGAAGGAGATAACACGGTGCAGTGAGCTCCAAGTGGACGTTTCATGGGACATCATGTCAATCGTTGTAAGATCCGAGGAGCTCTCCTTGCCACAATTACGAACTTTGCATGCCCGTCACCCTCCACCGGAGTCAGCGATTGCGGGACCGTCGATGAAGTGGTTCTCAGACTCAATTCAACAAGCTCCCCTATCAAAACTGTATCTGGGCTCCTTACCCGCCGTCATGTCCTCTCTTCCCTACCATAAAGTCCGCACAATGGTAATCGACGATATCGACGATCCTCCATCTGTCGCCAGACTCCTTTCGGTCTCTGCAAGCCTTGAAAAATTGGATGCGAGAGTATCCTCGGCCATTCTCCTTTTGGCACAATCTGACATCACTATCTCAGAGTCTCTTCGAGATCTAACCCTAAGATTCGATGGACCATCCGTTCACGATACGAGGAAGATTCTTTTACCACTATTCACCAGTGTCACTCTACCCTCCCTTGTGTCGTTAAAGCTTGCAGGTTCTGCCTTGTGGTTTGCATCAGACGAGGAGGGGTTTCTTGCTATTGGATCCATGATTGAGCGATCTCAATGTCCATTGAGGACGTTGGTGCTCCATTTGCCTCTCCGCGGAAGCCATTTACCCGGTCTGAAGGACCTATTACGACGGTGCCATGAACTGACTGAGCTGGAACTCGTTGGGATACCGCCCTACGGTGATGAGCGGATGGGGGATTCAACATTGCGCATCTCGCGTACTCTTCACAGCCTCTTGAACAAGAGCCAGGACGTTCTTCTTCCCCAGCTCAAAAGACTTGTTCTTCATGTCGGGGATCCTGGGCGGTGGAGACCCCACGAATCAGATGAGAGGCGTTTTTTTGTAGAACTGCTGAGGTCAAGGACATGGAGTGGTGTTTCGTCACTGAGAGACGTACATTTGATATTTCATTCAGGAGCATTTTTTGCTGACCTTCAGCTCGAGGTCTACGTTCCGGACTCACCTTTATCAACTTCCTGGGCCGGGTCTGATCAATTCAATGATGAATTGCATGCTGAAACGCAGTTTCTCCGTAGCAGAGGGATTGCGTTGCATATCGAACATAGACGTGTATCCTACTGTGTATAACTTGAAGGGAATTTATATATAAGTAATGATCAGGTACCCTCACTCATGTACTAAACGCTTGACACCCCAAATTGACATCTAAACCCTACTTAGCTTACACCGATGGTGATGTAGAGTACGGTAAGTGCAAATTACTATGGCAAAGGGACCTCCGTACGCGCAACGTGAAAGGGTTTTGCCACGACGTCATAGCCAATGTTGCAGGCCGGCTGCGGTTACATGAAACGGCGCTGCGGCGCCTTTTTTCCTCTTCTACACTTTGCTATCAGAGTCCGAGAAGTTTAGGCAACTCGTACTTTAATCCATCTTTGAGGTACGATGTCCTTGTTTGACTTCTGTCTGCTGTTGATTCCTTTCTCTCAGACCGACGCAAGAGATCTGAGGAACATTCGTCTGGTCAACAAAACCTTCCATAATGTGACAGCATGCTGTTTGGGCTTCTTAGTACACGTCGTGACAATGGCCATGGGAGACCTAGGATCGGGAGTAGACGCGAAGAATACGTGGCTTCTGCTGCAAAAATTCAACACTTGGATCAACTATCAATCAACGCGCAAGAGATAGAAAGGTTGAAAGAGGTGGCTTTACTAGGCCTGCAGAGTATTCGGACAAAACTGGCTATCACTCCAGATGATTCAAACCGGGCTCAAGAGGCAGTAAAAGGGTTTTCTGGCATATTCACTCTCAATGCTATTCTACGCACGGACTACTCCTACCGTGTGTCTGGCTAAAAGGGTGCTGTGCACAAGAAATCGACCGAGATTTTTTGTAGGGTCGTAATGCAGGACAACCTTCCTAACTTCGTATCCCATTGTACAGATGTAGTGCATGGTCGAGGAAGAACGTTTGGCTTAGGCTGTTTGTTTCTGCATATAGAGGCTGCGTTGCCGTGGTTTCACGGACGGTATTGACAGTGAGTCCCGTTCAGTCTTCGAGTTGGCCAGACATGGAATCCAACCTGAATATAGACCGAACTTACACATTGGTAAGTCCGAACGCGGCGTTGAGGTTTCCCTTATGGTCTTCAGCGTAGCAGTTGAGCAGTGTAGGCCTTTTAGTGTCAGGTGTCCGTGTGTTAAACACTGTTAAACACCAGAATATGACCTTGGGAACGTTCGTTCACGGTGAGAGTCCAAGGATGACGCCAGCGAAAGTTGTGGCGTATCAAACAGAAGAAAGCTTAATCCGCGAGCCGCAGCAAATGTATAAAGTTGCCTCATGTTTCCAACCTCCGCAGTCCTCAACCACCATGATCTTGAGTGAACTTGAAGCAGAAACGTCTTCCGATAGGCATCCTGACAGCGAGAATCAGAAATATAACGCCAATTTTTTCCATTATTCTCAGCCGATTATCTTCCAGGTGAGCTGTTTTCGACTATCCCCGAGGTCAGCTATACGTGTCATGTTGACAATCTCTTGTGACCAGGTTGAGGACGAGCTTTTTCAGCTACCCAAGTCGCTCCTCCCTCACTCCGATATCCTGGTGGAAACATACCCAGCGTTGGAGAACCGTTCCGCAAAAACTGTCATGATAAAGCTGTACAACTGCCGCAAAACAGATATAGAGGCATTCTTGACGTGGCTGCTGAGACCTCTGTACGTCGCTCAACAACCAGAGTAACACCGCAGGCTTCTGAACACAAACGATTTATTTTAGAGCTTCAATATTCAAGTTCCCTCACGGTCACCCGTGCTCGGAATCACCGACTCTCGACACCCTACTGAACGCGCTACACTTCGGGGAACAGTGGGGGTTTCTCGGAACGGTATCAGACTTGACGCTATACATCAACAAGATCCTGTCTGGGCCGTTCCAAAGAATTGTCTTTGGAAAGCTTCACCGAGTGGTGTTATGGTTCCGCGCCGGACTGGAAGAGCTGGTCGACAGCGATGAAGATATCGAAATTGAAGACGCCAAAGGGATTGGGTTTGAGTTGTCTTTGCAGATCTATCACGCAAGGTCCAAGGTCCGCAAGTTGTTGGATCAAGATGCCAGCAACAGCGACCAGCTTGAAAGGTCCAAGGTCGTAGCCCGGGTTGTTGCAGAGATGTTCATAGACAAGGTGAACCCATGGACGTCCCTAGAGTGTCACCTCGCTGGCACCGAATCTACTGTCGAAGAGGAACAAGGCAGCCAGGGTGCGTCGTTATACAATAGTTTGGAGGGGGAAGAGGAAACAGCCTCGCAATCAGAGTTCAACGATTCTGATATAGCGTTTGAGGGCCTGGGATACGCCGACGATACCTCAATCGAAATCCTGCAAACCGAAGGAGATGATGGCTTGGAAGAATGTGGTGTCGTTGACGTGCCTCAGGCTCTTCCAGACGAAAAGACGGTTCGAGAGCTCGTTACCGCAATTCTTAGTGGAACGAAGACCTCCAGCAGACATCTCTTGTCGGCTGTACCCAAGAAATGTGCCGACAAGAAGAAGAAGAATAAGCAGTGCGGGAATCTTACAAGGTGTAGGAAATGTTGTATCAGGCAACTCAGGGTCTATCAACCAATTCCTGGATCGCTGACGGCTAAGACCCCTTTAGGACAAGTTCTTCTTGATCGACTCGGAGAGATTTATGGAGGAAGTCCGATCTGCTTGGAGATTGTTTTGAAGAACGTGAAAAAGAGCTGTAGAAAGACTGAAAAGACTTGCGGTTCGTCAAGAAGGTGTTCCAAATGCTGCAAGAGGGCAGCAAAGGCAATGCTTGGGAACGGAGAAATTATATGAACTTTACATTTGAGAGGTCACATTTCTTGCTACCATCTTCCTCTATGCCATGTACTTTTGCCCACACGAACTAAGTGTAAGATTATCTAAATAAAATTGGGGAGCCGATGTGTGCGGGCTTCGATGCCACTTGTGTAGGTTCCGCTATGAAATAAAGTTTAATCGGCCGCAGTTCGCACAACACATCATAGCCTCGTGGACTTGGAAAGCTTCCTCGCGACCACCATGTTCTTGACTGAGCCAGACAGCCTTGGAGGTAGCAACTCGAAGAGCACCGGTCCCCTTCATAGCTTCTGGAACCTTCAGCCCGTCAATTTCCAAGTGTGTAGTAATCCTTCACGAGTTAACGATAGGAAGTGATACGTGAAATTGCCTTGGATCCTAGGTGGAGAACGAGCTTTTTCAACTACCAAAGTTCCTTGTTCCCTACTCCGGGACGTTGATGGCGGCATATCCCACTCTGGAGGAGTCCGGAGGTACAGCGGGAATCACTGTACAAATCAAAAACTGTAGTAGAGTGGAATTTGAGGCATTTTTGACTGTCTTGTTACAACCCATGTGAGTCGCGGACTCGAGAAGCAAAGAAATGGCTAATCAATACATCACAAGTGGCCATGTTTTTCCTGTAGATCATCCATCGGCCAGGCCAGTGAATATTGACACTCTGCTAGACGCGTTCACTATCGCCAATCGATTGAAGTTTCATGCGATGGAGCTGGAGATACGCGAGAAAATCAATGATAAACTGAAGGGACGCCCAGTGGAAAAGATCGCTTCAGGAAAACGACATCACGTCCTCACATGGTTTCGTTCCGGTTTGGAAGAACTTGTGAGAAGCGATGAGGATATCAGCATCGAAGACGCGAACAAGATTGGGTTGGAACTCACAATTCGAATCTATCACGCAAGAACCAGATGCACAAAAGAATTCTGGTCATCGAAAGGCTATACTAACCAGTACCACAGTGATGTCGGTACCACCTCTATCGTCTCCAAAGTGGTGGACGAGATGTTCATCTCGGGTGGAAATTTGGACGACTCCTGGATTAAATCACATACGTCGTGCGTCGAGGACGAGTACCAGATCATGACAGAGGAGCAGTCTGAATCGCTTCAAGCTACTGTGGAGACGAAGTCAGAGTCAGTTGGAACGACTGGCTCGCAAATAAGCCCTGAAAAGGACGGATCTCTCCAATGGTCTGAAAGAAAAATCGAGGGGACGTACGCAGACTCCAACCCAGCCATGGAGGGACCATCAAGTACAGACCAGCGGGCTATTTACGAGATTGTCCGTGCAGTTCTAAAGTCAGGTGGCAGTTCTTCAAACGACGTTGTGTTGTCAGTGGTACCAAGCGTATGCAAAAAGAAGCACGTAAACTGCCAGGATGACAAGAGATGTTACATATGTTGTTTTGCGCAATTGAAGCTGTACCAACCGCTTCCAAGAGCTAAAACAGTTTTGGGACAAGCGTTTCTCGATTGTATCTGGGATCTAGAAGATGGGAATGGGACTTTTTCGGATATTATTTTGAGGGACGCAGTAAAAAAATGTGGAAAGGCCGAAACGAAATGTGGGTTGTCCAGGAGGTGCGCGAAATGCTTTAGAAAGGCAGCGGTCCTTCTGCTCGAGAGAGACGAGATCTTGTGAAAAACTGGACCATTAGTGTAGAATTTGTAGTTGTCATTGAGTTGGAAGAGTCGCGCGTGCGAATTTCATTTCTGTCGTCTTCAACCGTCATGAGCAGCGTTCGGATGGTAAAGCAGCGATTCTCTCCCAAACCCATCAAGACTAAAACACTCTAGCTAGGTAAAGATCAAGAAGACGACGGTACGGGAGTTACTTGGGGGAGGAGTGTAAACGACAAGTGGGAACAACTCAAAGTGCGTCAAACATTGTTTACAATTTCGAGATCGCTGATTTGAGGTGCACCAGTGTACCTCCTTCATAACCATGGTACACATCTTTCTTCAACTCTCTCATGTCGTTCCCCGATAATCTTTCACCAACTCTTTCTTCCAGTCCCGATAATTGCTGCTAATGTCAAATATGGGTTTTCCGTGCCATCCACAAACCTCCTCTCAAAATTCCAGTCACTTTTGTCAACCGAATAGAAGTCCCCCCTGTTCTTAGGCCCATAATGAACATGTATCCCCCCATCCACCATACGCTTATATGAAGCTTTTACACTGGCGTGAACAGCGCTACAGTCAGAATCGCAGGTAAGTGTTTCAAGACACCCACCCACAAGATTCTGACACTTCCACTGGCTTTTTGGGTCTTTCTCTTCGACGAACAGAAATATGTACAGGGGCAGTGGACATAGCTGTATTCGTAAACGGTCTGGGAACAAACGTCGTGTGGAGTCCGTGTTTAGTGGCTAGGTGGACGGTGAGCTAGTGGATAAAAACTCCTTGGTCTGCTGCTTCGAAGGTGCTGAGAGGTTCAGACACGGCTTTGTATTGTCCTGGTGCAGCTTAGATTGAAACATCTGGTGGGAAAGACCCACTCCGTCGTGTCGCCGATCCCTTCTAAACAAGTGTTCTCCTTGAATGTAAAAAATCGGTTTGACACGTTCTTGCGCATCTCCATAGGAAATGGTCAGCCGAGCAAACGACAGGAAAATTGAAAACGGCGCTTGAACACGCGTTTTAGCAGCAAAATGCGGGCAGAGGGGTGTATGCGCGGCCAGCGAGCCAACTGGTTTGGTGTAGGGTGTTTTCTCTTTGAATCACAAGTACCCGAGGACGCCTAAATATCCCGGAACATCTGGCAAAGGGTGGAGAGTAGACAACTCAAGACCGCCGCACGATGATACTTGCCAATAGACGAGAAATCAAACAGGATGGGGTGATAAGGTAGACGCTGAAGGCGACGGCGATTAGTTTTGACGAGCTCTTCATAGTATTTGATAGCTAGCGGATAACAACGTCAGGTGTTTGCCAGGTCAATCCAGCAAATGTGGATGTATTCTAAGTAAAACATACTCGATTACTCACTGACTTTCTTTGGAAGCCTCATCCATGACAAACGTGGTCTTCAAATTTTCCGGCTTGTAGAGGACACCGCGGTTGTTTCGTTGCATGCTGTTTTCAGTGCAAGATGATTGAAAACTAGAACCACGTAAGTGTAACACCGAAAGTTATGAAGATGATAGGATTTGACGTTCATGATCAAGCCGAGTCTTCCCAGATAGAGATCCATATTGCTGTAATCATGCCGGGGAGGAACACAGAAAAAACTCAAGAAAGGAAGCGTTTTTTGTTTCGTTACTTCCATTTTATGTGTAAACGCTAACGTTATTGGCTGGTGCGACCAAAACATCGCCAACTCCGATCCTTGCCCGGATCTCCAAGTCCCAAGTGCATCGCAACTGTCCATTTCAAGGCCGCCTGCTGCAGCAGCGGGGTCGGTCCTCTGCAGTCATTCCACAGCTCCAAAACAATATCACGGCGGTACTGATATGGAGGGCCGGGGCAGCATGACTTATATTTCAACGGACGGACTAGTACCCTATCGTTCGTACACAAAAGATTCAGGAATTTTCACAAAAGTACGTTCACCATTATGAGGGCTTTGACGCATTTATAGCTTTCAGGATCCGGGCTTCCATTAATTGCAACTGTGCGACTGAGTTTTCCAGTGCCTGTAGACGAGCTTCCATTTTTGCCAATCTTTCATCGGTGCTCAGCGGGTGTTCCACTGAGTCTTTTGGTGTCGTGACAGGGTGAAGCACCAACGTATGCATGTAGTGGTGGATCCCCTTGGGACTAGCCTCTCTTTGATTGAGCCAGAGTTTTTCTTCCTCATCTTTCTTGTTGCAATCAATACACATGAATGTAGCACCTAGTTAGAGTAGATTTCTCAGTAATTTAGAATCTGATAACTGCTACTTGAGCTTGAAATGTCACCTTTGCAATCAACACACTGCCAATATGGTTTTTCCACCAACTTCTTGTGGCATCGTAAGCAGGACCGCCGCTCAGTCTCTCCTTCTGGCAATGCAGTCTCCAGACAGACTTTCGCATTTGCCAAGACTGGATGGCCTTCATTGTGAAGCAGGACCATTCTGAGCTGAACCTTTGGATGGGATGATTTGTGGTTCTTGGTCTTAGTGATGACATCCTTGTCCCAACAATCTGAGCATAAGTCAACCGTGTTGCAATGCTCTCCCCAAGAACATTCAATGCAGACAATTCTTGTTGAAAAGGCTGTCTTGCCACAGTTATCACAGCCAATCCTATTGAATAAAAATCAGTACTACTACAAACTCATCCCACTAAGAACATGATCATAACTTACCCTCCATGAACTAGCTCCCTTTGGTGTTTGGACTGTTTGAATCGAGCAATCCAGTGCCAGAGATAAAGATCTCTGGGATGAGTTGATTGGACCAACTCTTCAAACTCTTTTCCATCTTCTTCATTGTCAAAATCCCTCCCATTACGAGTTTTGTCCAACAATTTCATGTATGTGGTCCGCTTGTCCCGCCTTTCCTGAATGTTCTCCCAAGACAGATGGCGCCCCTTGAACCAATACTTTACTGCATTTCTAACCAAGACCCAGAGGACATGGGGTTTACTATCATCTGACTGTTCTGCAGTTGGATGGTAGAAATTATAGTCCACTGGCCGGTGACACAAGGTGAAAGTTCCCAAGCTGGACCACTTGTTTATTGTTCCTCCAGCCCTGTTGACAGGTTCCTCTGAGGCACTACTGTCATTATCTGGGCTTTCAATAATGATTGTAGGAGCTGGGGGATCCACATTATCATCTGCATTCTTCACCTCTTTATCTACATCACCATCTCTCTTGCAGTCACCTGAACTGCTTCCTAAAAGCAACTCTTCTTCCTTACTGTGAAGTGGATAACCCCATTTTCCTTCTATCATTGTTTGCTCCTCATTCAAGGTTCCTTCACATCGGAAAATCAGATGTTGTCCCTTCTGTGGCTTTTCATAGGTCTTGAGAAACAGCACATTATTGCCATCCAGATGCCCATCAATAGAGAATGGACCCCACATATCAAGACCAGATGCATGGATTTTGTTGTTGGCAGTATGATCAGTAATAGCCATACTGACTGCTCCACCTGTTCTACCTGGCAGGTCATTGTAGTAATAAGAGCCGCTCCATGCACCAACCAGAGATTGAGCCTCATCTGCTGATGATGAGAATTCACCTTGCTTTGCAGGTGAGCTTGAAAAGAAAGACATTGGCATTTCTATATACCCCTGTGCATCAGAGCCATTATCCAAGAGAGGTTCAAAGTATAGATCTTGCTGTAGTTCTGTGGCAGGGTTGCTTGTTGAGATGTCTGGCATATTGTCATATAAACCAATATTTCTTATCCAAAAGTCTCCTCCAGGATCTTTCAAGGTATAGGTATACTGTAGCTCTTCCATTAAACTTGATTGAAAGAATAATATTAGTGCCCACCCACCAGTCCAAAGAAAATACTATGTAATTTCTCTTCCATATTGACTTTATGAAGAGTATAAATGGCTGACAAAGGAATTAATCCCTCATAATTTCATAGACAAAGTATTTACCTTCCAATTTTTCCACACGTTGAAAGATGGTACTATGTACAAGATGCATTGATTTTGAGAGTTTCTGGAACTCTTGTGGATTGAGAACCACATTGTGGCCTTTTTCTATGACTGACAAACTCCTTTTCAATAGCAAATAAAAGACAGGCATTATGTACTAGAACCCATTGTTAGTTTAGAGATTGAAAGTTTTTTTATGAGTGAAACTACTTGCCTTTTCTGGCCGTCCACCACCAGTCACTGTATCCAAGGTATTGTCCTGGTCAATGTAGTAAGCCAATTTCCCAAGGATTTCCTCCATTCTGTGTTCTGTTTCTGCTACCCAACACTTGAATTTGAGGAATATGAAGTTGTTCTCCCAATCCATTGAATCCCAATATTCAACATTTTTTAGTCCAGACAAGAGATGCTGTAGAGCAGCGAGGGGCCAAGCAGTGATATACTCACTGACCACTCTATGATTAGCTGGAAGAACCTTCTTTGAAGACTGTGCAATGAGTGACAGTAGCCGACATATACGTCGGTAGTACCACTGAGTTGTCATTTCAAAGCCAACAGTCCAGTAGGCAACCCATGTAGGAAGGCTAGCAACCAGAAATTCAATAATGGGGACATTAATTCTTCAAAACGTGCATACCTCCAACCTTCCGGCCTTGACATCGTGAATGCATTAACTTCCTTAACGGTGATATAGGAAGACCCATCGTCGTCAAGCGCCTCAATTAGCGGTTGAACTCGATGAATTGTAATGAACCGCAGGGACCAGAGATCCTTAGCCGGGGTGGCAGGAAGAGCTTCTTTCGCACTCGTCCTTGTGTCGTTTGCTTTCTCCTCCGTAGATGACGATTGCTCGTGCTTATTGGCAATTGCGTGTAAGCCAACAAGTGCATTGCGAGATTTGGCTGAGAAATATTCGTGAAGAGCCATGACGAAGTATGTCGCTTTCACACTCCCCTTCCAACCCTATTCGGTACATCAGCCAGCAACAGTGAGCTTGAGGTAATAATGTACGAGCCATCTCCCGCCAGATATGGTAAACATCCTTGAAAATTTTCAGCATGGTAGCCAGCTACGTAGACGACCTTCGAAGAACATACCCTGTCCACAATTCGTTCCTGCGCGCCGTTGCTTACACTATCCAGAATAGTCTGAATTACCCGATCGCTTTCACGATGGACTACTTGTTTAATCTCCTTAAAATGGGACTCGAGGACATCAAACCGTTTCTCGAAGATTTCGCGGTTCTCCTTCAAGATGGTGTCGACATCCTTCTCAACTTCCTCCTTGAACTTGTCGAGGTCGGTGGGCATTTCGGTTTGCTGGGCTTCCGGAGCATTGAGGTCGCCCTCTTTTTTTTCGTCCTTTCGTGATACTAGCTGTTGCTCGTGCTTTATGACGTCTTTGAGAAGTTGATCATTCGGGTCTCTGGCTTGACCACCCTGGCGTTGGACAAAGATAGCGATCTCCCTATCTTTAGCAGGTTGCATCTGTTCAAAGACCATTTTTACCATGTCGGCAACGCTCTGGTTCAGAGTGGAGAGCATAGAGTTCGCAGTGCGGATACCAAAGGCGATATACAGCTGCAGATCGGACTGAATGGCGTTCTGGTGGTCGACAAATTCTTCGGAGAGGCCAATGAACTTGTTCTGCCATTTAATGCTCGTGAAGAACTTCACTAGATTGATTGTGAATTCACAACCCAATCGTTCAGGATGCGGAGCAGTCTACGTACCTGCAGCGTGCCTTCTTTGATAGCTATCGCACAGTTGCGCACAACTCCTGATCGAATGAACAACATTATTCATTCGTGCGTGGAGCCTTTCTTCAATAGTGATTCCGTTGTGGCGCTGACCCGGAATCGAGATCTCCTTAAGGCTACGTAGACGATCGCGTTAGCGAACGGGTAAACAAGCCACTGAAACAACTCACAGACTTAGGGTGGACATCATGTCGCACATCGTCATGTTTAGCGCCAGTACTCTGTCGTCATTCTCCCTGCGAGTGAGTTCTAGCTGAATCCCTGCTTTGAAGGCGACCACCGCAACTAAGGAGCGCGGGTATCGTGATTAGAACGCTCTGGTATCAAGTCAAGAGTAGTCGAGGATAAACCTTGTATGAAAGGGTGCAGTTTGCCAACGTCGTCGAGGACGCCCATGAGAAACTTGCTGGTCTCAGCGAAATTGCTGACCCTCTCCTTGACCACCGAGAAGTCTACGGATGAGGTTGCATCTTTGGCGAGCCCAACGTGTTTGGAATTGGAGACCGCTAGAAAGGTGTCACCTAAACTCAATGTGAGTAACAGTGGTCGAAAAGTTCCTCTGAACACCATACTTGTCGCATTCATCGTCTTCTCCCCTTTAGAAATTTTGTACCTCCCCACGGAGTCTACTGCCCTCTGCGTTTCCTCAATCAATTCATCAGAAGGCGCTGAAGTTCGATTCATTGCGATCTGCGACTATATCTCGATGAAGTGCAATGAACTTGAGCCTGCAGAAACATTTGAGAATTTCATGATTCACAGGACTTCAATCCAGACCAAGGAGCATACCTCAATAGCAACTACCTCAGTGAACCAAGATCGGATTTATGCCCGGAGCGTGGACTTGAAAGTGGGCGTCAGGGGTGGGTGGAGTGAGAGAAGGAGTCTGAAGCACCTGCGCTCGCTTTGACGCAACGCCTTCCCATGCTCACTGCCGCAATGCTCTGTTCTATGAAGGTGCCATCCAAAAAGAGCGCTGGCATATCAATAAAGTACCCGTGGCTCTTGGCGGAACACCAGCGAGTTATCTACCATTCCGATCCGCCATTACCCAGGCGGGGGCGTTGGACGATATTCATCTGAATCCTCGAACGCCCCGGTTCTTGAGTTGTACACCAGTTAAAAAATGCTCTCGGGACAAAATTACCATTCCCAGAATCAAGCTCCTGCCTATTCCCGATCTTGGATATGTATAGTGAGTTGAGACTAAGTGCTGGAACTCGTGAACGATTACGCGCATGCACCCCATCAATCGTAAAGTTTACTTGACAGCGACGAGCAGGGAGGATTGACCAAAATGTTTGAGTTGAAGTTGTTCACCGGTCCCTACCGGCCCTAGCTGGGATTCGCACTGGCCGCTGACATGCATGGGGGTGCCGGTGAAGCCCCAAGTCGCGTACATAGGACGCGTGCGAATTTATTTCTCGGACTGTCTTAGGCTTAGCTAGCTTGAGACGCACCGTCCCAGGCCCGTTACCCTGCGACAAAATGAGCAGCGTTCGGATGGTAAAGCAGCGATTCTCTCCCAAACCCATCAAGGCTAAAACACTCTAGCTAGGTAAAGATCAAGAAGATGACGGTACAGAAGTTACATGGGGTTCGTTCCAGTCATCAACCTTGAGGACTCCTCAAATTTAACCATCCCTGGATCGAACAGAGGATCAACAAAAAATAAGCACATTTTCAAAGCTGAATACCCGTTTGAGGAGTGTAAACGACAAGTTGGAACAACTCAAAGTGCGTCAACCATTCTTTACGATTTCGATTATCAGGATCGCTGATCCGAGGTGGAATTTTGACAGCAAGAAAAGGAAGCTCTGGATGATTTATCAACGGAACTGGAGCTTGCAGATGAAGATGAGCCTGTCTTGTGTGCCCCCCATCGTTTTCTTTTTTCCGAACATCATTCTCATCAGCTACCTAGATACAAAATCGGGGAAGCATTTCTTCATATGTCGCAACCGAAAGCTCTCAAACACCTGGAACAGGACCAATCCGATATAGACTCGAGACTGTCGTCATTGTCAGACCAAGCAGATGAATGCGAGAAGGAGATGAAGCAGCTCAAAGTTACTCTGTACGCCAAATTTGGCAACGCGATCAACCTGGATGACTGATAACATCCTATTCGAATCGAATCGAATTTTTGAACACCAGACTTTGAAGGATAGACGGAGAAGAACTCAGAGAACGCCATCCACCACAGGGACATAGGGCCCGAAAAATGATTGCATAACAGCGATAAAAACTAATGATACATACCCAACTTATTCTACCGAGAGAACAAAGAATCTAACTTAAGTCTCCAATCAACACGACGACAGATTAATCCCAAACAAGTCCAAAAGATTACTCGCTGGCTGCTTTTCGTCTTCATCGATAAAGTGCAGAATCTTCTCAAAGACTTCATTGCGCTGTTGGAACTTTTCTTCCGTCAACACGTCCGTCCCCGATTCTAACGGATCCCTAGTCTCTAACATCTTCTCCGCCACGTTCTTCCCGGTAAGTTGAGACGAAGACGAAGAGGTTCCGCCAGCGGCCCCAGCATTAGCTACGCTTACGCTTGCTTCGGCTCTAGAATGTCGAACTGGCGATTCTTCTGGTGTATTAGGCCGTGTTCGCTTTCGTGGCGGAAGTGTATTGTCAGCTCGGTCTGGAACCTCGTGTAGTGGGCCTCCTGGTGAAGCAGGCATGCTTTGGGATGAGAGGAGGTGGGTGAGTAGAATTCTAAACGACTGTGCCTCTTCCGGGTCGGAATGGTTCACAACACTCCACACTTCGCCCTGTAAAAATGTCAAAGCCCGCACTGCGGGGGACTCCTCGCACATCTCTTTGAATCTAGGTTGGGAAAAACATCAGAGACAACGTTTTGGTTAGATAAAATCATTCCCCACCTTTGCTGACGAATGAGAAAAGTAGCTCGCCTGATAACATCCGAGGAAGATGATCTAGGCGCCACAAATCGTCATTAGAGGGGTTCCACCTCACCTGCACTCGAGTGTAAACACGCACCGTTGCAATCTCATCTCCCAGAAATCCCCTAGCCGTTTCATCTCCTCCAAACCATCAATCTCCTTCCCATTAACCCCCTCAAGTACCTGTTCCAATGGACTGCTTGTACCCGCATTCCCACCATGGATATAAATCTTCGACGTCGTAGGATCGTAGACCGCCTCTTGCACAAAACGAGAGACGGGTATTTCGTCCTCGCTGCTAACATCCCCGGTTACACCATGCAGGACCCGTAACCATTTCCCAGGTCGATCTCGGTACCTGTACACCCAGCAAGGTGAATTGGGGGGTAAATAGGTAAGCGAGGCAGACGCGGAAGCTCTTGTCAACCCATTGAAGCTGTGATTTTGTGCTGTAAACACTCCGGGATATGAATAGGTAGTGAACCGAAGACACTAACACATAGATCTCCTGAGCTTTTGGATTGATCACAGCTCGTTGCATAAGTGAGGGTTCTGGGCCTCCACACGCAGTGACGTTTGAAGACAACTCTTTAGCCGTACTCGTATTGATATCATAGGCGTATAAATCCGAGAGAAACTTTTCCCCGTGTTGACCCGCGAAGAGAAAGAGTGTCTGCGAAGTTGGTTCGAGTACCATAGAATGTCCTGCGAAAAGTCACGGTGTCAAAACCCGTCCTGTCTCACAGATCGAACATATACCAAACCGCGGTGGAATTATCACTGTTGAATGGACACCAGGCTCTAAATGTCTGTATAACTTCAGTTTAGGGAGATTCACCGAAAATGAACTGTACATACTGGAGAAGCAGCCATTTTTTATGCTGCAGATTATAACTGTACATTCCCGAATATTTCGTGTTGTTAGACAACCATTCCCCTTCTCCAACTCTTCCTCCCGATACGTATATCATCCGTCGATCACTATCTATAACCATCTGGTGATCAAATATGAGAGGTGGCCCACCAACACTCTGCAGTACAGAAAAGCTTTATCACCCATGGAAAGTAGAGCATTGAAGAAATCTTACTGCGGGGTCGGTCAACTGCTCCCATGTGTTACCCTCTATATCGTAACGATAGAACTCGGACTTATTCGTTCGAGAGGGTCCTGCTCTATCCCCGGACACCGTCGCGGTCCCGTTCTGCTTTGACTTCGATTCATCCGATTCCGGCAACTTTCCAAGGACGTAAAGGGAATTCGATCTTGAATCGTAGACCATTTTATGACATGACCGTGGACCGGGAGCGTTGGGCTTTGGCGAGGTGCTTGCATCCAAAACCCTCCACGTCCCTTTGCCTATGTCGTACACCCACAAGTCGTCTAGACATTGCTGACCATTGAAACCTCCAAAGACGTAGATTAATGAACTTCGATGGTCGATACACATGGCATGGCCCCCGCGAGGTGGAGGGACACTGTCGTTGCTATCCTCCACAGTGTCATGCAGCCGTCTCCAGACCGCGCGAGATGTGTGGGATTGTAAATGCTTCTCGAAGAGCCCGGCATCTGAGAGCTCATTTAGAAGTCGCTCAGCATTTGCCCAGTCTCCGCGAATCACGATGCTGGAATGGAGCTGGGAAACTAGGGGATGTTCAACTTGAATACCGGCGCGTTCGAGTATGGATTGGTAAGGACTCAAAAGTCGACGCTGTCGAAGGTGCTTCAAGAGATGGCGTAAGGCTTGAGTTTCTTGATACTGAAGGAGGTAAGTTTGTCAGATGCCATGGTCGCGGTATACCCCACACCTGGTCGTATGCCTGTTTAACGCGTTGTATGCTCCCTTCATCTGCGATACCAGTTATGGAGATATACCATATAGACGAGTTAAAGCTTGCTCCATGGGCACTGTGGTCGATGGTGGATAGGAATATAAATTAAGCAGTCGATCAGAATAACAACTTACGACAAAGGAACTATCTTGAGATAGAGAGTTGGAAAACATAGCCCAGAGTCGTCGATGTATCTCAGGGAAAAGGATTCTGGGATGTTATCATTCTTTAGGCTTGCATGGAGGACCTCGACCATTTTTTCTCTTGACAGACCCAAATAGATCTTGAAATCCTTCATGTTGCATGGGTGTGCTGTAAATCTACGAGTTAGCCCTGCTCTTGAGTTTTTCCGAGAGTGGAATACCGACATTTGTGGAACTATCCGAGCAAAAGCGTCAAGATTTACTATGGACTAGGTAGCCGGGTTTGTAAAACAAACGACGTACTTTGCCGAATGTTATACTTTCTGGATTATGCCGTAGTCAGAATTTAAATTTCGAAGACACAGAGAGCTATGATACTCAACTGACAATGGAAAGGGTATTTAGACGTAGAGTGATCCATTGGTTTGAATCGTTGTGTACTGAGGCACTCCATCGACTTGACTGGTCAGTCGGACTATCGACCAGGATGTTCTCGGCAACATAACGACCACTTGGAGGAGCTGAACTGTCTATAGAATACACTAAAGAAACAGATTTGAGTTCTGAGCAATGAGAGGCGATATCCATCGTCGTGGAGGTAAAAGCGCAAGTTGCGCGTCCGTGTGTTCGTGCCAATGACGAAATCTGGAAGGGAAACCGCCCGCACTTATATATAGCGCTCCGTCTAGTCTATTGGACTTGGACAGGGTCCTGAAAGCCGAGGGAGACGAAAAGGCATCGCTAAAGCCTGTATATCTGCGCGTATTTACAACACCCTACCATGGATTACAGCCTACAGAGATCATCGAGCCTGGACCAGGCAGCACCAAGGAGAAAAAATTATACCGGCCCTCTATTTTCGTCCACGATGTCGGACACAATGTTCTCTTTCCTTCACCACTCAGTAAAGAAACCCTCCGCCAAACGCAGACTCTCCCTCCCATCTCTACCAGCCATATACGCAGGAACGATAACCTTGCACAGGTTGCGTTCTTTTTTGCATTATTCGGTTTCGCACGCTTGCCAGCAACGAGGCTGAAAATGAGGGATACAAAAACATGATTATGCAGTCACCCCCATTTTACACCACCGTTTCACCCCCTCGCCGGCAGATAATACGCAGGTCGGGCACATCTCCCAGTTCAGAGCAATCCGGAACCTTCTCCGTGTTGTGTTATAATATCCTATGCCCGCAGTATGCTTCACCGACACTCTACCATTACACGCCTTCTTGGGCTCTGCCATGGCAATACAGGAGGGATCTCATTATGAATGAGATTCATCTTTACTCCTGCGATTTTGTTTGCATGCAGGAAGTTGATTGGAAGATATACGACGAATGGCTGAGAGGGAAAATGCGGGAAGAGGGTTACGAGAGCGTGTATTGTCCCACTTGGGTCAAGAGTTTGGCACGGAGCAAAGACAGGAGAGAGAAGAGGGACGGCTGTGCAGTGTTTTGGAAGGCAGAGAAGTACGTATGGCAGGAATTCTGGGGTCAAGGACGCTTCACTAACCACGAATTACCTGAATATACAGATACGGTCTAGTCGAGGATCAGCTCATAGAGTTCTCCAACCTCGCCAAGAAACGACAGGACTTCAAGTCCTGTAAAGCAGTCTCCAACCGTCTGTTACAGCGAGGGAACATCGCCATCATCTGTCTCTTCAAATGCCTTGCTACTCAGAAACAATTGCTCCTCACCAACACCCATGTTCACTGGGATCCAGAGTTTTGCGACGTTAAACTCGTGCAAGTAGGAATACTGCTTCGAGAAATGGAGAAAGTTGTAGATCGCGTTAGGAGCGAAATGGCACAGCACGAAGCACCGGACCTGCCTGTCGTCTTGTGCGGAGACTTCAATTCTCTACCTTCCTCGGGCGTTCATGAGTTCCTGTCAACTGGAATGGTCCCGAGGGATCATCCAGACTTTAAACGATTTCAATATGGATGGTTCACGAAGCATGGCATGAGGCATAACTTGGGATTGAGAAGCGCTTACGCTAGGAGAGACGGTCAGTCTAACGAGGAGGAAGAGCTACCCTGGACGAATTACACCGCCCATTTCAAGGGAGTCCTCGACTACATATGGTACTCAAAGGATACACTGGAGTCAAATACTATACTTGGAAAAATCGAAGAGAGATACTTGGAAGCTGAAAGAATAACGGGATTTCCGCACATCTACTTTCCGAGCGAGTAAGTGTAGTTGTTCGCATTCGCGCTCAAGACGTAAATGTGCTGATACACAAATGTATCATAGCCATATCCCTATCATGACCGAGCTTGCATGGGGAACGTCGAAGAAAGGAAGTTTGTAGAGAACGATACAAGTGTCGTTCAAAACGCAGATTACGATGGTGCTATAAGGTTGATGTTTACAGACAAGTAATAGGCTGTTGTGGTATGAATAGTACAAGCGAGAAGAACCGGATATAAACCAGTTTACACCAATTCCATCAATATCTCGAGTGCCTTTTCAGGATCCGCCCAGTGAACCTGGATACACAGCAGTTGTCAGATGTACACAGAAGCAGAGAAGAAAAATACGAACGAAATGATTGATTCCTGGGACCAACTTATACGTGATATTGGTCCAACCACCAAACGCTTTCTCGTCGTCCTGTATTGCCCAAAGACCGGCGATCCCTAAAGCTCCCGTTTTCTCCCCGCATATACACGATCTTCTCATATGAGGAAACATCGTCGCAATCTCCCTGCCAAAGAAGGCCTTGCGATAGCACGAAGACAATTGATTCGTGAAATAGTAGGTATACGGGACATCCACGCCAGCAGTGATGTCGTCAAACGTCGTAATGGCCTTGAGAGTTTCGGATCCAAACGTGAAGAATGTAGGAACAGTGTCCGGAGACGCCACCACCCAAGAAAGTTTCTCGAGATCACGGCTCGAGAGATCACCGTGGTCGAAGTAAGCGGTTGCCCATTGACTGAAGGCGCGTAACCTTGACCTGGGAGGGATAGACTCGTCTGTCAGCGGTAACCATGATTGTGAGGGGGGTGGTAGTCCTATTATCATAGGAGCAGCTTCTAAAGGGAAAGGGAAAGGATCAATCAACATGAAGAAGACAAGGGACATCCCATTTCTTCTCTTACCATAAAAAATGAGCGACCGTAGGTACAGGCTCAACCGAGCACGAACGTCATCGGGAAGGGTGTAGGAACTAGCAACAGCAGCCGCAGCATGACTAGCCCCGATTGACCATCCCAATATCGCTACGCCACCGTTCATTCCATCGGTTGAAAGAGGTGGGAGGTCGTTCTTTTGGATGAAATTGTCGATGAACTGGAGAATCTCATGCCCCCTTTCTTCCATAAACGCGTCCTTTTCGGTCTCCGTTGAGCTCTGGTTATATACAGTGTCTAGTTCGTGAGGTGTATATGGTGTAGATCCTGGGAAAGCGCGACGGTTGATGGCTACGAAGCGAATACCTCTGAAGACGGCCAAGTCAATGACTTTCTGAAATATAGCTACCGGAGGGGTTAGCAGTGTGAAAAAAAGAAAGAGAAGAAAAGAAAAAAAAAAGAGGAAAAAGTTTGAGTTTACATACCATTTGTAAAAATCATCCCATGAATCGCAAAAATCGTGGGGTAACATGATTGAGCTGGCGCGCCACTGTCAAGGTAGGAGAGCTCAACGCCAGCAGCTTTGTTCACCACAAGGGTCTTGAAAGACATGGGTGAATTTATTTTTTTGAATGGAAAGAGAGGAAGGGGGAGGTAGAGGAAGAATGAAAGCTTCTGCTTCTTAAATTATAAAATCCTATCATGGAGGATTTCGGAGCCCGTTACGATCGTGCCTCGATGGAATATAGCACTGGTGTTAGTCAGGACTCTCCTGCCAGATTCTGTCCCGATAAGACATTTAAGTCTTTATAGTGTGCTTTCTCGTCCTTCAATGTCCCAACTGACGTGTACAGGATACCCAGCGGTGGCCGACGATAGGTGCTGCATGCAGACTTTTGCGCTTGAGCTACAGGTGACAGCGAGAATAAGAACAAGAAAAAAAAACAAAGTAAATAAACTTTCGTATCTCACCAGGAGTACTCGTATCGTACACATAGACATACTTCTTAGAACTCTTCTCACCAAAAAACACGATAAATTGCAGTCAGAGCTTGATGTGGGAGGAGGAGAAACGCGCTCTGTCACGACTTGTCACGGGTTCACACTGACAAGCACTGACCCTCACTGACCGGGTCCGTAAAGCCATGTGAGGCCAACTGTGCTTCTCAATGTCAGCTACGTGGGTCAAATGGATATCTTGCTCGCATTCTCGCGAACAGGGTTAGTGCCAGACTTTAATTCAAGCTTGCTAGTTCCGGAAATGTAAGTGTATTCAGCCAGGAGCAGCGGATAGGATAGTTGAGCTCCATCGAGGGACCAGAAGACGAATCCAGCGTTTTTCGAAGACTTCCTATGGTTCGTCCTAAGCTTCCAATGGCTCAAAGACTCCTGGGCTCAAGTTCTTTCATCTCATCATTTTGATTCACAGCTCTCATGAACACTATGGTCGGATTTTGCTCGAGCTGCAGGAATCACGATTCCAAGCCATTACTTGCCTTCGAATCCTCTAGATCTAGTTCTTACCTCCTCGATGAGAGAAGCGTGGATTTTCATTCACCATTCGCGGTCCGACGTAAGCGTATTCTACGTAATGCATGATACCTTCATCCACGTCTGTCAGACATAAGAACGGACGTCAACGAAACATGAAGTGTTCAACGGAATTTTTGACTTGTACTTCGAATATGGTCGTCGAACCACAACTTGCTGAACCTCCTCTACACCCCCCCCCCCCTTAATCGCGCTGGCTTAGCTCTGGCCATCGAGCCCGGAATTCATACTTTTTTCTGCACCTACGTTCACGACGCTCCTAAAAACCCAAACCTAATACCCGCTTTTAAACTCTCTTGAAGTTGCTATATTTCTTTCTCAAGCACAGGTCTTCCCCGCCCCAACCCCCCGCAATGGACCAGTACGAGGACTATGACTCCCGCTGTTCTTTCTTGGGACCGCTTTCATCGAAAGGGATGGGTCTACACAACTGTGGATACTTCGCTCGTGTCATTAACAGACGAGGCTGCCGAAATGTGAGCGCGAGAAAGGAAAAACTTCATCCCACCATACTGACGGTGACCATTACACCGACAGTCAGGAATGAGACTGACACTCTCGGAAGGAGACGTCGTTTTCGTTACCAATAACTGTATCCCAAACAAGCGCGGATGGCTTTTTGGTATCCAACTCACAGCGGACAATTCCCTAGCCGAAGTCGGTCTAGTTCATCAAACTGACATCGCCCGAGTGTCAAAGGACGAAATGTCACGATGGCCAGCGATCCTAGACCGACCTATTCCCTCATCGGTTTCATCCGTCTTGTTTCTCGGAGGAAGGACGGGGAAAATTCATTTCGGTATACCCGCCCGTATTGCTTTTCGTCGTACAGGAAACACGCCTGTCCGAGTGAGAGGGGAGGTCGCAAGATATTTGGATGTTGAGGTTGGGGAGATCATTTTGCTTGTTGGATACGCCAACGACAATTATTATGCGATCAAGGCTGGTTACGATGAACAAGAACGAGTCTGGTCTGGTTTGGTCGACCATAATGATGTTGTTTTGTTACGGCCAGTAGGAAGCAATGAAGACCGTGAGGCCGTCGTCTACCAGGAACCCCCGCCGTTCGGGATTGAGGATGCGAACCATGCAGACCTCACAAGTACTCTGGACGTTGAGCCGAGAGCGGGGGACCACGTCGGGATGGAAGGATGCCTCGAAGATTCTTGCCGGAAGGTCATCAAAAGGTTATCGCCGTTCAACCTTCGTATCATGAAATGGAGGTCGCAGGTCTACGCGGATAGTTATTCCAGGAGACTAACTATCGTAAATTAACTGACTATACATGTCTATCTTTATGCACATTGAGGTGGTGCGTACGACTTAGGCGTAACGAAATTAAGATAATGTAATGCGATGGCGATACAGATTAGGGTGCGATGGAACATCATGTCCATGAGGGATAGGAATATGTTTTACCCGTCTATTAAAATCTTAAAGGGCGTATTATTGCGCATCGTCGTATGAGCCTTGTTGCAACGTTTTGTTCCATTCGATCACTTTCGGGTGTGCCATAACCTTTAGACGATCAATAGTGCGAAAAACAATTGTTAATCAAGTCTTTAAATATACCTTTTTGGGATTGAACCCAATTACTTGGAGTCCATCCAGGGATGAAGCGCGAGACAAGGCCACATAGCTTTGTCCCCGCTCGAAAACTCTTCCAAGGTCGACTTTGACGCGGTGAAGGGTCTGGCCTTGACTCTTGTGAATCGACATCGCCCATGCGAGGATCAGAGGTCTGCACGACACCAAATGAACTTTAGTTGTGAGGTAGGAGCAGGAAATACTCACAACTGTAAACGACGTGCAAGAACTTTGCCTTCACTATCCTCAACCCTGAACTCGTCCCGTTTGATCAGCACCGCTTCCGTCGCGGTACGAGCAGAGTCACCTTGAAGCGGATATTCAAAGACAACAAGTGGATATTGATCGTCCAACTCGACCGTGGTTTTGTTCTTTCCTTTCGCTCCAGGCTTAACGTCGTTCTCTTTCTCTGCTTGATCCGCAAAAGCCACGACAGGTGTTCTACCGTCGTCTTGGAGGAGAATGTGCCTAAGTAGCGCGCCGTTTTTCTTCGTTTCCGTTGATGATTTGCTGGGCTGTGTTTTACTCGCTCCTGCAAGTGACACAGAAGATGAAGAAGCAGACGGAGATGCAGCGTAAAAAGATCTCGTAGAAGCATTAACGGAAGCGGGTTTAGGCGTTCCCGGTCCGACCTTCGATGACGGCTTGCTGTTGCTGTTTGATGCGGTACCGACAAGTTGGTTCGGACGATAAAATCCTACGACTTTTCCAACAACACCATTCACCAGAACATCATCGACATTCTTTATTAGCATGACCTGCGCGCCAACCTTCAATTCGACCTTTGCTTCGGCCAGAAGATTGTCGAGAAGGCCCTGTTTCGTACCACTATCTTGAGCCATGTATGCGACGGACTTTGAGGGGAGGGCCTGTAGGCGCTTCGCGTTGGAGCCGGCAACTTGGGTGCGGAGTGGGAAGAGTTCAGTTGGAAGCATGTTGCTGTCCTTGAGTGGCCTAGAAAGAGACGTGAAAAGTGCGCTGGACTCGTCAGTCGGCACTCCCTCTCTCAGGGAGTTCAAGGCAGCAATGAATCCTGAATTGAGTGTTTTATGAGCCCCAGAATCGAAGTGGGTAAAAAGGCAGTCATACTGGATTCCTTTTGCCGAAAGACTTGGGTAAGCTTGATCGTGTGGGTGAGGGTACTTTTCCATGCAGGTGATTCAAAAGCAAAGATAGGCTCTTGGCTGTTCCTTGTGACTGGTGGGAGCTGGAAGAAATCACCTGTGACGACGACCTTGAGCGTTTGTTAGATGGCAGCGGGGAGTGTAGTTTATTAGGCTACGTACCTGTATCCCACCAAAGGGCTTCTCAGTTTTTCTCCTTAACTTTGTGGCAATGGCCGCCACCTGTTCAAAAAGCTGCCCATCAACCATCGATACTGCAAGAAATTGAGTTCGGCTTCTCAACGACGTTTGGAGACAGATACCTTCATCGATAATCAAAACCTTGGTTTTCTTCCAGCGTTGCAAGGCAGGTCTACACGTTCGTATACATTTAATAGCATATTCGATGTCTTGACAGTTGGGCGTCACTGCCCCCCATGAATGGATCGTCATGCCTGTAGCCGTTTGATTGATGGGAGCTATTCGGTGATTATCGTATAACAAACGCACCCCCAATGTTTGAAGAAGCCATTCCAGTGCTGGCTGTTATCGATACCGCATCCTTGTCTTTGGCATATTTCTTGCGCAGCGCACTGATGATGGCTCGAAGTAAAAGCGACTTGCCGGTCCCTATGCGAAATGGGAGAAATGGTCGTGACCTTTTCACTGACGTGTTCAAGTCCAACAACTTACCAGCTGCCCCAGTAAAGAACAAACTCTTCTCTTCATCAACCACCATCCTCAACACCTTCGTCTGCTCTACACTTAGCGCGACATGTGAAGGCTCGCCGTCCGCTGCATCTAACGTGCGTGGGACAGGTACTTTCGATGAGAAGAATGCTTCGAGAGTTTGACGAGATTTTTTCTGAGTAGGGTTAGAGAGAGCTGTACCAGACTTGCGTTTTGTACCCGCAAGGCTCATATTAGCGCCTAAAATAGCGCTTGAAGGATCTGGGTTGGTGGGGGATCCGGAGAACGAACGCGATCTGGACTCTGGTCGCGCTTTAAACGTTATCACGTGCTCGCGTGTCGACCCTTTTTCGGAAGAATGCGGCCTAGTATGCCGGATCCGGATGTGGAATACCTGCAGCTGTACCCATAGGTAGTGACATACACCTATGCCTGCAGGTAAGAGAGAAATATACCTGGAGGTTAAAATATTCATATCTGCATGCAAATGGAAAAGAAATCCCTGACATCGATGTAACTCAACCATTGCCGTATGGGTGAAACTTGGTCAACCCCTGCGTTCTACAGGCCAAGCTCTCTATATGACCTAGCAGTCTTGCAAAAAGAGAAGGTTAATAAAAACACTGGTGTACCCTCAAGGAAGCCCTGAAAAAACTGGCCAGGGGCAGGTATAAAGACCTGCAGGCTCGGGGATTCCGTGCAAACCCCTCCTCCAGTAACCGATCAAAGCCCACAAGTATAAAGGAAGATCATACAGGTAAGCCTAACAAATGCGTAAGGTATAAGGTATTAAGACCTGAAGGTATCTGTGGAGGCAGCATCCGCTGGATCCGGTACAGTACCCTGCTTTTTGGGGAGGTACGTCTGTTGCGCTTCTGCAACAGTGTCCAGATTTAATATCCCTTTTTTTATGCGACTTTAACTCGCGTTACTCGCCTAGCCCGACCTCACAAACTCAGAAGGCACTTCATACCATATTGCGAAAGCCCAAGATTCAATGAGCCTTCTACCATCAAGTCCAAGTTTTTATAACATATCAGTCAAGAATGTGCCTATCTCGTGTGATCCTTTCATAGTGTAAAATACAACTGGCTAGACAACGGTGACTATAGATTCCCAGTTGAGTTGTATCCAACAACAGGGCTGAGCCACTTGTCATAATCGTCGTTATTCAATGGGTCTCCAGTGACCCGCAGTGCTCGTAAAAGATATTTGTAAAGGCCGTCGGAAACCTTTGTTCCATTGGCGAGCTCTGGTTCGGAAAACGGGATCGAGAATGCTACTAGTGAGATCTTCATATTCCGAAATTCTAACATCAGCACAACTCTAATTAGGATAGGTGCGCATGAGGTATCACTCACCTCATCATTTCTTGAAACATAATCGTATCGAGATACAAGCGTAGTATTCTCAAATGTAGCATTTCCAGCGTCATCGAGAGTGAAATCCGCGGGGACCAAATCCAGCCGCAGTACCGGAGTTCCGAAAGCCATCCTATCAGGATGGTGTTTGAACAGGTTCGATTAGCTTCTGAAGAGTTTAATTACCTTAGTTGAACCCTCGGATAGTCACTGGGACCATCTTTCATTGCCTGAAATGTGTAGTTCCTTGTCCCATTCTGCGGGGCATCGAAGGGATCAATAACCGTAGGTACTTGAAGTCCGCCTATCGTGTCTGTGTTGTCCAGAACCCGCTTATCCTTTAGGGATGCTCCTAGCCCGAGGTAGGTTACATGGGTCACCTCTACATCCGAACCACGCCCGGAGGTAATTTGAATGAAACCGGAATATAAAGGGAAGCGGCTGGCATCAGGGTTTGTCGGAAGTGAGACTTGGAGAGTTACGTTTTGAGCCTGCCCAGGATTTACTTCGATGGACGTTGACTTCAGAAAGACGGTCGCGGATGCTGGCGATAATGGTACGGGGCCGAGAGCGGGGAAAATGGAGTCCTACACAATCGTAGAATACAAAGACCATAGATGCAAAGGTGAATCATACTTACAGGTTTCATAGTGAGAGCTGTTCCCGCGGGGACATGAGTCAAAGTGTACTTCTTAGTCTTGTTCCCCGTATTTTGGATCGTGAAAGTATGTCTGAATGATCGACTTCAGTGGAGCACAAAAATTAAAGGTTCAACAAAACTTGACGTACTCTCCAATGAAGTGGGTGGTGTCATTTATCAGAAGCTCTCCAGGCCACACTCTGGAAGTTCCGTGCACCGCATCATAAACATTTATGAGTCCAGATCCTTGCTTGGCCACCGTCTCTAGTAGGCTGTTGGAATCATGAGTGGCGTTGAGAATTTTCGCCGTAGTCTCGAGCCATGTTCGGACATCGGGAGCGGCAGTCTTCCCTCGAACGGAGAGCATCAGAGCCGCGGATCCAGCCACGAAAGGCGCTGCCATGCTAGATTCGAGAGAATTGATTGGACGCGTTGATGTAACCTCGAATTTCAAAATTGACGAACCTGGTCCCTGCAGCAACGCCATAAAACCCCTTCGTTGTCGGTAAGGTAGACATAATATTACCCCCTGGCGCCACTACGGCAGGTTTGAAGAAGAAATCATTTGATGGTCCATAACTAATGATATAAATAAAAATAAAAATAAGCCCCACAAATAACGCGTCAAACTTACGTCGAGAAAGCCGACGACAAGCCACCTGCGGGATTGGGAAACTCCGTTCCTCCTTGTTGAGGGAACGAAAGCTGCAGAGGAGTACCGATAGCAAATTGTTTTACCAGCTGAACAATGGACGTAAATGGACGTTGTAAGTCTTGGACGAGATGGAAGTGAAAAGCCTCACAAATTCTCCGTCAGCAGCTTGAATCAACGCTGCTGTGTAAGTTCCAGCGTCGATAAAACCAAACCCAGTTCCATTGCTGAGGAAAGAAGTTAGGTTTGTTCATTGACACCTTGGATCAATGACGTACTCGTATATGAGTATGAATTGAGCACCCTTCGCAGCTGCATTTGAAACCTTCTGCTGGAAGGTGCAGCTCCCCCTCCTGATTATCACGATATATTTCGAGAGGTTGGGTGTGTTATCTGGAAGCGGCTCACAGGCATCGTCTGGAACTGAGGTACTGTTCGAAGTTGCATAGATTGGCAGTGAGCCGTTGACCGGAAAAACAGCCAAGGAGTAGTAAGTGATCGGGTCATGGGGAACACCTTCAACTGTAGCATTGTTAAGAGTAATTGCGATACTACCAAGAATAAGAGAAATCCCTTATGTCGAGAGAATCGGCATACCTATCGACACTTCCAACAGAAATAGCATTGATTGCGTTTGCGGGAGACGATGAGAACCATGCTCCCGAAGCACCCTGTCAGCAAGCAAATAGTCAGACTTTGGAACAAAGCATGGTTGGAAACCCGAACATCGTTTCCCGCAGCAATCGTGACGACTATGCCAGCAGCGGCGATACGGCTAGCAACAACCGAGGCCATACCCTCGGTCCATCCGTCGGCGTTACCAATAGAAAGATTGAGTACGTCCTGCTCGTCTTTCTGTCCTTGCAAAAGTGCTTCTATAATGACTGCAAATTTTGCCAATGGTTAGATTTACCCGATTACAGAGATAATGACAAAAAGACGGACTATCATCAGTGGTATCACCACTACAACCGAAAATCCTATAAGACGATAGGGACGCAGAGTATGCAACTCCGCTGATGTTGTATGGGTTAGAAGGATCTGCGCCAATTATACCCTAGCGAGATTCACGTTGAATCAGGTCTCATGGCAGCTTCGACGATGTGATACTCACTGCGACATGTGTACCGTGTCCTGATAAAGTAGTCAAGCTGAGATTGAATACATGGAGTCGTTGGTACTCGCCATAACATTGGTCTAAAGGATCGTTATCCGGAACCGCCTTGTTGGAACCTTTGATGGTTTAAGCTTGAGGATCAGCTAAGGTTTCCTCCATATTTGAGTTGCCCACCATTGTATTGATCCCCCACAAAATCGTAGCCTCCAACAATCTTAAAACCTGGACCAAACCCATTTCCGAGGGCCGGGTGAGTATAATCGACCCCTTCTCGCGCATTACTCTCTACTCGAGCGCAGTAAGAATCAGAGCAACGAACCAGTATCTATCCTATACGAGGGTCAGGCTAATAAACACCATCGGTGTAGACAAATGCGCACATTCCAATTTTGATCCCCTCCCCAGTGATCCCCTCAGCATGAAGCTTGTCAACTCCCTGAAATTGCTTCATCACAGTACCATATATGACGCGCAGGAAAGCGTACCGTCATAACATGAGTCGACTGAATGTCGCGGGGAGCATCCTCACTCACAACTTCCATTTTGATTGGACTTGCATGCACCACGTTAGTTATTATTGGCAGGCAGTTCAAGTTAGGGACTCACTCCGGACGTGAATATATACGGACAGGACGCATTGACACAAGTCCTGGAATGTCAACAAGTCGGTTGATGTCCTTCAGGAGAACTAAGTGAAATGGCTCTGCAAAACAAAAACAACGAACCTCCGGGTTCTAGAAGGAATCGATCGATGTTTAGCACAATTTTTGCAGAAGTAATCGACGTACATCCAAGGTAATCATTCCACCAACAAAGACATCGTTGGAAGCAAACTCTTTGTCGATTTTGAAACTGATTTTCCGGCTACGCAATGATTCATAAAGTGATTCGTGGAGCTAAACTAGGTTGGATGTCTTCAATCACAGACAATCGGTGGGTACACTCACATTTTCATTGAAGCCCGGGCCACTTTCGAGCTCAAAGATAAACTTTCCGGGTACTGTAGGTTGAATTAGATTGTTGACCAAGGCGAGCACATCCCCAATCCTGGCGAGCAGAACAAGGCCAAAAAGAAATGTATGCATGAATGACATCGTGGAGCTCCTGTATGCACTTGAGCTATGTTCGATAGAGCGAGCTTTGGAATATAAATCGTGTCGAAAGGCGTCATGGGGTCCGTACCCGAATTGTGCAGAGCACGCCGTGGTAATTTGCTCGAGAGGAGTGTTGAGTAGTGTAAGTTGTTCCGAAGGTAATGCTTGTTTCTATCTAAAGAATGTTCTGAATAGCTTCACTGAGAACCAGCTCATTAGTAACAGAAGAGATGGTGTCAATTTTGACTCACCAGATGTCATTGATACAGGCTAAAAGGCGAATTTGGGGGAAATCCTTGGACTAACATAGGGTATCACACCTTCTTCTTACTTCTACCGGCGCCACCACGTATATACTTAGTGCAGACCCAGGAAGAGGACGGAGCCATCACGTCAAGGTGTAGTTAGGACGAAGTTCGAATATTGGCGAAGTTCAAGGCGCTTCGAACGTGGGAGAGTAGATGAAAGCGCCCACAAACGGATGCTCTCAGCCCTTCATTAGCGTTTTCATAGATAGCTCCTAGAGCCGTAGTCCTCAAATCATATGTAAACAAAAAATAATAACCTAGAAACCGGCTGGTGCTGTAAAACCTGACTTCGTTTTCGTTGTTCCCTTTCCTCTCCCACGTCCACGGCCGCCTCCCCTTGTACCACGACCTCCGCGACCTCCACTGGATCCTTTACCGCTCCCACCCCTAGTCGACTTACTACTGGTGCCATTTGGGTTGGGGCAACCTTTGATAAGAGTATTAGAGACTATTCCGCACCGTCCTCAATTCACGTACTGTTACTAAAATGTCCAGTTTGGTTGCATTTGAAACAAGTAGCTGAACTCGGTATATTTGTTGCGGAGTTTCCAAAACTTCGCGATCTTGCTCCGGAGTCAGTATCGTTCGGACATTCTGTGCATGCCAGTCAGAAACACGCCAGCGAAGAAAATACACAAAAACCGTCATACGGGACATCCAGTGACCGGCCTCGCCGCACTAATGTGAAATAAGTATAACGTGAGATTGATGTCGGAAATGAGCTTTCTGGGCGTACCTTGAAACATGAACCACTACCGCTCTGACTTGTAGAAGCTTGTGACCCCGAACCACTCCGTGATTTCTTTGCTGGTCCACCTTCACTTGGACATTCTATCAAAAACTGGGTAAGAAATCGAGCCAAATGCAAAAGGATCAAAGTTCGTACGTGCTGCCCAGTGTCCGCCTTCACCGCACTAAGGGGATGAAGAAGGTGAGTTGCGTATCAATTTTTCTTAGAGAGTGATTACCTTGTAGCAAGCATCTGCCGTCGCACTTTGGTTTGATGATTCTCCAGTGTTCTCCGCGGTCTATGCGCGGGTTAAGTCAGTCGGGAGATTAGTCTTTCCTTCAAGTACTCACGTTAGAATAAGTCCTCTTCACTGGGACATTTGACTGTGGTTCATCCAAAAATTGAAAGAACTGGCAAGCACGTTCGTTACCACAAGTCCAGAACTTTCTACCCTTGTTCTCGTTTTCTTTTACCACGGTTCGCCGAGCAGCAGGTATATTGCAGTTGCACAGTGGAGGCTCGACCTCAGATCCAAAGCCGGTATGAGAATTTGAGGTGGCCCGGGGCAAGGGAGGTGAAACAGGGCGTGGAGGGAGGGTCTCAACCCATTCAAACATGTGGCACTTGTTACTTCCGCAACACAAGTACTTTTTACCCGCAGTATTGCACTGCTCCACAGCTGGCTTTGAACACTGGCAAAATCTGATGGTTATAGCCTTCCTGGTTGCAGCCGCAATCGTCGGTGCTCTTGTAGTAGTTGAAGTGGTAATCGGTCTCGGCACTGTGGATGAGGTTGGTGGTTTTGGTACCCCGTGGGAACTCGACGATTTGGGAGGAGGATTTGGTTGATGATCTTGTAAAAGTAAACATACAATGAGCTATTATGTATGCGTGTTGGGAGGGAGCGAAGGAACTCACCGTTATCTGCATCGATGTCCATAGGTGTCTCATTTCTTCGGGACTGGGGTTGATTGGCTCTTCCGCGTGAGGAGGTCCCTCTCATGCCCGATCCTCTCCCAATCCTTCCACCTCCAGCACCAGGTCCCGGTCCATCGCCATCGCCATCTGATTCATCTCCACCGTGTCCATCACGTCCAGCACGTCCAGCACCAGCTCCACCACGGCCACGCCCTCGTGCTCCCCCACCTCTTCCGCCGCGTCCAGCACCAGCACCGCCCTCATTGTCACCACCGCCACCTGCCGGCTGATTCCTCGCGCCATCAAGATATTGCCGTACGCACTGCAGTGAATTGTATTGCAGGTTTCAATCGGATAAGGAGTGAGCCATACCTGTCTGACTTTATCAAACTCCCTCCGCACTATAATGTACATTGCCCGATATTGCTCCAAACTTTCGTGGATCATCGCTTCCTTGGTGGTCTCGCCACGTCCCACCCTAACCATCCGACGTTCAGTCTGAGAGATGCAAAGTCAGCTGAAGAAGAACGAGTCCATGTAGGACACGGACCTCACGCCGCAACAACGGCTTTCCGAGACTAGTATTGTTGAGGTTCATCTTGTTATAGCCGTCTATGAGCCCGATTCCAAGAGTTGACGGGAGGAGGTATTTTGTCTGGCCTTCATACTGTTCAATCACGTATTCGCGTGCAATGATAGTGTCAATATGTTGCGCAATGGTCGCGTCGGTTCCTATGTGGCCAAAACTTAGATCCATTATTAATACAAGAGGATATCTTCGAACCAATGCCATTCTTATCCATCAAAGCCACCAGGTCAGCCTCAGTCAAGTAAGTTGGCTTCGATGTCTGTCCATCTCTTAGCTCGCAGACCGATGGTTCAAACTCGTTGCCCTCTTCGAAGTCGGGCAACTCGTTCGTGTTCCACTTCTCGTACGGATATACCAATAGGTAATTCTTTTCTGTGACGGTCAGACCTGTGTTCTTTCCCGTAAGCCGGCTGATGGATACAAAAACAATTCGTAGTTTCACCAGTCGCAGAAAAATATTCATCGCCACATATGACCTCCACAGTTGTTTGCCACCCTTTCGCATCTTTGGAACAAGACGCCAAAAACCTTCGAGAGATGTATTCATATACCTTTTTGTCGTCGCCCGCCAGATTCGCAGCATGCGCAGTAGGGTGGATCGGAGGGTGGGCTTTATCATTATTCTTACCCTTTCTAGGAGCAGAGAACTCTCCGTTCTGCAGCCTAAGATAGACTGTTCAGCTTGGCGTTCCACTCGAGCAAAACCGATACTCACGAAGTAGCGAAATCACCCCAGGCACCATCCACCGTTTGTTTCTCAATAAGGGTGTGGAAGTCAAATTGGGGGTCATACTGATCTGTCTCGGTACGAGGATAGGAAACAAAACCCTGTTGATAAAGCTTTTCCGCTATCTGGGCGTATGTTAAAATCATGTTCTCCATCATGGTGAGGATTCCTTACATCTAATACTTTCTTGGGCGAGAGCTTGAGCAGACGAGACCCTGCTTTCTGCAACTCGACAGTGGTGAGTGGGAGCGGTTTCCTAGGATCAAAGCAATCAGCCCCAACCAAAGACGAAGGACCCTAAACTCCCTTGCCATTTCTTTGTCTCTTTCTTCTCCACTTTCGAGACTCGCGCTCGTGGGTTGTCCAGAACATGCATGTACAGCACAATCGCCTCGTCCTCGAAAAAGAGGTGACCTCTCTTCCAATTAAAAACCGTTTCCTGACCATCGTCAGTAGTTAAGGCGAGGTGGATGTACCAAAATGTCTCCGGTCTAAAGTCCCTGACATCCTTGAATCTCGAAACAACAAAGCCAAGGGCAGGAAATTGACAGGGTCCTGGAAATCATTGAGTATGATGGCATAGAAACGCAACGAGTGACCGAGTACCATATGAAATCACGCCCTCCTTCTCAATATGGTTCTGGAGTTGAAATGTTTGATATCGAGTGAAGGCTGCACCAATCTTGAGGTCAATCAATATCCTCGCTTCAACCGCATGAACGAGCCTCATGTCGAGTTGAACTGGATTTTGAGCCGCATGATGAATTTGTCTTGTAAGAAGTATGAGTATTTGAGACCGAGAGGTGAAAGTGAAACGCACTGGGCAACAATAGCACTAAAGCGAGCACGTTTAACAGTGATACCAGCACGCGCCCTTCTAGCAACGTTCGCAATCTCTGATCCTATATGTTCTCCTTCTCTATCACAATCTGTCCATATCATTAGCGTGTTTGCGTTTTTGGCCTCGTTGAAGATGTTGATTTCCATCGGCTTGTTTTCTTTCTTGACGTCGACTAAGATCGGAGCATCGAAGAGGTCGTAAGGGTCACAGGAGTTCCATTTTCTGTGAGTGTCAGGAAAGTCGATCTCTGTCAGGTGTCCAGCAACAGCGGTGACAGTGTATTGAGAGTTGGTCCTTTGGTAGTCAAAATCGTAATTTTTGATAAATCTACATCGCGTGTCGCGCTAAATTTTCGATAAATTAGCAGACTGGAGCAGGATATCAGGCAAGTGTCACTTACAACAATAAAGCGACCCCCAGACAAGATTTGAGTTATTGCCTTAGCTATCGAGGGTTTCTCGGCGACACATAGAACTCGCGTCATTTGGTCAAGATGGCATAGACTTAGGTATCAGTATATCAGAGAAGCGACTAGAGCTGATCAGACTTGAGAACGCTCGAGGTGGTGGTTGTTACACAATTATTGATAATAACCCCGGGTTTGTTGACTCATAATATCGACGCGTCTCGCGTTTAGCCCACGTGCAGCTGCACCGCCACCGACGATCAAAGTTTTTTCTGACGAAGTACCGTCTACAAGCTGTTGCTTGTGCAGGATTCTCGATAAACATGGAAGACGGGAACAGTACAACAACAAAACTTCTTACTCTTCTCAATGTGTCTGCGATCAAATCCGGGAAACACAAGTGGGACGTTCACGATGAGGCCAGACGAACCGAAAAATTGAACAGGCGCAAAACAGTAACGCTTGCAGAAGAAGAGCCACAGGAAGGACCAGATGCAGAAATGGAAGGGGTGCAGGAAACAAAGGTCGTTGAAGATACTACAGATGATGTGGAGGAAGTGGAAGGTGCGTTGCAAGGCCCGACCCCATAAATTCTACTCAGTCACGGCTGCTTGTTAGATTCCTCGGACCCTTATGAGAAACATTTTGGCTGCAAACCTACGTGTCTTTCGGGGACAACTAGGTCCTCTGTGGACAACAGAAGCTGGAAAATGTCCAAGGGATCAAGAGGAAAGCTCGGTCAGACCTCAGAATCGGTCCCAGACGGCTCTGAACCAAGTTCATCAAAGAAACCTCTCGATGGGGTAAGTTGACAGAGATCACTGGGATATGAAAGATACTTAATAACGCGATAGATATTGGAACGAATGCGAAAGCCGTTCTCGGTGAGGCAGGGAAAACTCCCGAAGGGTACGCAAAGGCTCTTTCTTTCCAGTCGATCAACCTGAACGAAGGCGCCTAGATCAGGCTGAGTTGCAGAACGATGTCATTGCAGCTCTAGGCGGATACCAAGACCTCTACTCTACTTATAGTCCTTGGGAGTCAAAGAAGTGTATACGGGAGGCAATATCATTGCATATTCTAAACCACGTTACCAAGTGTGTTCTTTCTGCTTCTCTTTTCCGAGCTTCGCTTATCTATCCTAAACAGGAAGCGTCGGAGGGTTCTTAAAAACAACGAGAGACTATCGAATGCATCAAAATCCAATTCAGACCCTCCGGAAGACGTGCAGGACCAAGGATTCACCCGCCCTTCCGCTCTCATCCTTCTCCCTACTCGGAACTCCGCCTTAGCTTGGTTCAATGCCTTGATATCTCATACCCCACCACCAGACTATCAGATCGAGAATCACGGCCGATTCACTGCAGAGTATGGTCTACCACCTGACGCCATAGACAAGTTAGCCTCCGCCGAACCAGGCACCTACCCTGTCGACCATATCGAGACTTTCAAGGGAAACATAGACGATTGTTTCAGAATTGGAATCAAAATGACCCGCAAGAGTGTCAAAGCTTTCTCCGACTTCTACCAATGTGATCTAATCATCGCGAGTCCTCTCGGTCTGCGGCAGTCGATACAGAAAGAAAAGTAAGGCAACTGTCAAATAGCGTTTTCTAGCGTGCCAATCATCTCCTACTTCATAGAGGCGCGGATTACTTGTCTTCCATCGAAATACTGGTCATGGATCAGCTCGATGCCTTGACCATGCAGAACTGGGACCATGTCAAGGTAAGCTTTTGCAAGATCTCGGAGCAATCGAATCGCTTATCTGAACCACCAAACAGTTCGTTCTTGAGCACCTCAACAAAATGCCAAAGGAATCCCACGATACTGATTTCTCGCGAGTCAAGCCATGGTATCTGGACGACCAGTGAGTATTCCATACCCCCCAAAGTCCTCCAAAATGCTCAGTTTATTCTTTTAGCTCGGAGTATTTGAGACAGTCAATCCTCCTGACGGCCTATGAGACACCTGAAACACGTGCAGTTTTCAACAGCAACCTCAAAAATGTAGCCGGTCGAATACGGCAGGAAAAACGTTGGTCCCCAGTTGACGTTCCTCAGGGTGTCCAACAAGTATGCCTTTTCCCCCCTGTTCCCATTCCTTTGACTGACGCTCTTCCCATCTTTCAGAGCTTCATCCCATTCGATTGTTCGAGCCCTCAAACCGAGGCTGAGAAGCGCTTCAACTATTTCACCACCCAAGTGCGTGTTCGTTCTCTGTCAAAAAACTATTTGTCAAAACTCACGAGTTCCCGACTTAGGTGCTTCCTACGGTTTTAAAATCCGCAGTCCAAAGCGCCAATACGGCCATCTTCATCCCGTCTTATTTCGATTTTATTCGCGTCCAAAACCATTTCCGTGGCCTTACCGGCACATCGTATACCGTTCTTTCAGAGTGAGTTCATCATCGTCAGGAGCCTCGGTATCTAAACACTCAATTCCCTTGCACCTAGATACTCCTCAAACCAGGACATATCTCGCGCACGACAAGCTTTTTTCACGGGTCAAAAGTCGTTTTTGCTCATCACAGAGCGGTTTCATTTCTATAAGCGGTGAGTTTTAGGATTATCTTTCTGAAAAAAAAAGGGTATGCTTACACATTCATCCTCCAGGTACAAGATTAGAGGGATTCGAAATATCATCTTCTACGGCCCCCCTGACCACCCCCAGTTCTACAGCGAACTCTTATCGTATCCATTCTTGGACGACGGAGTAGAAGCTTCAGATGTGACTTGCCGAGTACTGTACTCCAAGTACGACTGGTTCCGTTTGGAACGTATTGCAGGAACTGAAGCGGCGGCTGAGCTGATCAAAACCGTGTAGTTTATGTAAAAATTGGTACTAAATCTACATTCCATTGGTGGTTTTGTTTTCCTTCTTTCTAAATACGTCGTTCTCCTATCGTCGAGCATAAGCGGGAAATGAATCGTTGCAACTATCATTATGTACGTATACGTCCAACTGGCCGTTACCTGCCATCTTGGTGCCATGGGTATAGTGATACTTCAGAAGGCCGTGGTGGAGTCAACTTCAATGGTGGGTACTATGGATGCGATAAACTTGAGGAAGACGACAAGATAGAAATCCACGCGCATTCCCTCGACTTCATCGTCCTCGCCGGGGGTCGTAGCCTTCTCATCCTTGGTTCCGCTCTTTCTGCCGAACCACTTCTTCTTTTCTTTTTCCTTCGGCGAAATCTTCTGTTGAGCCAACTGCTCAGCTACCACGCTGTTGTTCATCCGTTCGATGACTTTCTTCATGACGCTTGCATGCTTGCAAGGATGTACAGAAGCAGCTTGAAGAGAACCAGAATGTGGGAATGGCTCGATAGTGACGGTTTTAGATGCATGTTCTGCAGATACATCTTGGAAGATTTGCGCTGGGGTAAGTGGAGTGCGGTTCTGCAAATGCGGACATTTGGGTTTCATTTCTCTCAACGGAGATGAGATGTACGTACTTCGTCATAGCCCAACAACCAGATGCGAGGTGTCTGATAATATTTGTCGTACGTGATCATGACATCGTACGTTCGTACTTGAAGTAAGTTTCCTGTTGCGACCTCAATTTCGCTATGTCATTCCGTGTAAGCTATCGGCTTGCATAGAACGAGGGGCCGCGTACCTAGCATCGATGACATTCGAAGATGCTGCTGGGGCCTTGGGGGCAGCGGTAGCTTCGTCTCTTTCTTCCAAATCGTCTTCTTCCATATCCGGAATGTCGTCCAAGTCAGGGATCTCCTCCTTCGCTTCTGACTTGAGTGACATTCCACCAACGCCAGCAGACAACTCGTCTGCACCTACATCTCCATCTGGTATATCTGCGATCTCTCCAGGGTTCTGTGCGGACAACGCATTCGGTTTGCGTCCAGCATGGGTTTCAACCCATTCATCTCCCCCAGAATCAGCCGTATCGTCAAACGAGAGTAGTCGTTCCGCATCTTCGTCTGCATCCGTGTAGGCAAGTGAAGTAGCACGACGAAGGCAAGGTACACCTCGTGTGATCAGATACTGTTTGTCGGCCGGAAGGAAGTCTCTGGCCTTGGTGGTATCGCCCTTTTCCCTGGAGGCATAAGGAGTTCAACTTTTGCTTCGAGTAGATCATTCACACTCACCAAGACCATACCGGAAACTTGTACACCAGGAAATCTCCAGCAGCAACGAACTCCTCTAGATCCGATAAGCATCGAGACGCGTTCAATGCAGAACTTTAAGACACACCAGGAGTAATACGACCGTGCTCTTTGAATTTACTCTCCTTCAGCACCTAGCAATCGCTAATGAGCAAAGGCCCAATAACGAGCGGGATAATTGGTGAAATGCTCACAGGACTGAGATAATCGCGTATGCTCCAATATTGTTGCTAATGAGACTGTTGGTGCATATACCATCTCAAAATGAGGTAAAATACCTGTATAGCGTGCATCGTCGATGGTGGTAGTCGAGGTTGAGGGGAGAGGGAGAGCGGTAACCAACCGCTCTCCTGCCTAAAATCGATGACTTCACGTGAATCACCCTTATTTATATTATTGGTCTGGCCTTCTAACTGCAAATCTGTCGCAAAGTAAACCATAAAGCTCAAATATATTGACAAAACAGCCTATATCGCGTAAAAAAAATCCTGGAAAACATGTACCTAGTATACATCCGTTCAACTCTGAATCATGCCGCCGCTGCAACAAGCGTTCCCGCAGCCGGGTCGAGGGACTTGCAAGACTTTTTGTGCTTTTTCTCTTTTTTGCTCAGGCTTTCTTCAGGCTCCTGAGCGGGAGCATTAGCTTCACTCTCTTTCTCCTTTTTCTCCCTTTTCCGCTTCTTTTTGTCCGACTTCTCGTCGTCAGCCTCGGCAGCAGCAGCAGCAGTCGCCTTCGCTTCTTTCTCCGCCTTCTTTCGCTTCTTTCGCTCCTCCTTCGACTCTTCATCAGCTTCCACTGTACGTTGCTCCCCCTTCCTATCCACCTCATCCTTAGAAGGTACAGCCATCTCGACGTCCTTGTTGGATTCCTCCTGCGTTTGTTTCGCCAGTTTCTTTGCCTCTTTGCGCTTCTTCTTCTCTTCTTTCGATTCTACCTCTATCGACGCCTGAGCATGCTTCTTTTCCTCCTTGCGCTTCTTTTTCTCGATGTCTTTCTTCGACGTTGTCTTTTTCTCGGAGGGGTTCTCTGTGGTTGAACTTTCCGAAGCCTTTGCCTTTTTAGCGGGTCGTGATTCGTCAGATTCCTGGAGACGCATGTTAATCACAAGCACATCTATAGCCTGTATTATCAGATTTCGATGGCTTACCTTTTCCTGTTCTCCGATACGCCTCTTTTTATCCTTCTTACTCTCTTTCTCCGGCGATTTGAGAGACTGTGATGTTGAGGGCATTGAGTTTGCTGTCGCTGTAGGTTTCTCCTCTACTGGTGATGTGAGTGCCTTTTCTGTAGGTTCGACCGCGGTAGGTGGTGTGAACCGTGGTGTTCCCAATGGCGTATCATTCGCGCCCGTTGCTGAAGAACGTTGAGAATAGCCCCCGTAGCCTCCGCCACGTCCCCTTCCTCTTGCTGAACCACCCCGAGAAGAATTGTTATTGGTGCGGTTCCATCCATTTTGATTTTGATTGTTCTGACCACCTTTCTATCATGAAACTGTTTCAATACGGTAGAACGGAACGTAAGGCAAGCGCGACACACCTTTGGTCCCTTGTAAAGACTTTTTTCGTACTTTTCTGCCTCAGTCATACATGATGTATGTGTTTTGTACTCGGCAGGAGTGTTGAACGTTTTGCTGCAGTCGATGCAGTCGAATCCCGTATGACAACGACTCCGATGTTGATCTAGCTTTGGTTTCTTCACGACGTCCCCGCAGGCTTGACGTTCATGACTCAGAAAAGCTAACAATAATGGTGAAATGAGAGATCTAACCATGACATCTAGAAGTAAAAAATGAGTAAAATTATAATTATAATGGATGTATAGCGTGAGACGCACTGGAAGGAAACCATTTCCTGTGGTGGCTAATATGAGTTCGGACCTATTACACCCAAAGATTCAGGACGAGAGCGAGTGTCGTAGGCCTAAAGGCCGAGGTTGATTTTCAAGGCTCGGCGCTACTCGGGGCAGCGTTTGTTCGCACTCATAGTTCCATTCCCGGCACTTCGCACTGTCTTTTTCGCTACTTTAGCTGTGCTATTTGATTGTACAGAGACAACTGTGAGCTAAAGGAACTAAGGAAGACTAAGAAATATTGATTTTAAATAAGGAATACCTTTTTGAGGTTTTGAGGTTTTTGACCCCGAATTCCGCCTGGAAATTGCCTGAGTTAGACTTGTAATTTTCTGTAAGCAGATTTCGAGAAAGGTGCAAATCCGTGAAAAAAAAGCGGCGCTTTGACCGGTCTCCGTTGCTTTTGATGGCAATTTGTCACAGGAGACATATGCGATGTCCAATCCATGATACTCCCCGTCTTTGGCCATTTTTGGTACATACTTAGGTCAATTTGGCGAGTTTTTGCGCACATCCGGATCGGGCGGATCGGACTTGGCTATGACTAGGCCCACCTATATATGCGCACTGGAATCAGAGTCCGGGTAATGTCGTACATCCCGGTACCGGTGCCAAAGAGAGCTACTTACTCATAGCGTTAACTCCGCCCCGAACCGGGCTTATTGACGGGTATTTTCAGGTTATTTGAGTCATTTTGACCAAAATTGCACAGTTCTCGCCCAAATCCACATGCTAATTAGGGTGTAGAAGCCAAAATACGTTCATTATTCATGGTAAGTGCCTAGCACTTGTATCCGTGTATAAATTTGCTCCTAGGCTGGCTTGTGGCTCATCCATGCCCCGGGTAGTGCCTATCACCGGATTTCAACCTCGGCCTTTAGGCCTACACCAGAGCGAGAGCGCAAAGGCACCGACCGAGAACGCCGGCGACTAATTTTTTTTTTTCATTCAGCATGACACGTGGCCCATAACCAGTCTTGTTCTTCATCCTTCTTGAAACTCTGATCTCAGATTTCTTTACTCTCAAGAATGCAAAGATTTTGAATCTTGGACTCACCAGTTTCTGGTAAATCGAAAGTTGTTGTTCTCGCACTCCTGGGACCTTGTAGCCCAAGTTACCTGACTGTCTAGCGGCAGCTGCAACTTTGCAAGTAACCAAATAAATTTCTGAACAGCTCCATATCTCAGTAGGCCTGCTCTGTTGCACAAACGTTCCTGAAGTGCCAAGGATGACACTGGTACAGCTGTCAACTCGACTCTCTCCCAGTGTCATCAGCAGTTTAATGGCCGAGAATACCCAGACGGTGGCGAGCACTTAAATAGTCCAATGCCTAGCTTGTATGCTCAACTTCAATGCCAGACCCCTCGTCTTCGCAAACCGCTAAAAACCATCAGCCCGTAACACCCTTCATTATCATCCTTGCCGCCTTTGGCATGTTCGCAATAATCCTCGTATGCGCTTCAAGGTGGAGGTACATACTTTTAGGTATTCACAATAGGGCTTATCTGTACCCATACCGTGCAGGTATTTAACATCACAAGTGACTGTTCATGTTTCTAAAAGCCAGTTTTCCACTGCAGGAGTTCTCGTTCACCACGATAAAGAGAAACCACCATTGTTCGATTTATGGACTCGGAAGGATGAAGCCTCTACTTGGGATAATATCATGGTGTGTACGAGTCACTATATCACGGAAGGATCTCTCTTAAAGCCTCCTCTTACTCGTAGCCTCTTTCTGCCATGTATTGGAAAAATGAAAACGCACCCCTCCCCGCTTCCAAAACTTCCTCAGCCTCTCTCAAGCGCAGTCCCTCTCGTGTACAGTGAGCTATGACCTCCAAGAATAAGCTTCATGCTGATATTCCATGCATAGAGTCGAAAACTTGCCTCCAACACAATTTGAATTAGTTCAGATCGCCGTTCGCGTTGCGATGCCCGTACCCGGTTCGAACGATGTCAAAACCAACTTTGACGATCAGGAATACGTAATTGGCATATCGAGCTCCAAGGTCGGGCAATGAAATTAATTACATGTTTTCTTGGACTCTTGTAAACCGCATACATGTACAGTTAATGCTTGTATTTTTACGTCAAGAACGGAGCTGAATTTCTAACAACCTATTAGTCTGACTGGTGTCGAGACGTATAATCTTTGGGTTGTTCGAGATGCGTTTTTGAGGGCAGACATTAATTCGGGCAAATGTTGAGCGATGAAGGCGTTCCACTCTGCGTTCATGATTTTGATTTTACGGGGTGGGCATCGAGTCCACGCGTTTATCTTGATGAGGTGTTATCAATCAGAAACTCCATCAAGGCGTAATAAGAAAAGGACTTACTTTTCGTTGGACTCACTGTCATCCTCAACAGTCTGGCATGTCCCCATTAGCAGGCAGGGGTTCTTGGATTTTCGCGTTCTTCGCAAGCCCAGCGGTCAAAGCTATGAGCTCCGTGTTCAAGGTCGTACTCTCTTCCCACTAAAGCGAGTTTGTTGGGCATTTTCAGATAAGTTGCAGGGAAGGAGAAGGAAGGAGGGCTGGGGTTAACTTTCATGGTTGAGCTTAAATTCAGAACTTGGGAAGCAAAGCCCATTAAGAGTACCAAGTCCGATCCAAAATTCGTTACTTTTTGTCCACAATTTTACTCTTCATGTCAAGCGGGAGCAGTAGATAGTTATACAACTAGAGATTCGATAACTGTTTTTGGGAGAAACTCAACGTTCAATATGCATTGGATCCTACGCGAAGCCACTGTAAATAAATCGTTTCAAATCAAGAACAGTATCAAGACCAAGAACTTTTGATCAAATCGGATGCACGTTCAGCAATTATATATATAGCTGCTTGAGGGTGTCCTGCAGGGAGGAACGGCTAGAAGTATCCCCAAAAAATTGGTAACGGCAAAAAAACTTTTTTTGAAGGCAGTAGAATTCTTACCAATACCGAAGCGTCCACGACCCTCAATCCCTTAACACCTTTAACTCTCAAATCCGGGTCCACGACCCCCCATTCCGCACCTCGATGAGACATCATAGCAGTCCCAATGGGATGGCACGCCCCTGCAACACCCGCCTTGATGAATTCATCTAGTTCGTCGTCTGTAGTTGCATTCAGAGTGGCAGACACGATGAAGTCATTGAATGTAGGGTGTGTCAAGAATCGACGGGCGATCCGGATTCCTTCCCGCAGCGCGAAGAGATCGAACTCCGAGCCTAGGAAGTTGAGGTTAATTAAAGGGTGATCGAAAGGGTTTGATGTATTGAGCGTGACGAAACCACCTGTGGGCGTTCACGAGAGTCAGTCAGGGAGTAGGTCTCGGAGGGAATTGTAATGACATACGAGAAATAGGACTCAGAAGAGTGGGAAATATGCTTATCAAGTTCGGAGGATTCACTACCCCCAAGCCATGATTCTGAACAAGTCAAGGATGAGGGATGGAATCAATACAACCTAGAAGGAAACTCACAACAAACTGGAGCTCAATATGTGCAGTATTTGGACCGGGAGACGGGTCCTTGAACTTTTCGAAGATAGACGCATTCGACGATAGCCGGACCCATCCAAAGTCGAGATCTGGCGCGTCAACCAGAGGACCGGTCCTTGTTTTCTCCCACTGTTGGAGCTCTTCTGCCGCAAGAGTAGCGTTCCTTGCAGCTTCAGAATCTGTATCGTTAGCAGTAACCACCCAGCTAACCGTAATGACAGGGTGTTCGGATAGATTTTTACCGACCGACGGTAGATTCTGCAGCGTCCGGATACCGAAATTCTTGAGCGTTCGGAAATCGCCAATGCCTGAGTTCATCAAGACTTGGGGAGTCGCAATGGACCCGGCGGAAAGTATGACTTCTTTTGACGCCTTAACTGTGTGCAACGTTTCTTTGTGGAGTCGCTCAGTTTCGCGCCAATGAGTTATGATGGTAGTAGCAGACGACTCACTTCCGAAATCCTGAGAAAATTCAACTTTCTGGAAGGTAAGGCCATTATGGGCAGTTTTCTCTGACAAAATATGCGTCACATGGGCATGTAGCAAGACATGAAGATTTGGGCGGTTTATGAACTGGGGTCCCAAATAAGACGTGGCAGAACTACTGCGCGTTCCATTCAGCACGGTAGACTGCACAAACCCTATATAGGATGCATGTTCGAGAAGTTTCGACTAAAAGTGAACTGATTATCTCACCGATTCCAAGGTGGCTCCCCGAGTTCATGTCAAGAACAAATCGAAATTCCGAGTCGTTTCCCATCGCTTTGCTAGCTTGAATAACCCGTGTATCCACTTGATGTCGAAACCCAGATAGAGTGACAGAATTTATCCCATGAAAACCATGAACCGAAGGGTCGAATTCGCCCGTTGTATCGTGCCCATCAGCCGGAGGGGTGAAACGTTCGTTCTACGGTCAAGTTCTTAATGAACTGCAGACAAATTCGATTTTTCGAAGGTTGCTCACCTTCCGGACGTATAACTGAATGTTGTCCCAGGACCATCCGGGATCTTTGGTTACGTGGGCATATCGATCCCAATCCTCTCTTGTTCCGCGAGTGTAAGCCATGCAATCTGATGGATATACATAGGCAGGTCAGAAGCTACCCACGGGAGTCGGATCAAGGTGTGATTACTCATTGAGCTAGTGCCACCAAGAACGAAGCCCCTCGCAAGTCCTATCCGCCTGTTCGACACGGCGGGACCAGCTTGGGCGGTGTAGTTCCAGTCTATCGAGCTTCCAGGTGTCCGAGCGCAGAAACTTGGGACCTCAGACACTAAGATGTTTTCGTTCCTATGAAGGGCTAATGAGGTCTATGTATCAAACAAGTAAAAGAATAGGCATACGATCCACCAGCTTCAAGCACAAGGACATGGTGGTTGGGATTCTCCGTCAGGCGATTCGCAACTGTGTTCCCTGCGGTGCCCCCGCCAATGACGATAAAATCGAACTCGCTTCTCTTGAGATCCTCGAACTTCTCGAGAAGGGAGCAAGAGGATTGGCATAGCAAAAGAGAGATCCAAAGGAGACGGGACCAGAGCATTGCTGTAGCTTGATCCTAGTTGGAATGGTTCATTCAAGTCAAACCCCCTTGTATAAGTACTCCTTACACGGATATGTAAATAGTACTATTTTCTCAGAAAGGGCGAATCGAGAAGCCTTTGTTCATTGATCCCGAAGTTGCATAATTGAGAACCAGAAGACTCCAGAGAAGGTCCTATGATGAATGATTTCTCTAATATAGACTGCGCGCACCGAGGGAAGTAAAGGGCACCCGGGCTCGTCAATAACTAGCTTCCAGCGTTTTGAATTCGGACGAGGTATGCAGCAGTGTCCATTTCTCTGTGTAAATAGCAGCCAACCACTGCTAGGTATTACTGATGTACTTGTGGCCTGCTCAAAGTCCCTCCGATGAGACTTTCAGGATTAAAGAAGTCGCTGTCATCGATTGTTGAATTTGCTAATTTGAAAGGAGAAATTCCCGGAACCAGCAGAGAGAACCAGCAGGGAGAACTTTATGAAGCTCAGCCTACTTAGTAGTTATGGACTGGTCGATTGTAAATGGGTCCCCAAGTACTAGCCGTCTGTCAGTGTAATAATAAGAATCAAAGTCATGACCGACTGTCACCGAGACCCTGAGACGATAATTCCCGATTTGGATGGGAATTGAATCTTGACTGCCAAATTATTCGTTCTCGACGTTTGCTCGACGTCCGAAGGATTCACGACAGCTTCATAGCCTTTTCAACTCCATCAAGGTAGCACCATGCCAAAATTACTATTACGGTGAAACACGACAATAAATTCAGCAGAAAGAAGGTCGGATCACACAGAAGGGTAGGTAAATACTTGACGGTAGGAACTTGCAAATTCTAAACACCTTGCATTGTTGGAGTCAACGAATTAAACAACCGAATGCTCTAAAGATCGAGTAGAAAAAGACCAGTCAAACCCCCAGCTGGCTATCTGAAATGAAATGACTTCCTCCAGCACATCTATACCCGCCGGACTCCTTGATCCACTCGTATCCAGCTACGCAGACACCCATCTGCCGCAGCCGCTGTTGTACTCTTGCTTCTTCCCGTTGCTGTCTTTCCTGCTCCTTCCTTATTGCCTCTAACCTCTCCCGTTCGGCTTTGGCTTTCATCTCTTTCAGGCGTGCCGCTTCTGCCTTTGCTTTCAATTCCTGAATACGCGTTTTCTCTCTGGCTTCAGCAGCTCTCGCCTGTTCTTGGGCGAGTTTCTCAGCCAACTTTTTTGCCTTTTCCTCCTCTTTCTTGGCCCTTTCGAGATCTCGAGCAGCCTTTTCCGCCTCGCGTTGTTTCTTCAACTGGGCTTCCTTATCGCGCTTCAACTGGTTCCAGACAGCATCCGATACGTTCTCATCACGTTCGTCGTCTACGTCTTCAACCTGGACACTCTGAGGTTTCGGTTTCCTAACAGGTGATGAAGGCCTTTTCTTCTCCTGTGTGGACGGAGGCGCTGTGTTTGTCTTTGTCGACGTTTTGACGACGGGTGGTTGGAGGAAAGGAGGGGATTGGACAGGAGATGGATGGTTTGCGAAGGAAGAACGAGTTCGTCTGTTGCTGGAGACACTTGAGGATGTATGCCTAGCGACCCTTTCCGATAACATGGCACGAAAACATGATAATACTTCATCGGCAGTCAAACTCAGCGGAGAAGCGCCGGGTTCATTGCTGACCAAAGCCAATTGGACCATTTGTTTCGATAGTGTTATAATGTCGCGAATGTTACCCCAGGAAGGTATCTCGGAGAGCTTCTCGATGATGTCTCGCATTTCAACATTGGCCTCGGAAGACTCGTCGGAAATCTCGTTCACAACTACTTCCTGTTCTCGAAGTTGTTTGTCCAACACTTGTAGGCAGTGAGATGGCGACATGTTGTGGAAAACGATTTCTTCCGTGAATCGGCTTGATAGCCCGGTATTGACTTTCATGAGCTGGTTCATGTCGTCGTCGTAACCAGCCAGTATGATAACCACCTTCGACATGTACCGGTCCTGAGTCATGAGGCTGACGATCTCGTCCACTGCCTCTTGTGCAAAGTGACCATCACCAAGTCGGTAGGCTTCATCTATGAACAAGACACGGCCCAAGGCTTTGTCGAACATCTTCCTAACGAGAGGACCGGTCTGCCCAACATATTGTCCCACAATGTCGGACACAGAACATTCATGAACTTCTGCTGACGATAAAAGTCCCATGTCGTAGAAAACTTGTCCCATTTTGCGTGCAGTAGTGGTTTTCCCGGTGCCTATATAGTTAGATCAGGAGGGGGAGGCAACGTGCATCCAGGGGTGAGGCTTACCAGGTGGTCCCTTGAAGACAAAATTCATCGGAATGACCCCTCTGATTTCCCTCTTGCGCACCTTCATCTGTGCAGCAACTTTCTGATAATCACCAAGCTTCTTCACAATGTCCTCACATCCAACAACATCTTCAAACAGCTTCTTCAGGTTGGTCGTCGCATGATTTTGTCGATCGTGATCCGGGTCGAAATCTTCGGGTTCGAAAACAATATCCAGGGAGCGCTCGGCGAGGGGGAGTTGAGCTTGACGTTTTTGATAGCGTATTTTGGCCTGCGTGATCATATTTTCGACTTCACCACCGTTCCCAAAGTTTGGCTGATTACGCCCACGGTCCAAAACATCCAGAGCCACGGTTTTGGCTGCATCGGTCACCGATAGATCCTGCTGCCTGAGTTTGAGTTTGAGTACTTCTTCCAGTTCCGACTGCGAAAAATCTTCAAAATGGAATGGGTTCTCAATATCGAATCGACGTGACAATCCGGAGTTGACATTCTGAGGGCCGATCGTTAGAGGTGCAATTGGAAACCTCTGATAAAAATCACCTGGAACATCGCCATCATTTGGTCCTTGTACCCAAGCAGCAATACACAACGGTCCTCTCCCGGGACACTCTGGATCTCAGCGACTAGGGTGTCAATGACCGCCGTTCTGTATATGTCACGGCTTCCATCACCCCCATATAGCATATAGGCCTCAAAAGAAATGTCAGTAGAATGCGGAAGTGGAAAGGAGATGGGAACTCACCTCGTCGATAACAAGAACTTTCCCGACTGTGCTTGCCAAAATAGCCTTAGTCTTCTGTTCGGATTCACCAAGGTGCGCGCCTACAAAGTCAGAAGGGTTCTTGATGATGACTGTGGCAACAGTGAGTATAGCACAACGATATCAGATGAGGGATACTTGCCTTCACCATTGCTCAGAAGGCTCAACTCAGTAAGAAGTTGCCCAAACAGCTTTGCGACCGTTGTTTTGCCAGTGCCAGGTGACCCCGTGAATATTCGATTCAAAGAGACTTGAAGGACCTCCTTCTCCTGCAGTTCTCGCTGATAATTGGTGGTGATGAGATCCATGAAAACGCGAACGGTTTCCTTGACAGTCTTGAGACCGATCATGGCCTGGAGCTTGGTCCATGACTCGTTATCTTTCAAAACATCGCTCGGCTTTGGACCGATCAGATCCTGGCTCAAAAGCAGGAAATCATCAGGCTTCATCCCTGCAGCCCGTTCCTTGTTAATGCGTGCAGCCTGCCGTTCGGTGATCTTGGCGAACATGTTTTGAAGCGCGCGAGCGTTCCCAAATCCTTCCTTCCCACGACCTCTCCCAAGTCGACGGACTGCAATACGACCATATAGCCCATCAATATCACCCTCAACCTTCATTTGACCGTTGTACCTTTTGACAATGAGCTTTCGTAGCATCAGTAAGAGCTCGTCGTCTGTGTAGTCCTCGAAACGAAGTTGATAAGGAACCCGACTTGGAATTCCGGGATTGTGTTCGAAGAACTTCTCCATCTCTTTGCGATAGCCTGCCAATATGAAAACCAGTTTTCCAACGTTGTTTTCCATCTCAGCGAGCATGTAGTTCAGCACCTCCTTTCCACTGAGGCTGGTCCCACTGACGAGCTGGTAGGCTTCGTCGACAAAGATCGCTCCACCGCCAGCTTTGAGCACATCTTCAATGTGTTTCTTCATCGCGGCAACACCACTGTCACTTATATTAGAGCCGGTTGTCTCGATGAAATGACTCCCAGGTAGAGCGTCGACTGAAAATAGGAACTGGGCATATAGTCGAGCGACCGTTGTCTTCCCTGCAGGAGTTCAGAGTGTGAGCCTTCTCGTATGATGTCGAAGAAATTGAGATTAACTGACCTGTACCCGGATTGCCAAGCATAACTACGTTGAACCTCCCATCTTTCACGTCGACGCCTTGCCGCTTTGACAGGTCGATCTTTGCCTTTATCTTCAGAACCTGAGCTTTGACTTCCTCCAGCCCTGTCAGTTCCATCAACGAATCAATGTCGGGATTATGGGCACCCTCCAGCTGCTTCTGGCGCGCCCACTCCGCTTCCGAAGGAGAGGGCCCACTCGACTTGAGGGCCTGTGGTGTGACGACCGGGGCGTATGGACCTGGAGATGGACTCGTTCTCGTGGTGGGGAGTGCCACGAGAAACGGTTGAATCTTATTGATTTGATTTAGCGGGGTCGATGTGCTATCGGAAGGGGGAGGTACAGTTTGTGGCGAAGGTTTCTCCGCCGTCTTCTCGTTCCGAGCGCGTAAACGGGCCAGATCCTCCTTCCTCTGCTCCAACGCATTTTGTCTCTCTTGACGAGATCTGTCATCTTCAGCGCGCTGATTCTCTCGAGCGATCTGTTCGTCGATGCTAGCCATCTCTTTTGCATGTTCGAGTAATTCTGCGTCTCTCTTCTGCTGCTGCGCAAAGGCTTCCTCCTGCTTCTTCTTTGCTGCTTTCGCCTCTGCGTCACATTTGCGGCATGAGAGGGGGACTTTTTGATAGCACTTGTATGACTGAGGGTGGCCTTGGTGACAGTTCGTCTTGATAATGACCATGCATTTCATCTGCGAATGGTCGGCGAGTTGATGGCACCTTGAAGGACAGTCGTGTATCCCACAGCTCAAGCGTGTTCCACTGGGAAAAAATTGTCAGTTGACAACTTCAACGGACGAATCTCATGATAAAATACCTACCATGGTTCCTTACACCCACCATCAGGAACTTCATTTTCGAAATCAGCGGGGGACTTGAGGATGGCTTTCCGATCTGGATGTCGCTCGCATTTCACAGGAAGTCCATCATAAACATGATCTGCAGCCCTCAACATTTCAAGCAAACGAGTCCAAAGTTCGCCGCCTTTGCGGGACTTTGTGAAAGTATCGGAGTTCCCAATAAGTATGAGTGCATTCCGGGCTCGGGAGAGGAGGACGTTCAGGCGCTCTGGGGAGGACATGAAGCCGATGTTGTGATCAGAGTTGCTCCTAGTGAGCGATGCGATGATGACTTCGCTCTCCTCGCCCTGATAGTTGTCTATGTAGGGACGATAAGCCCGAGCACAGGCTAAGAATGTTTTGGGGATACTCACCGATGGTGGCCAACCGGACAGACTTTTTACCCACTTGTGCATTTGCAGGCGTCATCAAACCAGCCTGAACCAAGTCATACGAATCCAAATCATTCAAAACAGGGTCATTATCATTCATGAGTGCCTTGCGCAGTTGCTGCAACTGCCCAAGGTATGGAGTGAGGATAGTGACTTTATCCGTCCCGTAACCCTGCTGGGCGAGATACTTCAAGGTCTTCAAAACCATGTCAACTTCAAACATGTTCTGTTTAGAAGACGTAGCGTTCATGTCTCGTCGTTCAGCGACGTCCGAAAGATCCTTTTCTGGATGGTTGTGGTCCAAGAAAATGACAACGTCTTCGAATCCTCTGAGAGATGGACGATTACGTGTATCAGACGCGTCGATTAGGTGAGGATACGTTAACTCTCGAACGAGTGAAGAAATCTCTGGCCGCATTCGGTGTTGTTGGTGAAGAGTCTCGTGGGGATATCCTTTCAAGACCAGGCGTTCGAAGAGAGACATGTTGAGATTGAATCCTTCACCCTTCTCAACGGTTAGGGCATAGTTGTTGGCTTTCGGACGTAACTGCCTGACGATATTTATCGGTGAGACGTTGCAAGTTGTCACTGAAAAACTTACTGATGATCGCCGATCAGAATAAGCTGGTCAGTGCGCTCATTCATCGCCGTAAGGATGTGACTCTCTAAAATCTCGCCTGCTTCCTCGACCAGCAGAACCTGGGGTGAAGCACGCCGTATTTGGTCATTGTATTTGGCAGCAGCGGTAGTGGTGCATCCAATGATACGTTTGCCGGCAATGATCGAGTCATCCTTCTCCGAAAAGATGTACGACAACTGCTTCAGGGACGTATTGTATTGCGACGCGACACTGGTGAATTTTGTTAGATATTCTTTATTGATCTCGGCGGTCCACCGCACCAAGAGCATAGTACGCTCGGGCTGGGGCTTAGTCCAGAGAGAATTGGTCGAGAGATGCGTATAAATCCCACTATTTTGACCTCTCCTCCACCTATCAAACAAGTAAGTTTCTGGTATGTGTTTACCGTTGCGCCCGACCTGTGTCATCCCATCCTCTCCGCGGGGAACACAGAAGCTGTAGTAGATCTCAGGTTCTTCAAACTCAAGATAGTCGAGGATAGTCTGCAGAGCAACACTGCTGTCCATGTAATCCGAAAACGCTACTCCAAGAGTTTTGATATGCTCTTCAGCGTCCGATTTTAGAGCATCAATACGTGCCCAGTTATATCGATCCAGTCGGAAGTTAGAATTCTTGGCAAGGGTGTTCAAGCTAAGAGGAGCTGTTCGGGATGTGGATTTGCCTCCTAAGCGAACGATACTATCCTGGGGAATTCCAATATCCATCAGATCTTCCAAGAACTGGTCTAGCGCGTGATTGGTATAGCATACAACAAGGATTTTCTGATCCGTATGGTCATGTAAGGTTTTTGCTAGCAGTGCGCCGATGAATGATTTTCCTGTACCTATCATTGGCGTCAGTTCAAAATTTGAATGGCAAGAGATCATGGAATACAAACCTGGAGGCCCCTGGATGAGGGATACCTTTTGGGTGAGTGCAGCTACCAGTGATGTATGTTGTGATGCATCCAGCTTTATCGATTTCAGAGTCTTCAACAAGGGTTGCAGGTCACCGGTCGGATTTGCTCGAAGGAGGTTGACAATTGCAGTTGGCATATGAAGGGGAGTCCGGAGGTTATCACCTTCCCGCCAATGAAGAAACTCTTGATGAAGAGACAGTTCCAGAGTTCCTTGCAGCGCCTTTAGAATTGGCTCATACGAGAAAACGGCTGTGTCGAGGACGATAAGCCGAATGTTTTTGGCATCCTTCAGTTTGGTAAGGGTGCGCTCAGTGCTATGTCCATCGATGAACAACACTAGTACCGGAGGTTTTTTCGCCAGCAAATCTTCATCACGATTCAGTGTCGGGAATGCGGTGATTTCACCATCGATAATGAGACAGGACCATGATTGGTGTCGAAATGGCCTTGAATGATTAGAAGTCAAAAACTTCTTCCGTTCAGCGATTTTATTCTCCTTTAGGAGATCTTGTGTACATTTGAGCTCGACCGCCCAGTTTGACCGCCTGCTGTCGGGGCCAAAATGAAGACCGTGAAAACGAAGATCATCTATGATTAGACTTCTTCGTTTCCCCTTCTTCGCTCCTGACGCAATAGATAACTCTTCCTTCATCTCGTATAGCATGTCTTCTCTTAATAACCTGAACTCGTTGGCGAGATAAACACCCAGGCGTTTTTCCTCTTCGATCTCGGGATCGTCCAAACATGATTTTGTAAGAAGAAAAGGCCGTTCGGTGCTTCGAATCTCGGCGGCTGTGGGGAGAATTTCGATCTTGCGGAAATCCGCAAAATCGTTATCGTGACGTCCTCCGGCGGAAAGGACATTCTTGGCAGATACAACAGCATCTAATCCTGCAAGAATGGATGAAACACGGCCAACAAGGTCTCGGACGCTAGGGTATGGAGAAGTCTTTAGCTTGTCCATCATATCTCCTTCTACTGTAGTGCAACTGAGCTGTATAGCGTTGAGGATGGACATGGAGGTGATTTGAAGAAGCAGCCATGCGAGGCCTTCTTGGCCAGATTGTTGTAAATTTCCCTCGCGAAACGCCTGTGAGAGAGAAAGCCAGAATATCGGGGGCTCTACTATGGCATGGATAACCTGATGAAGGTAAGTTCCACCATTGATACCGGCTACTTCCGAATGCTGGAAGTATTGAAGAAGTGATGCTGCACGACCATTGAAGAACGTGGGGGAAAGGTCGAAACGCATGCATGCCTGCAGAGATGATAACCCAGCTTTACCCGAAATCAGTCGATTTACGCACGTCGGCACGTCGGGTTGAGCTAAAAGGCCATCGATGAAGGTAGTGTAGTTGAGTGAAGTAAGGGGCTGTTTCCCCGTGGTTATAAGATTGAACTGCTTCTCTAGTCTAGCAGCCCTATCCATGGTACTACAAACGTGATGGGGGGGGAGGGGGGGAAAGGAACTACACACGTCAACATAAATATCTTCGGCTGGCGCCTACTTGCATACTGCGTTTCCAAACTTAATCTTGAAAGAAGTTCGGCAGAGCCAGCGTCAATGGCCCACATGCCGATCCAGAAGAGTCGTGCAAGCTGCGGAGAATTCGAATATTGAACATCGTGTATCATTTTCAATCCGCAATGATGGATTTCATAGCGAAAAACATGAGAATAAATCTGAGGCCTAAGTCTCGCAGATACGGCGCTTTGATTGCCAATCGTCGGTTTTCCTGGACAGTACTAGTTTATGTGCTCCTTCAACAGACAAATAACTCTTACCTGGTTGCTGCGGATATCTGATCCCAACTAAACCTTGTACGACAGGACCGCGCTAAACCCTTCGTCCTCCCAAGCTCCTCACTTTCTTCACTCTCAGCCTGGCACCCTCATGCCCTTGACTCGTCGAATATTTTCAGTGATTCTTCCGATAGAGCCGTTATACCTGGACGTGCTGTTTGTCCAGCCTGCTGAAGAACTTCGTGAAGGCCACAGTGAGTCTGACCGAGCTGGCAGCGGAAATGAGTGACTAATGAGGTCGGCGTGGGAGCTTTCAGCCACACGCATAATTGCAGGCGCGCCACGTGCATTACACCATCCTCCTCCATCACCACTACGCTCTTGTATCCACCAAAAATGCCAGCAGACTCTCCAACTCGCGAAAACGCGGTCGAAAAGCCTGTTGATAGGTCCCATGCATCTGCCAAAACTTCCATGAGTGCTCTTTTCTGTCCCTTCTAGCCTCGGGCGCGTCGTTGACATTGTTAACACCATCTCCTTCCAGACCAAAAAACGCAAATCAGACGCTGTTGTGGATAGTACGTCTGGAGGCGAAAATGATCCAGCTCTCAAGCCGAAGGAAGCCAAAAAGAACGCGTCCGCCTCTTCGTCCTCAGACAAGGGGACGGACCTCTTTTCTATCTCGCTCCCAGGAGATGAGGATGGCACGGTCGAGATTTATGATTCGTGCAACGAAGTTTGTCGTAAAATCAACGCGCATTTGAAGTCTTCCATTACCAAGACGCAGTTTCTACGCGATATTGTGCGCGCTGCTTATCCCGAATCCCACAGTTCGATCAATATCCAGTCGAAGCAGCTCGGTGACTTCTTGACGAAGAAGGGTGCTACTGCTGGAGGCACCAGTAAGGTATTCTATGCTGCGTATGTTTTCTTTGAGAAGAAGAGGTTGAGTAAGGGAAAGGGCAAGACGAAGCATCGTCTTGATATGGAAGCGGAATGGGGTGGAGGCATGCCAAGAGAGAGAGAGAGAGAGAGAGAGAGAGAGAGTTTATTGGTGTGGCCCTGGAATGGTACCAGTTCAGAACAAGCTCGGAAAGGTTAGCGTTGTAGGAAGAGGCTATTGAAGTTGGGTGTGCTTGCCCTTGCATTTTTCTTTCCTCGCAGCAGCTTTACTCCATTAGATTCTTGTGGTTTCTGATTGTTGCCTTCGGACGGTACTTCACTCTTTACTTTACCATTGCGTGTGCTCGTATAACTTTGAGAAGATTGCTCTAGTTGTACTGTACTTTTTGTGGATATAAACCCCATGTTCTGCACTTGCAATTGTATGCAGTGATCATGATCATGAAGGTGAACGGCAATTCAATGCGTATCCGGCCCGAAGGTGCTCGCCACGATCACGTGCATGTTCGCGTCGTGAGGGATTCGAACACACGACAAATCGAACCAAACTTACTCAGTGTCCCTCACCTCTACTAACGACTTCATCACGACGACAAGCACTCATCCATGTTCAAATCAATTTTACCGTCGAAGAGGATACCATCCTCGGATTTCACGATGTTGACTTCCCTCGCTGAACCTCCACCTATAGACAAGGAAAACCAACCTGGTTCGACTATCTTCCAACCTGGTCCTGTGGCAGCGAAGATGGGCAAACCGGGACTGCTATCGAAGGGGTTCCCAGAAAAGAAGAAAAGAGATGGAAAGTCCAAAGATACAGGGGTCGAAATGCACCAGGCATTCGACCAGCTCCTTGTGAGTTCGATGCAGTAAATTAGCTCCTCATGCATCCTTAAGGTTTTTCGCTAGGATGAACTTCAGATACCTCCAACTCTGCGACCAAAACTCGCAGGAATGGACTCGAATGTCAAGGCGGCTATGCTCAAATCGTCTCAAGGCATGAACCTCACAGTTAAAGGAACCTCAATTCCACAATCACCACCAGGGACACCACTCAGAAGAACACGCAGTACCGACTCACTAGACTCTCCTCATGCTTTCAAAGGAATGGACCTCAAGCCTCCAAGGCCGCCTTTCGCTGCACTCGACTCACAGTCTTCTCCAGGTTCACCATCGAGGAAGGCCAGTGGGCACTCGCGGGGAATATCGATGGGTTCTGGCTTCATGTCACGCAGCCAAATCAGTCTTCCGTTCTCGGGATCTACAGTAGACCTGACGAATGGAGGGAAACCCTCCAAAGATAAAACTTCCACTCTTCCTAGAAACCTCTCACCCGGCAACTTCGTCAGTATCCTTTCCGGAACCTCGAGCACTGCTCTAGACGTAGAAAGTGTAAAGAAACTACGTTTGATGCTCAGAAATGAATCCGCAAGGTTGGTTCTCCTGTCCATCTCTCCTCGTCTTGTGCTGAATAATTCCGACAGTTGGACTGAAGATTTTTTGAATGCCGATGGCTACGTCGCCTTATTAACGAGGCTAAATGAAATTCTTGAGGTTGAATGGAGGTATACATCTACTTTTGAAGCCCCTCAGAATTGTCTAATTCGTTCGATCAAGGGAGGAACAACACGACGATCAACTTCTACATGAGCTCCTTCGTTGCTTCAAGGCTCTCAACACTTCCACCGTCGGATGTGCTGCCTTACGAAGCTCCAGCCCCACTCCGTTCGCCCAACTTGTAGTGCTGCTCTATTCAGACAAAAAACCAGGAGACGTAGCCTCCCGACAACTTATCATTGAGCTTCTTCTAGGCTTGTTCGATCTGTATCCTTCCTCTTCCCTTCCTGCTATGGGTAATGGTAGGCCCGCTACTCCTCGTCGCGAAATATGGGAAGCATCATCGTCGTCCCTGAGCTCCAGCAAGCTGATCACCCTACCAGCACCTCACAAATCTATCTTCTCATTCATCCGTGGATTATTGCTTACGCCTGCCCCTCCCACCGCCGAGGCCGCTGATTCTATTCCATTAGAACCACACGAATTCATCGAGAATCTCCATCGTCCCAGGATATATAAGACCTACCTTCAAGAGCTTTCCGACGTCTGTCGAGATTACTTCTGGGTTTTCTGCCACCCAAATAATACCATCTGGCTTCTTGCTGAGACGGATGAAGGGAAAGTGGAGAAACCTCGAGCACCTGGTGGGATGACTGGAGGTGTCGAGTTTGAAGCAATGAATTATTTTGTAAGAAGTTGTTTGCCCTCGGAGTTTGACTTTGACTAATAGTTTTGAAAAGACAACACACCTCAAATTTATCAACGCTATCGCTCAAGCTGCGGCAGATCTCAGTATGCCTAAGGAACATGACCTTTCGGCATACAGACTCCATTCTGATCTCTTCGCCTCTGGTTTTGAGCGAATCATTCTGGTTAGTTCCCTGTACTCTGAGTAACGAGGAACTGAAATATTCTTCGGTACCTAGATCTCACGAAAGGCGTCAACGACTTACTATCCTACCCTTCACCTTGAACTGGCGAGATACATCGTCTACGCTAGCCGAGCTGGATTCGAGCTACCTTGGACGCTGTCAAGACTGGTTGGTTTACCGCCAGCTTCTTTATGTAAGAAGACCCCACCATCGTCGGGGCGCAATACGCCAAATCTGGGTGGGAAAGGCAGTAGTCGGACAAGAGAGGCCCAGGATAATGTGCCGAGGACTCCGCCTCGAAGGGGACAGTTGTGTGTAATAAAGATTGAATGTTAGATTCAAACACGAGTACTACTCCTATGTGTTTTTTGTTTCTGTTTCATTTCCTCATGCTTCTAGTTACACGTCTGTTATCACTTTTTGATTTTGAAGCTACGACTTGTGCTAGTACGATTATTTAACCAAGAGATGGGAGGCCTGAATAGTATACAAGGAGATTTATGATAAAAGGTGAGATCTATGCGAGGTTTCTACAAAAATACAGTGCTAAATGCATGACCAATGAGAAAGAACAGATGTATGCCCACATGGAAGAAACAGGGAGAAAGGATGCGACAAATTCCGAGAAACAACAATAACGAAGAACTAAAAAAAAATATCGAACGTACGCTACGATGTAGGGAAAGTTGAAGTCGAAACACCTGCACGCGCAAACCTCTCCACCAGATCATCGTCACTCAACGTTCGACGATGGTCATTCTCAATCGTGCCCGGATTTGAAGCAGACGTTGGCCCAGATCTATTAGGTGAGGAAGTACCTGAAGCCTCCTCGTAACTCGGCAACCCACGCAAACTGCTCAAAGGTGGAACGCCTCCCAAAAAGCCTCTACTTGCCACGTTATAGCCAGGAACCTCCGTAAACGCACGATGTAACAGCGCAGTTCCCGTCGTGTAGTCAAAGACAGGGGAAGCACCTGGTCCTTGAGAAGAGGTAGGTCGCGAAGTCGTCGGTGAAGAGTTGTTTGAGAGTGAAGGGTAGGGAGAATGTAATGCAGACACAGACCCATGAGAGGAATGTGAACCAAGAGAAGCCAAATTTCCATGACTCCCTGACCGAGAACTAGATAACCATCCACTAGCTGGGTTCAGAGACGTGAAAGGCTTCATGGCATTTTTGAACAACCCTTGGGCGTTCCTCGATGCATGGCTATGGCTATGAATGTACGTCTCACTCGAAGAAGCGGAATGAGTTGGGGAATAGCGCTCAGGAGAGGAAGCACGACTACCGGCTCGACTTCCCGGTCGACTCTGATGTCTCGAATTCGCGGCGGAATTCGGCTCCGAGTTGGAACTAGATCCGGTTCCGGCTGTCGCGGGTAAGAAAGGGGATGGAGGTACCCGCGAGGTCATACTCAAATCAGGCGGATTGTCTATCAACGAAAGCAGCAGTTCAGAATTAACCCATTCTAAGGCTTGTGTTCCTCCCAAGCCTGGACTAGGACCTTCGTTTCTAGGAGAAGGTGCACCCGACATCCCAAATGCTTGAGCCTCCAGAGGGCTCACACGACCAGAAGAGGAAATTGGCCATGGAGAACTGATATCGTTGGGATAGGCCACAGGACTGACATTGTTCCTGACCCATGGGTTCGTCACACGCATCATGGCGTTCTCCGGCAAATACATATTTGCAACTCTATCCCGAAGATGTGCACTGTAGCTTGGTAATTCCATATCGTCTTCTTCGGCATTTGCTGGGGTAACATCGGATGTACTGACGAGTAAACGTCTGGATCCCAATGTATGGAGCCTAGATTCTTCATATAGACGGTGATCGAGAAGATGTATGGGTAGGGAGCAACGTAATTCGGAGGTGTGACCGTCAGGATTGACGAGGAGAATGGACCAACGTACTCGATGACTGACCATGATAGGATCCAAGGCGTGGGTGGGAGTGATGGTCAGAGGAACGCGAATGGACAGATAAGTGACCACATCGTCATCAGAGAGTTCAAAGCCTTCTGGTGGTGGAGGGGTCGATGGATGAGGGGGCGGAAACGTGGAGGGGCCAGCTTCTGGTTCTGAGTACGTAGAAGTTTGGGGATTGAAAGTAAAATAACTTCCCGCCCCTGCACCATTCGATACTCGACTGGGCGCTCCCCCTGACGGCGTTTGAGCGGTTGAATGCCTGCTTGGCCTCTGATGATCCTCATTCACTTCCACAGCCTTTCCTCCGAGGATCTCATGCTTGGCAGAGCCAGCAACCCTACTGATCTCCTGGTGACCGCTCTTTGTATACACCTTCGTGGTCTCGTGTATTGACGTGTTGATATTAAGTACCCCAACACCCTTCACCAATGGTGAGAACTTGACGAGCGCAGTAAGGGTGTCGCCCGCAGCCCAAGCCTTGTGTGGTATCATGATCGAATACATAATCTTGTCCGGCCATGTATTCTCGATCTCAAGTGTTTGCTGATATTCTAGTGCTTCCGGGGCGAACGAGCGTATTATGTGTACCGGAACAACAGTTTGTAGGTTGTGATTAAAACCGGAACGAGAAACATGTGCCCGTAGCTTGTAAGCCACTGAAGCACCACCGAAAGCCGTGGTGGATATACTGGAGGGTAATGAACCGCCGAGTTGAAGTTGGAAAGGGAAAAGGTGGCGACCGGCTTTGAGAGTATGTGAATGCTTCTTTTCGCCTTCGAGGAAAGACCATTCATGATTGCAGACAATATACGTTACAGGCGTTGAATTAATGGTCAATCTGCACAGATAATTAGCTTTTTTTTTCTTCACACTTCATGAAAGAACGCACGACTCGTTTGATGGAACTGGCAACCTGGCCTTCCCTCTGAACTGCAATGTAATTTCCTTGATCGACGTCGACTCTGTTAGGTAAAGAGCAACATGGCCTGAAAGGCGTGCTGACTCTACGTCAACTCCGGTCCCTTTGAGATATATGGACTCTTTATCGAGCAAAATGTCCAATCGAGGTCGGTCTTTTTCCTTGGAATGATGTTGGTGTGGCATTTCGCCCTCGGGAGGGGGATTCATGAATGGGAAGAAGCTGGCTGTTGTACCCTCATGATGCGGATGTGAATGGTGGTCGTCAAGAGGGGAAACCGGTCCATTGAAGACAAAGGCCATGATGTCTTGTCAACACTGAGCATGGAATCGAATAAGAACGGCATGGCCTTGGAGAATGCAGACAGCGTGTAACTTACATGGGTACCGCGTCGGGATAGCCAGAGGTGACGGAGGAGGGGGGAAGAAGGAAGCGATAGAGAAGAATTCAAAGGGCGTAACAGGGTCCTTGCTGGAAGCCATGATATACCTCATTTTAAATTTTTTTTTATCTCGGGTGATTGATATCTCGGAGGCACCGCACGGAATGATACTATGTCACTTATCACGCTTATCAATCTTCTTACCAACCTCCTCCGCTTTCAATTCCACGAGCCTCACCCTTCTTCTACTCAGGTCATCAATGAAGGAGTTTTAGTGGCTTTCTCTTTCAACCGAGTGGGAGGCAATGAGGAATCGTAGGAAGAGCCACCAGTGATGCATGCCCTTCCCGACCATCGTCCGATCTGGCCCGACAAACCCAGGAGAAACCCCTTACGACAGCTTTGACGAGGGCATAATTTTAGACCGAAAAAGTGTAAAGATCATCATATCCGAAATGCCGAAGGAGTCTCAAGCGTAACTTGTATTTCGATCCACCTCCTACTCCAAATCTCCAATCCCCGTCATTCTCCCTCCAAATTGGGAGTTCAAAACAACTAGATAAGAGGGGGGGGACAGGCCCGAGTACCAAGCGCCCAAGGAGTACCTCGATTACATAGCCCCCCCAAACGCCGGCTCATCGATACCACGTTTAAGCCTTGTACATCGCATCCAGAAACGCGGTTGCAATTTCTCCCACCATAGAAGGTCCAACAGCACTCGATTGCCCCAAGCCTAGAACAAAAGGTAACGTCAGTTTCAATGATGGAATGGAAGAGTGAGGCGGAAAAGGGTGGGGACCCCATTCTTCGTATCATTGTGATGTACAATGCAACGACCTCTTGCCTCGAGATGACACCGATCACGATGTATCCCGGGTCCGAAATCTTTCCCCAGTTGTTGCGCGATTTATGCAGTGTTGTCTATGTAACGATATGGTTATAGCTCGCCATATGCCATCGCAATCGTTACAGAAGGTACCAGATGGCAAAACGAGAATTCAGAGAAAAGTGATAACTCACCATAAAGAGTAACCATCGTACCTCCTCCAACAGGACTGTTTTTAGCTTCTTTGATGCATTCCTTGAGATCGTTGATGAATGTGTCCACGACCTGTAGTGTCAGGCGCTGTAAAGAACGGCGGGACGTTACTCTTCAATTCAGAAATAGAAAACTGAATAGAAAGAAGCTGCCCAGAAATTCAGAATGTGGGGTAATACAAACACGGAGGAACCAAGAACATTGTCGACATCCATCCGACATCTGTTCGTCCCGCGCATCCTAGACTAATGGCAAACCTCCGACCAACAGGTAACAGACAACTTACCGTACAAGCGATATGAACTGCAGGCGGCCCACTGAGAGCATTCAAATGCCATCCTTTTTTACTCATCCGATCCCCAACTTCAAGCACATTGACCTTGGGATGTTTCGATCCGAAGGCAACGACGGATCCAGGTGGTGACCCCAGAATGTACAACTCGGGAATGCTTGTTCGGATGGTTTCGGCGATTTGACGCGCACATGTTACGATAACTCGGCAAGAGGAAAGGTAGCCACTGAATTTTTAAAAGAGAATTCTTCAGTGCTACGTGCTTGCGTACATAGATGGGGTTATGATAGACTCACCTATCACCCATATGATGCATAGCAGCCCAGCATCCTGCAATCAATGCGCCAGGCCTGGATAATCGGACACCATCAGCTTGAGAAACCTTGTGATTTTTCTCACAGAACAAACCTGGAGCCGGAAAGACTCGGGCTGGGGTAGACCCCGCCTGTCGCGGACGTAGTGAGGAACAAGTGGCGTATACCGGTGGAACGGGGAACGAGGAACACATACCAGGCCAATCAGGGAATATATAATATTGGAATCTTCTCAACTCTGGTGTCCGGTACATGATCACCGACGTTCCCTGCACAGAAGAACGATGAGGCGAGGCAAAAGCGGGAACGCGAAACTGGGAATCTTTTGCGGACCTTGGGGGCAAATCCATATTTGTGAGTATCGCAGCTGACACTCGTAACTCCCTTAACTCTGAAATCGAACGGCTCAAGTTTATACCTTCCTCCGAGTCCATCCGCTAGCCCAGCACGCTCGAGATACGGCATGATGAAGGAGCCCAAACAGCAGTCGACGTGGAGGCCGATCTTATACTTGGAAGCAAGCTGACCGAGGGCAACGATATCGTCTTGGTTTCCGTCTGGGAAGTTAACAGCTGAGCCGACAAGCTACGAGGATGTCAGCTTGGTTTCACGGTTGTTGAACAGTGCTCGTGGATTACCATAATTGTGTTCCCATTTCTATAGAGGACAAAGTTTAGGGAAAACGTAAAAGAGAAGGAAATGACATGACAAGGTACGCACATCGCTCTCTTGACGCGTTTGAGATCAACTTTACGAGTGTAAGAATCAACCGGGATAGTGTGGACCTTGATCTTGAAATACGCTGCTGCCTTATCGAAAGCTGCGTGTGCTGTCACTGGGATGACCCTACGACGCGATCAACCAACCCTTCTAAAAAAGCACACGAGGCAAGACGCACATCTCAGGTTCCGTGATACCCTTCGTCTTCCTTGCCCATTCTCTGTAGGTCTTGACAGCCATGACGATACTCTCCGTGCCACCAGAAGTCATAGTACCAGCACCATCAGGGCAATTGTACAACCGAAGACACATAGAAACAATCTCTGCTTCCATTTTTCGGATGGCTGGGAAAACATCTGGGTGTAGAGGGTTGGAAACACAGTATCGACTGTAGGCGGCCACTATGATTTCGGTTAAGTCGTCACCACCGTCTTTTGAAGTGATAGATTAAGGTAAGCCGCGAAGGTGGAAAGAGCACTGGAGAAGCAACGCACGATATACAGCACCACTCAGTTTTCCCTGCTTCCAGTTCGTGTGACTAGGAGATTCGCTGTCCATCTTGTCCATCTCTGCGAGAATCCATTCGAGAGTTTGGCCTTCGGCAGGTAACTCCAGGTGACGAATAACGTTGGGACCTTTAGGAACCAGACGGTTCTCTATTTCTATTCGTGCTTGACCGAGTTGTGCGTTTACTTTTTGACTAGTCGCGGGAAGTCGGATGAGGAGGAAAAGGATTCGCTACATTGGTTTTTGTCGTGACTTGATTTTTGATACTTTCTGTAATTCCAGACATACCTTGGCAATTGCAGTATAAATTTCTCGCAGAGTACCCGGAACGGTTCTCGCTCTCAGATGCCGGTAGGCCTTTAAAGACTGCCTCAGTAAGACATACAAAAGTAAGAGAGATTTTCCATTTTCGAACAGGGAAGCCGAAGTATTTGGAAGAAGGGTTAGAACGCAATTTGTGAGGGTTACTGTTAGACGATGTGTTTTGATGATCTCGAGAGAGGAACTCATCGACATGATGGTGGTGAGAAAGAAAAAGCTTTGAAGGGTTCTCGAGGCTTCGAGCTCAAAGTCTCGCGAGCCTTGTGTAAAGTTTTTCACGTGTTTTACATAGTGCGGAGAGCTACCGCAACGGCCCGGATGGTGATTGAGCGCTACGAGAGGGTCGCAATTCGCAAAGGAGCTGAGCACACTGAATACCGTACTACTCAGTATTCAAGTATAGTCCGGTAATGTTAGAGCCATGGCTGAGCGGCAGTTGCAGATTACGACATAACGGGCTAGATGCAGGCCAACAATCAATTACGCAGATACGTGAGAGTACAGTGAGGAGTAACGTAGAAAATTATTGTGTAGCGAGTCGAATCAATATTATTAATGCAAGAAGTTCAAAAGGAAATGAGTTGGGGGACCAAGTTCAAGAGCCTTAGCTTTTCGAGCTAATACCAGCAATCGTGTGTCTCCTCCGGTACCGCCCTGATCCTCCCCAAATCGTCCTGAACCAACTCCATTCCTCGTGCAATAAAGTAAGCCTGCGGTCTCTCCCTTGGCATCCCTCCCTGTCCACCCCATTGATCTTCCATATCAAGACGATGCTCCGTCTTATCCTTTCCCTCGCTCAATCTCTTCTTCTCGAAGTAAACATAGGAAGCATAAAATACTTTGCTGGTGTTCCCCGCAGTTGGACCTTCCTTCGTCAAAAAGTCAGTGAGCTGCTTCGACTGAATTTTGATCGAGCCATAGGATTCGGGATAAGCAGCGCGCACGATATCGCGTAAGAACTGAGCTTTGGTGCCAGACGACCTCAAATGCGCGCTTATTTTACGACGAATTTCGTCGCAAGAGTCGTATATTTCGACCGTGCCATCCTCATCGCCTGGAAGCGAGATGGAAAAGAGGTCTTCGCCCCCATCGGAAGTCGAAGAGCCCGAGGCGGACGTGTTCTTCCTGGATTTCTTGGTTTTGGGAGCTGGATCATTTTCTCCCTCGAGTGGATCGACTGCAGCGTCTGATTTGCGTTTTCTAGTCTGGAGGCAGTGTCAACGATGTGTCTTGAGGTGAAGAAAAGGGCACTCACTGAAGTTTTAGTAGCGGCTTCGGACGCGTCAACTGGCCTTTCGATCGCGTTTTCGCGAACTGGAGAGAGAATATCGGTCTCTAGAGGCATTTTTTTCGCTTTCAAGTGTTGGTGGCGGAGGAAAGGAGTTGAGATGCACGCGCCCGCGCTACCAGGCTACCACTAATTATTAATATAAGGTCCAGAGTGCTATTGCGACAAACCGTCCGACCTTACTGCTTTGCAATTATTGTTATAAAGATCTTAATTGACTGTATCCCAGGAGTGATAACTCCAACTCCATCCTTTCTACTCAAGTCGCTTCATCATCGCACTCTTCTACACAGACTGCTACCATCCTATAGTTCATCAGGTTGGCGGACCAGAGCGTCCCTCAGACGGACTTGTACGTGGTTTAAAGTTCCCTCGCAAATCGATTACTGAGTTCTGTGGTCGGTGCAGATTACTCGAGATACGACCTGGAAGATATGGCTCGTCGAGACGATTTGTTTCAAAAGCTCTCTAACCTCGTCAATTATGTACTTCAAGTATGACGATATGCCCTCTTTGGAGATCTCAAAACCTTTGGATGCAGTCGATAAGAGATGTCTTTCATGTCAGGAATCAGTAGCCCGATAACGACAAGGAACGTGCCTATGATATCAAAACTGGAGGCCTGGGGGCAGGTAAGTCGCTGGTTCTCTGGTTCTGAGGTCTTTCTCTCAGTCCCTGTAACAGCTCAACCCCGGTCCAAAAAATGTAACGGACAGAACCTTTGAGCATTCGAGTAAGTCAAAGTTGAGAAAGAAAAGAGGTGACGGTAAGGATGTTCAGGAGATGAGGGTCAGGATGGCTTTAGTAGCCTGACAAATTTGACGAAATTGATCCCCAGGTCGTCGCAATAAATGTTCTCACGTTACGGTTTTCTTGTTTCCAAAAAGCAACATACGCTAGTAAGTCGCAATTCGATTCCTTTCACTTTCAGCTTGGTGAAGATCTCACGTTCTCTATTTATCATGAAGGATCATGGCGTTCAACCCGGTGTCAAATGGGCGAAGTTACATCGAAATTGACATTCGAACGTTACAAGAAGATCGTCATTTGGGAAAGTCCTCGCACTCGTCAGGGTATGACCTCAGGCCTCAGTATCAACCGTGTTTTCTTGCAGAGTCAAAGCTGCTAAAACTAATCCTGTCGCTGATGCCACTTGAACCCATTGGATTCATTGTCAGGATAATCGAAAATTCAAGGGGGATGTTAAAGGAGGGTAGCTCATCATGACACCGACTCTAGGTGTTTGACTCTTTATTATGCATATTCGAATGGGTGGTTGCAAGTCCTGCCTGGGGTTGATGAATACTCGATGAATGGCAGTAGGTTCGTTGTCTTCGGTTGGCTGGTTATCATATCTCTCTAATGTACCGTTTTGCACCTGATAGCTCACTCCACGACAATGTAGGCGATGCGTTGGCGATTCTTAGTGGCGGATTTTACATTCGAATATTCATCGCGTTGTGTAAGTTTTATTTAAAATAAATAGATTGTTCATCGCCTTTCTCTTCTCAAGCAAACTATGAGTGTTGGTCGTAAATGTCATTCACGCGACCGGGAAACTCGGCTGTACTGGAGCCTCTCTCGGCGGATGCTGTGTACGTATAGAGTTTGAGATATGGGAACTGACAGTGGTGCGTCCCAAGAGTGGGACGGTGAGGACGATTTCTAGGTTACCGGCAGTTGGCCAACGATGGGCCTACATCCGAGACTTGGCAGGTCAGTTGAAGAACAAAACAAGGAAGGGCTTGGATTTTTAAGTTGAACGGATATATGATTCTGGCCTGCGGTATAAAATTACCATGCAGCTACTTGCTGTCGCGAACAGTAGTGAGGGGGTTGGTGCCCTACCAATATGTCTCATATGATTCAAGTCTTTGATAAAATGCAAATGATTCTCTGTTGCTGTCTTATTGATATCCAGTTCCGTCTCCTGGTTCCACTTCAATTCTGTATTCTAACATTTATCATTGTTAGAGGTTACTGAAACTGCATTGTCATGCCCAAAGTGAGAAGATGTACTCAAGGTAGACCCCCAGCTCTTCTTTCAAAGCTTTAATCATGGCATTTTGCTCACCTTGTCTTTGGTTTCAACTGACTTTGCTGAAACAACACTGTTTGTGACTGAAAAGGCTGAAAATTATCAATTTGCATGAAAGTATTTCCAGCTCTCTTATTCCAGTAGAGCTCATGTCAGGGCCTTTATCTCAGTGCTTTCTCAGGAATGAGAGGATGGTTTGAAATTGATGACTGCAAATGAGGAGCAATTGACATAGTGTGATTAGTCTCAACACAGTCTTAGTGTGTATACTCACTTTTTCAAGCATGGTCAAGGAAACTCAAGGCTAGGGTTAGCTAAGAACAGGGCATACATATAGATTTATAAACACATTTCAGTTGTAGTAACTAGGCTCCAATATGAATGAAATTGACCCATCTCTCCAATGGATAGACCACTATCTCCCTCCCATCTGCACCTTTTTTCTTTTCATCTTTCATTCTCTTTGTGACCTTCCATAATGCCTGTGCTGCTCTTGTATGCACTGGCTGGTCATCACCAAGCATCTCCTCATAAAACCATTTTGCAACATTGGGCCCATCCTTATCTACCATCTCCCACATTGTACCAACAACACTCCGGAAGCCACTGAATAGCATAGCACCAGCAAGATGAAGTGTTTCATCTGACAGCCCAGCTGGTGTCTGTTCTGCTGAATGGCATGCAGCAAGAAAGGCAAAGCTGGCATCTGAATGGTTCATTTTGATGATGTCATCCATGGTTAGCTTGTTTTCTCCAAACAAGTGTAGGAAAGAATCAAAAGGAAGTGGTGCTAGTGTTCCATGGCACACAAAGTGAGCCCATTGATGAGATGGTAGTTCTTTCAAAACTTGTTCTTGGGTTGCATCCTCCTTGACTAAACATTTTACAAATGGACCAAGGTCACAGATAGCTTTGACTTCAGCCTCTGCATGCTTCAGAGTTAGATCAGTTTGACCAACCACGAGAAGCTGCACAGGTTGTCCTGGCATAGATTGTGGAGGGGATTGACGAGCATCAATGAGAGCCTGGAGGGTTGGTGTGTATGATGAGATGTATGAATCAATCAAATATCTTTTTGTATCCTTTGTTTCATAACCAGCAGCATGGAAAGGGAGAATAGTCAGAACTGAGGTTGGACACCACCATATGCGACTTCCTTCAGCCACACCAGCCATCTTCAGCTCATCTACCACCTTAGAAACAGCATCCTCCCAGAGCCACTCCAAAATTGGTTGTAACCTGCTTCTAAATGCTTTTCCCTGCACTTTGATTGTACTTCCTCGTGCTTCAAGATAGGCTTGGCGGTGTTCCACAGCTTTGGCATAAAACTCCTTTTCAAGTCTGATGATAAATGGTGGGGTGTTGGCATAGAGAATGATGATATGTGATTCAACTGTGCTGCAGTTGACAATGATAATAGGACCTTCTTTGGCAGCCTCCTTCAACTTTTCAAATGGTGAACTTTGGAGAAAATTCTCAAAACCAGCATATTGTCGAACGCAGTTGAGGATCTCATTGTAGTCTTCCAAGAGTTTTCGTTTCTGGGGAAGAACATCATTGTATGAAAGACCCGTAGGAGCATGAGCCAAGTTGGATGAATAAGATGTGAATGTTACTTCTGTTGTGCTGATTTGCTGGAGCTTGGTGCAAGTAGATTCAAATCTCTCTACTAGATTGGTGTCCAACTGGTCATTGTATAACAATGTCTTTCGGAAACGTTGCCCTTCTGACCAAAGTAAGGACCGGCCCTCATCAAGAATCTCTACAGCCCTTCCAAAATTTTCTTGTTGGATGAAGTGTGATGCTGCATCTATTGGTAGGGAGAGTATTTCTGCATCTCTTGATAAGGCATTATATTGTAGCCTCATAGTAGGACCTATTGTAAGATAGCGCCTGAGAAATTGAATACTGTGCTCATATGCTTCTGACAGCACAGCAACATCTTGGGTTTGGGATGCAAAATCAACCCATTGTATAGTGCATACAAGAGAGTCTCGCAGTGGAGAAATAAAATCATGTGAAGTTTCTCTGAGAATTCCAAGAATCTCATCTGTGTCTGGAGCAGACACAGTATTGAAGTACATAACTGTCTGAGGCCTGCCATTTGCAAGGGCATTAATAAATCTAGCCATCCAAAGGCTGATTGATCTAGCTGCCCAAAGGCTCTCTGCAAGGGCACTGGTAATGGATGCATGTGATGGATGTCCACAAGGACAGAGAAGCCTTCCATTTCTAAGGTGACAGATGGACTGCTCCAGATCTGCCTGTGTACCTTTTAGCCTGTATTGGGCAAGGAGAGAACGTCCCAGGCTGAATAGTAGCTTAGGATAGTCTGGATGGTTGGGAGAGGAAGCCATGGTCACTTCAAGTTTCAAGAATAGTTGGATAGATCTCTGAAGGTCTCCTTCTACCAGTGTTTTCTGGTACCGGGAAAAGAGTACATTTCCAAGAATAAGCTGAAAGGAGAAGTATTGTGGGTGGGTGGATGGGTGTGCCTCCAACAACCCAGTTAGAAGTTCAATGGACCTGTCAAGATCCTCTACCAAACCCAATTGACGATATTGCATTTCAAGTGAGATTGCTAGACTGTATGTGGCTGTAATATGATCAGGATGATGAGGTGGGAGAAGCTTGAGTAACTCTTCACAAAGCTGAATACTCTCTTTCAGGTCTTCTTCTGCTCCTGTTTTGCCATACCGGGAAAAGAGTGCAGTTCCAAGAGCAATCTGAAAGGAGCAGTAGCTTGGGTGACTGGAAGAGGACATCTCCAGCAACCCACTTAGCAGTTGGATGGACCTGTCAAGGTTGTCTACTAATCCTGATTGACGGTATTGCAATTCAAGTGAAGATGCTAGATTGAATGTGACTGTAGTATATTCTGGATGACCAGGTGGGAGAACCTTGAGTAACTCTTCACAAAGCTGAATATTCTTTTTCAGGTCTCCTTCTGCTCCTGTTTTGTGGTATCGGGTAGAGAGTGCAACTCCAAGATTAATCTGAAATGAGCAGTAGAGTGGGTGACTGGATGACTGTGTTTCCAGCAACCCAGTTAGCAGTTGGATAGACCTATCAAGGTTCCCCACTGATCCTGAGTGACGATATTGCATTTCAAGTGAGGATGCTAGATTGTATGTGGCTGTAGCATGGTCTGGATGATCAGGTGAGAGAATCTTGAGTAGCTCTGTATAAAGCTGAATAGTCTTTTTCAGGTCTTCTTCTGCTCCTGTTTTGCCATACTTGGAAAAGAGTGCAGTTCCAAAAGCAATCTGAAATGAGCAGTAAAGTGGGTGACTGGATGACTGTGTTTCCAGCAACCCAGTTAGCAGTTGAATGGACCTGTCAAGATTCTCCACTAATCCTGAGTGACGGTATTGCAATTCAAGGAAGGCTGCTAGATTGTATGTGGCTGTCACATGATCTGAATGACCAGGTGGTAGAACCTTGAGCAGCTCTGTACAGATGTGAATACTCTTTTTCAAGTCCCCTTCTACTCCTGTTCTCTGGTACCGAGAAGAAAGTGCAACTCCAAGGGCCATCTGAAAGGAGTTATATTGTGGGTGGGTGGATGACTGTGTCTCCAACAACCCAGTCTGAAGTTGAATGGATCTGTCAAGGTCCTCTACCAATCCTGAGTGATGGTATTGTGATTCAAGTGAGGTTGCTAGATTGTATGTGGTTGTTACATGATCTGAATGACCAGGTGGGAGAACCTTGAGTAACTCTGTACAAATGTGAATACTCTTTTTCAAGTCCCCTTCTGCTCCTGTTCTCTGGTACCGGGAAAAGAGTGCAGCTCTAAGAGCCATCTGAAAGGAGCTGTATTGTGGGTGGGTGGGTGACTGTGTCTCCAACAACCCAGTCTGAAGTTGAATGGATCTGTCAAGATCTTCTACTAATCCTGATTGATGATATCTCATTTCAAGTGAGGTTGCAAGAGTGTGTGTGGCTGTAACATGTTCTGGATGACCAGGTGGAAAGAGCTTGAGTGACTTTGTATGAAGCCAAATTGACTCATTAATGTCCTCTTCTTTGCCCATTTGTTTGTATCGGAGACGAAAGACCAATGCCAGGGCATGGAGATGATGTGGGTGGCTGGCAGGGCAATTCTTGAGTACCTCCAAGTACAATTTCATCACTTTGTCAAGATTTTCTTCTGCCCCTGTTTGACCATACACTTTGAGGAGAGCATTCGCCAAGATGTCTAGGAATGCAGCACAATGTGGGTGATTCAAGGCTCTCTGTTGCTCCATTGATCTCTCCAGGTCCCTCAATACTCCAGTTTGTTTACAGCTATGGAAGAGCAGAATCCAAAGGCACGAAGGTGAAGTATTGTTCTGAGTAGTGACGAAAGGTCCTATATGCAGAACTTTAAGTACTATGGTATTGTTTATTGGGGGAGAAAAAGTGCTCACCTCCTTATTCAGTGACAATGGAAGAGGTGAAAGGATAAGGACGTCAGGACAAATACAGCAGCGGCATACCCACATGTTCTGTATGAGGCTGGTTAGCTGTGCACCATGACCTGTGCTGACCCTGTGCTGACCCTGTGTTGAAAGTTGATGCGTGGTGTTGAACATTGACAGCTAGTAGGGTGTTTAACTTTTATGATCATCTTGGGTTCCATGCATTCCTTTCCCTCTCCAAGTACCCTTACACTGTGTTCATCTCTTGTTGAAGGGAAGGGAGATTATACCCACCAGTACTCATAAAGGGACCGTCCTACTGGTGCTTGCTGGACTCAAGTTCTCCCATTGATTATTGTTCCTGACTGAAGTGATATTGATCACGGAAGTTCGGAACCCGTGGCTTTCGCGGCATTCACAACTGTCGGATGACTTTGATAAATTCAAAGTCCTTCAGCTGACTTCAAGCACTCGCGTCCTTCTCATGAAAGGCCGAATGAAATACCTTGACGATTTTCATCAACCCACCTTCATCAATGCTATACAACAATGTATAGTGGTGTATTCAGTACAATGTTTCGTATCTAGTATATCCGTGCAACATGATCGAATCATACATCCCTTCTAATGACTGAAATGGAACTTGAATCCTTGTCCACCTCCACCACCCTGCTGGAAGAACTGCGCGGACGCATGATCGCCATTAGGGAGACCACCAAATCCTCCATGTCCTCCCGAGTAAGTGTACGCGAACGGACCACCAGCACCACCAGAAGGTTCGTCACCAGCATCGAACCGCGCTCGGAGTTCTGTATCAGAGAATGAGCATAAGTACAGAAAACAGGTAATTCACGCACCTGGATTACTCAAACTCAAAACCTCATAAGCTTCATTAGCGGCAGCCATCTTCTGTTCAGTGCTTCCCTCGTCTGGATGTGGCTGCTTTCCTGAAAGCCTTCTTGATCGTCTTCTCGTCCGCATCTCTGCTAACTTTCAACAATCTTTCCTCCTCCTCATCTTCATCACTTTCTTTGCGTTGTTCAGCTGTGTATGAATGTCCCGACTAATCCTTTCCTGGCTTTGAATGCCTTCTCGAGCAACCGAACGACTTCTTCAACATCGGAATCTTCGTCAAAGGTCATGAGGAACTGCGCCTTTCCAACTAACCCATCCACATCCTCGGCACAATTATCCATTTCCAAGAGTTCCAAGCAATGAACCTTGTTCCGAGTTATGATCGACTTTTTTGCCTGTCGATGAAGCGACAAATAAACTTTGTTGTGGGGATCGAAGCGTAGACATTCCCTCAAAGGGTTGAGGGAAGCTACGCCCTCCTCCGGTGCAGGTAAGAACAAGTATCCCAGTCGGAAGACTCGTACGTGCGTGTTCATCGATCATCGCCTCCTCCGCAGGTAGCAAGCTAGCCAGTCGGGTGTAATCACCGACAGCTCCAGCCACGTCGCTCGCAAGTAACGAGCATTCCGCACATAATTGAACGCATGTATATCGAATAAGGAGAGAAGTCTCATAGGAGCATGGATGTAGTTTCGACGTTGAAGGTAGGTGGGCTTTAGCTTCGTTCTGAGCCTTGGTGAATAATTAGGAAGCTTCCTGGACTTTGGATTGTAATTCTATGGCATCGCTGCGGATGAAACGGAAGGTGAGTTGATAAAAGTTGTCAAGGTGTTCTGTGCGTTTGTGTAGTCTCCTTCTTTGAGAGGGATAAGAGCTTTCATGAGGAAGGCAATGTTGATCGTGTTGGAAGTCAGCTGAAGGACTGTGTCAAAGTCGCGTGAATGCCTCGAAAGCGATAGGTATGCGATAGCACGTTTGTGGTAGGAGGTCATCGGACGGAGATTGTTCCATCAGTGGGGAACTCGGGTCCGCAATAGTTTCTAGAGTTACAGAGTAGAGGGGAGGAAGCCGCCGTCCATCGAGGGAGTTTACTGATGAGAGTATAACGGAATTAAAGCTAGGACAATTAAGAATCCCAAGGGAAATGTCAAAGGAAAGGACGGCGTTGGGAGGCTCATACTGACTTTGGGAGTTTGAGCTCGTTTGAGCCCGATTGGGTGGGTTATAAGTTGTGTTGATGAGCGGCAGTATGTCGAGGTTCGTCGTCTGTTAGTTTGGTTGATTTGTCGTACGTCACTTCTAGATGTTGGTGGCGCGTTGGCCGTCCTTAGCGGTGGGATTTACCTATCGCGTGGTGTGAGTTATCGTCTTCCATTGTTAGTCCATCTTGTTGATTTTCTACTCCTCCGACTCAGCCGTACTCGAGCCGCGCTCATCGTTGAGTTTTACGATTGCGGATGCAGTCCAGAAGAACACAGAGTGTTACATCCCAAGAGTGGTTGCACGAAAGAATCAAGAACCAGAGGATGAAACTAGGGAGGCGAGTCGAGGAACTGATCAAGGGCTTGAAGATTTCGAGACTAAGCTAGCCTGTACGATGTGATATCGTGGTTTGATTACAAGGGTTCCTTAGCATATCCGCTACAATAATTCCCCCGTTGGAAGTGCTTGCCATGACAATGACTGTAATCTCCGGAGTGAGCTCTGAGACTCACCGGCACCGCTTGCAGCACTCCTTGACTCTTGACCTCATACAGGCCTTCTCAATATCCCCTTCGTCGCTCACTCGACCTATTGACGATGCCACTCTCCTTTCAAGACTGCTATAGCCTTCTCCCAGCCTTTCTCAACTCTTCCATTTTCCTTCTCTGATATCGACTTCGTGCACAGGAATCTCTCATCGGCATTTATGTACCTGACCCTACCTTGGCCTTCATTGACTTTCCATCAACGCCATCGCTGCAATCGTCGATAGAACAAAAGCCTCGCACAAGCTGAACCATATCATTGAAAGAGATCGTGGCTAATCTCAATCATGTCCCAACCTTTTCCGTCTTCGCCCTTCAACCTTTTCAAGCAGCGAACAGACTCGCGCATGTTCGTTGACCGTCTGTTTGCGACCGCTTCAATGATAGTCAATCGGGATCCTTCTTACCTAGTCATAGTAACGTCCAACTTCCTTTTTACATCCATATCGACCACTCATCTGCCCAAAAGGTTGGCGACTACGGGGAAATAGACGGGGATACCGGGTTGTTCATGAAACATTCTCACGGATAAGAAGTCCAATTCAAGCCACCTTACGAAGGGGCAAACAGCAGAGGATAGTAAAGACATATAAGAACCTTCCTCACCGTTATTCACCCGAGTTCACCTTTGGTCCCTTTGCGTACGCCCTCATGTTAATTCTGTGGTCGAAATCCAGTATAACTCATGTTTGAAGCCACATCGGAGGTCTAGCTGAAGCTCAAATCAAAACCGAGTTCAGGTTCTTGAAAAAATATGGTGCTGCGCTTGTCATGTTCAGGCCGGTTATGACTCGACTTGAAGGCGACCTTAAACTGCTCCTCCAGGAGACTTCAAGCATCCTCTAGGCATACGCCTCATTACTGAGACCAGAATATATCCGGCTTATGCACTCTATGGCTCGGCAAGACGTACGTACAACAATGCTTCCTACTTGTTATAGTTCGACGCTAATTTGAATTTTTCCAGAAAATGAAACAGTTAGAATGGTGTTTAAAGCGGATGCTTCTCATACTCGCAGGAATACATAGAGCTCGATCAAGAATGGTATCGAGAGCAGGCGTCTGGTTCCTTTCGGAGTGGATCCAACAGCGACAGGGTTTTTACCAAATTTTGACAATCAACACGAGAGGTCATTTACTACGAGAAGATCCAAAGACCCCGCAAAGACCCCGCAAAAACCTCGGTGAGCCTGCTTGATTTTCCCTGTTTTAGGTTTTATCCCTCAGAAAACTGACCGACCGCGTCACTTGTAGCTGGGAAATTTCAGCTTTACCTTGGGACTCTCTTGATGAGGATGGCGAAGAAATTCCAAACGAGTGTTTCCTGTACTGGCGCTTTGTCCGATGCTAACTTTTACTAGGACTCTGCAGAGTCCAGTGGTAGTGAAAATTTCGAAGGCGGCGATTGACGAACATATTTTGCGCTCTGACAGCGATGATTCGAAGGCTGTCGACACATGTTCACAGCGAAGGTTTCCCCGGCTCAGCAATGTAAACGTTACAGCCATAGTGACGAACGCCAGGAAGACCTTCCGAGTAAAATCCTTCTAGAGCAGAACCGTTGGAGTCTTAAAATGTAGCCTGTAAGCTGATTAAGACACGTCTAGTCACGACAAAGAACACACCTTTGAACGAACGAAACCGTGTCTTAAGTTTGTAAACGTTTGATTTAATGTGAAGTGGAGGATCGTATTCAAGTTGAGTGAGGGAGAGAGCACTGAGTTGTGTACGCAGGGTCCTCTCGGGTGCCATAGTACGAAAATCGACAATATTCTCAACGACGCTACATCGCCGTCTTCGTCTCTACTCGTACCCCCTCCATTCCTAACGATCGTAAGCGGAAGAGATAAAGCGGAGGTAGCGCCATAGGCTTCAAGCTGACCTGGATGTTTGTTGTCGCAAAAAAAAGACTGGGAGCCGTTGATACCCCGGCGCCTTCTCAGATACCTAAGTTTTGTGATGAGCACCTTTCAGATAACCAGACGCTGTTTTCGTCGAGTCTAAAACGATATGTCAGTCCAGATTTACTAAAGCAAGATAGATAAATGATGAGCGAGCATACTAGCCTTCATCTTGGAGAACTCGGAAGCCGGATCCACCGTAGCTTGAGGTCTGGTGAGCGTCTCAACAGCTCCCGTCCTCAACTTTCACAACCATCCCGGCCGACCCCCTACTGTGATAACCCATCAAGTAGGTGGTCCTACCGGATACCTAGCAGAATCTTTCCTCCAAATAAGAAAAGCCTCCAGGCACCTGCACCTTCCCCCTGTCGACCCTTAACCTTCACCATTCTGAAGCCGTTCAACAATTTTCTCTCAGGGAATACCATAACGCTCTCCCTAGTATCCACCGCTTTCAAGACACCAGAAATCTCCTCTAACTTCGCTTAACTACATTTCTTCCGCTTTCAAGTTTGTTGGTGCAAGAGAAGTGTAGTGTCCATAGTATATGTAACGAGCGTTTAGGATTTGGGGATGTGGGATATGCAAGACTTGTTTTCGTTGGAACTTACGAATTATACATAGGTTGCATTGTATGTGGAGAGTGAAATGGACCAGTGGATGGGTGTTGTTGGAGAACAACCATCGAATCTGAATAGGAAAATCCCGGGTTAGGAGGGAGTCATCGGATGACCGGAATTGTGCAGTCGGAATGACCCATGGAGCAACCTCATTGGCCTCCAGAAAAAGATATCCATGATTTGTTTTGAATCTAGCGCGTCTACAAACGAGATGTAAATGAGGTTGGGTACGTGGGCGACACGCGGTCGTTCATGTTCGCCCAGAATTAACCCCGAAAGTGATGCGGCTGGCGTTGAGGTTGAGAGGCAACTACGGTACTAGTCGCGGTAGTCCGCATTCGAGTGCCTTGAAGACTGCATGGTCGAAGTCGAAGATATGGGGGTCTCCAAGAACCTACCTCAACGCTCAGCCTCGAGCTACATGCGACAACTTTCTGCACTTCTAAGTGAGCCCCCCGAGTGCATTCGAACTGTTCTTTGTTATTGACACTATCGTGAAAAACTTTCCCAGCGCCAAGAAACAACAGGCCAGTAATGCGAAAGTTGGAAAAGACAAATTCGTCCAGTGAGGCGAAATACACGAGCAATTATAGGACTCTAGTGTCTGGGTTCACCCAGCAGGTATTTGAAGATGCAGGACGAAGTTGAGCATACTATACGATGTATCCGACCCACGATGCAATGTTGATCTACAAAAACTTGAACCAATTGAAGACGGTTTGAGTTTCGATTTTCGAGAGAGAGAGAGATTCTAGGCATGAGAATTTGGCTGTAACGGTGGCGCAACGGCGGCAGGAGACTGTCCTCAAAAACTGTGACGGTGGTGAGTCGGGAAGAGATAAGATAATAAGTGCTAAACAAACACAAAGCTTTGTCACTTTATTCCGTGCTTAATCTTCGAGGGCCTCGCTTGCGCTGCGTGTTACCACTGTGCAATCCTTTATCTTCTGCTTTGTTCTTGACGGCTCTCTTTGAGGTCGCTGACATTAGCTACCATGGGAAATAAGAAGAAAAGTAAAAAATCTGCAGTAGCGAAGGAGAAGGAACAGGAAACCCAGTGAGTTCGACGTGTGCATTATCTCTTTTTCCAGGCAACGGAAATCCTTGACTGCTAATATTATTATCGGTGAACAGAAATGCACAACCAGAGCAACCCGAAGTCCCAAAAGCTGGTCCAAGTAGTACCACGCCCCCTCCATCTTCACCCTCACCTGAAGCTCCGGCACAGGAACCCACGCCTGTGACTGAGGAGGATCCGATCAAAGGCGCAGAAAAAATCAAAGAAAAGGGAAATGTGGCTTTCAAAGCTTCGAAATTTCAAGAAGCCATTGAGCACTACACTACAGCCATCGGTCAGCAGCGTCCATGTTTTGGGTGTACCTACCAACTGAGAAAATTTTATCAGGAATGAATCCCTCGGAACCAGCTTTTCTGACGAACAGGGCAGCAGCATACATAGCTGTAAAGAAGTTCAGACCAGCTCTAGAAGACTGTCAGCAAGCTGCTGTCCTCCAAGCTGCTTCTCCTGCGGCGAAAACCCTCCTGCGACTGGCTCGATGTCAGTTCGCATTGGGTTCTGCCACTGCGGCGTCTTCAACTCTCAAAACCGTCTTAGAGCTGGATCCCAAGAACCCCGCAGCTACGCAACTCAAGTCAAAAATCTCAGAACTAGAGAGCCACCTAAAGCGATTTGAGCAGGCGAAATCGAAGAAGGACTGGGGTATGGCCAGGCTTGCGCTGGAGAAATGTTTTCAGGCGATCGAGGCTGAGGGGGATGAGATCCCGTCGGAGTGGAATACGTGGAAGATTGAGTTGGAGTTGTCGAAAGGAAACATAGACGGAGCAAACTCTGTAGCAAACGAAGCCCTCCGGACGAATCCCAATTCCCCTGAGATTCTCACACTTCGTGGTCTCGTATTATTCCTTAACGGAAAACTCCCGCAGGCTGTTCAACACGTTTCTCAAGCCCTTCGGTTTGATCCATCTTACGCCCCTGCCCAACGATTACGGAAGAGGACAAAAGAAGTTGAGCGGCTGAAAAATGAGGGGAATCAGTTTTTCAAATCCTCGAAATTAGAGGAAGCTATCAGCAAATACACTGAGGCATTGGACGTAAGTAGATACGATCGCAACAGGTCTTGTTTGGTGGTTCATTTTCCCTTAGCTCGTAGGTAGCGAAGAGGAAGAGGGCAAGGGCGGTAACATTCGCGCGACCTTGTTGTCGAACCGTGCCACTACACTTGTCAAGGTAAAGGGATTGACATCTGGAAATCAGTATGAATCTCTGATTCTCTTTCCTTGACAGCTTCAACGTCACCAGGAAGCCCTTGAGGATGTCGACATCTCAATTGAACTTGTACCGAAGTCATTCAAAGCTCTACGTACTCGTGCTCGAATTCATCTCGCTCTGGATAACCTCGATAAGGCTGTGATGGATTTCAAATCTGCGATCATGGAGGCACAAAAAGATGGCAGCAGTAGCGATGCCGATGTTCGTGCTCTGGGAAACGAGCTGAAGAAAGCTGAGGCTGCGTTGAAGAGAAGCAAGACCAAGGATTATTACAAGATTCTAGGCCTTCAACGAGACTGCACGGAAATAGAGATAAAGAAGGCATACAGAAGAGAGAGTCTGAAGCACCATCCGGACAAAGTGAGGAATCGAGTGGCTACATGTCTAATATGCTGACACTCTTTCAAAGGGAGGTGACGAAGAAAAGTTCAAGCTCGTTGTCGAAGCTCATGCGGTTCTCTCTGATCCTGCTCGCCGCGAACGTTATGACATGGGTGAGGACGAAGATGGAATGACCGATAGTGGTGGAATGGGTGGTATGCACGGAATGTCACAAGCTGATATTGCTTCACTGTTTGCTCAGTTTGGGGGCGGCGGGTTTGGAAATAGTGGTTTTGGTGGCGGGAGACATCCGGGCGGGTTCTCGTTCAGCTTTGGTTAAGGACAACGAGCCGTTTCTTGGCCACCCTCTCGATACGCTCTTCCCTGGGTGGGCGGGCATTGTAATTCGCTGCTAGTGGTTGACGTCGGTTCACTGAGCTGTTAAGGTATGCACGCCCTACTTCCGACCTTGCCGGTTGGAGTAATAAATGGCGATCATTGTCGCCTAGTGCCCGAATTGTGGGGTAACGACAGCGTATGTACATCTTTTGTTGACCAGCGTACCCTGTTCATTACTATACCATGGCGTATGCATTTACTTCTTTTTCCAAAACACAACACCCTACTTCTCATCGTGCTTTCTTCAGAGTTGGTCCTGTACCGTCGAGGTTTTATTCCCAAAGAAGTGAGTGTTCCGCTCGTGCACACACGGGTCCATGGAGGTTCTCTGACTGACCTGCTAGGGAATCCAGGCTGCATACGAGTCATTGCACTGCATAGTGGCGACCTACCTGGAACTTACCGTTTCGCAGCTGTCAGACAGGTTACGCGCTTGGCTGTGCCTTACCCTACCCACGCGCCCATTCCTATTAAACTGTAAGAACGAAAAGAACGCTTTGTGGATCTCATGTTCCACTGCAGTTGACAGGAGAAAGTAACTACGTTTGCTGCGGGACCTGACATGTCAAAGCGAGCCTGATCTTTTTGGGATATAAAGACGCCTGTATCTCGTCTGTACCATCCAAAACCACGCTGAAAACTGTCCATTATGCGTGTACCATCTCCCTTACCGTTACTACTCACTGGAGTTCTTATGGCTCATGGAAAGATGTTCCACTGGCCATCTCCTGAGATGGACTGGATCGATAGCGTCCTCTATGAGCAAACCTTCTTCGATAACATTACGGCCGGTTGCCGCTCTCGGGACAATACAACGATCGCCGCGCAATGGATTCGTATGGTGAGCTTTTCTCCTTCGATGGCTGTCAAGCCTTTGATTTGTCTGATGCACGCCCAGGCGTTTCACGACTTTTCCACTCATAACGTAGAGGACGGGACTGGAGGCATGGACGCCTCCATCATCTACGAGTTCGATCGCGCAGAGGTTTGTCCTACTCGCGCATAGTACTGTTTCCCACTCATAGGCACCAATTAGAACATCGGAATGAATCGCAGTATTACGGACTTCTTGGGATTTTCGACTCCTTTCTTTGGTCGTAAGCTACGCTCACTCTGATATTAGGCTGTCCCGAATAATACCCCCCTTACAGTGGCGGATATGTTCGCAGCTGGTTTGATTATAGGAACCGTATCATGCGGTGGACCCACACTTCCCTATCGTGCGGGTCGTATCGACGCAACTTCCGCTGGTCCTCTCGGAGTTCCCCAGCCTCAAGAGGACATAGGTCTACTCACCGAAAGGTTTAGGAAAGCTGGTTTCAGCGCTACGGAGATGATCTCCCTTACTGCATGTGGCCATGTGCTTGGTGGGGTTACACAGCAGGACTTCCCAGAAGTATTAAAGGACAGACAATTCCAATTCTTCAATGAAAAGTCAAGGCTATACAGCAACGCAATGTAAGTTTCTGTGCCTACCTCTTCTGATATTTGTTTCTGAACTCCAGAAAAAGAGTAACGCAGTATCTTGACGGATCGACTACTAACCCTCTCGTTGTTGGAGTCAACCAAACTATGAATTCGGACTTGCGATTGTTTACAAGCGACGGGAACGCGACTATTCAAAGGTAGGAGAGACGGATTCGCTGTAAAGTCAACCTGCATGTTGATGTTTCGGTGTTGTGCAGTATGGCGTCCCCAGAGGCCTTCGCGAGCACCTGCGTTTCCCTGGCTGAACGGATGATCAACACTGTACCCCGTGGTGTAACTTTGACCGATGTCATTGATCCTTTCGATTTCAAGGTCGGGAAAGCTCGCTTATCCGTGGCCAAAGGCGCCGATAAGCTGGTTATGACAACAGACTTGCGAGTACGTATATCGTCCCATGATACGAAATCTAACCTGATTCATGAAATAAACGCGTTTAGATTCTGGATCCAAAGGACAATTCCAAGAGACAAGTCAATCTCGTTTGGGTTGATCGTGACGGCAATTCTCCATGCGGGGAAACATGCACATCTCCAGCCACCAATGCATCACAGATTGGCACGGGGTTGTTAACTAAGGGTCACAGCAAGACCGCTTTGCAGTACACCTTTACGGTCGATAACATCGACCCCACAAAACCGATCGGCAAGTTTTGGTTTGAAGTTGACGAGAATGACGGGTCTCCGAAAACAGAAATCAAGAATGACGATGGGTCTGGATACGTCGTCGAGGAGCACGACGTTCTGTATGATGTGAACCGAAGCAAGCTCAATCTTAGCGCTGACCAGACCAACTTTACCTCTCTGATTGTTATTGCGGTAAGCAAGGACTGTTTCACCATGAGAATCGCGACTGATTTGAGAATACAGGTGAAAGACAAGTATGCTCAGGGGGCAAAGATTCGACTTGATACTTTCAACCCGTTCGTCTTGCCATTCAGAAGATCGGTGGTGGATGCGGCCCTTGATACTCAGTTTCCGAAAACTGCTGGATACTCGTTCTTCTCTGCCAGTCCGGAGCCTCTCACTAATTCATTCGACGTGTATTACGGCGATGTCGAACCTCAAAATCTGAGACAGAAATTTGGTTTGACTTTCGAGGCGAGGGATGTAGGGCTTTTGTCTCCGTCCTGAAGCTTGGCCGCGTTTTCAAGTTGAAGTGACGCTACGGGTCGGTTTACTTTTCGTTTTAATTCATGAACTGGATTGTTTTAATAGTCACTGTATGGTTGGAGTATGTACGATACCTGCTGTAACTTCAGTGCGCTCAATTTTAGGTTCGTTTCCGAATATACAAGGGGGACAGTAAGTTTAACACACAGTAGATGAAAGGCCTAGGGCATTGGGCAAGGACCTGGGTCGGTCATGTGACATCAGCTCCGGGAACTCCGAGTCCAACCAGCTGGCCATGGGACCGCTTCGCCCGCTCGTCCGCCATTAAAATACCTGGATACCCTACCATCACCACATACTTATCTCGGACTACAGATATCCAACGGAGCGTGACGGCATCAGGCTGAGAGTGAGGAACTTGGAAAGAGGAAGGGTTTAACGCGGGTACCATGAATCCTGTCGAGCGGTTTCACTAAGGCTGTACCTGGTACGAGTTATTTTGTCTGTTGAAGGTGCACCTAAATTAAGCACTGTACAGGAAATCCGAGGATTGGTAGATCAAAGCGGCTATATGCTGTAAAAACCGTCAAAAACCTAAAACTCACCGCGCAGCCATACGTGTCTTTTTCGCCTCCTGCCCCCACATTTTCCTCTGCAATATACCCTATGCTGTTAAAACCATCAGAAAGTCAAACCCCGCTGCACAGCTCTGCGTGCGCAAGCATTGCCCTTCACGCAAAACTTCTACGTCGAAAACTTCTCCTCACAGGAAGATTTACCTTCAAGGTTCCTCCAAGACCGTATCTGTAACTTGAAGCACTTATCTAAATTCGACAGAAAAGTACGGATCAGCCCTAAAAATTCCATGCAGTCATCGGTAGTGCTAGTGAAATATCGTGCGTACGAGTTGAATTTTAAATTGTGTCTGATTCTCTCTGTATTGAATGAGAATTTTTCCCTCCTCAAGTAACAATAACTTTCAGAACAGACTATCCATATCGGATTTCAGCTTATGATCCAGCGGCGGTTATAAGGGGCATATCATGATCACCAGTAGGTGAGGCCGGACGATTATTGACAGTTATGGCGGTGAGTTTTTATTTTTACTTTTTGACGGTTTTTGACAGGATACAGTTATTAACAGCATAGGAAACATAGGAAACGAACCATGTAGGCGTCAGCCGGATGTATTTATGTTCATGTGTATCATTCCTATCTTCCCTTACCCGATCACGTTTGGTACCATGGATAGGCCTGCTAGACTAGAGAAGCAGTCCGACCTCATGGCCAAGGGGAAACAACCCCTCACTTCACTCAACCACACTACCTTCATCGATGGCCTCCTATCTCAATCTGATGTGCCGACGTGCATTAGCCGACTCATTTCGGACATAGCTGGGTTATCATCTCTGCAGGCATGCATGCGCTTCGACCTTTCCTCCGCGTTCTTCAATGGTTGTGTGGCTTCACTTCTCCACTACTTCCAGCATCCGAAGCTAGCCGGTATCAATGGTGGAACTTGCTTCTGTGTTTCCCGCGGAGAGAGTGGGATGACGCGCAACGGTAAACACATACCAGAAACTTACTTGTTTGATAGGTGGAGGAGAGGTCAGGATAGTGAGACTTATACGCATCTCTCGACCAATTTTATCTGGACTAAGCCCCAGCCCGAGCGTACTATGCTCTTGGTGCGGTGGACCGCCGAGATCAATAAAGAATATCTAACAAAATTCACCAGTGTCGCGTCGCAATACAATACGTCCCTGAAGCAGTTGTCGTACATCTTTTCGGAGAAGGATGACTCGATCATTGCCGGCAAACGTATCATTGGATGCACCGCTACCGCTGCTGCCAAATACAACGACCAAATACGGCGTGCTTCACCCCAGGTTCTGCTGGTCGAGGAAGCAGGCGAGATTTTAGAGAGTCACATCCTTACGGCGATGAATGAGCGCACTGACCAGCTTATTCTGATCGGTGATCATCAGTAAGTTTTTCAGTGACAACTTGCGACGTCTCACTAATAACTATCGTCAGGCAGCTACGTCCGAAGATCAACAATTATGCCCTAACCGTTGAGAAGGGTCAAGGATCTAATCTCAACATGTCTCTCTTCGAACGCCTGGTTTTGAAAGGATATCCCCACGAGACTCTTCATCAACAGCATCGAATGCAACCAGAGATTTCTTCACTCGTTCGGGAGTTAACGTATCCTCACCTCATTGATGCGTCTGATACACGCAATCGTCCATCTCTCAGAGAATTCGAAAACTTAGTCAACCACAGCCATCTGGAAGGTCCTTCAGACGTCGCCGAGCGGCGAGATATGAACGCTACGTCTTCTAAAGAGAACATGTTTGAAGTTGACATGGTTTTGAGGACCTTGAAGTATCTCGCCCAGCAGGGTTACGGGACGGATAAAGTCACTGTCCTCACTCCATACCTTGGGCAGTTGCAGAAACTGCGCAAGGCACTCATGAATGACAATCACCCTGTTTTGAACGATTTGGATTTGTATGACTTGGTCAAGCCTGGTTTGATGACGCCTGCAAAGCCACCAGCGGGTAAAAAGTCTGTCCGGGTGGTCACCACCGGTGAGTATCCTCATGCTAGCCCGTACTCGGGCTTATCATCCCTACGAAGACAACTATCAGGGTGAGAGCGACGTCATCGCATCGCTCACTAGGAGCAACTCTGATCGCAAGATCGGCTTCATGTCCTCCCCAGAACGCCTGAATGTTCTCCTCTCCCGAGCCCGGAATGCACCCACACTTTTCGGAAACTCCGATACTTTCACGAAGTTCCGCAAAGACGGCAAACTTTGGACTCGTTCGCTTGACATGTTGAGGTCTACAGGCCACGTTCATGATGGACTTCCTGTAAAATGCGAGCGGTATCCAGATCGGAAAGCAATCCTCAAGACCCCCGCTGATTTCGAAAATGAAGTTCATAATGGTGGGTGTGAGGAACCATGGTAGGTGTTTTATCATGAGATTCGTCGGTTGAAGTTGTTAGCTAACAAGCTTGTCGCAGCGGAACACGCTTGAGCTGTGGAGTGCATGACTGTCCTTCAAAGCATCATCAACTCGCCGACCATTCACAGATGAAATGCATGGTCATTATCAAGACGAACTGTCCCCAAGGCCACCCACAGTCATACAAGTGCTATGAAAAAGTCCCCCTCTCATGCCACCAATGTGACAGAGAGGCGGAAGCAGCAAACAAGCAGGAGGAGGAATCTTTTGCGCAGCAGCAGAAGAGAGACGCAGAATTACTCGAACATGCAAAAGAGATGGCGAAGATCGACGAACAGATTGCTCGAGAGAACCAGTGCGCTGAAGATGGGAGATCTCATCAGGAGAATGGGTTGAAACAGGAGGAGGAGATGACCCGTTTAAGCGACCAGAACGAGAACGAGAAGACATTGGAGAAACCCTCACCACAAGGTGGACCTCCCCCTTCCGATAGTACGTCGACACTAGATCAAGCCAATGAGATCCATTTGGCTCCCGTGGCAGCCACTGCAACGGAAACGAATTCTTCCCCAGCTCCATACGCGCCGGTCACACCGCAGGGCCCCAAGTCGAGTGGGCCCTCTCCTTCGGAAGCAGAGTGGGAGCGCCAGAAGCAACTGGAGGATGCTCATAATCCTGACATTGATTCGTTAATGGAACTGATAGGGCTGGAGGAAGTCAAAGCTCAGGTTCTGAAGATAAAGGCGATGGTCGACCTGTCAAAGCGGCAGGGCGTCGACGTGAAAGATGGGAGGTTTAACATAGTTATGCTTGGTAACCCGGGTACAGGTCAGCTGATCTTAATTCATTCGACATCGTGCGAGAAGGCTCACACTCCGAATTCCGGCAGGGAAGACAACAGTCGCTCGGCTGTACGCCAAGTTCCTATTTTCAGTCGACGTTCTACCTGGGAGTCATTTCATCGAGACAACCGGCTCTAGTATCAGTGACAGTGGTGTCGCCGCGATGAAGAAACACGTTGAAGATGTGCTCGAAGCTGGTGGTGGAGCGATCTTTGTCGACGAAGCCTACCAGCTCGTCAGTGGGACCATAAGTGGAAAGGAGGTGCTGAACTACATGCTCGCTGAGATGGAAAACAACGTTGGAAAACTGGTTTTCATATTGGCAGGCTATCGCAAAGAGATGGAGAAGTTCTTCGAACACAATCCCGGAATTCCAAGTCGGGTTCCTTATCAACTTCGTTTCGAGGACTACACAGGCGACGAGCTCTTATTGATGCTACGAAAGCTCATTGTCAAAAGGTACAACGGTCAAATGAAGGTTGAGGGTGATATTGATGGGCTATATGGTCGTATTGCAGTCCGTCGACTTGGGAGAGGTCGTGGGAAGGAAGGATTTGGGAACGCTCGCGCGCTTCAAAACATGTTCGCCAAGATCACCGAACGGCAAGCTGAACGCATTCACAAGGAACGGGCTGCAGGGATGAAGCCTGACGATTTCCTGCTTTTGAGCCAGGATCTGATCGGTCCAAAGCCGAGCGAGGTCTTGAAAGATAACGAATCATGGACCAAGCTCCAGGCCATGATCGGTCTCAATTCTGTCAAGGAAACTGTTCGCGTTTTCATGGATCTCATCACCACCAATTATCAGCGAGAACTACAGGAGAAGGAGGTCCTTCAAGTCTCTTTGAATCGAATATTCACGGGGTCACCTGGCACTGGGAAAACCACAGTTGCAAAACTGTTTGGGCAACTTCTTACTGAGTTGAGCCTTCTGAGCAATGGTGAAGGCAAGTACCCCTCATCTGACATCGTTGTGCTATGCTCACCGTTGCCACAGTCATCATCAAAAACCCTTCTGACTTTGTAGGCGCGCACCTTGGTGAATCGGAACGGAAGACAAGGGCTATTTTGGCAAGCACAGTCGGGAAAGTTCTTGTTATCGACGAAGTGAGCCCCAATCTCCTTTTCACTTCCGCATCTCATTGACATTTTTTTTGAGGCCTACATGTTATATGGGGGTGATGGAAGCCATGACAGTTATAGAACGGCAGTCATTGACACCCTAGTCGCAGAGATCCAGAACGTCCCGGGAGAGGACCGTTGTGTATTGTTGCTTGGGTACAAGGACCAAATGATGGCAATGTTTCAGGTGATCTTTATCAGAGGTTTCCAATTGCACCTCTAACGATCAGCCCTCAGAATGCCAACCCCGGATTGTCACGCCGATTCGATATTGAAAATCCATTCCATTTTGAAGATTTTTCGCAGTCGGAACTGGAAGAAGTACTCAAACTTAAACTCAGGCAACAGGATCTATCGGTGACCGATGCAGCCAAAACCGTGGCTTTAGATGTTCTGGACCGTGGGCGTAACCGACCCCACTTTGGGAACGGCGGTGAAGTCGAAAATATGATCACGCAAGCCAAAATACGCTATCAGAAACGTCAAGCTCAACTCCCCCTCGCCGAGCGCTTCCTGGATATTGTTTTCGAACCCGAAGATTTCGACCCGGATCACGATCGACAAAATCATGCGACGGCCAACCTCAAGAAACTATTTGAAGATGTCGTTGGATGTGAGGACATTGTGAAGAAGCTTGGTGATTATCAGAAAGTTGCTGCACAGATGAAGGCGCGCAAGAAGAAAATTAAGGGGGTCATTCCGATGAATTTTGTCTTCAAGGGACCACCCGGTAAGTTTCACCCCTGGATGCACGTTGCCTCCTCCTTCTGATCCAACTCTATAGGTTCCGGGAAAACCACTACTGCACGCAAAATGGGACAAGTTTTCTACGACATGGGACTTTTATCGTCAGCAGAAGTTCATGAATGTTCTGTGTCCGACATTGTGGGACAATATGTTGGGCAGACCGGTCCTCTCGTTAGGAAGATGTTCGACAAAGCCTTGGGCCGTGTCTTGTTCATAGATGAAGCCTACCGACTTGGTGATGGTCACTTTGCACAAGAGGCAATGGACGAGATTGTCAGCCTCATGACTCAAGACCACTACATGTCGAAAGTAGTCATCGTACTGGCTGGTTATGACGTTGACATGAACCAGCTCATGAAAGTCAATACCGGGCTATCAAGCCGATTCACGGAAGAAATTGTTTTCCACAACATGTCGCCATCTCACTGCCTACAAGTGTTGGACAAACAACTTCGAGAACAGGAAGTAGTTGTGAACGAGATTTCCGACGAGTCTTCCGAGGCCAATGTTGAAATGCGAGACATCATCGAGAAGCTCTCCGAGATACCTTCCTGGGGTAACATTCGCGACATTATAACACTATCGAAACAAATGGTCCAATTGGCTTTGGTCAGCAATGAACCCGGCGCTTCTCCGCTGAGTTTGACTGCCGATGAAGTATTATCACGTTTTCGTGCCATGTTATCGGAGAGGGTGACTAGGCATACATCCTCAAGTGTCTTCAGCAACAGACGGATTCGTTCTTCCTTTGTGAATCATTCACCTCCTGTCCAACCCCCTCCTTTCCTTCAACCACCCGTCATCAAAACGTCGACGAAGATAAACACAGCAGCTCCGTCCACTCAGAAGAAAAGGCCTTCATCACCCGTTAGGAAACCGAAACCCCACCGTGTCCAGGCTGAAGTGGTGCGCCTGAAGGAGTTGAAAGCCAAAACTGAACAGGAGAAGTTAGAGGCGACGAGGAAGGAGCAGGAAAGACAGCAACAGGAGGAAGCAAGAGTACAGCAGCAGCTGCAGCAGATGGGTGTCTGCGAAGCTGGATACGAGTGGATCAAGGAGTCCGGCGGGTATAGATGTGCTGGAGGAAGTCATTTCATTTCAGATAGCCAGCTGGGAAATTGACTGGTCTACTTCTGCTCGGTGTCTTTAGAGCACTCAGTTGTTCATTTTACTTCGTTGACTCCATAAATGCAAAGTGTTTAGAATTGTACCGTCAAGTATTTACCTGCCCTGCGTGCTCTGACCTTTCTTCTGCTAATTCTAAATTTATCATGGGTTTCATGGCTTATCAAGTCTTAGTTGATCGTTTGATTCACTAAATACTCATACTCAAGTGCTATACTCAGTCCCATCTGTAATTTTTCCCCAGGTTTCCACAGCAAACGTAGTGACATCATAACTACCCTCCGAAATCTCGAGAAAAACATGTTTGTGCTGGGCCATTGTCCGTTGTCGCTGACAAGTCTGCGTGGGGTCCAACGGAAATAATTGTCTTAACCCAAACCCTCCCATACGCTGACAGTCGAACTTCACCTAGGACGGAATGTGAGAAGACGATTTTGCCAGTAGAGGTCAGCTGTGGCCGAGGTGGGAGTTGTCTATCACTGTAAAACATGCAGTCTTCAGTGTTAATACTTCACGCAAGGCAATAATCGTCGACTGCGCTAAGTATTCCGAGCGCCCGGTGCTTACCAACTTGCGCTTGCGGCACCGAAATCTTTCCTCATCGAGGCCTCCGGTGAGTCGCTTCTTAACCAATCGCTTTCTGCGCGGTGCAAGTTCGTGTGATGCTCAGCTCTCAGATTTCATGGGTCAAGCGCTTCTAGAAGATCACGATAATTTTCTTATTGACAAGCGAATGCGCCGTGCCCTTCTTGGCTAATTCTTCAGATTCCTACTTGTCTGACCACATTATTCGCACTTTGACATCGATTCACTATTGCATACCCATGGGGGACTTGTACATTCATAATCTCATCCAGGTTGGAAGTCCACTGGCAGTCGCCCCCTTATATCAGAAACAATGAGTGGCTTCTGGGACCAACTGATCATAATAATATCAGTGAGCATCTTCAAGTTCTAGCTTCGTTTCTTCGTTTTCCATTCCATCACATTCGTCCGCCAGTTTCAAGTTTTTTACTCTGTCAGTGTCTCTGTGGAATCAGTCCGTTTATTAGGCCTGTATGTCGTCCTCTTTGCTCGTGCATCGTCATCCTTGAGCGGAGGAAGAACGATGTATAGTATCGCGTTCGACATCTCGCCAACCGTATACTTGCTGGATAAATGATGAAAGATGGCCTTGTATGATACATAATCGTGTATAACATACCTGTTGAGTTGTGCTCTGCCCCGCCTACTGATCAGAGTAAACTCCCTCGTACTCGTACTTGTTCAAGACCTGAGGGATCACACAGAGGAGGTATCTGCGTATGGTTAACCATGCCTTGTGCCAGGGGTGTATATGGTCAGTACGTCCTCATGAGACGCTGTAAATAAGATGCTCTTAATTACCTTGATGGAATTCTGGTGCTGGCTTGATGGAGATCCATTTTGAAAAGGCCAGGAAGCCGCGAATCCTTCGGACATCATCATGGTCATCTGAATGCAACGAATCCCATTGGGCACTCTAACCAATTCCCACGATGTCTAAATCAGGAATTATCGTCTCAGGCTCTCAGCGATGGTCTTTTTGTGCGTGACCTTGATTCTCACAACTCACCGGGGCCCATTCACAATCGACTAACCACAACTACTAAGTAGGCTGAGCTTCATAAAGTTCTCTGCTGGTTCTCTCTGCTGGTTCCGGGAATTTCTGATTTCAAATTAGCAAATTCAACAACCGATGACAACGACTTCTTTAATCCTGAAAGTCTTGTCGGAGGGACTTTGAGCAGGCCACAATACCTAGCAGTGGTTAGCTGCTATTTACACCGAGAAGTAACCACTGCGGCATACCTCATCTGAATACAAAACACCGGAAGTCAGTTATTGACGGGTGCCATTTACTTCCCTCGGTGCGCGCAGTTTATATTGAAGAAATCATTGACGAAATTCATCATAGGACCTTCTCTGGAGCCTCCTGTTCTCAACTATGCATCTTCAGGATCATTAAAAAGACTTCTCAATTCACCCTCTGAGAAAATAGTACTATATACATATCCGTGTAAGGAGTACTTATACAAGGGGGTTTGACTTGGATGAACTATTCCAACTAGGATCAAGCTACAGCAATGCTCTGGTCCCTTCTCCTTTGGATCTCTCTTTTGCTATGCCAATCCTCTTGCTCCCTTCTCGAGAAGTTCGAGGATCTCAAGAGAAGCGAGTTCGATTTTATCGTCATTGGCGGGGGCACCGCAGGGAACACAGTTGCGAATCGCCTGACGGAAAATCCCAACCACCATGTCCTTGTGCTTGAAGCTGGTGGATCGTATGCCTATCTTATTACTCGTTTGATGCATAGACCTCACTAGCCTTTCATAGTAACGAAAACATCTTGGTGTCTATGGTTCCTGATTTCTGCGCCCGGACACTTGGAAGTTCAATCGACTGGAATTACACTGCCCAAACCGGTCCTGTAATGAACAGACAAGTCGAGCTTCCCAGGGGATTCGTTCTCGGAGGCACTAGTTCAATGAGTAAGCATCCTTTTAACCAGTTCCCGTGGTTAGCTTCCGGCCTACATATTTCCGCTAGATTGTATGGTATACACTCGTGGAACACGAGAAGATTGGGACCGATATGCCCACGTAACCAAAGATCCCGGATGGTCCTGGGACAACGTTCAGCCATACATACGGAAAGTAAGTATATCTTTCAAAAAAATATGTTCGCACTTTACTAAAGTTTTTACAAAGAACGAGCGTTTCACCCCTCCGGTTGACGGACATGACACAACGGGCGAATTCGACCCTTCGGTTCACAGTTTCGATGGAATAAACTCTGTTACTCTTTCTGGTTTTCGACATGAAATGGATACACGGGTCATTCAAGCCAGCAAGGCGATGGGAAACGACTCAGAGTTTCGATTTGTTCTTGACATGAATTCAGGGAACCACCTTGGCATCGGTGAGATAGTTTATTCACCTTCAATTGAAAACTTCTGAATGTTCATCATGTCCAGGTTTCGGGCAGTCTACCGTGTTGAACGGGGCCCGCAGTAGCTCAGCCACGTCCTATTTGGGACCTCAATTTATAAACCGCCCAAATCTCCATGTCTTGCTACACGCCCATGTGACGCATATCCTGTCGGAGAGAACAGCACGTAATAGTCTAGCCTTCCGGGGTGTCGAACTTTCTCAAGATTTCGGAAGTAAGCCGTCCGCCATCATCCTAATTCAACGCGACGAAACTGAGCAGCCCCGTAAAGAAACATTGCACACAGTTACAGCATCGAAAGAAGTCATCCTTTCTGCTGGGTCCATTGCGACGCCCCAGGTCTTGATGAACTCAGGCATAGGTGACTCCCAGACGCTCAAGAACTTCGGTATCCGAACTCTGCAGGATCTACCGTCCGTCGGTAAAAACCTGTCTGAGCACCTTGTGTTTACGCTTGGTTGGGTGGTTACTGCTAACGATACAGAAGCTACTTCCATAAGGAATGCGACTCTGGCGGCAGAACAGCTCAAACAGTGGACCGAAACAAGATCAGGACCTCTTGTTGACGCCCCAGGCCTGGATCTCGGATGGATTCGAGTACCAGCGAACGCGTCGATTTTTAAGCAGTTCGAGGATCCATCCCCCGGACCAAATACTGCGCACCTTGAAATCCAGTTTCTCGTAAGCCTTTTTCGTTTGTAGTCACAATAAACGGGCTTCACCTGACAGCTCTTGCCAGAATTTTGGAGGCTTTGTCCCGGATGATCCTCTTGCAAACACAATAGGGGTAGCTCCATGTCTCTTGAGTCCCTTATCCCGTAAGTCTTCGTGTACCCTAGGCTTCTCTAAAGATGTGCTGCTTTTCCGCTGACTGATTCCCTGAATTATTCACAGGTGGTTTTGTCACCCTAAATACATCAAATCCGTTTGATCACCCCTTTATCAATCTCAATTTCTTGGACTCGGAGTTCGATCTTTTTGCGTTGCGAGAAGGGGCCAGGAGCGCCCGTCGATTCATGGCACACCCCTCGTTCAATGGCTTCCTCGTTGCTCCCACGACAAATGCTACTACGGACGACGAACTAGACGAACTCATCAAAGCCAATGCAGGAGGAGCATGCCACCCGATAGGAACCGCTATGATGTCTCCTCGAGGCGCTAATTGGGGAGTTGTCGACCCCGATTTGAGAGTGAAAGGAGTTGAGGGACTGAGAGTCGTAGACGCTTCGGTTTTGGTGAGAGCTCTTTCATTCTCCTCTTGCCGCTATGACCATTGATTCCCTTGGAAAACTCGCAGCCATTCCTCCCCGCAGCACACACTCAAGTAGCTACATACATTGTTGCCGAGCGTGCATCTGATTTGATCAAAGCCTCGTGGTCTTGATGATATTCCAGAACAGAATTATTTCGGACTTGGCGCATAGTGCCTAGGTATCGAACAATTAATCGAAATTGATTTTTTGAGCTGTCGAGTCTGTAGTACCACCCGCTGTTCGACCAACTCTCCTCAGGATACGATACGCTGGTTCTGGCCTGTCCTAATACAAGATACAGAGATTACAGCTGAAAACCACTGGTGGTTGTCATTCAGATGGTAGTGAACGTGAGGAGAATATTAATGTTCCTGCCAGTGTCAGTTCTGAGTAGCTCACACTGAGGAATCACTATCGTGGGAAGAATATTTGTCATCCGACTCGTCGTCCGAACCGTTCAATTCCAAGTTTGTGCGAAGTCGCGCTTTCACTTACCTATACGCTGCCAAACCTCACAGTCCTTCTTCCACTCTTCACGAATCCTTCAGCCGGGCTCTCACACCTCTTAATCAAGGACTCCCTCCAAATCCCGGCTGAGCCTTATAATTAGCTGACAGACTCTTCTAAAACCCGTTGACGCTCAAAATTGAAAAAGTACCGAGATGCATCTCTACAACCTCACCCTACAACCTCCGACCGCTATCGTGCAAGCTATTGTTGGAAACTTCTCTGGAGCCCGACAACAAGAAATAATTGTCTCACATGGAACGAGGTTGGAACTCTTGCGGCCAGACCCATCAACCGGAAAAGTCGCGACCGTAATCGCGACCGACGTTTTTGGTTCAGTTCGGTCTCTGGCTGCATTTCGATTGACTGGTGGAACGAAGGGTGAGCCTCTGTGCGTATCTCTTCTGCTGTCTTTAATTAACTCGTCCTTTTCTCAGACTACGCAATAGTAGGGTCTGACTCAGGTCGCATAATCATCCTTGACTATGATCCCAAGACTAGTTCCTTCGTCAAGCTTCACCAAGAAACTTTCGGAAAATCTGGTGCTAGGCGGATAGTTCCGGGGCAGTACTTAGCTGTGGATCCAAAAGGTCGTGCTGTGATGATATCTGCGATAGAGAAGGCCAAGTTGGTATACATTCTCAATCGGGATGCCGCAGCAAATCTTACCATATCTTCACCTCTCGAAGCACATAAAAATGGTGCTATTATTCATCACATAGTGGGGCTGGATGTTGGTTTCGAGAATCCTACATTTGCCGCCTTGGAAGTGGACTATACTGAGGCAGATCAAGATCCAACGGGGGAGGCAGCGAAGAACACTGAGAAGGTGTGTTGTATTTTGTTTTATCGCTTACTGCATACTAACTCTTCTCAAAGCTTCTTACTTATTACGAGCTTGACTTGGGTCTTAACCACGTCGTCAGAAAATGGAGCGAGCCCACCGACCCGCGAGCCAATTTACTGCTACAGGTACCAGGAGGACAGCTAGCATCTTCAGAAAAATACGATGGCCCATCTGGTGTTCTGGTCTGCTGTGAAAACCACATAATATATCGTCATATGGACGGTCCTCAACACCGTGTGCCCATTCCACGACGTCAGCACCCCCTCGAAGACGATTCGCGCAGTATGCTGATTGTTGCTGCAGTAATGCACAAAATGAAGGTGAGGAAAATGCTTGTCCTATTAGATTAGTCTGACTTGTATCATAAGGGCGCATTCTTTTTCTTGCTCCAAAATGAGGATGGTGACCTGTACAAGGTTACCATCGACCATGAGGAAGAGGAGGTCAAGGCACTTAAAATTAAGTATTTCGACACTGTTCCCGTCGCTTCCAGCCTTTGCATCCTCAAGTCTGGTTTCCTCTTTGTTGCCTCTGAGTTTTCAAACCAGTACGTGTTCTGTACCTCAACTACATAACAAGCTAAACATTCCGTCCCCAGCTACCTCTACCAATTCCAAAAGCTCGGTGATGACGATAATGAACCTGAATTCAGCTCGACCTCGTACCCCTCCTTCGGCATGGCCGAACCCAACTTTCCCTTACCTCACGCTCACTTCCGACCACGGCCTCTGGAGAACTTGGCGGTAGCGGATGAAATCGAATCGCTGACCCCTATAATCGATTCAAAGGTCTTGAATATCCTACCCAACTCCGATACACCTCAAATGTTTACCGCTTGCGGACGTGGAGCCCGAAGCACCCTCCGCACCTTGAGACATGGTCTTGAGGTTGAGGAGTCTGTTAGTTCAGATTTACCTGGTATACCGAATGCGGTTTGGACGACGAAGAAGAAGGAGGATGACCCATTTGATTCATATATCATTCTCTCCTTCGTCAACGGTACACTTGTCCTATCAATTGGGGAAACCATCGAAGAGGTTCAGGACACCGGATTCCTTTCTTCTGCTCCAACTTTGGCTGTTCAACAGATTGGAGCGGATGCTCTTCTCCAAGTACATCCCGGAGGGATTCGACATGTCCTTTCAGATGGGAGAGTCAATGAATGGCGCGTACCTACCGGCAAGTCCATCGTTGCCGCGACGACGAACAAGCGACAAGTGGTCGTTGCATTATCGTCCGCTGAACTAGTTTACTTCGAATTGGACCTCGACGGCCAGCTGAATGAGTATCAGGATCGGAAGGCTATGGGATCAACTGTCCTCGCACTGAGCATAGGAGAAGTTCCTGAAGACAGGCAGAGAACACCTTTTTTGGCCGTAGGGTGCGAGGATCAGACTGTAAGGATCATTTCCCTGGATCCGGAGAGCACCCTTGAGATCATTAGTTTACAAGCATTGACGGCACCGCCTAGTGCAATATGCATCGCTAGCATGTTGGACGCTAGTATTAACAAGTCGATGCCAACCTTGTTTGTCAATATTGGTTTACAAAATGGTGTCTTGTTAAGGACGGTGTTGGATCCGGTAAAAGGGCAATTGACGGACACAAGGACCAGGTATGTCCTTACGTTTGTTTCTACTGCTCTGCGGTTTGAGTTTCAATAATTTGTTCAATTGTATCACAGGTTCCTAGGAACAAGACCTATCAAGCTTATCCGTGTTCAAATACAACGTAACCCAGCAATTCTTGCTTTGTCTTCCCGGTCATGGTTGAACTACACGCATCAGAACCTCATGCACTTCACACCACTGATATTCGAGAGTTTCGATTATGCCTGGAGTTTCTCTGCCGAACTCAGTCCGGAAGGATTGATTGGTATTACTGGAAGTACATTACGGTTCGTTCGTTCTTTACTCTCTTAATTCGTGTCCCAACCCTCAACGGTCATTTCCATAGGATCTTCCATATACCGAAGTTGGGTACCAAATTGAAGCAGGACTCGATCCCACTTTCGTACACTCCTCGTAAATTTATCACGCACCCTACGAATCAGTACTTCTATCTCATTGAAGGGGATCATCGCGTGAGTGGTGAGGATGCGGTGGCGAAGAAGTTGAGCGAGTTGGTCGGTCGATATCTTCTAATACTACTATGCTTTCCAATACTTATTCTGCATTTTTTAGCGTGGGAAAGGTAGACCCATCGATGAAGAAGTTTTAGCTTTACCTACAGAGGTGTTCGGTAGACCAAAAGCTCCTGCCGGTACTTGGGGTTCTGCTGTCACGATTATTGACCCTATTGAGGTATGCTATATACATCGCCAGTTTGTAATTTTCTAACTAACACGATGTTTAGGCGAGGACGGTAGCAAGCATACCTCTTGATAGTAATGAGGCTGCATTCTCCTTAGCTATCGTGCCGTTCTCCGCACGAGGTGGAGACCTTCATCTTGTCGTAGGTACTGCTGCAGATACCAAAGTTTCGCCGCGGTCATGTTCTAGTGGATTTTTGAGGACGTATAAGTTCATAGATGATGGCGCTGGTCTGGAGTTGTTGCATAAGGTACGGTAATCCGTTGGTCTTTACTGTCCTTATGCTGAGCGATTCCGGTTTAGACTGAAATCGATGATGTGCCACTGGCTCTCTTATCCTTTCAAGGAAGGCTGGTTGCTGGCGTTGGGAAAGCTTTGCGGATTTATGACATAGGAAAGAAGAAATTGCTGCGGAAAGTGGAGAACAAGGTACGTAAATGTCGGACTCTCTTTCGTATTGTCAAGCGGGCTGACTGGGCGTAATTGTAGCAATTCGGGTCTGCGATCGTCACCCTTAACACACAAGGTTCTCGCATTATTGTTGGTGACATGCAAGAGTCGGTATCATACGCGGTGTACAAAGCACCCGAAAACCGCCTCTTGATCTTCGCAGATGACACACAACCACGTTGGGTCAGTGCTACGACGATGGTTGATTACAACACGGTAGCATGCGGGGACCGCTTTGGCAACATATTTGTGAATCGACTGGACCCTAAAGAGTCCGAACAAGTCGATGACGACCCTACTGGAGCAGGGATTCTTCATGAGAAGGGTATCCTGATGGGTGCTCCTCACAAAACAAAATTACTCGCACATTTCCATGTTGGCGATCTTGTCACTTCTATACATAAAGTGGCGATGGTTGCTGGTGGAAGGGAGGTCTTGTTGTACACTGGCATACACGGTACAATAGGGATTTTAGTGCCGTTTGTATCCAAGGAGGATGTCGATTTCATCTCAACGCTGGAGCAACATATGAGGTCGGAGCAAGGCAGTTTGGTAGGAAGGGATCAATTGAGCTGGAGAGGCTATTTTGTTCCTGTAAAAGCTGTTGTCGATGGTGATTTGTGCGAGACGTTTGCTAGGTTGCCTGCGAACAAGCAGAGTGCCATCGCGGGTGAACTGGATAGAACTGTTGGGGAGGTGTTGAAGAAGTTGGATCAATTACGGGTTACGACGAGTGGGTTCTGATGTATTGTTACTGTGTATCGTAAATATCTTCTTCATAATTCTTATATAGCCTATTTTGATGAGGAGCTGGTCTACGCGAGGCTTTCAGGCGTTGCAAAATTCTCACATGGCGGTTACGGCTTATAGTTCCTTACCTCCACCACCACTATCTCACTACTCGTCACTGGCTGGCGATGCATTTTCCTCTTCTCAGCAGGCTCTCCCACCTCATCCACCGCCGTCCTAAGTCAGAATCCTTCGCTGCAGATGTCTTGAAACAGCTCGCTGAAGAACTTGCCGATGAAGATGAATCGAAACCACTTCCCCACTCACGCTCCCTAGACTCAAACGACGGACGTAGTCCATTTATTCTTCCACCCCATCTCGTTGGCGTACTACCCCAGCATCCAATTCCCACATCTTTCAATGACATTCTTATCGTGCTGTCGAATCTCGAACGGCGCATACCACTACTCGAGGACGAAAACGCTCGGTTAAAGCAGGAAAAGGACAAGCTCATTTTCAAAAATCAACTATGCGAGCAAGACATCAATCTTCACAAAACTCAGGCTGTCAGACAGCAATCCTATCTCTGTAAACTACAGCACGAATTCCAACAGATGCAGCTGCAACAAGAACAGAAACGTCTCGAGCACATCCCTCTGGAAGATTTTCTCATCAAGACTCTAGCTTCATATCCACCTGGTCATGTTTTCCGCAAAATTGCTATTGCCATCGACGCTGGGTCTTCATTTGCAAGCGCGATTGTCGCGGTGATGCGAGAAGAGGTAGAAACCTCGCCTAATAGTCCTTGGTCGAAACTTGTACCTGCCATCGTTGGTCCACGTACATCAGATCAATATGCTTCTGCCCTTAGCATTGTCCTGAAAGCCCGCAAAGATCTGAGACACAGTCAAAACGCTTCTCGTTTTTGGAAACAACAAGCTAAACTGGAGGATGCCAATGCAGACGTGATTACACCTTCTTCTTCGATTCTGTCTGACGTACAAGAGTCTCTTTCCGAGGAACGACAACGCGCTGTAAATGATCTGCTACGAAAGCTGAGGAGTGGGGAAATTCCTATCAGGAGTCGCGTTGTTACACAAGCTGCACCGGCTCAGAAAAGCAGAGAGGAAGCATCATCCTCTTCACTTTCTAGCCCGCCTCAGAACATCGAGTCATTAGCTGCAGTACCTGATGCAGCTCCTGGACCACCATTACAGGACGTCTTTGAGGCCGCTCCAACTCCACTCGGCTCAGCTATGAACACCATCCCTGATCCATCTTCCACGCAGGACGAACATAGGAATCTCTTCACCACTCTAAATTCGATCCCTGTAAGTCATATACTCAGGTGCCTCATGAGATTGTCATTGAGAATAGTTTCAAGCAGTCCTCTACTATTCGTTCTCTCGGTGCTCCGGCCAGTATATCGTCTGTTTCTTCCTCCTCTGTTTCATCTTTTGCTTCCACCGAATTCTCTGAACTTTGGGAGATTGTCACGCCGGCATCGCTGTCTTCGAAACTTACACCATTTGTTTTCAAAACGCCTTCGCGGGATACAGAAGACATCGGTTCCTTCCCTATCCCTCCTCCTCGACCTCCCCGACCAAGTCCACGTGTTAGTCCATTCAGTGGTCTCGAGACGATCGACGAGATGGATGAGCCTGGCTCTCGGTCCTCTTCCTCCAATTACGTCTCCTCGTTGCCATCCAGTTCGGCTAACGAGGCACCGATAGATACTCATACTACCACGGTGGACCCGCCTCCACGGAACGATAACCAGATCGCTGCCATCGTGGACGAAGCCCAATTACCAATGCAACAGACAGCACCACCTGAGGATCTACCTCCCCATGTCAAGCAGATTCTGATGTCTATGTTTGGTCAGGATGTCGAATCGTCTGTCAAGCAGCAGAGACCACAGATGAAAGCTGCCATGTCAAAATTACCGCGGAGGCTATCACTTTCTTTGAAAAGATCGGGGAAGGAGAAAGAGAAGAGCAAGGGGGAAGAAAGTGAGGAGGAGACGACTCCAGACCGTGGGAAGGGAAAGGCGAAAAACACTGGGAGCATGTCGCTGCCTATAAGCCCTCCTCGAAAACTGCCTGTCTTACAGCAACGTAAGCGTGTACTCGTTGTACGGAACAACTCTCCAATTCCTTCTGTTGCTCCGCCCCCGATTCCACTTCAGTTCAAAAAGCCACTGGTGCCGCCGATAGTTCAAGTGAAGCTCCTGTCTCGGGTTCGGGCTAATAGTAATAGTAGAGCAAGCGCGAGACCGACGATATCGTCTACTCTGAAACAGACATCCTCTCCACCCAAGAGGACCCTTAATAAGGAAGATAAGGAAAATATATGGAATACTGGGCCGTGCGGCTCTCCCACTAAAATGCGGATGAAAGCTATGAAGAGTGGAGGTGTTGCAGATCGGTTGGGAGGTATCAAATTTGAGCGAGTTGTGAGGAGGGCGGTGGTGTAGACACACTATTTTTTGCCACTCATTCGAGGTCCTTTACCCTTCATTCCCTGTAAGCTTGGGTGAAAAATTGATTGCAGGTTGCAGCTACAGCTTGAATACTTGTAGAAATCAACATGCCTATGTTAAGCATTCAGAAACCTTAAGGTGTCTCCCTTGGGTCCACTACCAACTTGACGCCACTGACTTGATCCAATCTGAACCTCTTCAGTCCGTCAGGAATGCCCGCCAATCCTCCTGGGAGCTTCTCTATTCTGTTCGGCTTATAGTGTGGCTGTCAGCAAAAAAAAAAAGCCGACTCTCTTCTGCAAGAGTGCACATACCTTGATGATGCCTCGCTCGAGCAGTCCTTGCAGCTTGCTCATCAAACCGAGACTCAGATCTTTATACACATGGATCGATCCGATCGTTAGTACAATTTTTCGTCCATCCTTGAGCACGATCTCAGGAGGAACAATAAGAGAACTTTCAATGAATGTTCCTCCGGGTGCAAGGACGTCCAAATAGGTTTGAATGGTTGGTCTGACAGCGTTGAACATGTACTTGATGGGCTTTCCCTGGACAATCTCTTGTACTGCAGAAGGTAGTGCGTCGATGGGTATATGGCGGTCGATAACGTGTGTAGCACCAAGCGATTTGAGATAGTCGGCGTGTTTAAGTGAGGAGGTTACGATAAGAGGTGAATAACCCAGATGACTAGCAATTTGGACCGCTGAGTTGTACTGCTCAATCAGAAAACACGCGAAGAAAAGTAGGTTTGGGGGGTTGAGCTCTCACCTAACTGCCCGACAGAAGATGACCCTCCAAGGACTACAATCGGCTCGCCAGATTTGATTCCTCTTGCATCATCTTCCCAGAACGGGTGAATCCCAGCTCCTGCATGACCATTGAGGAATGAAGGTATATTGAGGTCTTTCGCGACTTCGCTAAGGGACGGAATAGCCGGATCAGGAAGAACGAAACCAAATCCAGCGGTCGCTAAGGCCATCGGGATAGACGCTGCTTCCAAGGAAGAAACGTTGGGCGGAATCTTGGCAGCCAAATCGTGAGGTATGAGCGTGTATTGTTGGTAAGTGCTATAGTTTGGCTTAAACACGCCCTGGAAGACGCTACACGAGAAAAAGTTGTTAAAAAAAAGAGTCGGGTTTGGAAACATGAACTTACACGCGATCACCCTTCTTCAATCTCGTCTGATCCACCTCACTGCCAACTTCAACTACAGTTCCCGCACCGTCGGTTCCCGTGTACGCTGGCCATCCACCACCGTGAGTCGCCATGGCCTCCATCATGGGTGCAAACGCCGGAATGCTAGCCACGGCATATTCTATCGGGTTCAACGCTACTCCTTCGAGTCGAACAAGGACCTCTGCCGGGCCAGGAGTAGGAATAGGTTTCGAGATGAGCGTATAGGGTGATCCTTTGGAAGGGACAACTAGAGCCTGTTGTTGTTGGGACATTAGTGAGATTTCTATATGACGATGAGTGAAGAAGCGGTATACCTCATTTTATTTATACTGCTGAGGATCCCTTGAGGTTGGAATTTATTGAGGCTACACGGCATTCACCGTGTTCACCGTGAAACTTAGGGCTCGGATAACGACCGACGGAATCTATCCATGCTACCGTTTAGCCTGAAGACTGAGAATTTTTTCCGTATCGATGATGAGCCTATGCTGAACCCAGGTCAATGCATAAAGAGTCTGGTGAATCTACGTGAGCCCTTTTGACTTCTGAGAGTTCGACGGCGGCAGTGGCGGAAGAGATAACCAGGCCTGTCAGGGATCACAAGACTCGTCTGAAGAGGCTCGGAATTTTCCGATTCTCACTGGACGCTTCAATGCGCGAACAGTGTGGCGTGTTTGCTTCATTCCTTGGGGTTCTCCAGATCAGTGTAAGTATGTGTTTCTTTTGTCAGAGGGGAAGTTCTCTGTCGAATCAAACTCAGTCTGATTTTGGACTAAATCACAAGTACCGCACCAATCCTACAACTTATGTATACCTATACTTCTACCCTGCTTTCCAGACCCATATAAGGAAAACTGTCCTAAGGTATTTCACATCCGCGTATCTTTCTCTAACATGCCTTACTCTGCCCATCCAGAAGGAATTAACAAAGTGGACTACCGGTGGTATCTAAGTTATGGGATACAGATGGGTGCAACAAACTATGAACTTGGATCTAATATACAGATGCCTCGAGTAACGGAAAACGCTCTAGTCCAAATGTATAGTACGGTGAGAGGAAGTAGAGGGGGCCCGAATCATACTGATGGAATTATATCCTCCTTCGACAACCTTCTCCTGGGTGTATTCCACTTCTTCAAATATTCCTTAGCCCTCTCTTCGAAGAATTCACATCCGACAAAGAAATCCTTCGGTAACATATCCTTCCTTTGCTCCCAGGGGCGCATGTCAACGCTTGTTTCCCTATCCAGACACACCAGAATAACACCAAAACTATACGCATCCGCCAATAACGCGTCCTGACATTCTCCTCTCAGGATCTCCGGTGCACAAAAAGGCCTTGTTCCGGGATGGATTTGTTCCATTTTAGTAGACGGCAACGGGCATGCCAATGATTTTCGAGCGGCAAGGGTTGGGAACGGATCTATCGGTGCTTCATCCGGTGAAGTATATATTGAGGTCGCCGATACAGAACGACCAAAGTCCAAGAGCTTGATCGTGTCAGAGCTGTAGGTGACCTGAATGTTCAACAACGACAAGTCACCATGACTAAGGCCAAAAGAATGAAGATGCGTCAGGCCGTCAAGAAGTTGATTATGATAATCGATTTTTTTGGCTTTCGACAATTTTTTGGTTTCTGATTCGACTATGACGTCGTAAAGGGTCCTGCCGTCAATGTATTCCAGAACCATGCCAACATTCTCGAGAGATCCGAGAAACGCGCAGATATTTCGGTGTCGGCTGACGGTGGTATAAACGCGAAGCTCAGCGAGAAACTGCACAGTGACATCGGACGCATTTGACTGCATCTCGCCATTGATCTCCAACTGTACGACATCAGGTTTTTTCACAATGCACTTGAACAGTTCGGATGCAGATCCGTTGGCACATGGTGCTAGATTTGCTGTTGGGTTCGGGGGTGCAGAATAAGAGGTCGGTGTAGGAAAAGAAAATATGGATGTTGGGTGACGAGGGGGGTTGTAAACCGGGGGTGAAGGTGGGGGCGAAGGCTTCGTAGGCTCCGGAGAAGGCCGATACTCAGGCAGGTGATAGGAATACAGAGGATCGACTGCTGTTTCCTCCGATGTGGGTATTGAGACCGCGCTTTTCTTGTTCTCCTCCTCATCCATCTCAACTATCCACTGATCGTCAAGTTAGAATATACATGAGTCAGATACCACTCACCCATCCACCAATTCTTTTTTGAGGTCAAAGTTACCCGTTTAACGTGCATTCTGACTGGAGGGGGTGGTTTTGCATTGAATGAGCCGGCTCTTGAGCTAGCTAAAGATGGCCCAGTGGGTGAGATCGGAGGTGCTTGAGCTGGGCTCGTTAGGCCATGAACATTCTCGACAAGCGAGGCCCATACATCCTGCTGCATCGTCGTCATGAGATCGTATTGGTGACAATACGAACGCAGGGTTCATGATCATCGTGACTATATGTAAAAGGCGCCTGTGGCTCATGATGAATGATCATCTAATCACCCACCCAAGATCTTATCTCTGAAAAAATTCTCACCCTTTACATCTTCTTCCTCTCCCAGTACTTGCATTAAACCGCAAGAGAATCTGTGGCCTTTGACGGCGTGTAATACTGACCGAAATGGTTTGCACCCGTCAGCACATGATGCGCACCATAGACTACCAAGATAGAGTGGGTGCTTGTCGCTGCAGATAAGTTGCCCCGTCATACGGAAACCACCCACGGCGAGCCTTGGGGTACTACCTGCGTGAAAAGGCGACTGTGCGACATACCTGTGTCACCATCTGCAGTTATCATCAAGATTAAATCTAGCTTCCACTGTTCTGTGACAACCCCCTAGTCTTTGATTCGTCGGTTTACCAAGGTGCTCTTCTGTTACTACAAGTTGTCAAGTATTTTGTGGAAATACGGCGGACCGACCCATAATCAACGTGCCACAAGCCCTTGCAGACAAGTCACCGCCAGCTGTCCCACTAGTTGACGGTTAGCTATAGAGAAGTCGCTACCGCACTGGAATATCGTAGCAACATGCCCATGACTGGGTTAATATTCGAATGTGGCGACCATCACATCACCTGCCGCACTAGCGGGCTGTGTAGCTGGATATGTCGTTCAAATGCATTGGCAGGTGAATGAAAATTATTGTTTCTTCGAATTGCACGCACTTCTCTTTCTGATGACGCATTGTCCTCCTGACTCGTACGCCATCAATTCAGGCCTTTCGAACTCGGTCTTCTGGGATGTAATTTGTGGGAAATCGTGCTGGAGAAGGCTAAATTGGGCAAGACACAAGATGATCAAATGTTGTCATTTCCTGTCTCGGGTTCCTGAGTATATAGACTCTACTCTTCTTGCTGGCATCTCAACGGCTGCACAATAGCTTAAGACCGTCAGATTATCCTGGCTAGTAGCCTTTCTCTTTCAACTACATCATGCAATCGAACCCTTTAATTGTGGTCGCCGACCAAACCTCTTATACCTCCTCTTCCACCTCCACTCCTTCTTTCTTACAGACTTTTACCCTCACCATAATTCCCGGTGAGTGTTGACACCCCTCTGGTAGTCATCATATTCATACTCATGTCGCGTAAAGGTGCTGCTCCGTCACTTAGTCCAACTGTGAATAATGGATCAAAAAGCGCGGATACAACCATGGTTACCGCACTGATCATACTTGGTGTTGTGTTGCCCGCGATTGTAGTTATATCCACAGTTTTTTGGTGCTGGTATATCAAGCGACGTCCGAAGAATGGCATGGTTATTGAAAGACTTTCTGGGAGGGATTTCGGTCAGTCTAGCTTCCCAGAGGTAACCTTTTGAAAGCTCACATCTCATGCCAGCCCCTGCCAACCCACGTGAAAAACCGACTTATAATGTGGCACTTTCTAAATCTCAGAGTGATCAGATAAAGGAATGGGTTGCACGCTCGAAAAGTCAGAGGAGTTCGACGACAGTTTGGACAGATTATACGGGCTCGTCACTCTCAACGGAGTATCGTCCCCCCAGTCCCAGCTTACCCCCCCTACCTCGAGCCCAGAGTGTCCAGAGCGCTCGCCCAAGCAGTATGACAACGCACCGTTCAGATGACTCGGACTCTTTAACGGAGTATCGCCCTGCCAGTCCCGGCTTGTTCAGCATTGCAGAAAGTGCGAGTTTGTACTCCCAGCCCAGCTTTCGCAGCTCGAAACCTGGGAGTCTTCGCAACCATCGAACAGGTCGATCTCAATCTTCTCAGTATGGGAATCTATTCGGGTCGAAATTCTCCAGTTCGAATGATTCTAATGAGAGGCACATTTATGCTGATTCAAGTCTTGCTGTCCTCACCCGGCCGAAGCGACTATCTATGGTTCGTGAAGATGATGTCGGTCACTGATTCTCCTCAGAATTTCTGTAATCGATAGTTTCGAGTTTTTTCTAATATCACTCAGTTCAGTTATATTTTTGCCGCTTCAGTTAGCTTGAGCCTTGCGAGTACAAATCTTATCTTCTGCGGTAGCCAATCTTATCTCCGCTGAAGCGGTGCTGACCCGCAGATTTTGTTGACCCTCAGGCCTCAAGCTCAAGAGTGCCATTGGCACCGCGATGATCAACTCGCCCGACTTACCACAGGAAATCATCACCTACGTTGCTGTTGACTGTCTTCATGACTCTGCAACTCGCTCCGACCTCTCGAACATTTCCCTCATATCTCGCGCTTGGTCTGGACCAGCCCAATCGTTGTTGCATTCACATGTTTATATCGCCACAGAAAGAAAGATTCGTTGGTTGATACGAAAGTACACGCAATATCCACATCTCCTCCATTTAGCGACCTCTATTCATCTGTACGGCTGGGAAATTCACTCGTTTTCGGAAGGATCACTCTCTTTCGAGCCAACGATAATGGCAAAGGAATTTGAACAACTCATGTACTTGTTCAAAGGGGAAAGCAGAGGTATTAGGCAACTCTACATCGACTCATATACGTGGGACGAACACCACTCTAGGAGGATATTGGATAGCTTTCCCGCAGTCGAGAGACTCATCCTGAATCGTATCGACTTTTCTACTGTGCCCGAGCACCTTTTGGCATTGGCAACTGGAATGGCCAGTTTAAAGGCGTTATCCGTGTACTCGATAAGCTGGACGGACACTCCAAACTTGGAAGAACGAACAGTGTTTTTTTCTCAGTGTGCAAAGCAGTTATCCCACCTCGATCTGAGTCCGGTCAATCTCACCCCTAGCCCTTTGAATCTCCTTTCAGGACCGGCGCTGGACTGGTCTGGCCTACGGTCATTGAGGCTTGGGTGGATCGCCAATAATGAAGCTGATTCGTATACGGCAATCAAAGGGTTTCTCTCTTTAGTTGGCCCACAGGTTAAAGAGCTCACCATCGGCACACAGTCCTCAGACAGCGATGAAAGGGCAATGAGTATGGATTCCCCGTGTTTGAGTAAGTCAGCCCGCACAGTTATAATCGATGGACGCTGAAACGTTGGCCCGTTGATCTTTCATTGCAGAAGACGTGATCACAACGGACACTCTGAATTTTTTCACTTCCCTCAAACGACTTATTTTCTGCACGGGCATCTTCCATTTCCACAACTCCAATCCACCTTTCGAGATTTGTCATTACAAGGATTTCATCGGGTATTTCCACGCACATACGCTCCTGAAGACAATGAACACTCCCAGTACCGTCGAGGAGATTGAAATCAAGGTATTAACACCATCATTTGGCTCAAGGATCCCTGCGACGTGGTATCCGTTACGTGACCTTATTCGTTCATCTGAAAGGTTTCCGAATCTGAACGGGGAACAAGGTTTGCGGGTGCTAAATGATAGTGGGATACGTGAGAATACTAGTTCATGGTAGTTCCTCTGCGAGTAATTATTACAGAGAAGGAGGTGCTTCTGGAAACTGAGCAAATTATCCTCCGAGTTGCAGTGTATTTTCGAATTCAGTTCATTAACTATATACATGATCCCTAACTTGAGTAATAAATGTTTGCTTTCTGTCACTGCATACTTCAATGACGGCCGACAGCTCAATCTTCTTGAGGTTATTATCGACGTTACAGAGATTCATGCTGGACTTAAGGTTCTCTCGCTCGAAATGATTATATTTCCCGAAAGTGTGGAAAAGTTGTGCTCACGCGGTTTCACTCCTGACCACCATGGCTTTCCGCGATTCCGTCCTTTATAAAGCTTTTTCCTCTCAGCCAGCTCTTCCTCACCCACCTAACAACAATGGCAGACGAGAAACAACCCATGAAGATTCTTTTCAAGAAGGCTGAGGAGATCGACATCTACATGGATGTGTATCTACCTAGCGCAGCGACGAAGGAAAAGCCCGCCCCTATTGTAATTTTCTGGCATGGTAAGCCCGTAGTATTTGCCTAGTGGGATTGATGGTTCAAGTGCTTGAATTGTGTTGTGTAGGAGGTGGTTTGCTGCAGGTACATTCGTAAAGGCTTCCATTCGATAATGGACGGCTAACCAGTTTGGCCGCTTGGCGCTTGGGAACTAATAGGGATCCAGGACCGGTACGAACAGTTTTTGGTCCGAGGGTCAATTCGTAAAGACTTAAAAACAATTCTCAGTTCTGGGACCCCATCAATTCAATTCCGCCGACAACCACAATATTTGTCTCGTATCTGCTGACTACCGACTGGCCCCACAATTCCGCTTTCCGGATGTGTTGTGGGACTGCTATGATGCCATGTCATACATCCAATCCCCAGAATTTTCAGAGGCTGTCGAAGGTCGTGCTGATCCATCTCGCGTCGTCGTCTCTGGGGGTTCTGCAGGTGGATGGCTTTCACTTCTATGTGGAATGGGAATTGGGTTTGATGAATGCGGAGTACCCAGACCTCCAAAGGTTCAAGGAATTGCTGCGCTTTACCCTATCACCGATATGCTAGATCCTTTTTGGTCGACAAAACAGCATCCCGTGTCGTACATGGAGAAAGTAATCCCGAGAGAGGATGTTGAGCCATATATCAATCCGAATAGTAAAGAAAGTCGGACTGCGGCTTCCTATCTGGGTGAGCGTCGTAACTTGCTTTATCACTATATGGTGCAAGAGTACGTGGTCTGTACCGCTTTTTTCGTCTTGTTCAGCTCATTTATGGCTTGCATGTTTCTCACAGGGCCCTTCTCCCGCAACTTCTTCTGGACGGTACCAACATTTCCCCGGCAGCGTTCTCTGTTTCCCCAGCTATCGATTCCCTTAAGGATTCTCCCAACAAGTACTCCGTACCTCCCACGTACATCGTTCATGGAACTATCGATGACAAAGTCCCCGTTCAACAGGCTCGAGATGTGGCGGCCGCACTTGAACGGTTGAAGAAGAATGGGGTGAACGTGGACTACGAGTACGACGAACTTGAAGGAATAAACCACCTATATGATCGTGAAACGGATGACCCGATGGATAGGTACTATGACTTTATTAAGAGGGTACTTAGGGGATGATGACGTCGTGGGCAGGCTAAGAAATGAGATTGTATGTGTATTCAATGGTTATCAGACAAGCAGTGCAAAGCCCTTGATTTTCTAGCTTTTTGATCCTTACCCTGCTCTGAAAAATTGAATACCTCCAGGAATGTCCTCGGCGGGAACACAGCCACACCGGCACAAAATAGACGCGTCCAATAAATGATTCAGTCCGACGCTGTTTTACAGGCGTGTAACGCGCTGAATCGGTGTTGAGAGTGATTCTGTTGCTTCACCAACCTTCGGATCTTGCAAGTGTACTCGCATGACTCTCGGAACGGTTTTCTTGATGAATGACGCCCCGGAGGCTGAGCGCTGAGAGCGCTAAGCGGCCGCGGCGGAACGAACTCTCGAGGGTCCGACGTTCTTCAGTCTGGATCGTGACTTTCGAGGTAGACCTTGCCCGTTTCTTGGAACGAGATCGGCACAAACGGTTTCGACAGCATAGTGCCGTCGTCGGTTTCTCGCCCTCATGAAGCAATCCGCCCCGAGACCGGATCTTCAAGTCAGTATTTTCTAGGGAATTTTATCGACAATCAGAGGTATTACTGATGTTTTACACACTATGGCCCCAATGTTTAGGGATATTGTTCAACATGACGAATCCGAGGAATCTATCATTAAGAAAACCAAAAAAAAGGCAATTTTTGCCTCGGTAGCCTCATCGCACAACACCTTCGTTGTGAGGTGTATAGCGCTCGTACGAGTACGGAGGACGCCAATCGCGTACCGATGACGGCTGCACGCGTTGAATATGTCCTTGGATTACGATAGCGTGTTCTCGTCGCCATCCTCGGGATTGTGATTCAAATCCTGGTGCTCCGAACTGACAATGGCCAGAGCTATTGCGTTCATGGTCTCGAGCTCCAAGAGAGAAAATGTCTACGATTTTTGCCGGAGCATAAAAAGAGTTCTACTTCTTGTTGGAAGAAGCATCTCTCACTTGTTCCCAGCCTTGCAACTTTTTGGATGGCCCCATACGACGAGAAAACAAAAGCCGCGGTACTTCAGCCTGTCGTCTTTGATGTGGATACTAGAACGGGTTTTCTACCTGCGGAAGAACCCCTTCAACGCCTACCGAGTGGCTGGGTCGCATGGGAGTTCTTATTAGACGAAGCCATAAAGAAACGGCTTGCACCTGGTGATAAAGTGGGTTTAACTGGTGAAGAAGCAGCGCAATCCGCGCGATGGCGCGCTTCAGCACGCAAGGTAACTTAAATGCGCTCTATACCACGGACGCTCGTTGCTAATTGAAGTTATAGATGCCATTGCTAGCTACTGCTCCTCTTCTGAAGGACGATAAACCTGCTGTCTCGCGCAGGGCACACCTCGTGCTTGCGTTCCTTCTTTCCTTTTATATTCAAACCCTTCCTCCCACCGAGCCTGTCGTAATTCCTCGGTCCATCTCGATCCCTATTCTTCAAGTATCGAAATTCATTGGCATGCCACCCGTTGTGACATATGCCGATTGTGTTCTTTATAACTGGACAGCTCCCAATCTTCATCAATCGTCTTCCTGCTCATGCCCCGATAGCCCAAAGGCCCAAGCACTCTCTACCTTCACTGTCTGTTCATGCGCAAAATTACTTTCTGAGAACATCCGATCTCAGTCCTTGTTTACGGGGCTTGAAGATGAGGAAGTGTTCTACCTCACATCTGCCAAAATCGAACTTCGGGGAGTCGAAGCCCTCGATATCATGCGTTCTACCATGGACGAAATCTTCGTGAACGACACCATCGCCGTCAGTCGTATCACGGGACTTCTCAGCCGCCTCTGCGTCATCATCGGCGAGCTGAAGGAACTTTTAATGGACTGCCGAAAGGGTTGCGATCCTGATCGATACTACAATGACGTTCGCCCATTCTTCAGAGGCGAAGACGCGACCCACGTCGAGCGGAAATGGGTGTTCCAAGGCATCGAGGAATACCCCGACCTACTCAACTCTGATGTGACGAAAGAGCTATCTGGAGCCAGCGCTGGTCAGAGCTCGCTCATCTATGCTCTCGACGTGTTTTTGGGAGTGGGGGATACCCGGACATCGACTTTCATGTCGAAGATGCAGAAGTACATGCCTCGGAACCATAGGTTGTTCTTGGAGCATCTTTCCTCCAACACTCGACCTTTACGACCGTGGGTTATGGAGAGGCAGGATGGGGAAATGGGGAAGGAAATGGCGGAGGCGTATAACAAGTCTGTGATGGCGTTGAAGGACTTTAGGGACTCGCATATGATCATCGCGTCTCTGTACATCTTGGGACCGGCGAGGAGGGCCAGAGATCGTTTGCTGAGCCCTGAGCAAAAGGAGGAGATGAAGTCTAAGGTCACAAAAGGTACCGGTGGAACTGACTTGGTGAAGTTCTTGAAAGGTGCGAGGGATCAGACTGCGGAAACTGTGGTACCCACTGCGTGATTGCAGGATTCTACTTTCTCGAAAGAGAACTGAAGTATTGGTTTTCCTCTGACAAGACGGTGGGAACCATTAACAACAACTATAACAAGTATCACTTGAGTATATTGGGTCTTTGATAGAGTATCTTTATTCTAAAACGACAGTCTACTGTGACTATTTATTGTATTTAAGGAAGCGTGCGCGGGGTTGGATCGGCCCCGATGTTAGCTTTGTAGATTCGGATAGACCAGCCTAGCGTAGAATCAAAAAATCGATCTGTGTTATTAGATTACTTGGGGAAATTGGAATAACCAATGTCATCTATTTGCCATTGCTTCCCCTACGGAAGCCTTGAAACCCGATTGCCGCTCCTCATTCCTCTAGTATACCTGTTTTCTGGGGACACAAAGTTGACTGCTTTGCGGTGACAGCGCCCAGTTCGAGTCGTTCACGCGAACGGGTGTTTCCAGGTCGCGCCAGAACCGCCTCAGTCCATTTAAAATCCAAGTCTATTCCCCCCGTTAGTAGGTTCGTGAGAACATCGGATATAACGATTGACTGAACTGAATGCAACCTCAAACACTGACCGCGACCGTTAACCATCAAACGTCGAGTCCGATTTCAATTCATTGCGAAAGCTTTTTTGCTCTCACGTCATGATGCATGACACGGTGGGCATACATATAACAGTGGAGCTTTTCAGGACCGTGAAGGCGACAATCGAGAGAAGACATGACTAGGTCTTGACGCGGACGGCCTGGACAGTGAATCTTGAAACCGTCCGAGACCGTTGAACCTAGACCGAACTATCCACAGGTTGTTTTTTTTTCGTGTAAATTTCCCGCACAAGAAACTCGCACATAGCATGTTCCAGAACGAAACCCGAGTGCACCGGGTGATTTCAGAAAGGAAAAAAAAAAAGAACTCCAACTTGCGAGTGAACTTTCGGCCAAGTTGAAAAACGAACAATGATGATATTATTGATTGGTGCAAAGATAGAAAAAAAACTTGAGTAAAGACGATTTTGTGGCACGCACCAGCAGCTCACACAACTCTCACTCATCGACCCTCCCTTGTATATGGTCAACGGTTGGTCCATGATACCCTTCTCCTTGCATCTCCCGAGGAGCGATGAGAAAAGAGTGGAACGACGTCGAAGCCGATTTCGGGCTCAGAGGACTCGTTGCGTCGCGACGTACCGCCCACAACACCATTACCGTAACGAAATTTCGAAAGTAGTCACAACGCAAATCAGCTCCAGCAACTAAAAAGATCACTTGCAAAGTCCAGACCGCAGATTTGATTAATGTTCAATGTCTCGAGCTTCAATGATGGTAAAAAAAAACCATTTGTGGTATGTGGGGGACCGCCGTGTGGTCGAGGAGGTAAAATTTGAAATATAGTAAAAAGCTGAACATACTGGCTAGTGCATAATGTTCCCAATCGGTGGGTGAGATTGGCCGTTGAAACGTTGATGCATGATGGGGTGATCGGCGCCCCGTCTACATAATTGGGTTTGGGAAGCCTGGGTGGGTAAACCGGCGGGCTGTCATCAACAGTCAGTAAACCAAACCCTATATGAGCTCTGTCTCCCGCGAGTTGAGCTGCCCAGCTAAGATAGCGCTCCGTGCGCGTGCGGAATAAATTGTTGAAGGAGAACATGAGATATGCTAGGAGTGACGTTGGATGGTAATAAGGCTTCATTATAGTAAAAATGATTTTTATTGAGGAGACACGAGATATTGATAACCAGAACACGTCGTGGTGAGAGATGTTACCGCTGGACGGGTCGCGATCGACATCACACGTGTCGTGGGATTTATGATTGTCGTTTTTCCCCCGCTCAGACCCCCCTCAAGACGACGGAATATTACACCTAAAAGAGATAGTAAGGGTATAGTGTTGACTGTGAGATTACCCTATCGAGACAAGGCCGGAAGACAGGTTTTGTGCTGGCGAACTTGGCAGCAGATGCGAGGCCAGCAGGTGGCTGCATGAGAGCCCGAAAATCACAAAGTGCGTACTCACCGTTATTCGCACCCATGAGAGGGTCTTGAAGAGGACGTCCCAGCGCAGTCAAAGACTCGGAATCTAGAACCGGTTCACTTGCCAAGAGTACAAGTTGGGCTTGGTACATTTACATTAGAGTGCATTCGCGATCTTCGGAAGTGCGATCAGGGGAATGTAGGCCACGCTTGCTGGGAATGGGAGACTTCCAAAGATCGGGTATCAGCCTCAGGAGCCAGTTGCCCTGTGTTAAATATTCTGCCATGGTGGCCCGTGAATGATGAACTTACAGTTCAACTCCTAAGTCAGATGTGACCGCTGATGAGATCTAGAACGATCACGACCGTATGCATGGAAATCCATTGCGTGAAGCTCCGCTATACGTGAACGCAACGCTGAGAAATAATGATCCTTGGCCGCGGTGTTCATGCGGAGAGTAGCTCGCCAGCATCGCAACAGTTGCCATACCCAAGTCCACTGGGGGTTAGGTACGCATCTGCCACTACTAGGGACAAAATTTTGAAATTGAACATTTTGAGACTAGCCGAGAATGTTTTCTCCTGAGCTTAGTTCCCAAAACATACATAGCATTGTGCGAAAATCGGACGGCGAGTGCGGAGGAATATACTCGAAAATTGAGAATGGAAATGACGTCATGAATCTGGCCGGATATTCCCACGCCATGTTGGCCGTTGTCACGGCAAAAGGAAATAACCCACACAGTCAGCAATATTCCCAACACCCACCACCACCACCACCCACCACCACCACCATCCACCACTCATAAATCGTTGGCTACAGCTCGTTACCCAGGCAGCTCTCTGAATATCTTCTAGAACAGTTCTTTATTCATCTCACTCATTCATTCCATAGAGCAACCAGCCTGATAATTTGAAACATTCAACTCAATACCCTCTTCTTAAACAGCCGCAGCCAGTATCGGTTCTCTCAAATGCTTCACTGACATCGACTTTTGGAACTCGATCTGGAGCTTATAACCTCATCTACCATCACTACGGTGACCGCGGGCACTATCCCTGGTTCGCCTTCACACTTACAACTGCAATTACAAGCCGAAAATACAACGATGAACCGGCCGCCACCACCGGCTCGATTACCTTCGTATTCCAAACGACATGCCTCTTTTGATAGTCCCAGGGAGGTACCTTTACCCTCGCCATTGAGTCCGAGGGACAGCAGAGAGCTGGGGAGCAAAGTGGGTTATTTTGACCTGCCGAAAGAGAGAGATATGGTCGAGCGCGATCATAGAGACGAACTCAGAAAGGAATACAAAGATAGAGAGCAGCGAGAAAGAGAACGGGATGAAAAAGTACGATTCTCAATACTCCTACCCCGTCCTTGCACGCTAATCGACCCTTTCATAGTCACACTCAAGGCTATCACAACATTCCCCCCATCGCTCAAAAGAGTCGAACTATTACCACACTCCTCACCATTCGCTTGACAAGGCGCCATCCCCTCTACATACACCTTCTCATTCATTGCATTCTTCTCCCCAACCCTTTCAGTTTGAACCCAGTTTCAAGTCTTCCTTGGATTCAGAAACTCCCAAATCGACGGGAGAACCAGTAAAACAGCCAGTTTTCCCCCATCCCCGACCCTACTCCTTACCCCACAGCTCACCTACAAACTCTGGCTCAGGCTCAGGTTCAAGTGGATCTGGTCACGCCTCGCTTGATGGAGCTTCAGGAGTTGGGGTCTCGGGTGTTCATACATTTGGAGGTCAGTCAGTCACTGGAGCCGGGTCCCAACGAGAAACAGGTACCATAGACCAAATTAATTCTTCCAAGGTCGATGGTTATTCCCCAAAGCCTGCACCATACTTCAGCACCGGCACAGAGTTCACTTTGGGAAAACCCGACCGCTCATCCTCGGCGTCATTACCGCTACCGACCCAGATTCCTTACCATACATTGCCCAGAGCTCAGCTCCTCTCGACAAGGTCAGACGACTATGTGTCTGAGAATGGGAGTTCGAGCGGAGGTTCTTCCGAAAGCAGTACTTCCTTGCCTTCAGCCGAATCGTTATCAAGCACTGAGTATCCACGTTTCAGGGATCCGTTCAGGGATCCGTCATCGCCTCGCTCACTCAAATCGCCTTCTACCTTTTCACAACCGTCACCATCACCGTTATCCGCGAGCTTACCATCCTCACCGTCCTCATACGCAACTTCCAATTCTCCTGCGCCTAACCATACACAATCTACCGCTTGTTCTGACGTCAACTCTCCTCTAACGTACCTAGCCGACGATGATTCGAGTACTAGCTACATGACAGCGATGAGGAGACCCACAAAAGCTCCTCTCAGTCATCCTCCAGTCATTCTCGAAGAATCTTCCCCGAGCTCGCTCAATATCGCAAGGAGTGCGTCGACGGGTAGCTCCACCGCTCAGCCACATTCGGTACAGAGGTCTACCAGTCACAGTATTCACACACAGACTCCGGAAGACGATTCTAGGGCGGAAGTCTGGAGAAACCCACCCCCTGTTCAACCCCCGCGGGCTACCCCTTCCCCAAGGCCAGTCGGAGGATTCGTGAATCCGTCGGATTTGCCCCCTGTTCTACCCCCTCAGAGAACGATGAGTAGGGTCGGACACGACAGCGGATGTGGCCCGACCCAAACTTCAGGAGCAACACCATCATTGATGAACAGCTCGTTTAGTGCGCCATCTTCAACCAACGCCAACCCCTCATTGTCACTTCCACATACACCTCTGAACCCTCATTCGACTACACAGAATCTAGCGTTGACGGCAAACAATCCTCCGGCTTACGCACCATTTTTGTCGCCTTTACCACCCCCACCGGAGAGGTGCTGGATCGAAGTTGAGACGACTCCTTCAGCATACAAGTTGAATGTTAGACTAGAAGGATTTAAGAGGGACGGAATGTGCGTTGTGCTTGGTTCTGTTCCTTTGCTTGGTTTTCTTTATTCTAATATATCTTCTTTTAGAACTCTCGCCACTCGCCGCCGCCGAGTCTTGCACGTTGTGGCGGATAGTTGGGATACGGAAGGTGGAGGCCACTTTGAGAGGAGGATTAGTTTTGGCTATGATGCTGACTTGGTCGGTGTGAGAGCGGAGTTCGATGGTGAATGGTTGAGGATCATCGTTCCAAGAAGGACTGGGGTTACTTGAGCTGGAAAGCGAGGTAATCAGGGGGGGGGGGAGGTGACAACGATGTAAGCTGCGGATTATCTTTTTTTTTCTCTTTACCCCTCTTGTCGAAAACGTCCATCGTCTCCTTGGTCAGGATTAGGACTCTGCAAGGTTATTGCCATCTGGATAAGACGAGGACTGGGTCTCACCATCGGTTTGACAAAAGGCCTGTACTGCGGACGGCTTGGCTCTCCCCACTGGATCCCCTTCGATCGAAAATTTGCTTGCGATACTTGCGTTGTATGATATGTTTATTCTAAAGTCTGGTTCGCACCCCTTTGAAGTTTTTCGTTTTCCATTTCTTTTTCCATCACAATCATATCCGATACCAATACATCTCCAGCCACTCACCTATTTTTACATTACGTTCACGACCATTAACGACACCTAGCCTTTTACTTATCTATTCGGCTACTTTGTCTTCAATCCTCTCGCTCTTGTTACTCGCTGCTCCGTAGTGTACCACCACCCTTTTTTCGATTTCTCATACGCATATGCGAGTTACGCCTATAGTGATACCTATACATGACCGACGAAACCGGAATCGATAGGTCTACCCCGCGGAGCTCGACGGCGCGCAAGGACAAGCTTCTCCGTTCGCAGAATTCCAATCACCACCCCTCAACGCACCAAACTACTCACTCCCACCGTTCCATACAATTTCGACGTCATTTTCTTTATTCCCTGATACTCTTGTAGTGGGGCACTCCATCTATGTCCCTCGGGCTCCACATAATGATGAATTACCCCTCGTATGCGAAGGGTAGTTATTCGTGGCCCGCCTGATAGATGTCAATAGCCGTTGGTCAATGGAGACCCTACCTCCGGGGCAGGGACTATTTTGGGGGTCTGACGCTTCGGTCTTTTCGGATCGTGGTCCCTTTCAAATTCAGCGGTTTCCCGGTTGGGCTCATGGTGACGTTTCCCCTTGCCCTTTGCGCCACCTTTCCCCCTTCCCTTCTTTTTTTTTGCTCTTTTGTCCTTTGACATTCGCAAGTTATCCTTATTTTTTTCCTCTCAAATATTTTAATCACCAGGTACCGGCAGGGCGTAGTATCTTTATTGTAACACTCTCCCGCTCTTTGAAGCATTATAGCAGTAGCAGTAGGACCATCATGAATCTTTTTTTTTGGACGTACCGTATTTACCTTGTCTAACAAATGCACCAGCTCTTTCATGTTATCCATGTTTTTTACTTGGTCGTATTTGTCACATGCATCGAATACGTAGTAACATATGCATGCGCCTATCGTACTATTTCCCTAGCGAGAGGTTGGTGTCGTCGTCGTCATTTATTCAGTACATAGACTCCATTTTTTGATGGGCACAAAAGAGCACTCTGGGAGACTCTGGACCATTACTTGGACCATATTTGCAACCACCATATTCTTCTCCCGTAAATTCCGCAGCGAAGTGGGGCAGAAAAGTCCGAAACTTGACTCAGAACTTAAAAAACGCGTTGCAAATATGGTCTATTCAGTTTTTAATCTGAGAAAAGCGGGTGAATTTTCCCCTTGGTTACAACTACCGGATTTGATTTTCTGTTCCTGACGCGGCAATAAGGGCGTGAGATTGAGTGCCTCCGGACGCTCTGCAGCTGGTGAATATTTGACCTCGACTGGCAGCCTTGGGGTCGAGCAAGTCATGCTGGATCCTTCGGGTTGTGTTGTTCTTCAGCGTGTGATTAGGGATAGGTGAACTCGACGAGGTATCGCATGACATTCGGCATCATTCAAGGGTACAGTTCACTGGGACCTCAAACCAGATGTCGGAGTATGGCTCGTCTCGTTGAAGGGTGCTGAACTTATCCAGGCTTCGTTGATAAGATCATGACTTATACGTTACGGACGTAACATCCGTGTTTTGACAGAACCTTTGTGCCTGAGGGGGTAGAAAAAAGATTCTTGTTGCATGAGATTATTTACAATTTGCTGAACGTTCTCCTCCGACTCGGAGATTTTTGGGGACTGAGACTAAGAGATAATGAAACTTTTGGCAGCTCACATTCACTTCGACCCCTCCGTCTTTCTTCCGTTGCAACGCCTCACATCCATATCCACTCATGCACCGGTGATAACAAACACCTCGCCCGTCGTATCACTCGACATGAACAGGCGACCCTTACTGTCCCAAGCAAGACCCACTGGACGGAAACAGCCATCGGGACAGGCAGTGTTGTTCTGGTTCGTCATTATCATGATTTCCGCGGTGGTGCTGTTAGAAGGCTCCGTAGGCATTCCATCTGTAAAGTTGACGCGTGAGAGGCGGTAACCATCAGGAGCGTCGCGGTTCCTTTGTATGGGGTGAGTGACGGCGAACTTGGAACGAGATTAAACATACCAGCTACCATGGAACGCTATATAAACTGCAGTTCCATCTGCCTTGAACTTCACGTCTAACGGTGCAGTATGACTTGGGAACGAGATCTTCGGGGGGATACGCTCCGTCTGGCACATCTCATCGGTCGTTGTCTCATTAGGTGTACCGACGACAAATTGGGTGCCGACGGTAATATTCGGTAAGGTGGTAAGCCCCGAAGGGTCCCAGGCAGTGACACAAAGAGGGTATCCAAAGTTGGCTCCGTGCACAGGACTAGCACTGGTTAGGTTGCCATGATAGTTCAATTCCTCAGCGGGATTCGTCTGGTGTACGTCAACGTCGTCACGAACGATGTCGTCGGCGGAATTCTCGACAGACCACTTGTCATTTGCGCCATTAGCTCTGCGTCTATAGGAATGAAAGAAAAATAAAATAACTTACAATCTCGCCAGTGAAAGGATGTTCCGTAACGCCAACACTGTTCCTGAGACCCCAACCCAGAACTTCTCCGGAAGTGTAGGGTACTGGCTCGTCTCCAATCTCTGTCAAGTTGAAGATTCGGATCTGGCTACGACCCGAATTGATATCCACAGTGCCTGGGTCAATGTTCGCATTGGACCCGACAGAAACGAGAAGAAGGTCTGGTTGTAGACGTGAGATATGGAGAGTGCGGGTCACATGGTCCTCCTGGTCTGGTATCGTGATAATCTTCTTGGCATTACCTACAGTGCCCGCAGCTTCATCATATGGATAAGAGTAGACGTCAGTCTTGCTCGAAACATAGAGTGTACTCCCGTCGGGCGACATGTCGATGCCATGATTAAGCTGGTATTCGATGAGGCGTGTTTGAAGAGGTGATCAGGACTACAAATGAATGCTCACCGATACATCTGGGATGAGCACTTGACTCGAATTAACGCAAACATCGAGACCCCCGTTGTCCGTCAATTTGACTAGCCGGATACCAACTTGGTCTTGCTCAGCGACGAGCAGGTTTCCAAGGTTGTCAAAAATCAGATCTCGTGGTGACTTTAGTCCGTTTACCACAACGCGCGACTCGTATCCAGTTGCCATCGCAGGGGCGTGAGCTGGGTCAATTGTTGGACATGACTGTGCAGCGGCTTGTACAGCCAAAAACACTGCGCTGAGGAGAGCTCCACAAGTACGAAGCATGGTAGTTTGAAGGGAGAAGCTGACCCCAGAGTACTCAATGTCATGTATATATCCCAGTCATTTTGAATGAAGATTGGAAGCTTCCGGGTAATCCTGGGTAATCCCACGAGCAATTGAGAATTCCTCGTGTTACTTTGTTATTGGTGAAATGATATCGCTTTAGCAGCAAGACTTTCCGAGACATTTCATGTTGAATCTGGAATACCGATAACACCGATTAGCTTGCTCGCTGGTCCCGTGGCAATAAAACTGGGGTGAATTGGAGGATGGTAAAGTGGCGTCGAAGAAGGCGACCCATATGATCTACCTCGGACCAGTCCCTGAGTCCCGCATAGAATGAGTTTGGGTAGCGGCGGCGATAGAATTATTGATGGTGGCCAACTGTGAAGACGCATGAAGGCAATCTAGGGTCGCGTAAAAATCTTTGGGTTTAGCAAGTGGCAGTTTTGGAGGCTTCAGTAGAGAACTCGCCCTCTGCTGGCATATAAATAATCTGGAATAGAAGACGCCAAGGCCAGTCAGAATCGGAAATTTCCGAGTCCCCATGATCAAACTCAAGGAACCGCCAAAATGACGACAACAAAGTGGGGCGGGGAAGTCCGAAAGTTGACTGAAAAAAACGCGTTGCAAATATGGTCTATTGACCATGCGCGATACGGCATTGCTCAACGTCTCTTTCGACCACCATCGTCGTCGAAACTACCGGGATTCCAAAAGCTCACCCAGATTCTTCTATAATGAACCTCAGTGCAACCAACGTCCCCACGCAAAACACCGTCTCATGCACCCACTGCAAACACGACTTCAACGTCGTCGCGACGCACCAACCACTTCCATCACATATGCTTCATTCAGAATATTTCCTTTCAGGTGCAGAAATCATTCGAAATAAGGCCATCTTGGAAGATGAAGAGGAGGCTCTGCGTCAATACGACGAAGAAATTACGCGGCTGCAATCCACTTTGGGGAAACTTCGAACAGAGAGGGACGCTCTTCACCGTCGAGTCGTGGAACGTCGTTGGGCCGTATCAGCTCTTCGTCGATTTCCCAATGAAATTCTTTCCGAGATCTTCTGTCTCTGTGTGGGAGACCAACCATCTCTATCTGTTGGCCCAGACGAGTATTCTTCGACCATACCGTTAGACATTTCGCATACCTGCTCGCGCTGGAGAAATGTCATAAAAGCTCTTCCACAACTGTGGTCTTCTATTCACATAGAAGCGATATCGAATCCCTCCTCAATTTGTATATTGACAGGTCTGGGGATAACGATCTAACAATACGAATCGCCGTCGGTTACACAGAGGTGTGTTCTTATTTTGAAAGACACGAATTCGAGGAAGAACTTGGAGTATACGGTATCGCTGCTGCAGAACTCCTAGTGGAATATATGTCCCGTTGTTCCAAGTTGGACTTGGCCGGAATTCCATGGGGTTTGGCCATTCTTATCTTCGATGACATTGAAGAACTGTCCTTCCCTGCACACTATCATCACTCCCTACGACGATGAAGATCTCGATGAAACTGACATGGATCTTGGTTTTCTCTGGGCCCCCATTCGTGGAACCTCTCACCTCACGAAAGTGGTTGTATCTTCGTGGATTGATCCTGTGCTCCTTCCGCTTTCCCAGCTCACTCGTCTGGCTCTCCAAGAACCCATCTCCGTTCTGGATGTTATCGTAATCTTCGTAAACAGCCCAAAACTTGAATATCTCCATGTTCTCATCAAATTCGATTCCCTAACCGACGACTTTGACATATCGTCCTTACCCTACGCCACTTCTGCCTCCCTTCAAAGGCTCAGCGTGGGCGGAGATCCTAAAATGGGAGTTTTATCGCTAATCTCCAGACTCACTCTACCTTCTCTCATTTCCCTTGAAATAGGGAACGGGTGGGCATGGCGCCATAGCGAGCTTACACTTCATTCAATTCTTAACATGATCGAACAATCTTCATGCAAACTCGAACACCTTGCGCTGCAATTTCCGTTAATTCCCTTCTGAGGATTGTACAAGCATCCTCTTCCCTTACCTCTCTGCACTTCGGTTTGACAATGGGGAACCCTGAACCGACTATAGTCGATTTCCTTACTCGATTCACGATTGCAGCATCAAATACTCCAGCGTCTGCCCTGCCGGAACTGGTTAAACTCGCAATTAATGCCGAGGACGCTCTTACACGTCATGATAAAATTTCGGATTGCCTACTGAGGATGCTGGAATCTTGGGCGAGGAGGAGCCCTCGCACCCTCAAAAGCGCCTTCCTATCATTTCATCATAGTCCTAACCCTTTACGGACTAACCACAGGTGCACAGACGAGTGCCTTCCTTATGTCGATTCAGGTTTCTCTCAGAGGGTCCAGACTTTGAACAAGGATGGTCTTACATGTGTTGTTCGTGATCAGAGGCATTATTAAACTCAAAAGTCCCTGTGCCGAGCTTCATCCTTGTCGAATGTCTCTTGTAATGGGCAGGATTTTGGACGTAAAAAGTACAAATTCCTTAGCTATGAAATGAGATGGAATTGTTCTAGCTGCCCTCTCCGCTATCGCCGATCGCTCATACGAGGGATGATGATGTGTTGGTATCTTTATATGGAGGACAGCAGCAAGTAACATTCTCCTTTCCCTTTCTTCTTAGATTCAAGGTTTTGACCCCTAGACATCCTTTAGCTCTACCATTTCTCCTATAATGACTTACGAAGCACCCTATACATCAGATTCCTTCGTACCTACAGCTCTGTAAAATCTACTACTGTCGTCGCCACATAATCACCTCCGTTATCACGTATGGTTTAATTCAGAGTACCTTCCCCCAGCTGCAGAATTACACACAGAGGAAATTCAGGCATCCTTCTATTGGCCGTTTTTTGAAAAAAAACTTCAGGCGGAGAAGATGGACCGCCCTTCGCCATGGCTTACTTAGAAAACGATCGTCACCTTTGAGGGGTGTTTCTTGTTAGTATCTCAGGTATCGAAGCTTTCTTTCTCAAGGCGAGTTGATCCATAGATAAGTTAATTGATTATGTAGGTAAGAGAGTTTATGGCGTCCCTGCGGACAAAGCGATAACAAAATTAAGATTTCCAATCTGGTGTTTTGATATACGGTTTACGTATCTAGAGTCACCCCAGAACGTCCGACGTATGCTGTATATGAAAATTCTTCTTGCTGCTGAAATTACTATTCACAAGTTGATTGAGACTCGAAGATAACGGAATCAGCCCTGTGAATCATACAATCACCAACTGGTCATATTCACCTCCGTCCTGTTTATACCGGTTACTCATGCACCAGTGATAACAAACACCTCGCCCGTCGCATCACTCGACATGAATAAGCGACCCTTACTATCCCAGGCAAGACCCGCCGGGCGGAAGCAGCCATCGGGGCAGGCAGCATTATTCTGATTCGTCATAACCTTGATTTCGGCGATGGTGCTGTTAGGAGCTTCTGTAGGCACGCCATCTCTAAAGTTGACGCGTGAGAGGCGGTAACCGTCAGGTGGTTGACGGTTCCTTTATATGCGAGTGAGCAAAGAGCTACGATACGCCCGAAGAACGAGGGTAATCGTACCAGCTGCCATGAAACGTTATATAAGCTGCACTTCCGTCTGTCTTGAACTTCACATCAAGCGGCGCAGTATGACTTGGGAACGAGATTCTCGGGGCAATGCGCTCTGTCTGGCACATCTTATCTGTTATCGTACCGTTAGGTGTACCCACGACAAATTGCGTGCCGACGATGAGGTTCGGCAGTGTCCTAAACGCAGATGGGTCCCACGCGGTGACACACAAAGGGTATCCAAAGTTGGCTCCGTGCTCTGGACTAGTACCGGCCAGGCTTCCGTGATAGTTCAATTCCTCAGCGGGATTAGTCTGGTGCACGTCGACATTATCACGGATGACATTGTCAGCAGAATTCTCGACAGACCACTGTCATTTTCTTCATGAGTTACGCATCGCGAGATTTTTTCTTCGGAAAACAGAGACTTACAATTCCCCCAGTGACAGAATTTTCCGTAATACCAACACTGTTCCTGAGACCCCAACCCAGAACTTCTCCGAAAGTGTAGGGTACTGGCTCGTCTCCAATTTGCGTTAGGTTAAAGGTCCGAATCTGGCTACGACCCGAGCTGATATCCACAGTGCCTGGGTCAATGTTCGCATTGGACCCGACGGAGACGAGAAGAAGTTCTGGCTGTTTACGCGAAAGATAGATAGTGCGGGTTGCATGGCCCTCCTGGTCTGGTATCGCAATGATCCTCCTGGGAGTGCCTACAGTACTCGCAGCAGCGTTGTATGGATAAGAGTAGACGCCAGTCTTGCTCGAAACATAGAGTGTACTGCCGTCGGGCGACAAGTCGATGCCGTGATTAAGCTGGAATGTAGAATGAGTGATAGTGTATTTTATAGAGATAATCATGACCACGAGAAACACTTACCGATGCATCCGGAATGAGCACTTTGCTCGAATTAGCGCAAACATCGAGGCCACCGTAGTCCGTCAACTTGACTAGTCGAATACCAACTAGGCCTTGCTCGGCGATGAGAAGATTCCCGAGTGTATCGAAAACCATATCTCGTGGTGCCTTTAGTCCGTTTATTATGACCCGCGCTCCATATCCAGCTGCCATTACAGGGGGATGAACTGGGTTGATTGTTGGGCATGACTGCGCAGCGGACTGTGCTACAGCCAAAAATAGGACGCTGAGGAGAGCTCCACCAATGCGAGGCATTTCGGTTCGAGAAAAACTGCCAGTAGGGCTCCTCCTTATTTATCCGAGCCTTTTGAGTATGCGTTGGAGAGTACAGTTGGTAAAGTGATCTCTCCACGAGGAGCCACTCACATGGGGCGTGTTGTGATTGGCGAGAATTAGAATTTCGATTGACAATCAAAGCGCCAAGAGAATGCTGTATACAAAGAAGAACGACGTTCTACCGACGGTTTTGCTTGAGCTCAGCCGGTTGAGTTCCATAGGATGAGTCTGGGATGTCGATAAGTAGCTCAGAAAAACTGGCACACTTGAAGCGTTGCTATCCTTGCATTGTCCCTGGAAAGTCCTCGCGTGTCGTTCCTTTAGTAATGGTGAACACTGAACACTGAACACTGAACACTGAATATGAAGGAGAGCTAATCATTGCAACGGGAATTCGGGAAAGATAGACCCATATGATCTATCCCGGGTCAACCCCGGCGGAGTTGCGGGCATTGGTGTTAGGTGGATGGGCAGGCGAAGGCAGAGGACTGAATACAGTGACGGCCGTAGAGAGAGAAAAATTGGGTGAGCCAGTGACAGTGCGCCGCGCGAGAACTTTCTTGGTCACACGCCACCGACCACTTGCAACACGTTCAGCCACCACTTGCAAGTTCACACACCTATGCAGGAATTGGAATGCTCACCTGGCATTATTGGTTTAGGTAAGCCTTTGATATACATCTCGCTCTTTGAGATGTTCACGTTTATACCTCTTATCCAAGTCCTGTGACCCAACGATGAAAATGAAGGTCAAGTTGTCGTTCTCCTACGCAAAGTCCTCATCGAATTATGGGACATTTGGTCAGCACAATGAAATGGTCAGCGGTTGAAGGAAGCCGTCGATTAGCAATGTTTGACTGGTTTTTGTAGACGACGTGAGTAAATACACGGAGGATAGCCTCAGCAAACGGTAGGTAGCTCTATACCTGTAGACGACGTGAGTAAATACACGGAGGATAGCTACAGGTAAAATGGTAAGTAAGGTAAATAGCAGTAATCATAGAAAGAATACTCACCCTCAGCAAATGGTAGGTAGCTGAGGGTGACTACGAGCGAAAAAGAAATATATAAGAGTGCCAGAGATATGAACGGAACCAGATAAGAAGTGGCGTGCACCACCATGCCTAAAAGTATTCTCTATCCCTCAAACGCTCCCCCTGGTGCCACGCCTTCTCCAATCTAAGTTAAGCATCCCAACGATTTTCTGGTGCGTCGATTTCGGGAGTGCCTTTGTAAGGATGTCTGCAATGTTATCCTGAGAGCGTATGGGAGAAACCACAATCTCGCCGTCTTGAACACGATCCCTGACATAGTGATAGCGGATCTGGAGATGTTTCGATAGTCCATGAGCCTTGGTGGTTTCAGTGAGGCTTATCGAGCTGAGGTTGTCGCAAAAGATATCCATCGGAAATTTCTGGGGTAGAAAAACCTCATCTAACCAGTTCTTCATCCACATAGACTGTTGGGCCCCTCTCGCCAGCGCAACATATTCAGCTTCGGTAGATGAAAGAGCAACGATAGGTTGTCGTTTTGATGACCATGATACCGGAGCGCCGCCCATCATAAAGACATATCCCGAAGTCGACCTCCGAGTATCTACACACCCAGCCCAGTCAGCATCGACATATCCCTGCGGTTTGATTCCCGATCCAGGTCCCTTAGCGTCTGTTCTGTATAGCAGCCCATAATCCAGTGTTCCTCGAACATACCGGCATACCCCAATAAGTAGCTCCCAGTGCTCCGGTGCCGGTTGAGCTTGCACCTGCCCCAAGACACTACATGCATATGAGATGTCGGGCCTAGTGCTGGAACTCCCCCACAATAGCATGCCCAATAGAGGGCGGTAAGGTTTGTCCTTCATGAATAATTTTTCTTCTTCAGTGAGAGGTGTTTCACATGACCGAACTTGTATTTTGGGCGGTAGTGGCGTATCAAGTGGTCGAAGGTTCCATAAGTCGAAGTGTCGAAGGGCTTTTTTCAAAGTTGGTCGACAGTGAGGCCGAGCAATAAGTTGAGATGCTGGACTTCCTTTAGCTCCCATTTGTCAGCAAACTCTCGAACCACCCTGTCCACTTCTTCGGTTGATGATGACGAGCTGAATACGTCGTCAGTATGCGTGGTGGTAAGGGTGTACTCGTCGCCTATCTTCCTCGCTCGTACGCAGGGGTCGGCCTTGGATGATTGATATCTGAGTTCACGGTATTCATTTTCGAGGGTCTTGTACCAGATGTGACCGGATTGAATGAAGCCGTAAAGGGGGCGTTTCATCAAGTAAACCTTGTGCTCCTCCCCCTGCTTGACGAAACCCTTGGGCTGCTTCATGTAAACTGTCCTGTCCATCCAACCATTAAGATAAGCCGCTGAAAAGTCGAATTGGCGTGAAACCAATTTCAGAACCGCAGTGACTGCCATAGTCATACGAACCGACTCCATCCTTGCGACCATCGACCATCCCTTCTCGTAATCTACTCCAGCTACCTGCTTATCACCTCTCCCGACCAGCCTCGCTTTACACTTGACAAGGTTTCCACTCCCATCAACCTTAATGTCATAAGTCCACATGCATTCTAATGCATGTTCACCAGGAGGCAAATCCACCAGTTCCCACGTACCTCTTTCTTCGAGGGTGTCGAATTCGGACTTCATAGGCGGGAACCAACGGTCGGGGTCGCGCATGGCCTGCTCGAAAGTGCGGGGAACAGTGAAGCGCCCGCCAGCTTTGACTTCACTTGCTAACACGTGGAACGAGGTCATCAGCACAACCGGATTGGACTCCGGGCTCCGGACATCAACGTAATTACCGGTGGGGTGCTGTGCATCACTCGCCCAATCCCTGCCAGCTGTCCGTTCCACCACCTCCCTCTCTTCATATTCAAGCAGTCTAAGCTGGGCACTGGACGGCTTAGGAATATGTGCAGAATGACGTAACAGTGGCGGAGGCGGCGGTCTAGCCAGTTTCTGGGGTGCAGGAGGCGGAGATAGAGACCGAGGTGCCTGAGGGGGGGTAGTCATGTCATCTGGTGATTGAGGTACGTCGTCGAGATGTTGCTGTGAGATGTTTTGTTCAGTTTCGTCGACATCCATTGCAGGCATCTCTCCGACAAGCTGCGGTTCCTTGGCATTCTCAGACACTACCCTTGTACGATGTAACTCGCCCTCCTCAAAGACCACGTCACGAACCTCGAATATATGATCTTGTGACGGGTCAAATACTCTGTACCCCCAACGGTCCATATACCCGACCATCTTCCCCTTCCATCCTTGCCGCCCCAGTTTTCCTTCGCTATGGTCAAGATCCTTCACCCACACATCCGAACCCCAACGTCGAAGATGCGAAACATTCGGCTTTGTGGTCCATCCAAACCATTTCATCCAGGGGATAACGTCGGGATGTCTAGAAGATGGAATGAAGCCTCGGACATAGCAGTGTGAAGCTGCAGATTCCGCCCACCACGATTTCCCCAATCTGGAGTCCTCAAGTTGAGTTCTTGTACCCTCTATAATAGTTCAGTTCCCCCTCTCTACTACCCCGTTGGCAGATGACGATGCCTTGGGCACACATTCCATCAGAATGCCGTGTTGTTCGCAGTACTGCGTGAACGTTTGGTTGTCAAACTCCCGTCCCAGGTCGAACCGTACGCGCTTCAACTTGAAACCACGTTTGCTTTTCCGCCATGATATGAAACTTCCAGAATGCTTCCAGCACCGTCACAGCATCCTTCGAAGCAATGAAATACGGGATCTTGATTGAAGTTCCACCGTCGGCACATAGCATCATGTACCACGCTCCCCCACGACTCATTGTTCTCGACCTTCCCCACAAGTCAAGACTGACTCTTTCCAATGGTTCCGATTCTGGAATGACAACATCATCGAAAGGCCGGCGAGTGATTTTACCGTATATACAATCCTCGCATGACCCGTGAACCTTGTCTTTAGTTATGACTAGGCCATCCACAAGCGAACGTTCCGCCATCCGATTTATAATACGGACGTCTCCATGGCCAAATCGTACGTGCCACATGCCAAGCCCGACTGGCTTGTTTTGCGACCTGGCACCATGTACCGCTGCTACCACCTTCTTGTCTGCTACCTCCACCTTATATAGCTTAGTCGTTCCTATTGTTCGGTCCAATCGCCCATCAATAACCACTCGATGATTCTTGGGCTCCTTCACAGTAAGGCATCCATCCCCCCATATTCCTGAAAATCCCTTAACATCCAGAGCTGACAACGATATCAGGTTCATGGAAAATGTGGGTGTATAGAGTGCTGGGATGAGGAGATGCCTAATTGACCCATCCTTTAGTCTCACCACAAACTTAGCTATGCCCTCAGCCTGCGCAGAGAAACTGTGATCTGCAGTGTTCCCCTCCGCCACTACTGGTTTCAATGTTACGAAGCGCCACTTCTCAGCCACGCAGTTTACATTTGCCCCACTGTCCAGGTATGTAGGAATGTTGGATTGATTAGGGGATGTACTGTTTTTAGACGATAGTACAAGTACATAGAGCGGTTCTGTAATTGACCCCTTCACCAATCCAACGTCCTCCTGATACAATCGAGGTCTGACCGTTGAGACAGGATTAGTGGAAGTAAAGTCGTTAGGAACCGCCCACGTACCGGTAGGAGAGATATCCCCTAGGGCATATGTTTCGAGTGGCGTGTAAGACACAACTGAGGCGGCGGTGGGAGACGTAGTTGAAGCGGATGTCATAGCGACTGGCTGTTGTTGACTATATTGGGACACAGCTACCTGAGGAGCAACACGAGGCTCTTTCCCCTTTGGAGCCTTCCACCATTTTGGGGCCTTGCCCTCCTTGCCACCTCCAGCTGCCCAACAGTTATCGTGTGAGTGACCGGGAACACCGCAATTTTGGCAAGTGGGCTTGGCGTCAATGTTGGGCTTCGACTTTGAAGTCGTGGCCAATGCAGTGGGGTCAGTGGATGGTATGGAGGCGAGGTCGTCACGGTGAATGAAAATCCAATATTCTCGGAGTGCAGCAGTGAGTTCGTCGAGATTGGTTTTGCCCTGGTGTAGTTGAACAACAAGCACCCAGGAGGGTGGCAACGATCCTAAGATAATGGATATGAATTTTGTGTCGTCGATGCTGCAACCAATGTTGTTGGCTGCCTTACGCAGCTTCTCGAGCGTCTCGAGGTGTGTGTCAATATGGCCCGTTTCCTCCATCTTGAGACTATCGAGGTGCTTCTCAGCAATGTTCTTGAGAAGTTGCGTAGATGTCTCGAACTTGGATCGCAGCTTCGCCCACATATCGACAGCGCTCTCGGATGGTCTGATGCCGTGAGCGTCAGGATCATTGATGTTTTGGTAAATGACCCCGGCCACCCATCCCTTGCGTTGCTCCCATTCCTCAGGGGTTGGGGTTGCCGAGTTCGGAGCGCTAGAAATCTGAGAGAGAAGCTGGGATGTGCCGCTGGCGGCAGTGGGGTGGGGTATGGTGCCGTTGAGGTACCCCAATAGGGTCTTGCTACGGACAGTAGAGATAACATAGTCCTTGAAAGCGCGATAATTATCGGCACCAGCAAGTCGACGGTCCTCAGGGAAGGATGGGGTGTTGGACAAGGGGTTGGACATAATGATTGATGTGATTAATGAACGGTGAGCGGGTTTGCATGATTCTGACTGCGAATCTGTAGACGACGTGAGTAAATACACGGAGGATAGCCTCAGCAAACGGTAGGTAGCTCTATACCTGTAGACGACGTGAGTAAATACACGGAGGATAGCTACAGGTAAAATGGTAAGTAAGGTAAATAGCAGTAATCATAGAAAGAATACTCACCCTCAGCAAACGGTAGGTAGCTGAGGGTGACTACGAGCGAAAAAGAAATATATAAGAGTGCCGGAGATATGAACGGAACCAGATAAGAAGTGGCGTGCACCACCATGCCTAAAAGTATTCCCTATCCCTCAAACAGTTTTTGTGTGTTTTAATATCATTATTCTTGTTTTCTTCACCTCTTCTTATGACCGTCGTACACCATGAAATCACACAAGAACACCCAACTTAGAACACCCTTTAACTGTTGCTCTCCTCACTCGGAACCCCATGAACTTGTTAATACCACGGCATCCTCCCCACCTATCAAATTATTTCACGCTTCCTCGGCTCACGTCCGTATCGGTATCTCGTATAGATCGTCATGGACTGTTTTCCGGACTCCTTGCTTGGGTTCTTGTACCCTCTCCAACCACGCCGAACTATCTCCCTCGCTCAAAATCTTGACTTGAACCATGATCGTTACTACTTTGCGAGACGAGTGGGTTGACTTGTCCAGACGCAGATTGGTTGGCATTGGGTGCTTATATGTTCTTGAAATGGGATTCGGCAGTGACAATGCGGATGGGATGAACGGTAAGTACTAAGTATCTAGACACAAGGGACCTGTAGCAAGTGCAAGGACCTCGGTGTTTGGATGCTATCGCTTCGGGATGTGTTCTCGGTTGTGCCTCATGCTCGGCAAGTTTTGAGGTTTTACTTTGACATCATGAACTGTGCCTGAAGAGGCAACAAACCGACCCCTTGTACAGGGCGAATGGGCGCGAGTATTAGACAAGTGAACGGGATCCTGCAACTTGGTTTACTCTCTGGGGTTATGAGAGATGGTTGACTATTGGTATCACTCGCGGACAAGCCGCTGCGGCTACGGCAACCTCAGAGGTTGACCAGCAACACGATTGTACTTTTGGGCTGGAGGTGTATAGAGGCCTCGATACGTCTACTTCGGGGAGGGAGATCCGAGTCTAGATCTTCGCGTTCAGGTTGAAAAGGACACGAACTTTCATTTATCTTTGATGACCTAGGGCCGACCGGCCATCCTCCCGTACTTTGCGTTCTGGATCACGAAATTTCTGCCGATAATATGGTTCTTATTCTCCAGGCAAACCATTTACGTGGGTTGGAGGTGCTGGAACTACGTGATATCACAAATGAAGTCCTCGGATGCCTTCAGATTCGAGCTGGGCCAGGGAATCTCAGAAACTTGCTGGTTAGCCTCCGCCGCCTTGTCCTCTGTGATTCCGAATCCAAAGTCACGTATTATTGGGTGCCGTTCGGTCGCGAAGTCTTCAAGTCGGAATGCAGAACTTTTTCAAAACGTTCATCCCGAGCCTGCGGCAGTTGGAGGCAGTCTGTCGAGCTGTGACAACAACTTAGTGACTAACAACTACTCTTACATTGACAATTCCTCTTGTTACAATTCTGTGCTATATCGATATTTTGAAGTCCCCAAGTCAGATCGCAGAGGCTATGATCACTGTACCGCACGTAGCACGATATCAATCGAATCGAAACTCGTCAAGCTGAGTACTGGAGTTGTGAAGTCACGACCCTGAATTCGAGCGCTGCAAGCCCAAAAAGGGTAACTCAGACGCTGACCTCATTCTTCTTCCCTTCAAAGGGTTGACTTACTCTGCTACTAGGCCTCGAGGCCGCGTAATCCTTCGACCTTTCAACTTGTAACAGCCCGCTAATACCCTCCTTCATCTAAATTCACGAAAAAGCAATGAGCAGAGCATACCGTTACACCCCTGCAAACCAATCTTTGCGGATGTTGGCGGAAGACGATGATATGGAGGACACGAAACTCCAGGACTCGGATGACGAAGTCGCCAATGCGGGAAGCAGTCGAAAAAATCTATTTGAAGAGAGAAGCCAGAACAACGCCCAGTCATCCCAAACAAAGAGCCCAAGAAAGGTGGGGTGGATTAATCCTAATAATCGGCGTAACGACGATAATCAAGACTCAGAAGATGACGGGGAGGTTCCTCAAAGTTTTATGATTGAAGAAGATGCTGGCTCATCCAAGAGGAGAAAGTCGAACGGGAAAGGGAAGGAAGTTGCTGGGAGTGGTCGGACGAGACCTTTGTATTCTGTTGGGGGAGGCAGGAAGCTTTCTTCGATTCTCCCTACCCATACACCACCTCCACTGCCACCTCATACATCGGTATCGGTACCTCCAAGGCCGTCGGAGCTCGATGTTGACGAAGAAGAAGAAGGACAGCGCACCCCACGGACATATGGGTATCAGGATAATTGGAGAACAGACCCCATGCTTGGGTTGGATCCACACGAGCGAGCACTGTGGAATTGGGTGAATGTGGTCAATTTGGATGCGTTCTTGCAAGAGGCATATTACTACTATGAAGGCAAAGGTCTGTATAGTATCGCGTTGGCTAGGGCACTTAATCTTCTGTTGGTGACGCCTTTTCTTTTTCCTCGAACCCCCCTCGAAGGCTCACTTTTGCTGTTAGGACAATTGGCTTCGTGATTGGCTTCTCAACGTTCCTCCTGGGCTGCATTGACTATTCGAAAATCAATCCTGAGAAGCAAATGAGGTTAGGTGATGCGATTGTTCAGCATTGCGTGTCAAGGCCCGTTCATTTTCACCTCAAACACTCTATCTTCCACGTTCTGACGCAAGATTTTAGGTTTTCTGGATTCACGTTTCTATTCTTCATGTTATTCACGGCATTCTACATCTGGGAGATAATCACATTCGTAATTTCCCTTCGACGTCTCGTGGATATGTATAATTTCTACACGCACCTGCTCAAGGTGCCAGATGTACGTAAACTGTCCCTCATTCTCCCATGTCTCTCAGCTGACTGTTCGTTCTGTTCAGGCCGATATCCAAACAATATCATGGCCGGAAGTCGTTAGACGTATCGGCGCTATACGTGAAGAGAACCCAAACACAGCAATCTCATCCAACCGGAACAACAGCATGACCGCAAAGCTAGATGCCCACGACATTGCCAATCGAATAATGCGGCAAGAGAACTACCTCATTGCCTTGTTCAATAAGGATGTGTTGGACTTACGTGCACCGGTGCCGCAGATATTGAAGAGGTTTGTGAAAGAGCAGGGAAAGGGGAATATGCTTACACGCGCGTTGGAGTGGAATTTGAGGTTCTGCTTGATGGAATATCTTTTCGATAGACGAGGGAAGGTCAGGAAAGTATTTTTGAAGAGTAAGAATAGGAGGGTGTTGATTGAAGGGTGCGCTTATCTTTATCATCGAAATTCTCCCGAGATTTCTGATTGATTTCCCCCCTTTCCAGTCTGCAACGCCGGTTCATTTTCATGGGGATTCTCAACGCTATCTTTGCGCCATTTATTGTACTATATATACTCATGTATTCATTCTTCCGTTACTTTGAGGTGAGGTCTGTTTTTTTCTTGATTGAACCATACCCCTAACATCGGCCGTAGGAGTACCACAAGAATCCGTCAAACTTTGGCGGACGCCGTTATACTTCATACGCACAGTGGAAATTTCGGGAATTTAACGAATTGCCACACCTGTTCGTGCGTCGACTTCATGAAAGTTACCCTCTTGCAAACACATACATTGGTCAATTCCCCAACGAAAACGTGACGCTCGTTATGCGTTTTGTCGCGTTCGTTTCAGGAGCATTTGCCGCCGTTCTTTTCATTGCGACGATTTGGGATCCGGATATTTTCGTGCACCTCGAAATAACACCACATCGTACGGTGTTGTTTTACCTTGGTGTATTTGGTACCATTATGGCCACGGCTAGGGGTATGATTCCGGAGGAGAATAGGGTGTTTGATCCAGAAATGCTTATGACTGGTGTTATAAGCTATACGCATTATATGCCTGATAGGTGGAAAGATCAGCTACATAGCAAACGGGTGAGCCATCGTACAGCACCCAGCCTAAGGATGCGCTCATTTAATCACTCTTCCTAGGTTCATCAAGAGTTCGGGCAGCTGTTCGCTATGAAAGTCCTGATATTTGCCGAGGAACTGTTATCCGTAGTACTCACCCCATTCGTCCTATTGTTTTCGCTTCCTCCTTGTGCACCTGCAATCATCGATTTCTTCCGGGAGTTTACTGTTCATGTCGATGGTCGCGGATATGTCTGTAGTTTCGCGGAATTCAACTTCGAAAGGCATGGAAATGTCAAGGTATGGTCTTTTTTAGCTGTAGTTGAAGTCTTACCGAGCCAATGACAGTTCGGAGCTCCGACCGAGGTGCAAGATAAGAGAATGGTGTCGAATGAAGGGAAGATGGAAAAGAGCTTCCTTAATTTCAAGGTAATGAGAACCTCGATAGCTCAACCGTCCTATCCTGATCTTTGTTGTCATAGGCCGCAAACCCAGATTGGATGCCTACAGATCCTACGGGTTCTCTATATCTAAGCCGGATCCAAAGCTTTACCGCTGCTCATCCAGCAGCATTCTCACGCAGAAACTTGGAGTCTTCGTCGGGAGGTGCTGCACCACATGAGAGTTCACTTCAAGAGAGGGCACACGACTATGATCGTGCTCTCAAGCAAAGTCAATTTGCTACTCGGAGACGTGGTGCTGGAAGTACATTTTTGGGGATGTCCGCAATCCATCCTCATCATATGCACGGAAGCGTTAACCCGTCAGCTTCATCAATATTTGGTGCTGTAGGCGGTGCGAAGACAGTGGTGTTGGGCGATTCCCAAGGAAGCGTACAAATTACGTCTCCTCCGAAAGCACCTACTGCACTGATACCGGACCAAGATGTTAGTGTGGATGGGCTGGTGGATGGTTCGTATATGGATGGAGATGCTCGTAGGCAGCCGAGGAACACCCACGAGCAGGATGAGGGTGACGAAGATTTGGATGACGATGGTGGAGTACTTGGGTTGCTTGCACAGATATATGCGAGACGAGATGGGACTGCTAGAGCGATTTAGATTGTATTGTGTAATTCATTTACGCTAATCAGTTTGAGTGGTGCTGGCGAGATCTCTGAGACGATGAACGCGACAGTCATTGCCGAGTACTCTATGGTCTTAACTTTCAGGATCTGGAGACCCAAGTCGACCAATGAAGGGACTCCTTCCTTCCTTTACAGTGGAAGAACCGGTCGGAAGACAAGGGTTCTCATGGGGTGGATCCAAAGTGGATTATGGGAGAGGCCGACCGGACGCGCGACGAAATTTACGGTATTTTACCTCTTCATCATGATCACATGATCGTGCCGTGTTTTCCTCTCTATTACTCAGTCATTGCTTTGTTTGTGGTCGACCTTGACCTTTTCTCTTTTTTCTATTCATCCTCTGTAATTCTTATATTCAATCATGCTGATTAAAGTCAAGGTAAGTGAACCTATCTGGCTCTGGTGTAGCTTACTGAAATCTGTTCAACAGACACTTACTGGCAAAGAGGTCGGTTTCTGTTCTTTTTGCGCAGTGACGAGACGAAATTTTTGATACACGCGACTAGATTGAGCTCGATATCGATCCCGATGACAAGGTCCAGGCCGAATACATCAGTAATGACTTTGAAATCTCACGGATGCTTTATATCTTTGCAGATCACCCGTATCAAAGAGAAAGTCGAGGAGCAGTCTGGTGTGCCACCACCTCAACAGCGGCTAATTTTTGGTGGTCGTCAAATGTGCGTGATGAGATTTCGCTTTCTGAGACTCTTTGCTGATTTCCTTGCTCATTTTGTGCTCGCCAGGCCCGACGACAAGACAGCAAGCGAATTCAATATCACTCCTGGAGCTGTGCTTCATTTAGTTCTTGCACTCCGTGGTGGCCAGCGATGACTCTAGCACAACTCTTGGACTTAGAAACCATCTCATGTGTATTCCATAAGCTCGAATTTTGACGACCCATAATCCCGAGACTGTAATTTTCAAACCGACCTCTTCGTTGCGCGAGAAGTGGCGAAGAGAAAGCATATACCACATCCGTCCATGATAGCTTAAGCCCTTCCCAGTTCCCTGAAGTATATTTCAAATGTGATTAGTGATTCACTTTGAGTTGAGATTGAGCTTTCGCGGAAATTCGATGGTGATCAGTAGATGGCCTGGGCAAGTACGTCCAAGTTATGTACGCGAGTCGCCGGAAAGGCGCGACGTCACTTCATTACCGGTACCATCATCATGCTTCCTAGAAACTAGACGCAGGCAAGGTCTATCTACTGATGACACTGTTTATGCTTTTTCGATGCTCGAGGCCGCTTCATGCTCGCTCGATACCGACTTCGGGCTCTCGCGGCATACATGTTACCCAATCGTTGGCCGTAAATGCAAAGTTACCGCAGAACGTTGATCTTCTAGAAAGATATAGAGGGCTTGTATTGCTAGGGAAGATTCAGTACGATGAAAATCAAGTTCGGGTTATAATGCAGGTAAGTCGTTCTTTCTGCGTTGGCCCGGTGTACGATAAATTACGGATTCCCAAGCTTCGACGATTGCAGAAAGCCTTGCACGATTACACCCCAGTCGGAGTTTCCTCGTATGCGTACTGGACCAAGGAGAGGGACGATTTGAAACCGTTAGAGAATGAAGCTGAGGCTTGGTGGTCCTCATCCAGCGATACACGATCTAAAGACGAACAAGATCCAAGATCAGTGACCGTCTTCAAAGGACATGCAGAAGAGCTGGCCATACTTGAATCACCCAAAGTGTGTGTGTTTGGAATAGATCGAATCCTTCATTTTTGGGCTAATCCGATCACTAGGGTCTCCTTTTAACAGGGCCTCCTGGTTGCGGGAAGACATTCCTCGTCAATCTCTGGTTTGATACGTTACCCACCCCATACAAGGCGCGAAAACATTACAACGAACTCGTACTCGAGATATACCGTGCAGTTTGGGAGATAACGAGACAAAGGATGTCTGAACAATCCGCTATCACGTATGAAAGCGGCCCTAGCTGGATATCACACTCACTTTCGGTTTTCAACAAGTACATCTCTGGGCGTGCCAAGTATAACTCCCCGGTGGCCTATGCTGTCGCCAAAAGACTCATCTTACATCATTGGCTTTTGGTATTCGACGAAATACAGCTCTTGGATGTTTCAAGCGCAAGTCTATTGGCGGACGTTCTTTCGTGGTTTTGGAGGATGGGCGGTGTAGTGGTGGGAACATCCAACAAAGTCCCAGAGGACTTGTATAAGAATGGAGTTCAGAGGGAGCGATTGGAACCATTCGTGGAGGCTTTGAAGGCAAGATGTCCTGTGTTCGATTTAGAGACTAAAGATGATGTAGATTGGAGGGTAGTACGAGCAGGAAAGGATACCTTTAGTACTTGGTTTATCGAGGGAGAAGAGGCCAAATTCGAGGACGCAGTGCTCTCATCAACCGATTCATCAGGTAAGTTTCGTACTGCCTTCGGTCCTCGAAACACTCATAAGACTACTATTGTAGTAAGGACTCGATCGTCTCAGTTAACTGTCTTTGGTCGAACTCTCGTTGTTCCGTGGACTCGTGGAAATGTTTGCAAATTCTCCTTCCCCGAGCTTTGCGCTGAAGTAGGTTGGTCTTTGTTCTATCAACTTTACGGTCATTGATCGCTCGTTTCTCAGTCTCTAGGACCTGCAGACTATGCAACGATCGCATCTACATTCCATACTATCGTCATTCGAGACATTCCCATCCTCAAATTATCCGCTAAAGACCAAGCACGCCGTTTCATCTCCCTCATAGACGCCATGTACGAGGCCCGCTGCAGAATCATCGTTCTGGCCCAAACCACTCCAGAAAACATATTCTTTCCCGACGCTTCCCCTGACGGACAACACCAAACTCAAATACACGACGATATCATGATGGCTGAGACGGTTGCAGAGACAAGGGACACTTATCGTCCAAATGTGTCGTCGTACGATTCACCGGAGATGAGAGAGGCACCTGTACAACGTCTCATGCCGTTGGATACCTTGTCTATATTTTCAGGTGAGCTAAATTTTCTTTGAGATTTTTCGAGGTTTGCACTGAATGTATTCCAAGGCAAGGATGAACAATTTGCTTTTAAGCGCGCTTTGTCTCGTTTGCTTGAGATGACCAGTAGTAGCTATCACAGAGAGGAAGAGTGGTCACCTCTGCCCCTTAGTTCGCGTAAATGGGAAAGATCAGAAAAGCTCAAACCCTTGGAAGCGATGAATGATGCAGACAATCATGCAGAAGCACCTCAAGATTCACGAACTCCTCGGGATTTGAGACCTCCACCTGTTTTACGCGACTACCACGTATGGGGCGTACGTGATGATTGGGGTAAACGAGCAGGGAAATGGGGTAAAGGCGCGAAGGGGTACGATTAGTCAGATACCAAACGCTAGACAATGAGCCTAGATAAGTGTCGTAAATCTCCGGGTGGGTGATTACTTGTCAAGTTGTTTTCGCAAATTCTCTGATGATGTACTCTTTTCGAAAAAGGTCACAAGTACATTCTCATGATCATTGTCTACAGTTCATCGCGACTTGCTTCTTTGCCGTTGAGTTTCATGAGTTCAGTCTCGAAGACGAGGGCAGAGTTGGGAGGGATGAGGCCTCCAGCACCTCTGGCACCTGGCAGACGTACGTGATTAGATAAATCGCGTCGAAGTAAAGGAGCAGCCGTGCGTACCATATGCCATGTCGGGAGGAATAGTCAACGTCCTCTTCTCACCAACACACATTCCGACAAGTCCCTGATCCCATCCTTTGATGACCTGGCCGACACCGACTGCGAGAGGTATTAATCCACCACGAGTAGCTCAATATACATCGTACGTACGAGTCAGAGGAAGCGGGCTATTACGGTCGTGACTTGGGAACGAGTTCAGCATAGATTCAGCTTTCACCGATTTCGTGTAACACATACCTGGAGTCGAATTTTTTGCCATTGGAGAACAGGGTTCCTGTCTGGATCAAAGGTCGGTGATCCTGTGAGATATTATTTCAAGAGGAACCTACGTAGTGAACTTCAATCTGGTCTCCTTTCTTGGCTTTGACAGAGCAATCGGGAGGAGTGTAAGTGGATTCAACCTTGAGTTCTGTGGGAGGCTCTGCTGCCAATGCAGCAACGCTGAAAAGTAGGGCAATGACGAAGGAGAAGATTTGCATGTCGTGGAGAGAGGGAAAGAGGCTGAGTATAAAGATACGTGGAACTTGGGAAAGAAATCCGAGGGGCGGTAAATCCGGCGGCAATGGGCTTCCCTTTTTGGGCATTCAGCCGGATGTTTTCACGTGCCTGTGATGGCCGAGGGATTTTCCCTTTCAGGGCACGCCCGTCGGGAGTGTGAGAGTCTGAACGGGCCGCTACATGCCGAGCACGCCCAACCAAACAACTGTACAGTTGTTGCCTCACTTGAACCTTATTTTTTCCTCGTCCACTGAGCTCTCATCACCGTCTTCCCAACTCCCTGCACAATGGTGAGCTACGCCTCTGGAATGTAGATTGTTGCATGTCCTAATGTTGAATGGAATCATAGCCTTCTCAAAAATCCTTCCGCACGAAGCGAATTCTCGCAAAGGCTTCCCGTCAAAACAGGTGTGTTTCTATAACCTTGTTTCTTTGGCTGAGAGTTCTGACTGGACTGTGTTTATAGGCCCATTCCTCAATGGTTCCGTCTGAAGACTGACACCAAAATCCAGGTGAGTGGTGTACTTTTCAATCTCCAACCCGTCTAAATCGCTGTTACTTTATTACCTAGTACAACGCTAAGCGACGACACTGGAGAAGGACCAAGCTCAACATCTAATCGAGGATATGGGATAGAGTTGGGATCAACCCTTTCTTTTGTTCTTTCGCTTTACGGCGACGAGAGAGAACGTATGCTGCAGACCATGCTATGTATGATACATGACATCTCCAAATTTCCGTTGAAATTTCACAAGAGCAACTGGGCACATCTTTGTTGCGACCCCTCTTGATGCAACCTGTTATATCTGTGCCTCCTGGCGCTGATTTCTCAACTTGGCTATGAGAGAAGATCGTGCTTCAATGATGGGGATGTGAGGGTCGGCTATAGAACTACTGATTATGAGACCACCGATCGGTCCTGGTCACTGGAGGAGATTATAAGTGGTTCATACCGCTGGAGCCTATATTTGGAACCCTGTGTAGTTCGATCCGCCATCCGCTACTACCGCTGGTCGAATTGCGGCACGCTTGGTGAAGCATTCTTCATATGGGGAAGCCATTCATTCAGCCTACGTTCTAGTCGAGCGGCGACCAAGTAATAACCAAGGTACTTCTCGTGGTAATTGCTGACCTGACCTGACCTGACATTGGCTGGAACTTGAAAGGTCTCCTGGCTCATGCCATGATTTATCAAGCTCGTTACAGCCCGTTTCTCATTCATCGTGATCAAAAAAGCTATGTAGACTGAACCCCTCGGGATCAATCATAGAATTTGTGTACGAATCAACGGGGATGATATCCCACGAGGGCCAGGATTATATTAAAGACTCAGGACGGTGTTGCAACCCCGTTGCTCCTTCACTCTTTGATGTCCACGACGAGCTTGACGAGCTTGACGTCTTTCCCAAGTTCTAGTGGGACTATTAATCCCCCTACGACCTCTAGCACATTCACTATTGAAACCTTTACAACCTACACCGACGGACGTGAATCTCTAGTTGCATCATCTACACCCGGCGTGATATCTGGGACTTTTGTGGGTGAGTTTTTGCCTCTCAGGCTTGAAGAAAAGGTCAGACCGCTCAAACGACTTGCAGGCACTGGCAGCGTCGCGACACACACATATGGCGGAGTGCGAGTCTCGATCAGTAGTGTTGCGCATTCGACGCCAGTCGTCACTGTCGTGACCGGAAGCAGGTCGTCCGCTGGGTCGTCCTCGGGATCAAATATGGGAATTATTGTGGGGTCGGTCATTGGAGGGATGGTATTGGGACTGTTGCTGGCAGCTGCTATATGGTGCTGTTGTCGCAAGCGTAGGAGAAAACGGCAGAGGATAGTGAATCCTTATACAGGTGGTTCGAGAGCATCTGAAGTCGGTGAGTGGATGAAGTTGGATCTTTCGAGCTATCCGAGCTCTAATGGCCGCAAAAGATAACTCTAGCTCCGGACAATCTGCTCCGATGTTACAAGTCGGCTCAGCTGCTGTGTCACCGAATGCTCGAATAGCGAATTGGTTGGCACGGATGAATAGTCAGAAGACTCGGACGTCAGAATATTCCAATGACCCTCCGGAGTATAAATCCCAGAGGACGGCACCCTCGGATAGCGTGAGTGTTTACTCGCAGCCAGCTGAAAATCCGTTTGGTCCAGGAAGCTACCGGGCATATGGGGCATTACCAGTGGTAGAGGAGTCTCGAAGACAGGCAGATTATCTGGTTTATGACCTGGGGCATCTGAAGAATTGATAGCACATTGTTGGGCTGGGCTACTAACCTGGACGACTCGCTGGCTGTACAGGAGAGTTTTTTGTCTTTGGTCGCCTGTCCTTGTTTGACTGCTGATTTTCCCCCATTCGTCCGGTTTTCTTTCCTTCCCTCTATCTCTCACCTTTAGTTTATGAGTATTTTTATTGGCAGACTAGGTGTACATACCTTAGTGTATCATAGAATGGATCAAGCCAAACCCTCGGAGGACCTAACATCAGCCTGCATGAACAGTTTTCCATTTGGTGCATCGGCATTTTGGGAGATTTCATACTGGCTGGTACGAGCCTCGATGAGTACCTAAGCGAAAGATTATCGGATAAGATAACGAGACGCATCATTCCGCTTTCTCTTTCCCGCGTCCATCTCACCCCCTCCTCCATGTTCATAATTCCATTTTGCTTTCTATAATCTTCTCAAAACTTGAAGTCCTGAGTCTGCCGTGTGTTTAAATATTTTTGACCATTCGTGCATATTTCACTAGGCTATCAACAGCCATCAACGTCAATTCAAAGTACGGTGAGAGGATGCACGTAGTGTTCCGAACTGAACCCATGTCAGCTTGCATGATATGGTCTCCTATTCTATTGGGCCGCCAAGATAGTCCCCCAAATCCCTTAACGAGCGTTTTCACCGCAAAGTAATTCTGGCTTACTGTGGATATCTTTTTGCGGGACTTGGATTGACAACAACTGTTGAGGGCAACGATTCGATTCGATTCGGCTGTGGTCATCCGAGTCCGAATCCGAATCGTCCACGCGTCATTTTTTAACGCCTCCATTAATCGCGTCCGTAGGTTTGGGCATTTCCCAGGATCGCGATGGGCCATATAAAAAAAAACTCCTAACTGAAACGACACTTGTACTCTACCTTCAATTTTTCAACCCCAACGGTCGAATCTGCCATGGGGCTCCCACACTCGCTTGCTTTCTTACTCTCCTTACTATTTATCTCCACCTCGCTTGGGATTTCCGTCAAGGATGCGGGGGATAAGGCAACCCTTCCTTTTCTCAAGAACCGATATATTGTGGAGGTGGATTCCATTTCTGAAAGTGGCTTCCAGCTGGTACGTTCTGGGTATCGAACTTTGTGGAAATGGAAAATTTCAACTCTTTCATCGACAGGAAACTGCGCACAACCAATTGTACGAATCTCTAAAGTCGCGGGATGTGGCGTTTGTTATCAATAAAGAGTTTGATTATCCCGGCATTTTCGTCGGTGTTTCGATGTCACTTGAGGTGTGTCTCGTCCTATTTCGCGACTTCAGACTCCTTGATAATTTTGCCCACTTATCCAGAAGTCTGAAGTGAGATTTATGGTTTCTCCGTTCTCACAGTTGAAGCCTAAGCCAACCGATAGGACGCAGTCAAGTTGACCGCGGCTCCTGGAGTCAGGGCGATTCGCCCGTTACGCCTTTTTCCAAGGCCCGAGTGAGTATCTCTTCCCTACTTCTTCTCGCTCTCGCCTGCTCGAGTCTGATCAATACTATTCAATCCAGTCCAATAAATGGCCATGTCGTATCAAACCCAAAGGATCTCACTTATCCGCCGGACTCTCAATCGACCCATGTCCTTACCGTAAGTTCATCGATAAACGGGTGGGACGTTCAACATGACCAGATTGATTCTAGGGTGTAGACAAGCTCCATGCTCAAGGGATTGCTGGCCAGGGAATCAAGATCGGGATGTACGCTCACCTCACAATCTAATCTAGCACATTCATTCTGATTGGCCTATACTAGTATTGACACAGGTCCTTCTTTCTCGCGCTCCATACGAATATCCGGTTCATCTGAGTTTCCCACAGGCATCGACTATACACACCCTGCACTCGGGGGTGGGTTCGGACCCGGACACAAAGTATCTGGAGGGTTTGATTTTGTGGGAGACGACTACAATGGTCCTCTCCACAGTACCATAGAGTAATCAGTTTTCTAATGATTGCGTTCGTTCTAGGTGCAAACAATCCCATTCCTGATTCAGATCCGCTGGACCAATGCAATGGTGAGTGCGAGCGTTCTGTTAAAAAAATACGTCGTGATTTTAAGCAAATTCCCAACGCAGGACACGGCACTCATGTTGCTGTAAGAGCCTTTTCTATGCTACCATTCTTATCGCTCATCTCTGAGTAGGGAATAATCGGTGCTGACCCGCTCAAATCCCCCTTCAATATCAGCGGAGTGGCCTACTCGGCCTCACTGTCGTCCTACCGCATCTTTGGATGTAAGGGTCAGGTTACTGACGATGGTGAGTCGTTTGGAAAGGTTGTCTCTGTTAACGAGCGCTCAACTTAATGCCATTCCAGTAATCATCGATGCCTTGTTGCGAGGAGTGAAAGACGGACAAGACATTTTGAGCCTATCGCTTGGCGGGACTGATGGCTGGACAGAGTCGAGTGCTTCAGTTGTTGCAAGTAGGATCGCAGATTCGGGAACAGTTGTAATAATAGCAGCCGGAAATGATGTGAGGATGTCTTCTTTCTTCGGACTCCTGTACTTACCTTCGACCTCAAGGGAGACTCTGGATCGTGGTATAGCTCCAGTCCCGGAAACGGGATCAATGTTATCTCTGTCGGCAGCGTGGACAAGTGAGGAAATTATCTTTCTCCCTCACATTGTCGAATGAATTGAAATCTGTCGTTCATAGCACCGCAGTTCCCATCCAGACAGCGACAGTCCAAGGCGCAACTCATGATCCAATACCATACTACGAGTTGTTCCCGTTCCCGATTACGGATTCCTTACCTATATATGCCACCTCGAATGATACTACCGTGGTTGACGATGCGTGCAATCCACTTCCGGACTCCACTCCCGACCTGTCGCCATACTTAGTGGTCAGTATAATTCTATGTTGTTCCCGATTGAGTGTTGATTCATTTCCGATATGCGTAGGTCGTTCGCAGAGGCTCATGCACCTTTGTAAAAACATTTCTGAGTTCGATTCGAACGTGTTCATACATGACTGAGATCACCATTACTGTAGGCGCAAAAATTGACTAACATTGCGGCAAAAGGGGGGAATTTGACCTTCATTTACGAGTACGTACTCTCCCTCCAAATCCCAGCCGACTACGCTGAGGTTAGGCTTCCAGCAACGGGAGTGGTTTCACAGCGATTGACGTTGGAGAGTTCAACGCCACATTAATCCAAGCTGCGGATGGCGAATTCGTGAGCTCAATATTTCGCCCTTTTTAGTGCAGCTACTCATGTCACTGATTAGCTTGTCGAACAATTCGTTTCCGGTGCACCAATCACCATCTCCTTCCCCCAAACTGGGGGAGAGATACAGTTCCAAGATCCAGCAGGAGGACTTATTTCTTCATTCACGAGGTGCGCTATTTTTCAATTTTCAAGATCCAGGCGCTTGTGTGAAGTGTTTTTTGTTTTAGTTACGGGCCGACGAATGACTTCTTCTTTAAGCCGGCAGTAGCTGCACCTGGAGGAAATATGTCAGTATCTCCCTTTCTGGAGGGCAATAAGGATGTGGCCAATCGTTTATCTTTCTCTTTTGCAGCCTTTCGACACTGCCTGTTCCGTTGGGGTCATATGGTGTCGAGTCCGGAACGAGGTGTGTTTTTTTAAGTCGCCCCAATGTCATTATCGGGATTGACTCTCAATATAGTATGGCGACACCCTTCGTGGCGGGAAGCGCCGCTTTATTATTGCAAGTGAAAGGGAAATCATCCGACGTTGTCCACAACATTCGAAATCTGTTGGAAACAACTGCTGCCCCCGTTCCTTCCAACCACACGGACGACGCGTTGTTGCAAACGGTAACCCAGCAAGGGGCAGGTCTCATTAACGTGTATAACGCTGCATATACGACCACCCTCATATCACCAGCTGAACTGATACTCAACGATACGGCGCATCTCTGTAGAGTGTGAGTTGACTCAGATGCCGCTGTTATTTTTATGGCTTATTTCAGCTCGATCACAACTTTAGGCAATCGTTCACAGTTCGTAATGCGAGTCCCTCACCGAAGACGTACAGGCTTAGCCACGTCCCAGCCGGTACAGCTGTCACCGTCACGCCAGTAAGTGTTGTCCGGAACTGTGCCTCGTTCTTTACTCACCAACTGTGTAGGGAACAATCTTCCCCGCCAAAGGTCCTGTTCCACTATCCAACGACTTTGCCGAAGTAGTCCTCAGTGATACTACGTTCATGCTACGTGGTGGCGAAAGCAAGACCGTTTGGGCTATTTTCACTCCTCCGAGCACGGATCCTACTACGTTCCCTGTTTTCTCTGGTTTCATCCAAGTCGCGGTCCGAGGGGAGGCTCCACTTCACGTGTCGTATATTGGCCTTGCGGCCTCACTCAAGGATAAGCAAGTCATCGATGACACTGACGAGTTTTTCGGAGTGAAGCTCCCCGTTATCCTCAATAATAATGGTGACGTTCAAAAAGGACCAAAAAACTACACCTTCAATGCGGACACTGGTGACTTCCCGTCGCTCTTTGTACGGTGAGACTTACCATCCTTCTCTTCTATTGCTTGTGCTGAGTGATGTTTATCTTTCAGACTTGCCTTTGGATCCCCAGTCTTGCGAGCAGACTTGGTTGATCCCAATATCAAGTTCAATGGAACACTCAATAAGCGAGCCTTGTTCGGTGAACCTGTGTTTACCTTTCCCAAAAAAGCCGGAGGAGGAACCTTTGGACAAGTACCTACTGTTGGCTCTGTCTTCGAATTTGACTTTATCGCTCGGAACAACGAGGTGTGTAGACTTATGTTGCCCCTCCCTTTTTTTGTTTGAAACTGACACTGACTACTCGCAGAACCCTGATGGCAACATTGCTTATAAGGTTGCGATCGACACACCAACATTCGCCAATGGAACAACAATTTCTAATGGCAGCTACAGGTTCCTTCTCAGGGCCTTGAGAGTCACTGGTGACCCTGAGGACGAGTCAGATTATGAGAGCTGGTTGAGTCCGATTGTGGGCGTATATGTCCCTTGAAATTTTCCTAGCCTTGTTGTGTTTAGCAAACTGTAGAAACAAAGACTAGTCTACTTGTTTCATATTGACTATAAATCAACAGGAACGATTTACCTTCAACGAACTTGACGCACATTACGATGTGCATTACAAGTGGCCGCTACAAGCTGTTTAGTCAAGTGACTTGCATGTCTCTTTGATTGCATTGCTTATGAGTGTGTAAACAAGTACCAAGTTTGTAGTATGATCTAGAGTCTATCTAGACTCTAACAAAAGCACCTGAAAAGTGGACAAAATAATGGAGACAATATAAAATTATCAAGAAACCTAAGAATTAAGGAAAATGGAAAAGAATCAAATTGCCAATCCTACTAGTTCAGACTTTCGGTATGCCCCTGAATAGATTAATGGTCCTTCCCCTGCTAACTGTAATGGAAGATCAATAGTGGTGGCTCGACTTGGAGCACCTGATCTCCGCTGCTGGTTTCCCTGAGTATTAATCAATTGAATGGTTGATACCACCTGTTGAACACTATCAACAGACTTCCCATATCCAACTTGCACAATAATCAGTGTGGGAGCAAGTGCCTGGGTTATAAGCCTTCAGTAGTTTTCACCAGGCTAATGAATTTCACTACTTACTGACATGAGAATTGCAAGCTGTGTAGGGTCAAAAGAGACAATACTTGATGTACCAGGATTCACCACAAGAGTGAAAATGAATTTGGCTAATAAAGTGCTTGCATATAGCAAACCAGACTCAACACTAAAAATCTTGTTACAGTTTCAAAAAAAGTTTGAATAGTCAGAGAACATACACAGTAGCCACAATTCTGTTAGATCTTGATTGAGCTATTTTTCCTACTAGCTTTCTTGCTTTTTGGCTGATCCACCAAATTCTACCTCCTTTAAAGAGATGGGAAAAAAGCTGAGCTATATGAATGCAAATGGTGGTGTGAGCTTACCAGTCATAAATGCCAATACAAGCTGGAAGACAAGAATACAATTTACTACTTTAGAATCAATTGACTGGGCCTTGGCAGCTAGAGTGAAGTTGTCATGCTCCGCAATGTGCCTAAGCCCAATGATGGCTGTAATAACACAACCTAGGTCCATTCCTACAAAGGTCAATTAGTGACTAGTACATGACTGAATTAGAGAAGGAAGTATACCATCCAGAATGAATGCCACAAAGACAAGTGGGAATAACACAGCTTTGCTAAAACTCCAGACAACATAGCATCGGTGGATCTGAACATAATTCAATAACAAATATATAACCAGTAGATCAACTTGAAACTTACTAGGATTGCAGTAGCAATTATACTGAAAGGAATTTTTAGTGTTCATGATTTTTCTAAAAAAGCCAGTGTGATTATTGATACATACTTCATCAAAGTTGAAGCTAGAGTTGTGATTGCTCTGAGTTTATTAGTTGCGAAACAAGCTTTTAGTGGCCAAGTGTTTACTCACAACCAAGCAGTGCCTCCAGTATCCCCAGTAATGTAAGCAAGTAGGGGGGAATAATTTCTTGTTGTTGCAGCATTGAATTGAATGATGACTTGTCGTGTGAGTCCCCAAGTTTCTGCAACAGTATAGAGGGTTCCAAGCATGAAGAGAGTTATAGTGCATCCCATGTATAATTTGATTGTGAGAGCATCATGGCGGGAAAGAGCATGAAGTGATAGTCCAAAAATTACAGTATAGATTCCTGTTTGAAGAGTGTTTGGTTAGTCTTCTGACAAAGACATGGCACAACCAGCGAGCATTCAACCATAGACAAAGAACATTGCCTGTAATAGAGGATTAGAAATTATTGGTCAGGTATTGTGCTTGAGAGATATAGGAATGTGACGCACGGAGAAGTTGGAAACTGGTCTTGTGATGACGCCATGCACACTGACATAAGGTGCCAAAATCCCTGCCAATTCACTGGAAGCCATCGTACAGGAAAAGAAGAAAGAAAAGAGCGTGGTAGAAACGGAAGAACGTGCACACTGTAAAGAGAGTGATGGAGGGATTCTGAAGGAGAAGAAGCCTCAGGCGATCACCAAGTGCAGCTGTGGCTGTTTATAAAAAACTCGTCTGGGTGTGCCGAACAAGGTCGAAAAACAAAATTCGGGTATCAGCCTACTTCATATCTGAGCCTTGTAATCAGCGCCATTTATCGTGAACGAGAAATCAAACAGAAACAAGTCAGGGTTAATTTATAGTGCCCGAATCGTCGAAATTTACTACCTCCCTGAATCTGGGGCATCTATCGGCGGGAACGCCATGCACCATGATATCTGCCAGTGTTGCCGAGCTTCAGCTCTGAACAGTGCGTATGAATTGCTATGTTTGACATGATCGTCGACAGATGAGCGTTACTCGCACCTAAATGATTATTTCAATGATTCGAAGCTCGACGACGGTCTAAGAAGCTTGAAGAACCCCGAAAACAGCGCTCAACGTAGTAATGAAATGGCCTCCCGACTCCTAAGCGAAGATCCAGATCCTGCCATGGCACGCACTCAAAAAGAGAGGTAGATGAACCGCACAAATTACTCGGGCGACGAAGGAGAGGGGTAGAACAAGGCGAGTCGTGCGTATGTAAAGTGAGCGTTAATTATTTCGTCCTCGTGAGAGAGAAATCATCACGGTCCATCACGAAATACAGCACATCAAATTTGGAACCAGAACGTGGCTCAGAGTTTGAGTTCAGAGTGTCTCTGGCGCAGAACATGATTTGAGGGTTTGTGGATGGAGCAATGTTCCACATAAAAAATGTATTCGGGTCGCTAATCCGGATGCAGGGGGAATGTTAATTTTGTCTTGGGAGTATGGTGCGAATAGGCCCGAGAGGAAAGGGTCTTGAAATGATTAACCTGCCGCCGCCGTGCTTTCCCGAACTTCTACAAGCAAAGACCGTCTACGTGGCAATAGGAAGTGAAAGAGACAAGAAGATTACAATAACACCACCTAACCCACAATTTGGTATTACACTCGCTGCTAAAGTGATGGGGAGAATACGCGAAAAGTAGACGACGAAGCTCAAGAACCGTACGTAGTGAAGAGGGTAATGCGGTATTGGTAGTCCGAGGGCCAAGGCGACTCAGGATAACTCTAAGAAGACCGTCATGTGCGATAGTTTCCCGTATCTATCGAGTAGAGGCCAGTGCCAGCAAATTTCCGTACTTATACTGCAGGAGGAATTCCCGAGAAAAGAAGGAAGACGAAACGAAGAAGACTTACAGCCAGCCAGTCAAGGGCGAACGAGATGCTGCGTACCGCTTTTTGAAAACCGAGCCTTGAGAAAAATCTTTAGAGAAGTAGGGAGAATTGGTGGAACAGAGTATAGGCCGCATGTTCCCCACCAAAATGAGTAATTCAGACCAAAACTTATGTAATAACTTTTTTTGATATGACGTTTCCTATTCGAGACTCACATGGCACACATTTCTCGAATTCTCCCTCAAATTTCAACTTCCATATCGACCATCGGTCATCCACCAAACTTTGTGTAGCATCAACCTCCAAAGCAAATCTCGACAGAAAATGACTGGTATCGATAGCGAACTGGAGTCGAAATTGCTACGCGAAGATGTACCGTATCTATGGGTACGAGTAAAATATCTTATTCTCACGCTCACCAGCTGCCAATATGGGCTCTCTCAATGTGCTTTGTCTCCTGGATGTGATCTGCATTCCGTTTGGTTTTCTCTGTGGAATTTCTCTTTGGCAACGCGCAATCATACGTCAAATTTGGCAGCTATCGCGTCCACAGAAAATCTACATAGACTTCGAACTCACAAGGAACCATATGGACGTCTCTTCGAATCACAGTACCGTATAAATGGGTCGTATACTGAAACCGAGCTTGTGCTCTTCCCTCCCGACGCTAAAGTCTGCCATGGGTTTTGTACACCTGTTTCTTGCCCTACTGTTTGCTTCGGCCACGGGGGTTCAAGCTGCAGTTTCCATCAAGGATGTGAATAAGAACAGCACGGCTCTTCCTTTCATCAAGAATCGTTTCATTGTTGAAGTGGATTCAATTTCTGGGAGTGGTTTCCAGCGGGTACGTTCTTACTCAGACATGTGACAATGAAGGATAACTCTGGCTTGACACTTCACGCAAGCGATTTTATGAGTCTTTGAGGTCGCGAGATGTGTCCTTCGACGTTAACAAGGAGTTTGACTCCCCAGGAATTTTTGTCGGAGTTTCGTTGACACTGGAAGTACGTCTTATCTTTCTTGTGTGACGACTTCACTACTTATCTTTTGCACTCTTTCAGAACTCTGATGTGAGCCATGCGCCCTCTTGCCGTTCTCACAGTTCTCAAACACAGCCTCAACTGCTAGGATGCTTCCAAGTTAACGACTGTTCCTGGTGTGAAAGCAATACGCCCATTGCGCAAGTTCTCAAGACCTCAGTGAGTATTTTTCTATTTTTATCGGTCGAATTCACTTCAGTTTTCATGGTCTAAAGACCTGTAGCTGGCCACGTCGTATCAAGCCCAAAGGATTTCCCTTTTCCACCCGACACCGAATCGACTCATGTTCTTACTGTAAGTTCCGTAGCTGGGAAGGCTCTGAAGGTAGCTTAATCTTCTCTAGGGTGTTGACAAGCTACATGCTCAAGGTATTTCAGGCAAGGGAATCAAAATCGGGATGTACGTTTACCTCAGACAACTTGATTCAGCACACCATTCTGACCACTTTACAATAGCCTTGACACAGGTCTTTCTTTCTTCTCGCTCTTAATTCCAACGCCAAGCTTATCCGAAGCTCTTAAGGTATCGATTACACCCATCCTGCCCTTGGGGACGGGTTTGGACCTGGCCACAAAGTAATCGGTGGATTCGATTTGGTTGGAGACGACTACACCGGTACTCCGTTTGGCACGCTACAATCAACAACTTGTCTTTAACTCTCACTTCAGGCGACAATACCCCCGTCCCTGACCCAGATCCCTTGGACCAATGTGCTGGTCAGTACGGCTACTTCTGTAAGACGGGACCTGAATTTTGATCGAATTTTAAATGGCAGGCCACGGCACTCACGTCGCTGTAAGAGCTACATTCTAGAAAATCATCTTATCGCTCATTATCTGCTAGGGAATAATCGGTGCTGACCCGCTTAAAAATCCCTTCAATATTAGTGGGGTGGCTTTCTCGGCTTCACTCTCGGCGTATCGAATCTTTGGGTGCGTAGGTTTTGTGACGGATGAAGGCGAGTCGCGTGTAAAAAAGGTCTCCAACTACATAAGGCTAACCACGAAATGCTCATCTTTAAGTGATAATCGATGCTCTGCTACTCGGAGTGAAAGAAGGACAAGACATCTTGACGTTATCACTTGGCGGAACTGATGGTTGGACAGAGTCGAGTTCTTCTGTTGTTGCAAGTAGGATCGCAGATTCAGGAAAGATTGTCACAATAGCAGCCGGGAATGAGGTGAGGGTTCTGTTCCTTCACGAGTCGATTTACCCGCTTAACGTCGGCCTGAAAGGGATCTGACGGCTCCTGGTATACCTCTAGTCCTGGAAACGGAATTAGCGTGATTTCTGTGGCCAGTCTGGACAAGTGAGGAATCCATTTTGAATCTTGAGTAAACTCTCGGTCCGAATCTGTTTCTTCAGTACCGTTCTCTCTCTACAGACTGCAACGGTCCAAGGCGCAACCCATGATCCAATACCGTACTTTGAGTTGTTCCCATTCCCAGTGACAACGCCTCTCCCTATCTTTGCTACCTCGAATGATACTACTGTAGTTGACGACGCATGCGACCCGCTCCCAGACTCCACACCCGATCTGTCCCCATTCCTTGTGGTCCGTAAAATTGCTTCTCAGCCGTCATCCGTTCTGATCACTTTTGTGTCAATAGGTTGTACGCAGAGGCACATGCACCTTTGTGAAGGATTTCCCTTCATTCAGTATTCCGTTACATACGCTGACATAGTCAATAGGCTCAAAAATTGACGAACGTCGCAGCTAAGGGCGGAAAGTTAACATTTATCTACGAGTGCGTACTATGTTCTGCTGGTACTCGCTCCTATTTTTTAGACTCCCGCAGTAACGGGAATGGATTCGCAGCGATTGACGTTGGAGATTTCAACGCCACATTGATCCAAGCCGCGGACGGAGAATTCGTGAGTACTTTTTTTTTCACGCATAGGGTGATAGTACGGCTACTCATTAGCCGACTATAGCTTGTTGAACAATTCACTGCCGGTGTACCGATAACTGTATCGTTCCCCCAAACAGGAGGTCTTACACAGTTCCCGGATCCAGCAGGTGGACTTATATCCTCGTTCTCCACGTAAAGCGTCCTGTTCAATAATGCAGATCATTGCCTAATATCGTCGGTTCCAGTTATGGTCCTACGAACGACTTTTTCTTCAAACCCGCGGTTGCTGCACCTGGAGGGAACATGTAAGTGGTCTACTTGTTTCTGAAACGACAGCTCATCATGCGTTCTTTCTGTAGCCTCTCGACTCTTCCTGTGCCTTTAGGCTCATATGGTGTCGAATCCGGGACAAGGTGTGTTTTTTGCCATCTCTCACTGGTCTGATCGATATTAAACTCGATATAGTATGGCGACCCCCTTCGTTGCAGGAAGTGCTGCCTTGTTGCTAGAAGTGAAAGGGAAATCGGCCGACTTTGCCCGCAGCATACGAACGCTGCTTGAAACGACTGCCGCCGTTGTTCCCTCTGACCACACAGAGGACGCATTACTACAAACAGTCACTCAGCAGGGGGCAGGGCTCGTCAATGTATTCAATGCAGTGCATACTACAACACTCGTATCACCCGGTGAATTAATTCTGAACGACACGGCGCATTTCCGAAGATCGTGAGCTCATTCAATCTTCTGCTTCTAGCCCGATGATTCGACCCGATTCGATACCCTAGGCAAACATTGACCGTCCGCAATACGGACAGCTCACCAAAGACATACAGACTTAGCCACATCCCGGCTGGGACGGCTGTTAGCGTAACCCCAGTAAGCTCGCGTGTTTCAGAGCTCCTCTAGATATCGATAATCAACCACTCACTCGCCTCCAGGGAACGATCTTCCCCGCCACCGGGCCAGTTCCTCTATCCAGTGATTTCGCCAAGGTTTCCCTCAGTGATACAGCTTTCACACTTCGCCCCGGCGAAAGCAAGACCGTTACCGCTACCTTCACTCCTCCCAGCGGGGACTCAACCACGTTCCCTGTTTTCTCTGGATATATTCAAGTCTCCGTCAGAGGAGAACCCCCACTTCACGTGTCCTATATTGGTCTCGCGGCTTCTCTCAAAGACAAACAAGTCGTTGATAACACCGACGTGTTCTTTGGCGTGAAACTGCCAGTTATTCTCGATGCCAATGGGAATGTCCAGGAAGGGCCGCAGAACTACACCTTCGACGCTGCTACGGGCGACTTCCCGTCATTATTCTTACGGTGCGCTTTCAGAACTCTCTCCTAGTCGCTCATATCAAGTGGATGCTTGTCTTCTCAGACTTGCATTTGGCTCTCCGGTCCTGCGGGGAGATCTAGTCGACCCCAATATCAAGTTCAGCGGAACTCTTAACAAGCGAGCTACATTGGATAAACCTTCGTTTACCTTCCCGAAGAAAGGTGGAGGAGGAACGTTTAATCAGGTGCCAACTGTTGGCCCACTCTTTGAGTTTGACTTCATTGCTCGTAATAATGAGGTATGTAAGGCGTACTTACTCTTTGTTTTCTGCTTCTTAATGCCCTCAACTCATCACAGGTCCCTGACGACAACATCGCCTATCAACTTGATTTCAATGCACCGACATTCGCCAACGGAACAACTGTTCCTAACGGTAGCTACAGACTCCTTCTCCGAGCCTTGAGAGTTACTGGAGACCGCGAGACTGAGTCGGACTATGAGAGTTGGTTGAGTCCCATTGTGGGCGTGTTTGTTCCTTGACATTATTTCGTGATAAGCCGTGTATTATCTGTACCAGTAGCGGTTCACCCATGATGTGTACTGCCGCTTGACGAGAATCAGAACATTTATCTACTAAGAATCTCGGCGTGAGTTTGGCATGCGTGCCAAGACTTGATATGTATCCTCTAAACTTGAGGCTTGGGCAAAAAACTCCTCCCGCGGACCCAGAGGCAACCAAGAAGTCACAATATGGGAAACCCATCCTAATTATCCTAGGAGCTTGATACATCAGCCCTTTTATGGTGATGTTCAACTGGCGTACAGTGGAAGCCCAGTCACCAGTCCATATTCTTGAATACGGAAATCATGAGTCTTTGTCTCTGTGATAGCCCTCGTCAATGAGAAATTTCTACCGACTTTTGTCAAACTTCAGCGATTCGAGATCGGTGGATTGAAAACCACTGATTCAGACATCAGAGTGAAAAAAAGACGGGACTCGGAGGATGTACCTCAGGCACTTTCCTGGCGCATCTTTCCATCAGCTTCCTCCGAATTTGCAGCTTCCACAGTCGCATAAAATTGGAACGTCAGGATAATAGGCTCTAGAGAGAGGATGTCTGGCTTGAAGATACCAACAAAGTGATATGATGGGTGGTAGATGTCAGGCGCAAGAATTCGAACGATAAGGATAAGTGTTTAGAATTTGAGTTGGAATTTGAAGTCCATAACCCGTTTTTCCGCGTCGAAAGCTTGGCAACAAGTGTGGTGGGGACGGGTGGAAGATGGCAGCTGAGAAGAGATATTATGTAATGTAATGCAGTTATGATGATTCTGTTCCCACTTCACGGCAGCACCAAATTGCGCTTCGCTTCTACTCCCTTTCTTGACGAACTACTTATGACCGACACTATCACGAAGCGACTGCACATCTCAGGATTAACACCAGCATTGACACCGTCTGACCTCTCTACACGCTTATCGACGTTTGGTACTGTCAAATCTCTCGACGGATTCGGGCTTCTAGACGCAGTCGGTCAACCTAGGAAATTCGCGTATGCCACTTTAGAGGCCACTCCGGCAGCGTTGAAAAGATGTGAGTTCCTAACCTATAACTACGAAAGATTTTTTCATCAAAACATTAGGCTTTACTAGTCTGAGTGGGACAACATGGAAAGGCGCGAAATTACGCATTGGTGAAGCTAAACCTGACTATAGAGCAAGGTATCAATCAGCCCATCCAGTTTTTTCTCTCGATCGTTACGCACACTGAGCCCACATCTTTTATCATTTTCTCCATCCAGATTGGCTGAAGAACGAGCAAAAGCTAATGAAGAGGCCCCGCGTAAGAGGCAACGAACACACTACTCGAAATACAACGCTACTTTATCATCAAACATGTCACTAGTAACTCGTGAAAACGCTCCAAACCGTCCAGGATGGAAAGTCATGCCCTCTGGAAGGATTGTCAGGTCCATGCGCATGAGACCAGGAAAACCGCTTCCTCCCTCTGATGATCTTCTCAAAAAACCCCGAGCCTCGGCCGCCCCCGCAAATTCAAGGGCAAAGAAGAGGGTCAAACTCCCAGATTCGAGAGCGAGGATACGAACAATTGATGTCACGAAATGGAACGGGGAATACTTACGGGGGTCACTTCTTGACGGCCAGATTGCTGTTTCGTCTTTCATGCTTGGAAAGGAGAAGGATACTGACATCGACCACTCAGAGGGAGAGGACGAGGATAAGAACATGGAGGTCGAGGGTGTTTCACGAATAGAATCCCTCCATCAGGCTGTTGGACCCGACCTTACCCTCACTACAGCCTCAAAAATTCCACAATCGCAACGGCAGATCTCAGTCTCACCCTCCTCACAAACGGTTGACCCCGCAACAGCAACAACGACAATGGATTTCGTCCGCGAGCGAGCTCAGAATATGAGTTTGCTCAATGCTCTCCTAGGAGGTACAGAATGGGACGGTCGAGAAAGCGATTCCGAGATTGACGAATCTTGTGTAATTGAGGTGAAGGGCTATACCGGCGAAGAAGACTATGAAGTCGTTCCTGTCGACAGAGAACAGGATATACTCATGGAACCTGGGGTACTGGCTTCGCATTCACCTGAGAAAGAGCGGAACACCGTCTGTGTCGCTTCAGCGCAGTCGATAGCTATCCCTGCTCCTGCTGCTACGAAACCCAATGTGTCTCTGAAGGACCTTTTCGCACCGCGGGAGGAAGACAGTATGTGTTGTTCTACTACCAATTACCCTCCACTAACTTGAATACCTGAATGTAGCTGGATTTTCCCTTCTCAACCACCTTGATCTAGAACTGGATGATGACGATGGGCTCGACATGGCTCCTTTTGTGATTCCCTCTCATGATGTAAACTCGGAGGGAGGCGCGTCGGACGGTCGACTACAGCCGGTCGACGTAACACCAATCGTATCTATTTCGACTCAACAAAAACCAAAACAAAGGACGGTGGTCAATCTAGATCCCAAAATGCCGTTATTTTTCCCTCTCCCAGAGACGTTTTCTGCGACGGCGGGTCTGACGAAGACAAAAGGGCATTCGTTCTCATTATCATCATCTTCGTCTCCTTTCTATCAATCCCAGACTGAGGAACAGATCCGACAGCGATGGGAAGAGAATAAGCTGGAGTTGACGAGAGGGTGGAAAAAGAGGTGGAGAGAGGCGGTGAAGGTCAAGAGGAGGAGAGGGGGAGGTACTGATGATGTTGACTCCTAATAGTGATTCGTTTCTCGACGTCAGTGTCATCGGTTTAAATATCGGACATGGGATTTAGAGGAATAGGCTGGACTGGACCGGAATTTGCTTTTTTTTTGTGGAATGCATTGAATGATGATGAGGGCATCACGAACTGGGTCAAAACGAAAATCGCTATCCATTGACTTTAGGTTCTAGCCCCCTGGTCCGACTAGTATTCTACTTCTGGGAACATTTTATGTTCCAGACCACCAAAAAATCTTCTATCTACTTTGGCAGGGGACACGGGGTATTATGGACACCTTGGAGAGTCATCTATCAATACGTATGTGAGAGGGAAAGGCATCTCAAGGTCTGACGCAAAACCCGACACAGTGGTGGCTAGGTGATGAGCTTGCGCTTTGACTACTTAACAATGTTTTCAGAGTCTCTCGTTGGATACCTCGTGTACATATGCATCGGTTTCTACATCGACGAATAGCGTTCGTATAATGTAGTAAGGCGCGCATTTTCAAACTACTGTCTAGCAACATCCGCGTGTCCATGACGCTCTTTTATAATTCGACGTACTCGCCAATCAGTACCCAAACACACATTACGGGACACAGTGCTACAACTAAAGGTACTTCGAATTACTTGCTAATATACAATTGAGAAATCCTAAAACTGTCCATTCTTCCGTACTCATTTTACATCTGAACATTTAGAGCGAAGGCTTCTGCCACTTGGGATCGGCTCCATCTGCAACCGCCAAGTGCGGCATAAAGTCGCTCGTCAAAAACTCGCTAGGCCACTCTTTCCTGATCTGCGCCTTCAGATACTCCGCCACAGTCTTCACATGCTCTTCCTTCACCCCAGGAGCCAACTTCTTCACGCCCGGTGCGAGCTCATCGATCAGACCGTCGATATAGTTGGCAGTGATCAACATCCCGGTATCAAGACGAGACCCGTACTTGACCCACTGCCACAACTGTACACGAGTAATCTCAGCGGTGGCAGCATCCTCCATGAGATAGTTGAGAGGTATACAACCGTTGCCGCCGATCCAGGCCGAGGTATAGGCGAGCGAAGTAGAGATGTTCGAACGAACACCTTCCTCAGTGATCTTTCCGGGAACCTTGGTATTGAGAAGATCTGCAGCAGTCACTGTGACATCTTCACGTCTGACGTGATACTAAATAAGGTGGATGGTCAGAAGTATGAATGGTACCAGCGTTTAGATATTTACCTGGTTAGGTCCGGGCATGTGTTTGTTGAATATTTCCATTGCAATCTTGTTGATCAGCGGGTGCGCGATCCATGTACCATCGTGTCCTGCAGTAACCTCGCGCAGCTTATCTTGCCTAACCTTCTCCATGACAACTTCATTTGCTTCAGGGTCGTCTTTGATAGGGATCTGAGCAGCCATTCCACCCATGGCGGCTACCTTCCGCCTGGAAAAGTTCATGTGAGATGGAGTGAATTGGCATAGGGGACTCAAGCACTAACTTGTGACACGTCTTGATTAAAAGGCGAACGTACGCGTCCATGAAAGGAACTGTCATTGTCACATCCTTCCGGTCGGGTAAAATAGCAACCCGATCGGCTCGACGCTTCTTGATGAAACTGAAGATGTAATCCCATCTAAAAAACGCGTCATGAGAACGGGCCCTGCAACTAGTTACAGTAGACAATCACAACTCACCTTCCACAGTTTAGACCGGAAGAGTGATCTCTAAGTTCAAAGAGTATTTCTTCCATGTGAAAAGCGGCGGGCAAGGTCTCGATGAGAACCGTAGCACGGATAACGCCATGGGGTATACCGATGAAGGACTGGGAAAAATTGAAGACGTCATTCCAGAGGCGGGCCTCTAGGTAATGTTCCATCTTGGGAAGATAGAAATAGGGGCCATATCCTCGTTTTATAAGTTCTTTCGCATTGTGGAAAAAGTATATCCCGAAATCGAAGAGAGAACCAGAAACAGGTGCATTGTCGACAGTGACACGGGGCTCGTCTAGGTGCCATCCGCGAGGGCTAGAATGGGATGTGTGGGTTAATGAGAACGGAAAGACAATGCTAGAGCTTACCGAACGATCAAGACAGCAGGTTTATCGGTTAACTTGTAGCTCTTCCCACCAGTCTCGAAATCGATTTGACGACGAATTGCGTCACGTAGGTTGATTTGACCGTTGACCATGTTGGCGAAGGTTGGGGCACTTGAATCTATAAAGCCACTTTTTAGAGTAAGAAGAGACAAGGCGAGGTTGGACGCACCTTCGAAGTCCGCCATAAACGTTTTTGCACCACTGTTGAGCGCGTTCACGACCATCTTTCTGTCAGTTGGACCTGTAATCTCCACCCTTCTATCTTCTAGACCTGGCGCTGGGGGAGCACATCGCCATGATGGATCAGCGCGAACGTCTGCAGTCTCCTTCGGAAAGTCAAATGGTGCGCCAGAGTCCCATCGACGCTGAGCGTCCTCTCGGGCGACGAGTAGAGATTGTCTAGTAGATTCAAAGGTACGATGCAGAGCAGCGAGGAAGTTAAGAGCGTCGTCTGTGAGGATTTCCTGGACGCCTTGTTGAGCGACTTTAGAGTGAACTTTTACACCTAAAGGCATTGTTGAGAGATGGATGGGAGACAGGATAAACTTGCCTTGGTCGCTCGAGTCTAAATACTGAGGAATCCTCCGATCGGATCCCCGAAGGTTCCAACCGATGACGGAACCAAGCCACAAATTTCACATGAAAGAGGCAAAAGACATACCCTTTTTAAGGAATTTTTGGTAAAAGTGATCCGCCCGACGCTCGACGCCAGTCCGTCGCTTGTCCTCCGAAATCCGATGACGGTCAGCCGTTCCACTGACCGTCGCTCTCCCGTCGTCATGTAACTAAGCAAGCAAGCCAAATTTCGAAACATTTCCTCATATCCAAACAGTACCAGTTACACGACTTTTGGACAAATATCAATCCACTTTTTTGGACTGTTTTTCCTGCTGTACTTCTTCCTTGGGCATCGGTGCTGATCAAGTCGTGAGACTGTTGCCGTTGTCTCCCATGAAGGAACCGACTTACCCAAAAGTTCCTTAACAACTCGTTCACCGACTTTGATCACTCTCCTGGATGTCATTTGCCACATGCCAACGCTTACAGATCCTACAATTTCAAGTTCAGCGCCAAGGAGCTGGAGGACAGTTAGAATTCAAATACCTGTAGGTGCAAAGGGTAAAGCTAGAACCCACCCCAGGGGTCCAAACCATCCTGGGGGAAGGTAAAAGATGGGGGCTTTTCTATACCACCATCCGACGAAAAATTGGAGCCCGTTGGTTAACATCCAAATTCCGGTGTTGAACTTGAAGGAATAGCTGCTTCTTATTGACGCCATCTCACTGTCTGGCAGGTATTAGTTGAGACCTGTGTGGCCTATTGAACCACAACTCACTCGCTTTCTCCAAATCTGCCAATCCTTTGTCCACACTTCTCCTTAGCTTTGCCCATTTGGCAAACTGGTCTTGAGCACTAGTCTTGAGTAGTTCTGCTTTTGTCGACAGAACCTCCGACTTGAGTTTCTTTTGTTGCGAGGCAAGTGATGGGTAAAAGAGACGTAGGTATAGAGCAAAGGTCTTTCAATATGGATTAGTAGGAAATTGAATTTATCGGAGGAAAATGACGCACCGTTTCAAGAAGAACCGATTGACCTATCCATGAGATGAATTCTCCAAGGAATACCAGAGCGAAAACGGTGAGTATGATTGACATTTGCGGTCCCAAACGATAATTTGAGGTGGGCGTTCGTCACGTAAAACGACAATGACACGTGTTGTTTGCGCGTCGTGCCCTGCTACTTTGGTAAAGTTGATGTGAACCACGCAAATGTCCCTCAAATCAGCGGTAATCCTCCTTCGTGCACCCTCCGAGGTGAATGATAAATACGATACGGCTTTCTCAACATCGGGTTATACCGCACTCTCCGTCCCAGTTCTCGAAACAGTCTTGGTGAACATCGTCGGCCTCACAAACATCGTTCAGAATGGAGCAGAATATGATGGAGTTATAGTTACAAGTGCAAGAGCATGCGAAGCCTGGAGAGATGTCGTCGACAATCTGGGAAGCCTGTCCACGACGACTGGCGGTATGTTCTTGGTCTGCGATTTCAGGGGAAAGGAGAGCTCTGACACAACTCGTATAGACGATTGGAACTCAAAACCTTTTTACGTCGTGGGGAAAGCAACTAAAACAGCGTTATCTGAAATTTACACTCGCCACCCTGAGTCGCCCTTCGCTCCTACTCCATCATTAATCAAGGGAGAAGATTGCGGGAACGCAGACCAGCTTGGTCATTTTATCGTAGATGATGTCAAGTCCAGGCCCGTAAAGCTACTTTATCTTACAGGTGATAAGAATCGCGATACCTTACCGAATATCCTTCGAGATGGCGATGTCGGTTTCCAGGCTTTGCAAGTGTATGAAACACGCGGTTCGACCAAGTTTCCGACCGACCTGAAGGACAATCTAGGTGAGATCGGTACGTTGAAAGCTGTCCGGCTTCTGTCAACTCTAGTCAATAGCCGTGATTACAGACCCTTGTGCAACGAGATGGTGGATAGTTTTCTTCGCACCTTCCGCTGCTCAGTTTGTCCTTCCTTTTATCGAGGAATATTTCGAGCTGCCAGGGAAGACAAGCGCGGCTCGCTCGTCAAAACCCCTCGTGAAGGTTGCGTCCATCGGCCCCACCACAGATAAATACCTTCGCGAAACGTTAAACCTTCACGTTGCTGCCATGGCCTCAAAGCCTACCCCAGAGGATCTAGTGTCTGCGATAATCTCTTCCGACACGGAGCATGACTAGGCTTGATCTATCGTCCCCCGAAAGGCCGACAAAAATCATACTAGCACATTTAGTCCTGCACTTTATATTACCATGTTTGAGTAAACATCGCTACCGCCCTGCAAAGAGTCATTTATGATTCCCAATGCGACCCGCTCTGTTCAGAATGGGAAGACTAATCGACAGTGCGTCAAGATCAGTATATCGCATAATGGCCCGGGACATCATTCATCCAGAACCCTCCGGTGGAAGTGAAAGGGGCCCATCTTACGATACCTGAACCAAAAGTTCGGAATGAGCCCTCTGCTGAACAAGGAATGCAAACAGATTAGGGTCCACCCCTTGTACATGTAGTATCATTTCGGCGATCCCAGTAATTTCTTCTCCACTGTTCAATTACCAGTCCTCTCCGCGGCGTCCAAGTTCCCTCACCCGGGGTTTCTGTACAAGCCAACGATGGATCGAGACGTATTTCCTCTCCGGAACTATTAAGTCGATCAATTCAGCTATCCCAACGTTTTTTGTCGGACGCCACTGCGGAAGGGGGGCGAGTAATAAGGGGCGAGGGAGGCAATTGCAGAATAATGAGCCTGGGATCGATGACCAAGAAGGACGGGCACATCTGTCCTCGGTTATTTGAGCCAGGACCGAGTTGACATCTGAGAGGTAAAGCACCCAGATGGCTGAAACTAAAGTGAGTAATCGCCCTGAACAGACTGGCTGTTTTGACCTTTACTGATTTCTAGATTTCGTTTTCCTCTGACCGATCAGTTGAATGGTTGACGGAGGAATTCAGATTTTGTGTAGCACGTCTTGAAGCACCATTACGAGGATGCTTAACTGGCCCTGTTCCCAAAAAAAGGGTGAATCCAGCCCAACACACCCCTTGGAACGATCTTGTATATCCGCGACAGCCCCTCGTTCTCCCCTGTGTCATTTTTATGTTCCTAGGCACAAGGAACTGGGGAACGAATCGGTGACAAAGTATATATTATGTACCAGCATCTTATTTAAAGAAGGGCTGCACCAATTAACCTTCCCAAGCACTTCGCTACAACTCCCCTTCCACTACGTTTCGTTCCCCGTCAAAATCAAAAGGATGCGTTTAACCCTTGTTACATTCGTCAGCCTGCTCTTCCTAGGAGTCCAAGCTGTTTCCATTCAAGAACGACCTGGGAGCAACTCCCTGCCCGGGGAGGCTGAAGCTGTAGCTCGGTCCCAGAACCGGTATTGGCGTCGCGAAGCTCAAGCTCAAGCCCAGAATCGGGAAGCTGAGGCTGTTGCTCGGTCCCAAAACCGTTATTGGCGTCGTGCAGCTGAAGCTGCACCTGAAGCGTTAAGTTGGAGGAAAGATGCCAAACGTATTCGTCGAGAGGCCGAGTCCTATTAGATACGAGGACATTAGGCAGGAGATTTTTGCTGTTTTGCGGTTCTGGGGTAAGCTTTTCCTGTTCTTGTTCTGTAGAAGGGTTTCGTTGACAAAAACCTTGTGTGTTGTTGACCACTAGTGGACTTTTACACTGATCCACCCGAGTTTGTCGCTTCGGACTTCGTTCGCTCGCTTTACTCATTCAACTTCTACAATGTTCTCGGTCTTTTGGATTGCTTAACTCGAATGAACTCACATGTTTTTTATATCCAAAGCTATGATTTGGTGGTGATTAGGGTTTGAGTTGCCTGAGGCCGGCCCCATTGGATTACATAGAACAACTTACGTACCAATCTTCTCCGCTGCGACAAATGCATATCTTTTATTCCCCTCCATTCTCGCAGAAGATCGTTTTCAAATTCTAGCCGAAGATGCAATTAGGGCGACAAGTTATCTAACCCATGCTCCAGGCAAATCTCAGTCAAGTAAGCTGCTAATCGCTAATCCTAGATTCTAATGGATTCTGGTTCGCCCGCCGCTCTGGCCTGAAACTTTAAATCAGGGATGCACCCCTGTCATTCCTCGTACTTATATATTTGCGCCATCGCAGATATGACAAAGCTCGCAGAAGACTCGACCCTCTCCCAGTCTCCATTCGACCTACTTCTGTTGCTTCTCTCAAGAACTTCTTACAGGATGCGTTTAGCTGCCCTTATCACTCTCAAACTAACTCTACCTGGAGCCCAGGCTGTTCCTGTTTTACCCCAATCCAGACTCACCATTAGGCGACGAGAAGACTGACGCATCGATATCTATACGTGACTTTCATGAGTGTCCTGTAGGGTCTGGATCCCTCTTGCCCAACCTCCGATTGAGCGATTCAATTCGAACGCACTCTGAATCCTCATTTCTCTGAGTCTCTAGATAAAGGATACTGCAGATTCCCCGTAATCTCACCCGTTTTCTCCCGCCACTCCCTATGAGTCTGCATCCTTTTTCTCTCACTCCGCGGCGGCCCAAGAACGTCCCACAATAAGAACCCAAGACCCAGCAAGCAGACAACTCCCCAAATTCCCAGGAAGATAAAGTACGAGGTTTGTTCTTGCCTCAATCCACTCGCATAATCGTCCACCAGCCTCCCAACAACACCTCCATCACCGCTTTCCCCAGTTCCAATAGCAGCCTCAGCAATCGGTTGAACCGCTTCATCGACATGAGCCCGCGAAAGCACCAAAGCACTCTGGTTCATTCTCGGAATATCAACCCTGAGATTATCATGCATAAACGTCAACACATTTTCAATCGTGTCGACCTTGGAGCCAAGGATACATTGAAGGAACTCATCCGCCGGCTGTTTGAGAAGCGTGCCGCCAAACACGGTGTTCACGACCTTTTGGATATCATCGTACACCTCATTGATCGTGCTGTTGATCGCTGTGGTCGTTCCGTTTACCCAACCAAAGAGACCTTTGTTGATAGTGTTTTGCATGGCGTCGACGATGCCGTTTACGCCGTTGGCATAGGCCGCTGATTCGTCGTACATCGTGCCGTTGATGGCTGTGAAGATCGTATTAGAAAAGTCACCGATGGCTTCAGACACCTTCTCTGCGAACTTGGCTCGAAGGGGACCCAAAGCGAGAAACTGAGCTTGAACGGAAAGAGTACCAAAGAAACCGATGTAAAAACTGGCAACAGCGGGAGTGTGGAAGATGTAGTGTAGGTACCAGGAGAGGCGGTTTTTATTTTGAGAGGATAAACGGAGTCGGTCGGAAATTAGGTCCACGACTCGTGTGATGATCGGGTTCAGACCGCTGGATTGAATTATGAGAAGATTGTGATTTGTAAGTATTGTTTGTGGTGTGCCAGCAGCCACTTTGGCAGAGATATTGATAGTTCGATCGGTGGCCCATGCCTGACGAGTATACTCGAGGTGGCTGATCTGGCACCGCCATTTATACCACTCCAGCAGGCAATTGAGACCAATTAAAATGAGTGCGAGGATGATGAGAGCAATTATGCCAATCCTAGCGACCTTGATTAGGTCGCGTCCTAAGTCGTCTATGATGGACGTGTCAAGGTTGTTACAAAAAGAGACAGTGTTTTGCTGCGGGACGGGGAGGAGGGAGCGGTCAAAAGACATGCCGGCAAACGTGTCATTGATGTCTTTCTTCAGCGCTTCAATGGGGATACCGATACTGAAAAAAGAGACTAAGCAATCACAAAGAGAAAAGGTATCACCACCTCTACGTACACTTGTTCAAGCTTCTCCTTGATGTCGTCAAACGTGGGTAGTGTGCTGTTAAGTTTCGAAAGGGAGTTCTCGATAGTGGGGGGGAACGTGAAATTGGTGAGTGCGTCGAGGTTTGGGACTGGGATCGAGGGTGCAGAGATATCCTTGAATGGATTGACTTTGTTGATGGCATCGATAGCACCATTGATGACTTTGTTGGCATCGTTAATGCCACCTTGAATGGCGCTTGCTATACCACCGCTCAGCGTCTGAATCAAATCACCAAACTAATGGAAGTCTATGAGCCAAAAAACGTAAAATACTAACTAGGATTTGCGTACCTCCTTCACAGCACCAATAAGGATCGCTAGTCCTCCGCGAATAACCAACTCCAAAAGGCAAAGATAAGTCGATCGGTAAATGTCGATGACAAAGTTGACTGTGCCTTGCATGGCGGTCAACGAAAGAACTAATGCAGCACGGGCAACGTTCAATGAGCCATTAACGGTATCCGCAAATCCCTCGTTAGTCGCTAATGCCATGAATCTGGGCATGCTAGCAGCAGAAGTAGCAGCATGTTCTGCTGCCCTACAACCTGCAATCAAGTTATCCTTTGCACTCGCTATCGAGTTTTGAACTGAACCCAACGAAGTCTGAACCCTGAACGCCACAAGGAGAAGAGAAAGGACGGGATAAGCGACCCACGTTAAAGAGAGATGGTGGCGAAGCTCGAGGTAGGGTTTTAAACTGGCTGGGGAGATGTCAGTCGCCATCGGTAGGCGGCGTCGTACCAGCGACGATGGATGATGAGGAGAAATAAAGAGAAATAAAGAGAAGTTGAATAGACAATACCTGTAGCATTTTCCTACCTGACGATGTTAAGTATGTAGCTAGGGATTTGTAAAATGGAAATTCAAAGGATGACTACCCGTAACGATTGTCAACTTGAACTAATCGAAATGTAATGCCCAGCTCAGCCGACCTTCCTAAGGCGATGCCTATCTACAATTTGTCGAAGCGCTCTTTACGGGTAGTCACCACATTTGTTGATATGTCTAGTCCTCTAATTGCAATTGAGAGGTCAGGACAGCAGGACTTCAGCCAGAATTTGAGACGTAGAGGTCCGAGGTCTTCGATTTTGGATCCTGTTGAGAAAATAGCTGGGGTGGTCAGCTTTTTGTACCGAACGCGTTCGCAGTAATTTCTGCAACCTCGGTGTTCCTCTGACAATAACCAAATGGATCCAATTCTATCCGAATTGAACTGACTAGGAAGTTTTGAGCCCGATGTTGAGTGCAAACGTTGAGACTCGCCGTATGATGCCCAAAATTCTCCATCTGATCCCTCTTTCAAGTTCCTTCCTCTTCTCTCATCCCGGTTATCCGTTTACGACCATGACAAATAGTTAGTGGGAAGATCGGTGTGGATCGATCTGTTCAGCGTTCAAGGACGAAACGTTCCGCGGGATTTGAAAAAAATTCTTGTTCACATTCGTTTTTGAATCTGAAAGTAGAGGGGGTGTTGGCCATCATGGTAGTCACAAGTTGTGGGTGGATCAGTTTCATTTCGCACAACAATACACATACCTTTTGCTTTCCTGGCTCCTACCTCTTTTTTAAGCATTCAAGCCAACTGGCACTTTAGATAGTTTACAGAGACAAAAGAAATTTTTTGTGTGTATCGATATCAATATATTTGGTGACTGTTTTTAGAAATACACTGATTATGGGATATGCGTGTGTCCTATGTACCATGTAGATAGATCCAAGCAAGGGCTGGCAAAAACAAGAAAAACAGTGGTGAGCTACAGTATGAAGAGTCGTCGCAAGTCAAGGGAGTGATTTAGACTACACAAAAAAAAATAATTAACGCCTCACGCGGGCGAAGGGAGCGTAGTGTATAACAAATGACATGAAAAGTGAAAGCGAGGAGTGAAAAAGGAGGGAAGGGGGGAAAAGCGTCCAGACGCATACGCGTATTCACAAAGAAAGAAAAAATCGTCATCATCAACAATCGTGAAGTGGCTCTATATCGCCTTGCCCCCAAGGAACGGATTCGTAGGAATACTCTTCCTCTGGGGTGCTTGCTCAATCTTCACCCGGTGTTCATCATCAAAAGGTGTTTGGAACGGGTTAACCATGCTTGACCGCCGAGCAGGATGACTTGAGAGGAGTCGTGTCACTGGCGTTACAGACGGTTGTAATTGGGGTTCGGGTTGAGGTTGAGATGCAAGTGACGGCTGGGAGATGTTGGTACGTTTGGGGTGCTTGGGAGGAGCAGGGGCGAGTTTGAACCCGAATCCATGGTGTAATGGGGGTGCCAAGGAATTGGAATTGGTAGTGGCGGGGACTCTTACTTGAGAACTCTCGTACTCTGAGTTGACGTCTTGAGGGATGGAAGAAGAGAAACTCTTCCGAGTGGGGGACAAGACTGTAATCCAAGGAGCGATACGCGAGCGAGGAGAGACGGGGGTTTGGACAGGTGAAGAAGACCAACGAGACCGGGATCGTTCCTCGACAGGAGTAAAGTAGGTCGGGGCGTCAGTAGTACGCTCGGGCTCCCTCTCCTTCTTCGTTAACAGTCCAGTGAATCGACTGACCCACCCGGTCTTCTTCTCCTCGGGCTCCGAGAAGGGAAGCGTCCGTTCCGACTCGTTATCATCAGGGACGAGCGCCGGCTCCCTAGTTCCCTTTCCGAAAGCCTTCAGCTTCATGGGACCACTGATCGTCCGCGTCCTCTCTCGTTCCTGAGGAGGAGAAGGCTTCTTGAAACTTCCAAAGAAATTATCCCAACTCTTGTTGACTTCGGTGGGGTTGTTGTCCTCCAACGGTGTCAAGGGCCTGAGACCGTCATCCCCCTTCTCCTTCTCTCCACTGTCCGCGTACGCATTACTATAGATGGGATAGGGTACAATCCCTCCTCTCTGCTCCTTCTCCCACTTTCTTCTCTTCCTCCTTTCATTCCACGCCGTTCCATATGCATCCCACAACAGGAACACAATACCCATCAAACACACGAAACCCCACAATCCCATGAACACCAAAAACATTATCCGCTCCTTCTTCAACGAATTCGCATAAGAGTTCACCAACTTCCCAACAACACCTCCATCATCACCTTCCCCACTTCCAACAGCAGCCGCAGCAATCGGTTGTGTGGCTTCATTGACATGATCCTGCGAAAGAACCAAAACGCTCTGGTTCATTCTCGGAATATCAACCTTGAGATTATCATGCAAGAACGTCAAGGCGTTTTCAATCGCATCAACCTTGGAGCCGATTAAGCATCGAATGAACTCTGACGCCGGTTGTTGAAGGATCGTTCCGTTGAACACCGTGTTCACAGCGTTTTGAATATCATCATACACCTCGTTAATCGTGCTGTTGATCGCTGTGGTTGTTCCGTTTACCCAACCAAAGAGACCGTTATTGAGGTTGTTTTGCATGGTGTCGACGCGACCGTTGACATCGTTCGCATAGGTCGCTGATTGGTTGTGCATGGAGCTGTTGATGGACGTGAAGATCGTTTGAGAAAAGTCGGCGACAGCTTGAGTCTCCCTGTCTGCGAACTTGGCTTGGAGGGGTCCTAAAGCAGCAAGTTGAATTTGAACGGAAAGAAGACCGAAAAAGCCAATGAGAAAACAGGCGAGAGCGGGAGTGTGGAAGATATAGTTTAGAAACCAGGAGGTACGGATTTGGGTCTGGGACGACAAACGGAGTCGATTGGAAAGTTGGTTCACGATTCGTGTGATGAGTGGGTGAGATCCGTTGGCTTGCAACATGAGAAGATTGTGATTCGTAAGTGTTACTTGTGGTGTGCCAGCAACCACTTTGGAAGAGATGGTTCGATCGGTGGTCCATGCCTGACGAGTATACTCGAGATGGTTCATTTGGCAACGCCATTTGTACCACTCCAGCAGGCAGTTAAGACCGACTAAAATGAGCGCGAGAATGATGATGACGATTACGCCAATCTTCGCGGTTTTGATCAGGTCGCGTCCTAAATCGTCTATGACGGACGTGTCAAGGTCGTTACAAAAAGATACAGTGTTTTGCTGTGGGACGGGGAGGACGGAGCGGTCAAAAGACATGCCGGCAAATGTGTCATTGATGTCCTTCTTCAACAGTTCGAACGGGGTGTCGATACTGAAAAAGAGAGTAAGCAACTGGATAAGAAAAGGGTTTCACATATACGCACATCTGTTCAAGCTTCTCCTTGATGTCGTTAAACGTGGGTAATGTGCTATTAAGTTTCGTGAGGGAATCCTCGAGAGTGGTGGGGAACGTGAAATTGGTGAGTGCATCGAGGTTTGGGACTGGGATTGAGGGTGCAGTGATATCGGAGAATGGATTGACTTTGTTGATGGCATCGATAGCACCACGGATGACATTATTGGCACTGTTAATGTCGTTCTGAATAGAGCTTGCCAGACCATTGGCCACACTCTGTATCAAATCACCAAACTAATGGGAGTCTGAGCCAAAAAACGTAAGTTACTAATCACGATTTGCGTACCTCCTTCACAGCACCAATGATGATTGCCAGTCCACCGCGAATAACCAGCTCCAAAAAGCAAAGAAAAGTTGAACGGTAAAGGTCGACGATGAAGTTGATAATGGCCTCCATGACGGTCAGGGAAAGAACCAACGCCGCACGAGCAGCATTCAGTGAGCCATTAACTGTATCCGCGAATCCCTCGTTAGTTGCTAATGCCATGAATCTGGGCATGCTCGCAGCAGAAGTAGCAGCGCGTTCTGCCGCTTTACAACTGGCAATCAAGTTATCCTTTGCGCTCGCTATTGAGTCTTGAGCTGAGCCCAACGAAATTTGGAGCCGGAACGCGACGAAGAGAAGAGAAAGGATGGGATAAGCTAGCCATGTTAAAGAGAGGTAATGGCGAAGCTCTAGGTAAGGTTTTAATTTGGCTGAGGAGATGTAGGTCGTCGAGGCAGAGTCGTAAATTGATAGTTGGGGAGACATTGCCAGGTGAGGTCGACCGGCGACGACGATGAGAAATAAAGGGAAGAGAAAAAAATGGGCATTGTACGGGACTTGTATTCTCTTTTGAAGGTCTGTTCATTGTCCTCGCAAAAGAACAATGAGCTCTACGCGGTTACTCCTTTCGGTCAATCCTTTTGTCCTTCGGTCACGAGATGTGACGTATGTGACACTAATGTCACAGATAACAATAAGCCTCGCTCCTTCCCTGTGTCGTTACAGGTCGTTACCCGTTGCTACCTTGTACACCCGGCCTTTGAGGTCCCCGTGTATCTTCATGACTTGGATCCACCCGAACACAATACGATACTTGGTGGTCAATGCGACGGTCAACGCGCTCGGTGTTTACTATTGTTTGCATTCCGCTTCCTGGGTTCGGAAGTACCCATTCATTTCCGTCTGAAAACCGTCTGTAGGCTGAGATACACCTACATTCAAAGCAGTCAGGCACCGACCTCACTACAAATGAATGGAGTGCATTGAAGAAGTCTCACGACCTTTCCTGATTCTTGAAAATGATTTTGCAAAACTAAGGATCCGGACGGATCACAGATGAGCAGTAAAACGACCAACACCAGAGTTTGCTTTTGGTGAGTTCTATTTCACACACGACAATCAGTGCTCTGTAACTCAACTTAAAGTCGCTGCAAAACGACCCAGGAAGATAAACTCACCTTCTGTTTCGATGCCTTCCTCCGCTATTGGACGCTGCGCACATCGAGACAATTTTACACAGCCCTTTTTGGCATAATTATCAAAATTGGTGTCAGCAATGTCACATTGAACACAATTGTTGCGAAAAAAGCCTACCTGGTCGTTCTCGAGAGGTAAAAAAGTACTGAAGTTCTCTCACAGCAAGGGTAAGCAAGCCAACGCCTCGAAATTCGAGACTCTTCCCATATCCGCTTCCAACAATGAAAATCGTGTCATATCCCTGTAGTGTGGATGACATACATTTGCCGGTCGATGGGATTGTAAGCGAGCTTTGAATACTCTTTGAAACGTGGAGTCTGAGATTATCTGGCTGCTGATTGACGAGGTTTAACGAAATCAAAGTAGTACCCAGTCGCATTTTACGTTTACGAGGTGAATTCGAAGTACTTGCGAATTTTGTAGCCACAGTGCACACCGCATCGTCCACGTATGCGTTCAGTTGCGCAATTGCGGGATCTGTAATGCAGGAATCGACCAAGACAATGATTGCTGAGTACAAAGCACAATTTCAAACGGTTTAAGAACAGAAGAGACCTGTACTCGTGAATATTTCGCGGAATTTCTACCTAGTAGTAGAGTGCGGGAGTGAGGGAGCCTGAGTCATCATGCGAGGGTCAGTCAGGCCTATCGCTGACTTGGACATCTGGGCGTTCAGGACGCGGTCGAGATCCTGAATACCATACTGAGTGGTCAATGCGATGGTCAACGCACCATCGATGATGCGCTCAGTAGTTGCTATTATTTGTACTTCGCCGCATTCTTCCCGCCTTCTAATTCAATAGAGTTGCAATCTAATCTCTGACCCGTATCAACTTATTTTGGCTTTGACCTGGTGGTAATGCGGAACTTCCCACCCAAATCGCTAGCCGAGCGTGCGCTTCCCGCGATCGACCTCCCGCCAAATCGTGGGCCTATCGATGGCGATGTAGGAATTCATTCAAATTTAGAAAATTTTCTCTGTTAATTACATGTAAAAATGCAAATCATGACATTCCCGAGCATTTTCGAGGTACTAGAGGTTCTGGAGGAAGCAACTACGAAATCGCCGACTAGTTAGAACGCAGGTTAAATACATGTAAACAAATCAGGCGCGTCTGCTCTGAACGCGTACTGTGCCCTAAACTCGCGTCGAAATCGCTTTCTGCCATCATTTATCCCTCTGAAGTATTTCGACAATGCAATGCGATACAAAGGAGTGAAAAAAAAAAGCAAGTTAGAGGCTGAGCGCAAAAGAACAGAGCATGTCACTTGGGGGTCAGATTGGGACAAGCCTCAGGCCGGGTGTTGATATAAGTTCAATCACTAGTGGTGAAGTTGAAGAAATTCTACAGCATTGAGTCTCAAGAAGAATGATGCAACACTAACTGTATAAAGGAAATGTTGGAGGGCGTTTGGGAGTGAGGGCCAAGTTCTAACTAGATGAATATGTGAGGCGCCGACAGCGAGGCCGAATTTTGTGCTACAAGGTGATCATAAATCATTTAAGAAACTCTCTTGAGCTATATACAAGCTTTTTTCTCGATACTACATCAAGTCCTAATGCAATACGTTGTGTTAAACCTGAAATATTGCGATTCCAATCCAATCACTCAAATTCGCCGCGTCTGAGACGAAGATTATGCTGACTAAGCGCACGATCAAAAAACCCCGGTTGCGAAGTTCTTACAACCTCCTAAGCTCGGGCTTTTTCTGCAAGTACCATCCAAGCTGTAGACGACGTGGATAAGTACACGGAGTAGATCTACGGGTAGTGAAATAAGTATGCGTATGAAATAAGTAAGAATAATGAAGATACTCACCCTCAGCAGATAGTAGAACAGCTGAGGGTGAGGGCCGGCGAACTGAAAATTTATATACTGCGGCCCGGATGTACCTACGGAAATATATAACCCCAGGCGTGCACCACCTATTCCGTTCCGGAAACTATCACCCGTTCCGTCCTACATCTCACTCCTCAACACAAGCAGCGGTAGGTACTGAGCTCTGAGTCAGGCTTACATAAAGTAGGGTATAAAACTTGCGAAATGGTGGCATAAACCCTAAACAACTCTTCGACCACTACCACTATCATGTCAAACAAAGACTATACGATCACTGGCTCTGGTACGAACGACCAGGTATGTCTCGTCCTCTCCAATGTCCTTTATCTACATAGGCTCACCCACAACCTCAGGGAAATCACTGGTGCCACCGCGACGACGGAACCGGCTCCAACGCGTACCACTACTCGAACCGTGATGGTAGTTACTACTACCAGAACCCCAACGGGTCGAAGTATTACAACAGTGGAGACGGTTACTCCAGGTACACTTCTCCTGATGGCCAAACACGCGTCGCCAACAAGAAATAGTTCGACTATTCGGAGGCTCGATGAAGATGCGTGTAGGTAAGTCAACTCGATCACGATAGACGGTGACAGGAATGCTCAATACATTCACACAGGCAAGAAGGTTTTAGTGTATCAGAATATGGGAGACAGTTATTTTTGTATGAATATATGGCATAGCCATGCAGTCGTCCCTTATGTTTGTGCTTGAAGATATCTGTTCTATGAGACCTGAGACCTGAGGCCTGAGCCTGAAGCTGAAGCTTGAGTGTCTTAAATATCTTGATGTTCCAGAACGAAACGGTAGCAAATGATCGAAATCATGGTGTTACGATAGCTTTTGCGAATCAAGCGGTACCTTATCATGTACAATCATATTTCTTTTGCTGCGGCGAATAGCCTCGAATCACGCCAACGACACCTTGACATTGATTCCGTTCTTCGCCAATCGACTGTAAGGGCAGAACTAAACACGATGGGGAGGTGAGCTCAAACATTGGACCATAGCAGCATCGACTACTCACCTCATGCCCAGCCCTCAACAACTCCTCATCAATCCCCTCAACCTTAATCTCAACTCCCAATCCAAACCCAGGCATACCCTCAGGCTCTCCAATCGACACAGACGCGTGAACTTTCGCCTTTGAAGCCATCTCCTTCTTACCCTGCTGCGGCGCGACAGCTTGAAGGGCCCCTAGAAAACAAGCTAAATAGCAATGCGCGTGTCAGCCATGTTCAATACCAGCATGCTTCGGCGCAACAGAGTAAAGCTGGGTCAAGGGGGTACATACCAGCATAACCCATCGCAAACAACTGTTCAGGATTCTCCCCGTTTCCACTACCCCCCAGCTCCTTGGGCAACGCGAATTTCAATTCGAGACCATTAGCGGATACAGAACCGTTTCTGCCTTGACCTGATGCTGTAGCTGTCACTGTGTACTAGGAACGCGTACAACATGAGGTTGCGATGAATCGATAATTGGGTTCCTTGGCTCACCTGGGCAGATTTGAGAGTCATGTACGACCTTGACAGCAGACTAGAAGACGCTACTGCAGGTCTAACAGTGCGCCTACTAGCGCGTAATGCAGAACGAGTCGCAGCAACAGCGGTGAACATGGTGGTTGTCTGTAAGAAAGACCGTGTTGGAAAAGTGGAGGGATTCGGATCGGCAATCTGCCATGTCTGACAAGGTACTCCTGGTACTTGGGCGATTTACGGCCGCCGTCATTCCCTAAGTGGATGTCTGTGAGAGTTAATACTATCGGCTACCTGGCGCAATGGTAGCGCGTTTGGCTTCGATTACCAAATGGGGCTAACCAAAAGGTTGCAGGTTCGAGTCCTGCGGTGGTCATGTGTTTTTTAAAAATTTTTATGGTATGGATTTGACCAAAATTTAGCTGTCGTAGCGCAGGTCTTTCGGGAGTTTAGATAGCTTGACTTGAGAAGAGGGAAAGTTTGAGAAAAAAAAAAGTGGAGCGGCAGGGCCAATTTGACGAAACTCGTCGTTGACCTTCTACCGGGAAAGGTTTAAAGGGATATGGCCACAGGAAGGAACGCACGGATCAGGGGATAAGTTGGAGAGGCTGATAGCCAGTGGTTCTTGCTTGGCATGCAGTCTTTAATTACTTAGATTCCACGTTTCCGATCGTGATAAATGGATTTGATGGAATTTGATGGAAACTTGATTACCTTGGAGTTATTGAATTGATTTCAGAGTGTACGTAAATTTCTTCCACATCCCGGCTCGAGGTCCTTCGGTGTTGACCAAAATGGAGCTGTCGTTCGTCGCTGCTTCTTTTCACCTCGCAAGATGTTGAATATGATTAATTTGGGGAAGCCTAGATAACCCTACCTGAACATTAAATAGCAGAGACAATCTACAACGAGAACAAGTCCATAGCGGGACAACAAATCATGATCATGACAGCGCACAAAGCAACAAAAACCTGAGACTCGACAAAGGAAAGCAAAAAGGAAAGAAACGTAACACACACGATATACGACAAGACCGCGCCACTCACACAATCTCCCCCCGATCCATCATCTTCTTCACCCCCGTTTTACAACACACAACACACCTCTTCCTCCCTCCACAATTCTTATCAGACTTCTTACACGTCTTAGGAATATACTCCAAAGTCTCCTTCAACGTCGTTATCCCACCCTTTTCGTCCAAATACAAGTCCAAAAACACTTGTCCGTGTGTTGTCTTTGCTTTCGGTAACCACCCGCGAGAACGGTACCTGTGTGCTTCTTGGAGACAGCAAGGATCACATCGCATCGAGGGACCGCAGTCCTCAGCGGGAAGACCACACATTTTGGGTACTTTGTTCGGTACGCGCGAAGGCATGGGAAGTGTAGGGTCGAGGATGCAGCGGAGGACGTCTCGGATGAGAGCGTCGTCGCGTGCTCGAGCGTGAATGGAGCTAGTACTAGTGGAAGAACAGCTCTTCGGTTGTACAACAGTAGTCACCTTCGCAGGTTCGGGAGTCTTGACCGGCGGCGAAGTAAACTCAAAAGGAGACGCAGCAGTTTGAGGTTTTTCGGGAGAAACCTCGGCAGGAGACTGAGCGACAGGAATGAGAACAGCAGGAGCGCTAATTTTCCGAAACGTAGAAGGGGATGCTGGAAGTGAAAATGAGCCTGTTGGTACATGAGGGTCTGTTGCAGGCCGTGGGGTCGTAACGTCCTCGTCCAAATTTGCTAGTGGAACATTGATGGGTTGAATGGCAGTAGTCTGGATGACGATCACGTCACCCATAGGACTAGGTTTGATCATCACGGCTTCCTCGTCGACAGTTACAGTTGTCTCCTGGAATGACGGAACATCGCTTATCACCGAACCTTCGGCAAATACGGACTCTTCTGTAGGGTCTGTCGAGAGTGAAGGAGGCCTCGTGTAGTACTCACTACTCGTTGAGTAATCGTGGTGCTCATTGAACACCTGTGCCTCATGTTCGTCCGAAAGAACAGTGGAACTATTGAGTTCCGCAGTGATTGACACAAATGAAGGGGAACGATCGTGATCATTACCAACCGTGTCCGCTGCCAGTGGGACAGCCTCTTCCTGTGGTAAAACTTGTTCATTGTGCACTGGCATCCTCGTTTCTTCAACGTGATCCTCGAGAATCATTGTGAGGGACTCCAAATCGGCCGCAAAGACCTGTTCGATGGCGTCCTTGATAGGCTCCAAGTCGGACATAGCTGATCGTCCTCGAGCGTATCTAGACCTGGCATGATAGACTCTCAGAGCGAATCCCATCCCAATGACTTCGGCGTCATCGAGACTAATGTCCGCATCGCTCGCCACGAGTTCTTCAAGACCCTCACGGAACCATGAGGGCATCCTGTACTTCCTTCCCAAGGCAATCTTCTGGAACGCCGTTGGAATCAAACAGCTTGCTTTGCCCTTGAGCTCATCCCGAGTGTCCTGGAACCCCCACTTTGTAGCGAGTTCGAGAGCAGAGAGGATCAAGTCAAGATGGAGGGGCAGGTGGATGGGATGACTGGATGGAAAAATACACTGTCTGCAAAATCGAAAGAGCATGTCAGCGGTTTCACCACCTCGTGTGACGCGGAAGTTACACACAAAGGCTGGAAAATGACAGTCAGAAACGCCTCGAATTGGGCTGAAGTGCAGTCATTCAGTTCAACTCGGTTGTTGCCTTCGTATAAAAACTTGGGATAACGACTGGTGAAGATTTCGCTCTTCGGGAAGAGAAATCTAGGAATTTGAAATAGTTCATTACCGACCTGAGATAGAGCTCGAGTGAGAGAGAGTAAAATGGTGTTGAAATTGACTGACCTTGAACGTCACGGACGTCAAAAAGAAATGGTCGTTGACATTGACTGCACTGCAGTTATGTTGAAGAAGGTCTCCCCCTTGTGACATGGTGGTTTCAAAAGTCCTGAATACAGGCGCAGTTGCAGAATTATCCAGTGTTTATATAGCGTTCGCGATCGACCTTCTGGAGGTCTCGTGGCTTTGGCATCTACATTTCGGGACATTGTGGTCACCATCCTCATGGTGAACAGCATTTGAGGAGCTCAATTCGTAGATCTGGGATATGATGAAACGCCATGGTCGAGATACTGAATTCGAATGCGTTATTGAGGTGCGAGTGAGCGACAAAAATTGAAAACAGAAGACTTGCAAGCTTTTTCTCACACCTACCGTTTAGAGTAATCCGAAGGGCTCTACCATTGCCCACCTCCTGGACTGGAGGTTTTTTACCCCAAAACCACGGCTACTTTATCATCAAACGAAAAACTGCAGCCGAGCTCATTTCTCTTGACAAAAACGGAGTCGGTGGCTTGCGACCTTGCAGAATGTTTGGGTGAGGCTAATTTACTTCCAATAAGTCTTTCCACGCCAAAATGATTCCACTTCAGCGAAAGGGATAGACAAATGTTTCAGCAAATAGCAGAACATCCAATTTGGCACCAACACCGACTGCGCTAGGAAATGTGAAAGTTTATGCCCACGTACTCGCTGCAAGATAACAGTCCACCTGGCCAGTCAAGTTTTCTTCGTCGCGAATCGCACACCGATCACGCACTGGAACAGTGTCGAAGATGACGGTTTCAAGAAGGTGGTAGTGCTCCCGCGTTCTGCGAGCATCTATAGTCGTCAGTACTTGGACCAAGGCGGCGAGATACGCGGCTCAGTATCCATGTCCGTGATCAATATCATCGCTTCAACTTCAAGCCCTTGTCAGTCAACAACACCTTTTCGGTACTCCGTAACGCTACTCCAAAAAGAACGACCACCAACACAGTGAATAAATATAATTACAACGCCCATTATACGCTCTCTGTAAAATAAACAGCATCTAGACCTACTGAACGGGAGTCTCATCTAAATTCTATGAACCTCATCTAGAGTCTAAAATTCGCTGCAAAAGGAATGAAAACTTGTTCATCATCGCTCCTTTACTTCTTCTCAGGCTCCTGTTCATCCGAGTTTTTCATTATCCAGGGTTCCGAAGTGACAAACTGCTGGGTGGGTACTCCGAGCTCAAAAAGTCGAGAAACAGCTGCTGAAAAGCTGTCATACAAAGATGAGACGCCACAACAGAAAGAAAAAGAAAAAATTTTACGTACTCTTTGAAAAAGAGGTCAGTATCGTCAGCGTATGCTTTGGCATATTTTTTGAACGACTTGTCCTGGACCAAAACGTAGTCAGTGCTACAAATATGGGTCAGTAACGGAATAGTTGCTTTGATGGCAGCTAGACGTACGGTAACATCATCAGGGTACCAGTCGACTTGTCTTCGAGCTGCTTGGGGCCGTTCCACTTCTTCCAGACCCATCTGAAGATCGACGATTAGAGTCACACATTTAAAAACTTGTGATCAAAAAAATCCCTACTTCTCGTCGAAAAGCAACTTGTAGAAATCGTTGGTGAAAGTGGTAGGGGAGAACGTCCAGGGTCCGGTGAATCCAGAACTAACCAAAACTGTCAGCTTATATTCGACGACTTTCGAGCTGAACCTGCATACCGGTCGGTGTGGCAACGACCAAGCGCGTGTGCACCAATAAGTGCGACAATTTCCTGATCGTTGAATCTGAGCAAGACATCACATCATTTTCGCCAACGCTCTTTGAATATAACGAAAAGAGCACATACCCCATACGGTAGAAAATCTGACGAAACGGTGAGCAAAAAAAAAATTCAAAAAAAACGTACAGTCAACACACCTGTCTAACGTGATCTGACCCTTGAGAAGCGTCAGGCAGGCGGCCATCCGGAGTTGCGTCAGCGGCAACACCGTCGATACGACCGGGACGCCAAGGAACCTTTGGACCTCCCATTTCCTAAGAAGTGCGGTTAGCAAATTGTGCCTGAACCGGGGAAATATATCGACGTACTTGCACTGCAGCGACGCCACCCAAAGTCCACAAATCACCATAACTTATCCAGGGGAACTCCTTCTTGACCTTCTCCATGAGATTTCTTGCAACGTGCAGACCTGCGTTAGCGCCATGAAGAGACTCGGGTTCGAACCGCATTGTGGCATAATTGCTGAGGATTTTTGAAAAAGATAAGCGTCCAATCGAATGTCCGCGGTTATGAAATGTTACTCGCCTTCCGCCAGTCTTTGTATCCTTATCGTACGTTCCAGACGCGTGCCATGCAAGGCGGAGAAGGACGGGACCGTAGGAACCATCTGAAAAAGCGACTTAGCGACAATGTGAGGGACGACACTTCCAAGACCCACCGTCATAGTCACCAGCGTCATCGATAATTTCAGCAACGCGATTATATACCTGAACGTTAGGAGATTCGGCTCGGGCGTAGGCTCTGAATATTGAATCATCACATATATGCACATACCTTTTGATAATCCTCTTTCGATGGCACAAAGTTGGCCTTGACTTTGGCAGCCTGAACACCGGACTTTACTAGATCTCCAGAGTCGACCAAGAAGTAATATGCAGCTGCTCCGATAGCGACAACCCCTAGCCCAGCAAAAATGACCGTAGTATTTGATTTCGGAGGTGGAGTAGAGCCTGAACTAGAGCCAGCGTTCTCAGTAGTATATCTACGAGCTGCTGAAGCTCTGAGAGTGGTTCTCAATGCTGAGGACCTGGCAAGAGAAGGAGAAAAAGCAGCCTTCTTTATGGGGGCGCGTAGAAAAGAGAGGGACATGGGTGATGATCTAAAGCCAAGCTGTAGAAAGAACGTAGGTGGAAGGACAGAAAGTTTTCCATCCCTTTATAATGTAGGCCTAGGCGAAAGGGCTGTATTATCAAGCGACGTGACCTGGGGGTCGTGATTTCCGGATTTTGCAATTACCCCGTAAGATTCCGATGCGGGCAACCAATGATATCGCTGATTTTTGATAATGCCGACGGTCACGACGGTGATTACGAGCTCATCGTCCCCCGCGATGACTAGACGCTTTCTAAGGCGCGTCCTCGAATGCGGAAAAAATTAAAGTGTGGCGTTTAGCTCTTTTTTAATTTATTTTTACACGGTGCTTACGTGTTCCCATGATGCTGACGATGACAGCACACCATGTGACGGTGTTTGAATAAGCTCAGTACTAGCACTCACTCCAAGGATCAGAACATGATGGAAGTCAAGGGAGTTGTTCGGTTTAATGATGCTCTGCAAGCTCTATCATCGCGAAGAACGACCGACAGCCACCAGCAGCCTAGAAGAGCGGAACAGAAAGGGATGGGATGACTCGCACGGTGAGGCCCACAGATTGGGGAACATGCTGGACAGGTCGCCATCGTAACTTTTGGCGTGCAAACCCCAGACTATTCTGATAGATCCTGTCGGGACTCAGATGCAACGATATACGACGAACTGTCGTTTCCATGTCTTCTGCAGCGATACAAGATTTCGGAACTCTCCATCTGAACTGGCTTCGGGACGTTCAATATCCTTCAGTATTGAAATCAGATCACCTGGGTGACCAGCACATATTGAAAATGCCTTTGATCATCGATTTCATTTTCGCTGTAGGATGTCCTGCGATGAAATTTGGGGAACGATGGGAGAATACTCGACTTCACAAGTAGAACCGGTAACCGATGTCACGATTAGTTGGCCAAGATCCCATTCTCTCCTCCATAAGTTGGCGCCATGAAGAACTTCGACAGTCAGCTGTATTCACGGACTTGCGAGGTACCTGGCCAGCGACTTACCGGCGTGGCGGAAACTCAACGGCCGTTTCCCACGCATCAACCAAAAGATGCAACCTTCATCATCATCACAAGATTGGCACAGTACATGTTTTTCCTCATTAATACAGGGGAGCCCGACTTTTCCTCTCTCGTTGCTCTATCCTTCCTGCTCCCTTCTCAATACATGTCCCATGCGACCAGCGAAACTCGGCTTTGAATTACCTCCAATGTAGGTTTCGCTTTCCTACGTGGTGTCCATTTCTGACTTAAATACGTTGTTTAGAGACAGCCTCGATGGCTGTAACTCCGCTGTCCTTAGGTGGAAGGGAGGTAATGGTACGTTCCTATCTGGATAATATCCTTCTAAGATCTGATTTCTTTTTTTCCAGCTCCGTTCCAGCTGATAATTACAGTTCCTACTGTAAGGCAGTCCTCAGAATACTCTGAACGTGAATTGCAGCTAAAGCCTTGATCAAACATCGTTCCAACCTTCCAACAAACGTGAGTTCGCGCCTTTTTCACTTGTCCAATATACTCATGTCATTCCTGATGTCTAGTAAGAACGATGGCATTGTGCACTTCTCACAATTTGTCTCTGGACGTTCCTTTTTCTTGTGCGATGCCTTTTCCCACGGCCTACCTAGTTGAGTTGTTTCCCTCAGCTTGTTGCAGCCTCTATTGATGCTTGCATAGGGACGGCAGCAATATCTGTGATAGACGACGACGGGTTTTCAGTTTTCCTCGAGGGCTCATTTGATTCGAGTGAGTGGTAACTGAGACCGAGATCAGAAACCACTTCATGACCGTGACGTACGATTCCCTTGTACAGAATGCAATTTCAAAGTAATTACAGCTTCACCGTCTTTATCTCCCTCTTCCACGAGAGAAACATCCGCAACGTAGGCAGCGTGTTCACTCTAGCCATGTTGCTCAGCTTACAGCGCACCTATGAAGCGCGACTCGGGGGACCACAACGATAACTCGAACCACAATCTCGAGCTTAGCTATAACCTCGGTATCAAGTGCAACCAGACACTCAACATCAAGGTCAGTGAACTCCGACACCATCGCCTCGGACACTCAAACACAACATTCGTCCAACCGGTGAGCTTGTCGCTGCACTCTGATGCAAATCTATTGATCTATCATGATGCTAGGAGCTCGCTATATAATCCTCAAGCTACGAACTTAACACCGGCTTCCTCCGACTCATCAGGCCCTTCGGGTCACCACCCAGGCGTTGGAGTGATTGTGGGCCTCGTAATCGGTGTGATGGTCGCGATTTCATTAGTAATACTTCTCGCTTTTTATCTCCTCCGGAGGCAAAAGCAACAGGTCAAACTGAAAGATGAGCTATCAGCAGTTCCTTGGCGGGAGTCTTCCGCTGGTGCTGGTCAGTTCCGGTTTCCTTTTTACCTGAGGATCTCATTGAACTCGTTCTTGTGCTTGTTATAGCGACTAGTACTGACCGCAAGACGAAATCAGCGGTTGACCTCCCGAACGCTACGCCTTCAGAACGCCCCATTGGCAGACCGCCAGAGACGCCGATTACCCGTCAACAGCTAATGAGCCAAAGCCAAAGTTTACCGCCCTTACCGCCATCATCACATCCCGCCAGTGCTATCCCCAACTCTCCCCACACGTCATTGCCTATGTACTTCTCCCAACACGAGTCAGCATCGGAAAGAGAGTTACTCGCGTTACAAAGACAGGTTGATATGCTTCTCTCCGAGAACGCTCGCCTGACTGGGCAATTGGAGCCTCCGGCGTACCATCAGGATTCCCCATAGCGAGGTCAGGGTAGATGGTGGAGAAGTCTCGGGGAAATCAAGCAATAGCAGAGGGGGTTTGTTAATTGAGCAGAATTCCATTTTTAAATGAAAGAGAAGGTCCGCACCATCTAAACCTATGTCAATGTATCGTAACTGCGGGGCGACTGTTCTAGAACATTCCGTGATCAACGATATAAACATCAAGGATCGATCATAATGAGAAGGGAAACCATCTCCAGCCCTGTTTCTATACGAAGCGGTGATCGATATCGTGAGCAATTGAATATATCCCAGGATTTATATTGTCTCTTACAGCTGACACGAGCGAGGGTGAAAATCCTCGAAAACTTAAGGAGCTCCCTTTGACATTACTGCAAGGCAATTGACAAACGGCGTTGGACTGAACTCATATTACAAACAGACATTCACGGAAACAGTAAGTACAGCCGTGATTTCGCCCATCATCAACCAGAAGATCCAATCATCAATATCATCAGAGAAGCACAGTAGCCGGTCTTTGTTGGCACACAAAAGAGCTGTATGGTCTCTCTCTCTGGTCATACTATCCCCTCCTTCCTTTCTCTGATACTATGTCCAGCGCAACGAGCGACCTAGGTTTCGAAATCCCTCCCATGTGCGTTCTGGCATTGAAATAATAGTCCGTTTCTCTGACCGATGCTCAGAGACAGTCCTGATGGTTGCAATTCCGCTCTCCTAAAGTGGATGGGGGGTATTGGTGGGCTTTCACTTGGTTAATTTTAGTCTCTGGACCGGCCTGATCTCCTGTTTGCAGGCCCGATCGAAGTTTCGTTGAAGATTACTACTGTAAGAACGATGATCCACACATGATCCGGAACACCACCTCAAACGATAGCTTTCCTCTAATCCTCTCAACAGATGTGAGTCTACTTGTCTGATGCATAACCAGCTCACTCTTATTGTGCGTGATGTTGCCAGTAAGGATAATATCATCAACTTTGATCAGACTCTCTCGTTCTCAACGCATTCTTTCCTTTTGAACGACGTGCTTGGGACACAAGACCGACCTAGTTGAGCTGGTCTTGCCATTCCGAGTCAGATTGTTTGTTAATGATCATTGCACAGGAACAGGCACATTTACTGTGAAAGACGACGATGGGGCTTCAATTCGCGTGGAGGGAACATTCGATTCCGGTAAGCAGCATCCCACAACTGAGGTCACAGACCGCTATAGGAAGTTTGACTTGTATAGGCTGTAACTTCAACGTTGATTCCGCTTCACCGCCTCTATCTTCTTCTTCATCGATACGAACATCCCAAACGTAAGCACGATGCTCGCATCAGCCATGTTGTTCGTCTTGCTTACAGCTCGTTCGTGGAGCTCAATTCAAGGAGCCACAATCACTAGCTCGACTGCAACCACGGTGTCAACCAAAGACTCGACATCAAGCTCAGTGGATACTAGTGTTACTTCCCGATCGGGGACACAAACGCAACAGTCCATCTCGTGAGTTTATCCGAATTGCTGTGAATCAAGCCACTGCTTCACTTGGTAAAATTCTAGGAGCTATGAACCTCAAGATACAGCTTCCTCAGACAGCCAAACGTCAAGTTCTGGTACCTCAGGCCGTGCCGATCATCATTTGACTGCTGGAGTCATTATTGGGATTGTAATCGGAGTGATAGCTGCAGTTTTACTAGCCATCCTGCTCGCGCTCTGTATCTTCCGGAGACGAAGGCGAAGGATAAAACTAAGCAGTGAATTGTTGGCAGTTCCGTGGGCGGCGTCTTCTCCTGGTGAGTACTTACTCGAGATTTTGACTTAATTCCGAAATTGAACGAGCTTTTTCTCGCATACCGCCATAGCGACTACCGGCGTAGAATCATCGGCCGATCTGCCGAAGACCCCACATTCACTAACCACTGAGCCGCCTCAACCATTGACCAGGACCAAGGAAACCTGGTCGGATGGGGCGACTTTACAGAGTCCTCCAAAACGAGCAACCCGTAATTCGAGAAGCCTGCCACCCTTACCACCATCACCCCCCCGTAGTGCTATTCCCAGCCCCCCGCAAACATCATTGCCTTTGTATTACCCGCAGCAAGGAAACTCGGGTTCAGAATCGGAAAGAGATGTAGTGTTACATTTGCAGCGACAAGTTGATATGCTTATCTCCGAGAACGCTCGCCTAGCTGATCAACTGCCCCATCCTCCTGCTTATCGTCAAAATTCATCACAAGAGTCATAGCGGGGTTAGGTCCGGGTGCGTAGAACGAGCGGGCGAACTTCTCTACTGTATGCAAGTAGAGTTGTTTAGGTGCGGTCCTGATAATATTCGTCTCGCGATCGATTATTCGGAGGTGGGAAAAAGTAACGTCTTACAGCGTTAAGCCACTTACATGTCAGGTCACGTTGCGGTGGAGGCTGAAGGCATCCTGGCCCAGATTCGACGGCTGAGCGCTGGTGTGTCTGTCGATCATCGGTCGACTTTTGAGTGTGAAGCCATGCTTGGTTGGCGTCCCGCTCTGGTTCCACGTTACATGAACGACATCTCTCACTGACCCAAGAGACCGGGTTGTCAAGGAGGTCAGTGTCACATAGCCGAGCTAAGTAATAAGAATGAAGAGAGGAGGGTGGGAAGAAGATGGGATCGGTAGTGACGACGATATCGTATCGAAAAAAAAACAATCAGTATCAGAAATGGCGATTCACTACGTGCCTGTTTGCATGGGTACAAGAGGAGGGGCTATCAATAAATGGTGGACATGCTGAACTTGAAGATCTCTTGGGAGCCTACTGGCAGGCTGAATTGGACGGTTGGGTGTTCGCCGAAAATATCAACACATGCTGTCCCTGGTGGTCGCTACCGAGTATTTTTCGCGCAGCGACTCAATTTCCGGCTCAATACAGGATTACCCAAAAATTTATTCATCGTGTAAGCTGGATCGATTGGATGGACAGAAAAACCTCAAAAAAACTGGCAGTCCTCGTCAGTGGTCAGCGACCGGCAGGGCCGGCTTGCTGATGCTCGGCAAACCCCGGGGAGGGCTCTTCGGATCAGATTGGCATTCGTCAAAAACTGACACGCTCCTCCCCGTTCCCAGTGAACATCAAGATGAGAACATGTACTCCCTTTGGCCTCTGAGTCTTTTCTTCATCTTCTCCCCTCTTACTTCGATTCTGAAAATGTTTCGCAATGAAGCAGCGTGAAACCCGAATCAGAATGATGAACTGCTTTGGAATGCGCTGGTATCAACGAACCCGTGGGGCGAAGGTCTCCCGAGAAATATAACCGACAATTCTTCACCCATCGCTACCGAAAAAAAGATTACCACACATAGATACGATCATCAACAGCACGGAAATGCAGTCCCTGGTGTTCTCTCATCGATAAAAAGGAATTATACTATTCCTATAACCTTCATGATGCACCGAGTATGTCCCGCGCAATAAGCAAACCAGTCACCGCAATTCCTAGGTAGGTCCTTGCCCAAGTGCATGAACCCCATAGCACAGGTCCCACATGAGAAACTTCTCTCTGCTCTAGAACGTGCTCTGGTGGATGTTACTAATAAGGTTGGTGTCGATATCAACCGGGCCATCACCGACCGATATTATCAACATCTACTTCCGTTCGTCTGTGGTCTCGGTCCCAGAAAGGGTCGATACCTGACCATTCTGAAATCAGCCCTGATTCCACCCTATTGAATGGGAAAGGAGGTAACGATATGGATTCCACTGAGTACCTTCTTCTGACCTGGCCTTACATGTTCCACAGGCCCATTCGATGTTGTAAGCGATCCTCAATCAACTGGACCACAAACTAATATGGAACCATATCTTTTACTCGCCCTCGTTTCAATAGGCGTGAGTCCCAACCTTGCGTTTATTCAATTCACTTATGTCATGTCTAACGTCTAGTAACAACAACTTCGCCCTTTCCCCTGTATCTTTATTGGGACGTTCTCCTCAGGCTGAGAGTCACGCTGAGAGCTCTGCTGCAAATGGTGGTGCTGAGAGTCATGCTGAGAGCTCTGCTGATGGTGGCGCTGAGAGTCATGCTGAGGCTGGGACTGGGAGTCGGGGTGACACTGGAGCTGGGAGTCATGCCGAGGCCTCAGCGTCAGCCGATGGAAACGGGCATGCTGAGGCCTCAGCATCAGCCGGAGACTCAATGTCGACACCAGTAAACACCAACTCGGATGCCACAAGTTCCCGATCGGACACGCAAACACATTCCTCCACTCAGTGAGTTAAAGTTAATTGCTGTACTTTGATTGAATATTAATCCAACACAATCCTACTAGAGGTTCACTGGTTAATCCCCAGAATACGAACCCCTTGCAGGCTCCTCCTGAAGTCTCCGAGAATCATTCAGACCATCACTCAAGCGCTGGAGTTATTGTTGGCGTTGTAATCGGTGTCCTTGTCGTAATCTTGCTGATTATACTTTTTACCTGTTGTCTCGTACGCAAATGAAGGCAACAGGTGAAGCTACGCAACAAATTGGCAGCAGTCCCTTGGGAGGCGACTTCGAACTCTGGTGAATGCGCGCAATCTTTTGTTCCGGGAATACTGATTGAACTTGTTCTTAACAACTACGGATCGCTCAACAAAACCAGCATCAGCTATTGATACACCGAACAGCTTACATTCAGGCATGAACAAAACCCGATCACTGTCAGAGGTTGGTAGGGCTGTTGCTTGTGAACAGCCAGTGAACCAAAACCGAAGCTTACCTCCCCTACCGCTGCCTTTGCCTTCATATCACCCTCAGCCCGAGAACTCGACATCAGCGCCGGAAGGAGAGTTATTCGGTTTACAAAGACAAGTTGAAATACTTCTCTCCGAGAATGCTCGTCTGGTTGGTCAACTGCAACCCCCAGCATATCATCAAAATTCTTCGTAATGAGGTTAGCTAGGCTAGGTGCATAAATGATGGACTCGGATTCTTTAACTGCCGGTGTGCTACAAATTTTTCCGTGGCGTTGGATTGATTCATGTCGTTTATCACAAAGTCATTATTGAAGTGGAAATTAGGTAACGGGTAGGTAAAGAGAACGTACCACATAGTATCACACAAGTAACAGCTCTGGTAGCCAAATCTTCACTTGCTTCGAGGCACTGTGTCCGGCGCATCAGTCAAAAAATAAGTCCACGGTGCGTCGCCCATAAAAGCTCGTTGAAACCTAGTAGAGGGAGTCAGACAGTAAACATATGTTGGTATTTAAAATTAAATACAACAGTTGCATAGCTCAACCCCTTCTCAAGTATGAGTGTATCCAACACAGTAGAAAATGTGAGCCCATAATTTGTGGGAAAAGATATTTAGTGGTAGTTGACATGCAAAAATAAACATGAAATTTAATTTCAGATCCTCATTCACCAATCCATGGAAATAAATTATGAAAGGAATCAATAATGTCAGTCATGGAAGATCTAGGGTTGAGAAGGTATGTTTTTTTAACAATACTCCTTACTTGAGATTATAAATATTCAATTCTTCTCTCTTTTCTTCAGTCAAGCAGGATACTTTATTCATTTTCTCCCCCGCCCCCAAGTGCTTGAATACCTTGACATATATGACTCCTTGGAATTACACAATCATATCATACAGGGTTCTACTCAGATACTAGGGTGGGCTGGGCTGCAAATGTCAAACAACAAACTGAAGGAGAGTTTTCCATCTAATTCGGTAGATGAGACAACTGTTGTCAAGTAAAAGAGTCTAGAAATAAAAAAACCTACACAAGTTTGCCCGCACTTGTTGCTGAAACTGCTCAAGTCTGGCTTTTCTGAAGCAGTTCTGGAGTTACAGAGCTTGAGTTTCCTGCCCCATTGTTCTGGAAGGAGTAAGAATGACGCTGTTTGGATCTCCTAGAGATAGAGAGGGATAAAAGTTACCTTGCTTGCAAGGTCCAGTGTAATTATAAGTGATCATCAGCAGTAGCCCAGCTCACATGACAATAAGATATAAAGGGGAAAATCTTCTCACCCAAGAAACAGATAATTTTTCCACGTAAAACGCACTCGACAAGCCGATCGATCCTCGTACATGAAACTCGAAGTTTCACGCCCCAGAACTGCCCGGCCAATCCTCCTGCCCTGATCATTCATAAACAACGATGTCGAGCAGCTTGGTCTCAAAGCATCTTACGATGGAAACGAACCGTCAGTAATTGGGGTAAATAAATTTCGGTACTTTTATTGACTTTTTTGGGGATTTTTTCGCCTATTTTGGCCAATATGCCATCATACTCCCTGAAATGGCAGTTGTCAGGGGCCATGTCTGATAGCCGATGTCAAACGTGTTGTCAACGACGCCCACGGTAACCACTCACACTTACTCACCACTGGCACTGCTCGACTCCCTCATTGTCATATTAGCGTACGCGTAAACCGTATCACAATGCCCCCAACAAGACGTTCCGCACCCTTGGCTCACGAAGACCATTGTTTTTAACTCGCAACGAACGCGGTTCAGGATACGGAAACCGTGGCGATAACCTCCAGACAGGACAAGATCCACATGCAGAAGGTCAACCCATTAATGAATATTTGACTATCAACCAGTTCTGGAGCCAAGTTGTCGGTGAGTGCCACTAGGTGCCACTATATTGTGTGATCCCTCACTCCAGTTCCCTCTTTGCACATGGCGATCGAGTCCTTAGCACTTAGTACTGAAGTCGATCTTCTTTCTCGAATTATTAGGCAGCGTAAACATGAACGACGGTTTCCCAATCCCTCAAGATTGGTCGATTGGACTGTATCTCAACGGGAGGTTGTTGCCACAGACCGATGAGCTCGTTACTACCGTTTGGATGGAGGAGACCGTCACTGTTATGTAAGGTCTTTGACGAGGAAGGCCGGGACTACTTTGAAGATTATGATCATGAACCTAGGAGGATTCGTTCGGGATACTTAAATGTTACAGGTACCAGTGCCAGGATGATGCGTGGTCGATTCTAGTGTGTTGCCTGAATCGACAGACACTGAGCTATCGAAGAGGCAGACCGTAGCCCTCGATCGACAGTGGGCATATCAACGTACAGTAGTATGTTTTCCTGATAAATGATTGACAATAACCCTTGAAGTAGAGCCATGCAATAAATCCATAGCGTGCATAACCCGTTTTTATCACTCCAAAAGTAATGTGAGCTCTGAAGTTTGAAAAGAGTGATTGAGGTATGATAGCCGGAGAAGGTGGAGAAAGTAAAGAGGTAATGAGTAGTGGTACAAAATCATAACGGTACAGCGCAAAATCCCGCGCATACATTTGCTACAAGGTATCTCGAAGTAATTGAAGCGAGTAATTATGAGCAATCCGACGATGGCCTGGTCTTTCTGATCTTCCTAACGCCTCACACCACCTTCGATCGGGAGATTTTCTTCAACCACTTCCTAGCTAGTACCGGATGAACGTGCTGAGAGGCTTTGCTTGTCCCTATGGATCGCGACTTTTCCGGGCTATCCGCAGTGAACCAGCGCGCGATTACAGCCTTGAACAGAGTTCTGCGTTCCTTGAGCTGAGGAAGAACATTGCGAGCCGAGTTTGAGGGCTGACTTGAGGGTGTGCTGACTGGAATAGGTAATGAGAGGGGTGAGGCCGGTGAGGGTTGGGCTATGGCGCGTTTTGGCTTTTGTGGACTTGCGGGAACTTGTACCTGCTTGGTGAGTTCTCCAACATCGGTTGGCACTGGCGCAGCGGGAGGCGCATCAGGTGACTTCGGCGGACCAGAAGCAGGTGGAGCGTCACGTCTAGAGTTCTTCACGGCTAGAGCAGGTAGGGTAAGGAGTTCAGATGAATCTGGTATGGCGCGAGGGACATCAGGAAACTTGGCCGAAGCGTCACGTCTAGAGTTCTTCACGGCTAGAGCAGGTAGGGTAAGGAGTTCAGATGAGTCTGGTATGGCGCGAGGGACATCAGGAAACTTGGCCGAAGCGTCTTTGGAAGCAGGCGTGGCATCACGCTTGAGTTTATTGGCGAGCCCTTCAAATACCTCTACTTGCTTGGAAGTAGGAGTGGAGGCTGCAGAATGTGATGCATGTGATGTACTGGACTCGTGGGAGACATCTCGATCGAGGCGCATGGGTGTCCCCTTGTTGGACCCTATGGCACGCGTCCACAGCTCATGCTGCCGAAAAGATCGTGGATGAGAACGAACAGGGGCGGTCTGCATGATGTGCTTTTTTGAAGAGCGAGATCGGTGATACCTCATCTCAGGTTCCGTTTCGTTTGGAGCGAAGAAACGATGAGCCTCACGTTTGTGGTGCTCCTCTTGACTGGGCTCCGTAGAAGAATGAACGGACGAAGATTCAGCTGCAGCAGTAGTAGTAGAGTTCGAGTCGCTCTTCTGCATGTTGGGCTTCTGGCTGGTACTGTAATCGGCGTTATGAATTTGACGCTTCTGGTCTAAGCCACGACCTGTGGTGGTGTTGGGGCCTCTCGGGATGTGTGCCGCATAGATGAGACATAGAGCATGTAAAATAACGATAGAAGTGAAGGGTCGCATGTTGAGCGATGAGTAGAGGAGGATACGGGAATTAGGATGTGGGTGAGATGATGGAGGTACGGAGACAAGCTAGGTTCAGACGCGAGTCGCGCTTTATATATGTTCCCTAAACTCGAGTCATCACGTGTCGCCATCATGGGGCGCTCTGACGATCCTTCCAGTTTTAACTCCTTCACCAATGTCAGTGAGAACCTCAGGCCTCAGGCCTGATACTTGCGGCTAGATCGGCGGCCTTCTGCTCATTCCACTACTCCTCATCTTGTCAATTCCAATGCGAATATCTTACTTCCAATGATCAACGATCTGGCTCAGGTTCCTTGTACTCGCTAAAACTCTATAGCTAGTAAATGCCAGAATATATCGTATGCTCACTGGTGCGTACCATATGTTTAATCTTCGAACGACTCAATATTGATGTCAAAAGTTTTACAATCCTTCTTATTTAAAGGGTCATTTGTCAATAATCGTCAACGTAACCTCAGGCGGAAGTGTATTTCCGGAAAATCTAGAATGACGGAGATACAGGTACGTATACTTCAATAAATCTGGACCAATTCAACCCAATCAGAGTAATCGAGAGAAGGGAGTATCACGGGCCAGCCTCACCAAATGGCCAACCATGCGGTCATTATTTTTTTTAATTTCCTCGATCCATGTGCCAGGTGGGTCATGACGGCCTAAATCTTCTTTCGAAATTTCGTGACGAGAGGTTTCGGGACAAACCAGATAATAAAAGGCTTCAGGATGTTGCCCTTCTTTTCACCCACCATGGTCCCCTTGAAACACCTCCTTTTCCTCGCTCTACTGAGCGTGGTGAACGCACAACCGTCACCAGAACAGCAGAGGCGTATTTCCGATGCTATCAAGAAGGCTGCTAACCAAACCAATCCTGATTATACTGCATTCGTCAACCCTTTCATTGGAACTGGTACGCTCGATGTTACTTGTAAAAGCCACTCAAAGCTAACGATTCGTTCCAGACAATGATGGCGACGTTTGGTCGGCAATTTGTTCACTTTCCCAATAGTGATGTTCTGACTAGAACCTCCAGCCCAGGTGCATCGATTCCATTCGGCATGGTCTGCTTAGTTCTCAGCGTACCTTTGCATTCTGCTTATTCGGAATCAAATACAGGTGAAATTCTCTACCGACATGACTGGTTATGCCCCCGCTGGTGCGTTTTCATTCACCGTCAGTAGACACAATACTTATTGAATCGTGTCCACAGGTTATGTCACTGATCCTACACGCCTCATCCGTGGCATAAGTCCTCTGCACGACAGCGGTACAGGTTCGTCTTTGGGAACTTATGGCAACTTCGAAGTTATGCCACTTTTATGTCCTAACGGTTTCGAAACATGTACGACGCGCCTCAGCGACAGACAAAGACTTCGCAAGCTTAATACTGACGGTGAGACTGATAACATTATGTCCCTTATTCTCAGTCTCTGGATCTGGATATTGAACGGACTTTAGATGCTTCCCCTGGCTATTTTTCTCAGACTTTGAACAATGACATAAAGATGGAAGCTACCTCCACCAGAAGAGCAGGCCTAGAAAGGTTTACTTTTCCCCCGAACTCCAAACCCTACTTCGTCATCGGTAAGCTATCAATACATGACGTATGTATGAATGAGTCGAATTTCGGGCACCAGATCTTGCAAACGACCTGCCTGTATCGTTCGCGGGCGGAACATTGAACATTGACCCCACGAAGGGACGCATTACGATCGGAGGTTCATACGGCTCAAGGTATTCTTTATTCAGGCATCCTTTGTTCGTCTAAAGGCATACTCTTCGCCAGTTTCGGACCTACACGTTATAATTACAACGCGTTCGCATGTTACGATCTTCTTGATGGCGGCAAGCAAGCTTTGGACGAATATGGGGTATGGACCGGAGACAAGTATGTGCTCGTTTTGTCTTCTGACTAAGTGCACCTGAACAAAGTAATAATTTTGTCTAGCGTCGGTCTTGACGCCAAAGGTCTCGGACAAACCCATTTGAACCTTTCTCGCAATCTTATTGGAGGTGTTTACGAATCTGGAGCGCTCATCTCTTACAAAGGAACCCCCAAAACCATCACCCTTCGAGTCGGAATTTCGTTCCTTTCGACGGACCAAGCCTGTGCAAATGCTGAATCAGAAGTTGCATCCTCGTCATTCGAGCAGATTTTGGCGCAGAGCAAATCATTGTGGAATGATAGGTTGAAGAAGATTGAACTCGATCTTGCCGGTACCCCGGAGAATGTGACGGAGATGTTTTACTCATCGCTTTACCGCGCGTCCTTGACACCGGTATGTGAGAAACGTCTGCAGAATTTGGAGCGAAAATGTCACCCCTTTATGTATAGAATAACGCTACTGGCGAAGCACAAGCTGAGTTTTTAGGGACGAAGTCTTTCTATTTCGATTCTCTGTATTGCAGGTAAGGCTTTACATCCTCGGTTCTATCCAAACTTTGCTCATGCATTTAACCCGACGTAGTTGGGATACTGTAAGTGTATTCTTGGCGTCAGTGGAAAGAATTTCTGACATCCCCATGTTCCAGTTCCGAACATTTTTCCCGCTCATGTCACTCCACTCGCCAGTAGAGTTTGCCCAGATAGTTGATACTTACATTGACGGATGGCGTAAACTCGGTTGGATGCCTGAATGCAGGTATGAATATCCTCTTTATCATTGTAATTAACATCAGGACTATATCATTTTTTCGCAGGGCGAACAATCTCCGTACGTTTTAACATTATTCGTTTCCTTTTCATAGATCACCAGCTGAGAACATATGCAAACAGCGGGATGGACGCAAGGGGGTAGGTATCCGAACAGCTGAAATCCTCTGTATGTTCTGATCGGATCGTCATAGGCTCAAGTGGGGACAACATCGTATCCCACTTCGCAATCTACTACCATAATGAGGCTCAGCGCCTGGGTATTGACCTCAACGAGCTCTATTCTGCTTTGCTAGCAGACGGAGACACCAACCCACCAGAGTGGAACACGTTGGGTCGACAAGTCAACGTTTACAAGTTCGTGTTCTCGTTCAAGCAACTTCGTGTCGTTCGCTTGACTTTGATGGGTTTCCAGGCAATTCGGTTACGTTCCCTTTGCAGTTTTGGATACTAGCAGCACTGGTCGTCAGACGAGGGAAGGTAGTAGGACTTTGGAAGTACGTCAAATCTCTTTGAGCTCCCGCAAGAGATACTAGACTGAGGCGTGGGCTTTAAGTACGCATTCGAAGACTTCGGTATTCGTCAAGTTGCGCTTCTCCTTGGGAAGACCGACGATGAAACTCGATATGCCAACCGTTCACTGGTGAATTCATCTGCTCTTTTTCATGCAAATCCCTTGTTGACATTGCTCAGTTCTACAGAAATGTCTGGGATTCCTCTATTCAGAGTGACGGGTTCAAAGGTATGTTCCAAGCTTCTCCCTCGACTCTTCTGACGGTTAATAATATCGTAGGGTTCATGCAGAAGCGATTTTCGAATGGAACTTTCGCCTTCCAGGACCCCACGAATTGCTCTCCAAAGGACACAAATAACTCCAGGTCTTGCTCGCTGCAAGGCAATAACGTGAATGGCTTCTATGAATCTTCATCGTGGGAGTATAGCTGGTACGTTTGTATTTTTCAATCCGTTTTGTGATTTCATCCTGAGGCCGTCTTCATAGGTATGCTCCGCACGATACTGCTCACTTGATAGAGCTTATGGGTGGCAACGACACGTTTGTCAAGAGACTGGACCATTTCTTCGACGTAAGTGATTCAGCTGTTTCCAGTTCGCAACCTATGACAAGGTTATGTAGGCCGGGTATTACCTCGCTGGAAACGAGCCATCTTTCCAGACGCCCATCGGGTACCATTACGCTAATCAACCTGCACGTTCCGTCGATCGTGTTCGGGAGGTCGTATTCGATAACTTTGATATCAGTGAGTCTCGTGAATTTGCACTCCATCGATCGCTCACGCTCCTCTCTCTAGCCCCGAGAGGTTTGCCAGGCAATGACGATCAGGCCGCTATGGGAAGTCTCCTCGCATTCCACCTTTTGGGTATCTACCCAGTTCCATCAACAAGCCGCCTGCTCATTCTTTCGCCGTTCACGCCCAAATATACAATACATAACTCATTCCTTAATAGCTCCACCACTGTCACCGTTAAAGGCTTTGATCCCAAGTCAGTGCAGAGGACGATTCCTGAAGGCACAGCGGCATACGTCCAGAATGTAACGGTCAATGGTAAACCGGTCGAATCGAGATGTCACTTCGATTTCTATGATGTGTTTAGGCTGGGAGGAGATGTAGTGATTGAAGTTACAGCGAACAAAGATGTGGCGAATAGTTGTGCTGGATCGTTGCCGGAAAGTTTGTCCACTGGTGGATTTGCCAAGATTCGTTGAGAACAAATGAGATCTGGAAAGGAAAAGTCGAATGCTATTTGGACTGTGTAGTCACGGTATTTATTTAACAATCCAAGCACAATTTTGGTGCTCAGTTTCCCAGGTGGAGGTCCTCGGAGGAGTTGTTGCAATCGCGTTCTACGAAATTTACACAATTTTCTTTCTTGTACTTTCACCATGAAGTCAGCTGAATATGGAAAAGATTAGCATGAAACTTAACATACAGTCCTTTAGTTTTGGAAATCCGCCGATTTGATTTAGTTCGGTGGTAAGTACAAAAAGTAGTTGGCCCGCGGATCCTTGGTTCGTTGTCCGTTAAGCCTTCTTTAACGCATCCAAGACCTTTTCGAAGCTCGCCCCTAGGCCTGTTGCAGCCATCGACAGATTGTAATTGTCCATGGATGACGCGAATATGCACGGCCTCGTCACAAGCCACCCTAGTCATGATCACACCACTGTCACACCCTTCTTCCTTTTACTTACTCCACGACAGCCCACGATGATCGCGACACTCGACCCGAAAGACACCGAGATGATGTGTGGTGATATTCTCTCAATATCTGGGGCCATCTGAAGGGTGAAATGGGAAATTGAACTCAGAACAAGAAAAAATATCTACATCGTTGCTCGTACATTTCCTTTGGACACCCCACATCGTCACTCAACTCACTCAGCACTTGAATTAGCCCGCCAATGGGCCAGTTGCTTGTATGGGAATTCATGTGAATAATTACATGGAGAAGGAGGACAAAGTAGCATTGTCATACGACCAAGGCAACGGTTTTTGCTCAACGCATTTCATCTTTCTCCCATCATTTCTCACGAGATCGCTCATTGCATAAAAGCACGGCCGGATTAGTTGGAACCAAATCCTCGTCACGATGCCTTTCAAAAGCAGTTGCTTCTGGGCACTCTTCGCTGTTTTACGAGTTTCGGCTACAGTTTTTCGCGCCTTCAATGATCTCGAGCAACAAACTTTCGACTTCATAGTAGTAGGTGGTATGTAGCTTTTCATCACCCTCTTGAATATATGCTCAATGTGCCACAAGGTGGGACGGCGGGAAATGTCATTGCGAATCGACTATCGGAGAATCCTTTCTGGTCAGTTCTGGTCATCGAAGCTGGGGGATCGTACGTTTTGTTTCAAAGACCAAAGGCTTGAGTCCCTGAATGTTTTATTCCAGAAATGAGAATGTTACCGAGCTGATGATACCTCTCCTTGCACCGCAACTGACACCCAACACTCCCTTCGATTGGAATCTTACGTGTACGAGTCTGCTATCTACGATGGGCCACTTAACGCTGAAAGTTGTGGTTGCAAAGCTACGCCTCAGCCCGCTATCAATAACAGATCTGTTCCGGTGTCCCGTGGGTTTGTTTTAGGGGGCAGTAGTTCCGTTAGTACGTTCTCACTCAAATTCGGTCCACTTTTCGAAAGGTTGATGAAGGCATACAGATTTCATGGGCTATACGCGGGGTGCTGTCGATGACTTCGATCGTTACGCCTCAATAACTGGCGACGAGGGCTGGTCTTGGGATAATCTCCAGCCTTATATCCGGAAGGTGAATACACGTAAAATGAGACTTCCTGAGCAAAGTTAATGCTGTCCTTCTTCATAGAACGAGAAGTTCCTTACCGCGAATGCCAACACTTCCCGGTTCGAACCTTCTGTTCACGGCTTTGTCGGCGTCAACTCCGTCAGTCTAGAAGGCACGCCCCGCAGTGATATTGAGAGTCGCATCATACAGACCACTCAAGAAAATCCCGAATTTCCATTTAACCGCGACATGAACTCTGGAAACCAGCTTGGTATCGGTGCGCACGGCGGCTTTCTGATACTTCTTTGCACTCTCACAAGTACACACTATAGGATGGATTCAGGCCACAGTTGATAATGGCGTACGTAGTAGTTCTGCTACTTCGTACTTGGGACCTGAGTTTGTAACTCGCCTGAACCTAAACGTGCTCGTCAACACTCGCGTTACTCGAGTACTAAGAAATGACAGCCAATCGACGACCTTCAGCCAGGTTGAGCTCACTCAGGATGGTGGAAGTGTGTTCAAACCTACTCTCTCCTCCTGTCAACAAATTAACACTTCCTTACCCAGGCACTTTCCAGAGGGTAACAGCGAGAAAGGAGATCATTCTTTCGGCAGGCACAATTATGACACCCCACGTCCTTTTCCACTCTGGCATTGGTGACTCTAAAGAACTGACTTCGCTCGGCATCGACGTAGTTCACCACCTTCCCTCTGTTGGAAAGAATCTGACAGACCACCCTCTTCTCGTGGGCGGTTATCAGATAAATTCCAATGAAACCTTTGACGAGGCAGCTCGAGATCCAGCTCTGGCTGCACAGCAGCTGAACGAGTGGACGTTAAACAAAACGGGTCCACTGGTCGATCCGCCCCTTGTAATGTTGGGCTGGTTCCGAGTCAATGAAAGTGCAGATATTTTTAATCGTTTTGGTGATCCCGCCTCAGGCAATAATAGTGCACATTTTGAACTTCTTTTCATCGTATGTGTTCAACTAGCTCTAGTCGGATCGTCCCGTACTAACTCGTTCTAGAACGGGTTTGTTGGACCCGTACCGCCGACAGGCAATTTCATGACTGTTGGTACCGCCACTGTCTCCCCACTCTCAAGTACGAATCTCTCTACTTAATGGCTATTCGATCTGATTAGGTGATTCGATACAGGTGGGGCGATAACAGTCAACTCCTCAAACCCATTAGATAGTCCGCTCATCGACTTCCACCTCCTCGAATCTGAACTGGACAAATTCATCATGCGAGAAGCGATCCGCAGCGTCAATCGGCTTCTCTCTTCACCAGCCTGGAACGGATTCATTCTCTCTACGCCGACCAATGCGACGACAGACGAAGAATTAGACGAGTATATCATTGAGAACACTGCCACGATTTTCCATCCGATCGGAACTGCTGCGATGTCGCCGAAAGATGCGGAGTGGGGAGTGGTGGACCCAGATTTGAAAGTGAAAGGGGTTGAGGGGTTGAGAGTGGTGGATGCTAGTGTATTTGTGAGTTATGATTTTTTCTTTCTTCGGCGGTAAACAACTGGCTGATTACCGCTGCACTGTGGACAGCCGAAGATACCGACTGCACATACACAAGCACCAACGTATATTATTGCGGAAAGAGCCGCTGACTTGATCAAAGAGATCTGGTTTGGAGTTTGAGTATCATGCTCACTGCGCTAGTTATACACACGTACCCTCTCGCAATCCTTTACTGGAATTCTAAGAGATCTTAAGTAATGTTGACTATTGGCTAACTTCGCATCAATACCTGTGAGAAACTCATTCCAAATGGGGGACGTGATCTCGCATCCGGATTTTTGGCAACTAGTCATCGTCATCGTCGATCGACCATTTTTCTCCTTCCAACCTACATAATCTTACAACCCATCTAGAGAAGACTCATATATGCCTAAAAAACGTCAGGACAACGGCACAAATGACATGACCTTCAGAGGGGGTCGTGGAGGTTTCATGAATGGGTCACCGTATGGAAAGTTTTCACCTAGAGGGGGTGGAAGAGGAAGAGGAGATAGAGGAAAAGGTGGTAGAGGGTTTGGAGGAAGAGGAGGATATAATCCAGCTTCCGAAACAGATTTCATCTTGCAGATGTGGCCTCAAAGTATGCAGCGATGAACTCACCCTTCCCTGTATCTTATATCGGTCCTTTTACAGATGATTCAGGCTCCGGACATAACTCACCCCGAGGAGGAGGCAGAGGAAAGTATAGCTCTCCTATGCGGACTCCGAATAACGGTGCCATTTCAGGCTCGGGATATAATACGCCAACTGGTCGCGGAAGAGGGAGAGGGAGAGGGAGGGGGAGAGGCCAATTCGATGGAGATCAAGCTAGCCGGGGTCGAGGGCGTGGTCAAATATTCCAGAGAGGTGGTTGGAAAGGCAAAGGCCGTGGTGTCGGTGTACCGTTATCCAGGCTTCTCAATGAAGATAGGCCATTGTTAAAGGTCATCAATTTTGTTCCCGGTGTACAGCGATTTCTTTTCATGGAGGAGGAGGAAATCTTGAAATCAGTAACAGAGGATATTGGTGAGAATTTTACCTCTTTTCTATGTGTTATGGACTCATCATTTTTCCTTATACAGGAGAAGAGGAAGAGGAACATGTCCCGACTGCAGATCGAGTGGCCCAAGTATTTGCCTCAGATTTCAACGGAGTTGTTGAATCATCTGGAGAAGAAAATGCAGGTGAAGCAGAAGGACTCGAGGAAGTCGATTTTGCAGATATAGCCAGCTTTCAGGAAGCTGTTGAGAAATCTGCTTCCGCCGTAACGAAAATTGACAGAATGGATGTAGAAGAGACTTTCACTGGAACGTATGCTAGGCCGCAGTCACGACAGGAAGCAACAGGACAGCCGTCCTCTACTGCAAAAGATCCTCCTGCCGAAGTTACCATCGAATCTCCAACTGTTCCGCAATCAGTCGGTGCAACAACGGCAACAGCCCATGTCAACGAATCAGTGTCGGTACAAGAAGCTCGGACGCCCTTCCTCGACCAAGCTTCAAGCAGTGTTACTGAAAAGGATGACAAGGACATCGAGATAACGCCGACCATGGAACTTGTTCAAAACGAAGTTCTTACCATCAACCAGGATACGGAAATTCCTTCAATAACTTTTAGCACATCGCATAACGTGGACCCTGTCTACTCTGGATTTCCAACTGAACCGAATATCTCGGCAACCGGTACCGAAGGGGAACAAACCATAGATGAAGGCTCTGTATCCACCACAGAAATTTCAGAGGTCTCATCTACGATCGCGACCATGGATCTAGACGATACAAAGCCTATTGCCGAATCCCCGTCTTTCTTCATTGATTCGGCTCCTACCAACCCTCATTCATATGCAGCCGCAACTAGTGACAAAGTGTTGGGGCTTCCAGAGGAAGACATTATTGTCTACGACGCTCCTCATCCCCGTTCTGGCAGAATCACACCTGTTCCTAGTCACGTACAAAGCCGGTCTACCCCGCCACCAATAGCCCCGATAATCTCAGTTCTCACTGGCTTACCTATAGGAGAATCTGCACCCGGAATTCCGGAGCCACCCCCAGTCAATTCGGTTACATTTTCGTTTTACGGCTCCGCTACAGCGTCGTCATCCGCTAGTCCAGACGACTTTGATTCAACCGGCACACCTCAATCGAATAAAATGGCTAAACCGCCTCTGTTCACATTCATACAGAAGAAATCGACGCCCGCGAGAATGAAAATGCGACAGAGAAATACATGGTTGAAGAAGAAACGAGGAAAATCCTCCTTTGCTTCGAGAGGGGTGGAAGTATCTGAAGCGCAACTATGGGGAGGTCGAGATGATTCGGATGTTGATTGGGGAGCTGACTCGGAGGATGAGGAAAAGGAAGAAATCGAGAGAGAAGAGATCCGAGCTGAAAAAGACGGAACTCTGCGCGTAGTATCCGTCTTCAAATCTAGGAAGGGCAAGGGTCGCGATAATGGTGCCGAGGGTATGGAGGTTGATCCTGAACTCGAGATGGATACAGCTGCAATGAGTTCTTTTGTGGAGGGGATCAATCGAGGGTTTATGACGATGGATGATTTGGACGATGAAAGAAGGATGAGGGAAGAAGATTCTGCAGGGCTGGGTGGAGGTGTCGGTAGCAGCGCGGAGTCGGAAGATAACGATGAAGATGATCAAGATGCAGTTATTGAATTGGAAGAACGGATAATGATTGGTGAAGATGAAGAAGAAGGTTTGGAATGGGACCACGGTGACGATGACGATGACGATGACGATGAAGATGAAGGTTTTAGCCCAAAGTCTAGCTTCCAAGCGCGACTAGACAAGTTGCGGAAACAAGCTCAGGAAAGACATGGCGACAAAAAGGGGAAAGGAAAGGCGACGGAGCAAGATTTCTATGAAGATCTGGAGGACTCGGATGACGACACCTATCTAGATCGGAATCCATTCAAGCCATGGGCGGATGATAGTGATGATGACTTGATCGCCGAGATAGAGGTGCGCTTCATCTTGATTTCTAATAGATACCTCTGAAACCATTCCTACAGGACGTGCTAGCTAAAAATCAAGACATTCTGACAGGTCGTGATAGAAAAACCAGGAATTCACTTTTCCGCTCCATTCGCAATGGACATTTCGACCTAGACGCAGACTTCATGCCGCAGGCCCGCAAACGTAAAGACAAGAATAAAGATCTTCCACCTGAACTCGCCGAGCTCTGGGAGAGAGACCGGGAGAAGAAAGCTGAACGGCGACGAGAACGCGATTTAGCCAAACTCTTACAAGCTGCTGACCCAGTCGCTTCGAAGAAGGGAGGGAAAAAGGGACGAAAAGTGACAGCGCGTCTTGCGAGTTTGGACCCTACCATTACCACCATTCCGAACCGAGTTATAGATACTACCACTCTTGTTCAGGAAATCCGTAGATTCTTGGAGAATATTGGAGGTCCTCAGCAAATGGTTTTACCTCCGACAAACAAGGAAACCAGGAAGATGATACACGAGCTCGCCCAGGCGTTCAATTTGAAGAGTGTGTCGAAAGGCAAGGGAGATGGGAGGTATACGACGTTAATCAAGACGACGAAGAGTGCTTATGGTGCTGTCAATGAGCAAAAAATTGGCAAGGTTGTGAGATGGGGCAGGTCGAGAGGTGTAGAGTTTGCTGCCAAAGAAGATTGGGGTCACAAGGGAGGAAGAATGCCCAAACACCGAGAAGGAGATGAAGTCGGAAAGGTATGTGTTCTTTTTGCATCTATCACTCGGATGATTGACCAAATATTCTCTCAGGCTGCTCCCAAGCTGAACGATAGCAACATTGGCTTCAGGTTATTGGCAGCCATGGGGTGGGCAGATGGTGATCGCATCGGATTGAGCGGTGGTCTGAACGACCCCTTGACCGCTATCATCAAACACTCTAAACTAGGTTTAGGTGCTAGTCATTAAAAATCAGCATTCACCTTCTCGGGTAAGGCGTTTGATCATTTCGTATCCTTCAATCGAACTTTACGATCTTGATTAGGACGGCTTCTTTAGTTGGACCCGGTGCTTGCGTATGAACAGTCGGTATCAGGGAAGTTGGCTGCTGGTCGTTGTGTTGCGAGTGAGTTCGAACACGGATACGCACCTCCATTTATAGTACATTTTGACCAGGACATCGCATGTGCGACAATCTACTTAGCTGCTTTCTGTTATCTGTAGTGAAATTTCAGCCAGAGGCCAGATTTTGAGCCATGTTTGCAATTGTCTACCACCGAGGCTGCTTTGACCGATGCGGGACGAGATTCGGATTTCTCAACTGCAGCAGGGAAAAACTACTAGCAGAAAGCAAAAGTATGGGCGAGGCGGGACTCGAACCACGCAGCGCGTGAGGAAAAGGAATTTTCACGCATGTTACCAATTACACCACCCACCCATTCAGCACTTTCACCAATCATGCAATGATATAATACAAGCTTCATCGTTCAGACTGGGACGCCGGTAATCCATTCTGAAAACCAGATTCCTTTTATGATTTATTCTAATTCTAATTCTATCTATGGTAATTAGTGTCCCCATTGCTACTTATATTTCGACCTCAGTTAAAGTCGCGGTGGTCTGAAGGCTTATTTCTAGTGACCGCATAAATACAGCCAAGAAAGCTCCGGATCCATTGCTATCGGTGAAAAGCACCACAACAAGCCTGAGACCTGAAGCTGAAGGCGGGCAAGTTTTAGTATCTCAACTAAAGTCCGTGTTTGATGTCCATTGATGAGATCCTTAGGGGCATCCAGGTTATCGCATTCAAGCTGAGCGCACCGCCGTCCTTGCCGCGGTGAATCATAGGGTAATTTCACGCTTGAAATCTGCCTGGGAGTCTGTACCCTAAGCGTAAAGAATCTTCAGGGGGATAAAATGCAACACTCACCGGCGTTTAACCGTGATTACTGTTAGACACTACTATCGCCACTTTCTCGATCTCTTCCAATATTTGGTCAAGCCCTTCATCCTGCCAGAACTGACGTTCGTGTGAGGATAATTTGCCCATCACATACACGGCAGCATCCGTCCCTCCGCGTTCACCAATGCCCAGACGGAACCGATAAAAGTCTTGTTTGCCTCCAAGAGCAGCGACGATACTTTTAATACCATTATGTCCATTAGCAGAGCCCCCCAGACGAGCTGAAACTATTTCAGAGCGATGGGACATTGAATCTTGAAGGACAATGAGACCCTTTGTGTGCTTGATGGCAGAGTTTCGAAAAGCTTCGGCGACGGAAGGACCAGAAATGTTCATGGCTGATTCTGCATACGCGAATTTACAGTCAACAAGAGGAATAAAGGGAAGAAGAGAAGATGAGAAGTTTACTAGATTTGAACAGTGTGAGCTGAACTGGTGTTTCCCCGATGATGACCAAGTCGGTGCCACTAATTCCTTTTCGCTCGGAAGACATACGGATCTCCAGACGAGAAGCTAACGCATCGAGAACGTGCTGCCCCAAACTAGCGTGTAGGTAGTAAGTAAGTAAGAGAGTTGATCTCGTACCAAATCTTGAACAGACCTATGGCGGGTTCCCGGCAATGGCAGATTTCCTAGGCCTACGACGAGAACTTGAGGTGGTTGCGAATGCATTTGAGAAAGTGAGCGGGAGTAAAGGTTGAAGATGAGTTTTGGTAGCAAAACGCGAGATTTGATTGACTTGAAATGGGAATACATGATATTATATGATTCAGAGAAAGGTTGGTGAATAAGGTGCAAGTCATCCTATGTCAGAATCTTTTTCCGTGCTTGCTCAGCGCAACCGCGCGGTAAACGCCGCATGACTGTCTGGACTCCGACGTCTGTCAGTGTAAGCGCCCACAGCCAACTCACGGATCTCCTTGTTCTGGTCAAAGTATACTAGTTGGGAAGTAGTAGAAAGTGGATTGGGCTGCTTGCTGATAGTGATACACTAAAGATTTGTCGTAGGAAAGATTAAAGAGCTGAAGATCGTAACTAATCCTTTGAATACTACAATGTACAGTTACTTGAAGTCATGGCTTTCAACTTTGGGGTGAGACTGCCGAGGTGGTAGCGAGTGATAGAACTTTCAAAGGAACTCCAGCTTCGAAAGACAGGTGGCGTAGGGTCCAATCCCAAACTCGCATCGAGGATGGCTCTGTTGAGTTTGGTTACACGGATTCCGTGGTAGAGCAGCCTACGAAATTCGTAAAGTGTGTCAAATTTGATCCTGATAAGATCAAAAGATGATTAACTCACTGGTGATCGTAGATACACCTCCAAACGGGGAGGATGTTAGATGCCGAGGCTCTACTTTAATACTATCGAGAGTAGGCTGTGAGTTTGACGTGACGATGGTCTCGATGTCCTCTACGCGATATTCAAAGCTGCTCAGGTGTCGGACCGCCCTACAAGCGGCGATCTAGTAGTGTTCCAGTCACCTAGTAAGTAAATATAGAAGTTGGAGGACCTGAACGATGACTTGCCGATGCTACACTGGTGGCAGGTACCACTGCAATCACCGACATGATGGGATTTAGATTGAGGGCACTAAAGATCTGGGGAACTATGGTTTAGAGGTGGAAAAACTGAGATGAAGGCTTGCCCTTACGACACCCAACAAGTTTGCCACAAATCTATGGCACAGTGCATTCAGTATCAATCCTTCCCGATCAAGTCACGAGGAACCACATACGCCACAATGAAATATAAAAGACCGTCCAGAAGCAGAATCTTGAGTAAACGAACACGATCATTCACCCGTATTCCGGTTTTGTAGGCCATAAGACAGATGACGATGAAATCAACGACAATGACATAGATGTACGCCCCGGTTATCAGAGCAGGTTCGTTATTTGTGATGATGCAGCCCGACCCCTCCGCCCACTGCGCTTTGACAAGCGTGACATTGCGCAACACAAATGCCCAGTGTCCCAAGATGAGGAGAGTCAATCCAATGACGACGTAAAGGTCATTCCTCCAGATGGCTATCCTTGAGGCACGATTGGAAGGATGAGAAGGTCGGAAGCTAGCAAGCGTTTATGCGGGCGCTCACGTTCGAATGGCGAGATTTGCACAGGCTAGTCCAGCTGCAACATTTCCCATCGCCTGTATAAAGACGTACAAGCCCTGACAGTTGATCTGCCTGTGTAGTGGATGATCACAATGGTGAAACAGAGTCAGAATGTCACTTCCGAGTTCCAAACTCACTGTTGAACGTTGAGGGAGGCCACTCTACATATGACGAACACGCTTAAGCCGTGATTGAACAGAATCGTTGAGGATTTCGTTCAAACTTACAATGCAATCAAGCAGAGAAAGACCGTGTACCGGTTCAGAAAATAGAAAATCTGTGCTATTCGGGTTAGCATATGTCAACAATGTCAGATGCACGAGCGCACCAAAGGCCATTTGAACTTATGTTCGCCGATGAGAACGTTGAATTCAAAATCAAGCGAATCGAACCACTCGAATCTGTCTTGGAGCAATTATTGGGCGCCAGACATCGTCAAGTACTCGTTTCTTACGCGTAAAGGCCTAGGAGGACGTGCACAAATTTCCCGAATGAGTCTGGGTGGAGCTTGAGCGTCCACTTTCCAAAGTAGAGGAGAAGACATACCAGCATTATGTGCGATGACCTCTGGAGATTGCCAATCGACACCCGTCATAAAATGGATAGGAGGGAAGCAGAGGAACCTTGAAGGATCGATGAATATCCAACGGTTTTTATAATGTCCCCTCGTTCTCTGAGAAACGATGAGCGCGCCGAGTATGCCTGAGTCCTTTAACCCAATATGAATATCTTATCAGCGACCTGTCAGATGAACCATATGTTTAGCGGCGCTCTTCTGTAAACGAAACTCTCGACCTGACGGAAGACAGATCTTGGGACTCGTCGTGACCGTAGCGGCCTAGATGCCGCGTAGCATGGTGCGCAGCTAAAGTGGTATGCTCTGCATCTATGCTCTCAGTGAAAAACGGTCCTAGGCTATGAAATTCTTCGTGGCCAGCGCCGGACTCGAAGTTATCTGTGACAGATCCGTGAAGCAAGGAAATCTTTTGACTAGAATGAGAGTTCGGAGGATTTATTACTGACCTTCACCTGAGAATATGGGCGCTATGCATGGGAGTCGGAAGAGTGGCGAAGGCGTGGCAAAGGCGTGGCAACTGGTGGCGCATAAGAAACACGTGGAAAGAGAATCCCGACTAGCAGCCCTTCATGGAAAAGAAACAGAAAAAAGAAAACATTCAGAAATCCCAGAATCCTCGAGCGTCGAGGTCATCCAAGTCCCTCGTCAGCGTCGTTGCACTCGGCCTCGTCGCCGGTGCAGCTGCTTCACTTGCGGTCGCGGAACCTTCCCCCCTGTTACAACTTGTTCTCTCCCATCTGTCACCCAGTCAACTGCAGTCGACGATACACGATCTCGCGGAAAACACGGTTGAACAACTGGAGAGATTACTCACCCCACAAGAAACCTACGCAGTGTGCTCATGGCCCAAGAGTGGAAAGAAGATTTACACAGTTGACGAGAACAACTCAAAGGTTGGGTGTTTTGTCGTAAAGGGAGAGTGGGTCGAGAGAGTATTTGACAATGTCGGTGTGTGCAACGTCCTCTGAACTGCTTGGCACGCTTTTCCTGAGCCATTTCACAGACGATCTCAAACAGTGGAACAACAATGTCGCGATTCGATACACTAAGCCTGATGAGATCGTCATCCCCGGAATGTCCGGTCAGTGAATGATTCATTCTGCCGCACTTATGTCCTTATAATTTTGTGTCAGACTCGCATGTCCATTCACTGGAATATGGCATGCGTCGTTCTCTGCCTTTAGACGACGCAAAATCAGTCAAAGGTATGCGCTTTCTCCCCTTGGCTAGATCTCAAGTCTGATGTCCAACCTTTGTGGAAGAGGTTGTGACTCTGGTTCGGAACTACATTCTCAATAACCCTGATATCTATGGGGATATGTCAAAAGTAATCGAAGGTTGGGGATGGGATAAAACTGCTTGGCCAGTAGAGAAGTTTCCGACTGCGGTGCGTAGCATTCTTTCTTCCGGTATGATCATCACTGATCGTCTCTGCATTCCATAGGCCGACCTAGAAGCTGACCTCATCATTCGAGGCCGCCAAGTAGTATTGACCAGTAAAGATGGTCATTCTTTCTGGGTCTCCCAGGCCACCCTCGATGCGAATGCCCCATTCCCTGAACAATTTCCCGGAGGTGTCATTCTGAGGGATAAGAAAGGCAAACCAACGGGTGAGACCGGGATCTTCCTTTCCCGCCGTGTTACAACATTGAAGACCTCGACATAGGGATCTTCCAGGACGAAGCACAATCCCTAATCAAGCCCGCTAACCTCACACATCAAGACCTCGTCAAAAGATTCGAGATCACCGTTCAAGATGGATTGAAAAATGGGGTCACCTGTATGCATGAAGCAGGTTATAATCCTCTCGCGTTACCACTCTTCCGAAAGCTTACTGAAGATGGACCACTCCCTGTATGTTTACCTTCCAACCTGGTGTTGTTTATTGAACCCTCTCAACCACAGATTCGAATGTATCCCATGAGTGTCTTTAACGAGACTGCTGATTACGGTCTGCCTCAGGCCAGAGATTCGGATAAGAGGAGGCGGAGGCTCTATAATCGCAGTATTAAAATTATTGGAGATGGTCAGCGTTGGGATCTCCTCGTGTCTCTCAGCAAAATTTACGCTCTTTCTTAGGTTCTATGAGGTCGGGTGGAGCATTCGTACGTTCGCTTTTCTCCAACTGCTGAAGCTGACTGACACCAATGCCACATCACCAAAAGCTCTTCGAACCATACACAGATGATCCGTCTACAGCCGGATTCATGCGCTACACGCCGGAAGTTCTGAAAAAGAGAATACCACAACTCCTGAAGGATGGATGGCAGATAGTAGATTTGTTTTTCTCTTGTTTGTTTCGCTAATGACCTTTACTTCGACTGTTCCAGAACGCCCATGCTATTGGGGACCGTGCCAACAGTATTATACTTGATGCATTCGAGATTGCTGCAAAGGATTACGGGGTGGACTTGAAAAAACTTAGGCCAAGGATCGAGCATGCGCAAATCATGAGAAATGAGGACATCAAGAGGATGGGGGAGCTAGGGAGTAGGTGGATCGAGTTCCTGCTTTTGTCATCTAGGAGACTGACCTGACCTATAGTCATCGCAAGTATACAACCAACACATGCGTAAGCCTTTTTTTTTTTTTGCTTTGCACCCCTCCTTTGTACTCGCTTATAAGTGAATCTCATCAGCACCGACGACATGTACTATGGTGAGAATCGGCTTGGTCCCGAGCGTGTAAAAGGATTGTACGCGTTCCGGTCCATGATCGATGCTGGCGCGCTTATCACACTGGGCTCTGATATCCCTGTCGAAGGTGTCAATCCCCTCGAAGGCTTTTATGCTGCCATAACAAGGTTGGATAAAGACGGCAAAAGTCCTCACGGACCTGGAGGCTGGTTCCCGAACCAGAAGCTGACAAGGTTAGAAGCTTTAAGAGGTACGGGACCATTGCATACGCGTCCGAACTTTTATAAACTACCGTTCATCTATAGGAATGACTATTGGTCCAGCATATGCTTCCTTTACGGAAGATATTCTAGGTTCAATAGAGCCCGGGAAGAAAGCAGATTTCGTGGTGCTTTCGAAAGATATTATGGAGATTGATGCGAAGTACATTTTAAACACAAAAGTGAAGGCAACGGCTATCGATGGCAGCATTGTGTTCGGAGAACTCTAAAAGCGTGCAGCAGGATTTCTAGTAGGTTCACGTAATGAATCATCTATTTTGATCATCCTTGCTGCAAGAAGACCTCCCGATTGGGTAGACACTTCCGACGCGACCCCGATGACATGGAAAAATATCGCTCCTCGTGGCCGAGTTAGATCATTTCAAGTGTCATCCCATCGAAAGTGGCGCTTGTCCCCCTTATCGGCATCGAGCGTAGATCTTCTCCTCAATCCATACAGCTGAGTTTAAGAAACAGGTGCCATGTTTATTTTCGAAAATGTCTGGTGGCCGGAAAGCCTGTCGAAGTGAGCATCCCGTCCTCGTTCCTTCCTCCATCAAATGATCACTCACCTTTCTTTGTTTCCGCTGGAGTAAGCCGAAGCCGTATGTAGCGCACCAAGACGTCAGCTCAACCATAGAATTTTAAAGACTTCGATACATGAATTCAATACCTCGGACCGAAGTTCTGTAGCTGGCGAATTCGCGTCCCGCTGTCTGCTCGCTTGCCCTGTTCAGGCACTCCTACATCGGACAGAGCTTGCTAATGAAGACTTGTAATCAAAGAATGAGTTTCGTCCATTTGTCCCGGATGATGGGCACGGACGTCTATTCGGGGAAGAGACTCCTAGCTGCCAACTGAAAACCTGCTCAATTCACGCCCTTACGTTCAGCTACAATGCAAACAAAGTCAGAAGTGGCGATGTTTACCAGTGACGGATTATAATTTGGTGGACCAAGGCGTTAAGACATTGGGCCTATATGATCCTTGATTCTCATAAGCTACGCCACCAGAGAACCGCCGACATCATCCCCGGTCGACGAATATTTCCGAACCCTTGGCTACCCTGAAGTGTTTGACTAACACGATTTCGACTATCTTTCTGGGTTCGTGTATGACAGAGGCGTTGACAGACTTCAGTACTCCACACCTTGAAAAAAACGAGTTTTCTTGCCAACGATAGTCTATACCTCTTTTAAGTTTATTGTCCCGATCGCCGTTTCCATGATACAGACACTTAGAATATAACCCCGGACCGGAGAGCTCCTAGGTGATTTCTGAACGACCATATAGTCGGAATCCCCACTGATAATTATATCTCAATTTCACTGTAATTTTAGAGACTGCAAGCGGTTACTGGGGCGTATAGGGGCTCAGTGCTCACGTACACCCTCATTCGAAGTGGATACGCCAATTCCGAGGAGGAACCATTCGCTTTCATGCGCCACTAGTATCCTTCATGTTGTGCTGAAACGGACCTGTTACTCACGTTATAGCTTCCGGGAGACTTGTATCAGATCCTGGAGCATTTCGATATGTTTTCCAAGCTGCCGGACATCGACTGGGTCAGATTCAAAGAATGTCGTGGCCCGGTCTTCAGTTATAATATCGTACAATTGAACAGTGTCTACGAGAGCCTTCCGCCGCTTCTCCATAAGGACCGATACCTAGAGGACGAAATTTAAGTACTGAATATCAGGCAGGATATCAGCGTAGATTCTGGTAAAAGGGCAAATTTCAGCTCTTGTTCCCTTCGGCACAGCTGAAACCGATGTTCTGCCTGATATGAGAAAATTCAGTGCTTGAAACATTTCGAGCATATTTTTTTCGTCTTCGGATTTAGGCTATGTAAAAGGTACACAGAGTCGTGTCCCATCTGCTAACAGATCCCTCTGAATTTTGTCGAGGGCCTATCTTGTAAGGATTCGCTGCCCCGATTGATTCATTATTGTTCATTTATTTTGTGCTCAGCTCGGACTCAGACGTGGTGATTGGGCCGCCTTCTGAATGTGCCATTGTCACTATGGCATCAGTCAGCTTTGATAAATAGCATCCCAGTCAAGACCACTGGTCTTTCCCAAGTCATCGAAGCACGATCAGCAACTTGAAGGAGCACGGCAACTACAGTGACCATGGAGCCGATCCAAACGAAATCTAGTGAAGGCTACAAGAAGAAGGCTATTTAGGTGAGTGTCCGCCTAAATGCGCGTCTAGTACAACAATGAGCTCTATCCCCAACTTTTTTTTGACATACTTGTAAAGGCGGATATGTCCGAGCAGACTGAGTCAAAAAGAACTGTTGGCTCGAACGCTGTCAGTAAGTTTTCTAGGAAATCTCCGTCTTCCTGCTAACGGTCTCTATCTTCTTCACCAGAGACATATTCCCTAGCTGGACGATGAGACGATTGGTACGGAACTTGCCGGAGTTTTCGATCCCTGCTCACCACCGACCGAGACCCCCGAACAGCCATAAACATCTCAGCTGGGCGCCCTCGATTTACCGCGGCATCCCGAAATTCAAGTTCGCCTTTCTACGCCTAAGTGAATCGTTCGCTGCGAAAGATCACGACGCTCAGCCGTATCCAAACGTTTGAACGCCGTGGTCAAGGTAAATCAAGACTCATTTTGAGACGGGCCGGAGACTGCGTTTTACGTTTTCTTCTCCTTCAGGAAACGCTTCGTTATCATTCCATTGTCGCCACATCTTCAAAGAGGCAACAGTTGATGATGTTATTCGTCTCAGCGAACCAATCGTTACGAGAGACGGTGAACTGAGAGCTCGTAGAAACAATCCCGGTGGCTAAGGGACAGATAATCCTTCCAATTCAAGTTGTTTCTGTCACTGATCGTAACAGGTGGCTGGTTGGCTGTTTTACCCAGGCAGGTGAACTGAGATAAGGCTTCTAAGTATAGGAACAAAGTAATGTCCGGAGTTCATTTCAGACCCAAGCGATGGCTCCGTGGTGGCACGGGATCGCCTAGGATCGCCCAAAAGGGGCCCCCCCGGTCGGGGTTTACGCAATTCTGTAACCGGTAGACATGAAATCTCGCTTACACCGGGGGTTTGATAACGTTCTTCGGCGGAGTAAGTTCCTGTATCGAGGCAGCCAGTGGTATTCAGGAGTGCTGACTTCATCTGGTGAGGTTCCAAGCGTTTACCATGGAAATTCATTAACAATTTGAAATTTCTTCCTTACGCCGGATTCTAGTGCTAAGCTTCGGAGGGAATCCTTCCATCTGATGCAACTGACGGGGAGGTTTCGAAGGGCTCAATGTCCCCGGGACGTTGACTAACAGGTATTATTAATTTAATGATGAGGTGGTCTACCATGCGTGGTTGTAGGACCACGTTCTCAAGATCGTATGTGGTAAGTAAAACACGGACTTTGCACCGTTCCGAAACTTCCAAGTAATCAAGTCGTGGGAACGTGCCGGCCACGGGAATCCAATTGACCTTCGAGAATGATCTGAACCTCATAGTCATCAAACCCGAGAGTGTTATTGCTTTCGGTATTGAATACTTCAGGCGGGCTGGGTCTACTTACTAGAGGATCGACCATATGGAAGTTGGCAAGGTTTTCATAGTCCATTTGCACCCTGATTAATGATTAATTGCACCTGTGGATTTACCTGAAGCGGGACTCAGAATCACCACAAGCGCGGGAGAGCTTCAGCGATGTCCATATGGATTTATTTAGTAAGGAGAGGAGGAATGAGCGGCCCGGGTCCTTACACGTTATTTAATGCGCCTGTAGGACTGTTTTTTGTTCAAATTTGAGAACGGCTGTCATCGCAAGTATCAGCTGCGGCGTTGACTGAATGATCATTAAGAGTATCCAGTAACATGTAGTCTAGAGCCTCGTCGTCAGCTCATTGTGGCGGTTAGCGATTAAGCCAAGTTTGGGCTATCGGGGTTAGGGTTATAAGGCCAAAGCGGCAACAACGCCCAAAAAAATTGTGCTGCGCCTTCACTTCAGCTTATATCTTGAGTTCTACTTTCGCTCTCTACTTCAGGTTTCTTTCTGCCTACTCACAGTCTACTTGGCTCGCTCTCGTCGAGGTTTTGACCAGTAGCAACGTTGAGAGTATGTGCTTCTTTTCATAGTATCATCTATTCTGATCCTGACTTTTACCATTTCCAGGTTATTTTCTATAGAGATATAGCCGCTGAGGCCATATTTAATGCGTTAACTATGATCCGCCTCTCTATACCGTGTTTTCAATGGACGTGGAAGTTTTTCCCAAGTAGGGAAGATTATCAGTTGAACGAGTGAGCCGCTGCATCCTCTGAACGAGAGGGAGGTATCATGAACGATTATTTAGGGCCTCGCTTTCGCCGTTGCCTCTCGGTGTTTAACAGCTTCTCCTCACTCCGAGCCGCTGGACTATAACGCGCTACTGGATTCAATTGTAAAGGCACCGGGTACCATCTTTCCATACGGAACTGTGCTTCCACATTTGGTTCCGAGTCCCATGTCACTGTATTCATTATCGTGACTTTTACCACCTAGGACCTTGTCATCATGCCCCACGGTCTAACACCGCCCATCGTGGGCTACCCATTGCCTATATTAATACCGTGTTCAGTGTTTATACCGCGCTTCTCATACCCCACACCATGCCCTCCGTCAATGTTGAGACCCGCAGCGGAAAAGTAAAATTCAACTATTACATATCAACGCCCGAAGAAACGTCTGCTAAAGCAATCAAACCAAATCTCCCGACAGTTCTCTTTATCCATCCTGGCTACGTCAGTTCAATCACATTTCATTGTGGGTCATTGGTTCGATAGGCTCATTTCGTCGAGATTGATTGAGGCAATCTTAGCTCAATTCAGGGACGCAAAGCTCCGTCGTTTCAACCTAGTGGCTCTGGATCTTCGGTGTCATGGTTATACAACTGGTGCACCTGTGAAGTCACCGTATTCTACAGTAGAAGCAGCCGAGGATATTACTGGGTTCATGGTAAGCTCTAGGCTACAAACGTGCCCTACGATCCTGACGCGGGTGATCTCAGGATGCCGCGCGAATACCACCGAGTCACATAGTGGCCCTCTCTATGGGCACTATGATAGCCTTTGAGCTTGCTATTTCATTTCCGGAGAGATGCTTGTCAATATTCCAACTCTCTCCACTAGGACTTCCAGAGGTACGCGTAGAACTAAAATGTCTCATCGACTATCTCTGATTATCGATCCAGTCAGATTCTTTTAGAGAAGGTTTCGATCAGATACACGACCTATGGAAGGAGGGGATGGTACACGGTGACTCCCTTATGTTGCGAGACTCCATCAATGGCGTGAAGCAGTTTGGGTATAGTGATCGGGAGTTTGGTTATGGTGCTAGATCTTCTGCTTTGGTCGATGCGTGCGTTTTTCAGTGTTTTTTTTTTAAGGTTTACATTCTGATGTGACGTCCGATTTAGCACCTTTGATCTCGTACTAGCGAGGGGCCGTGAAATATGGGGGCCGTTTCCAGAAGGTGTAGATCAATTCAACGAAACCACTATCCGCTTCTTTGCATATTCGAAACTTCGGACAGTAGCTGAGTTCGCCAAAATACGGGTGCCAGTCATGCTACTGCACGGAGGTGCCGACATTGTACATGAACTCGAGTACGTCAAGGATTTTGGGAAGTTGCTTGATAAAGCTGGTGTTTCTTGGGAGCTCGCTGTCATACCACACGCACCACATTGTATAAATTTCGATTACGGGGAAGGGTGTGTACGACATTCCTCCTCCATATTCTGCTATTGACGACGCTTCTCAGCGTAAATCCCATTCTTCATGACTTTGTGATTCGGTCTACGCGTCACCCCCTTCAACTACCCCCTCCCCCAAAAAAGATCCGGTCGCCATGGGAAGACATGCTGCGTGATATAGGTTACGAAGATGACTCGGATGATGAAGACTTGATCTATCATCGTAACGGGCGGTAAGGGTTCTTGTGGTTCGTACGAACACGTCCTTCTTGCCGCAGTCATGGACCTACAGATTCCTCACTCCCTCATGCCTCACCTTGAATTTGATCTTTACCATGCATACTAATAATTCTAATACACTTGTACAGTAATCATGGAAGAATTCGAGCATCAGTGTCGCAAGCGCTAATTTTCCACCCGATTCATTGGCCGTTTAGTCAGAAGGCTACTTTTCCGCGGTAGTGACGCCTTCCCATGGACTGAATGGTTGCTACTCAAGGCTACTCCGATCCTGGCATAGGCTGTTCCACCTACCACAAGACAACTACATACATGTAAACCGCAGATGTGTGGGCCTCGCGGCATTAATCTCATCAAAAGAAGTTCCCTCAAACTCCGTTACAATCGTGCCACACTTTGCGGGCCCGGTACTTTCCCCTTGGCTATATATGTAGCCGACCCCGGTCATTTCTGCTTATAGGTCAAGCCATGCTTGATGGGTACCTGGAACATCTGCATGGCAACTGGAGATTATCCGCCAATCGTTGGCCGGAAGCGCCGAGTGGCATCAGACGCCAATATCTGCTGCCGCTTTTCGGTTTGAAGGGAGAATAGAATGAGCACATACAGAGTCACGACTGGCTCGTTCGGTCGCGAAACCGTAGTGCAATGGACTTCTCGGTAACTCCAAATGGGGAGCTTTCCCTTGTATTTTGGCGGTTAGTAGTGGCGGTGATATCAGCTCATCAAGTATCAGATTATTTGTGTGGAACACACTCGTTAAAAGACAAGTAGGTTCGTCCTCGTTCCATATTTGTTCCAGTTCTTGCAGAATCAGTCCCCACACCTCATCCAGGTGATCGCTGCGTTAAGAAGGAGTCAGTTTCAACGACTAGCAACCGCTTTGAAAGCTCAAGGAACGGTACGAGGACGGTCATCACGGTTCCAGGTGAGCGTCTGAAGTCCTTCAGATTCTCAACGCAATTGTTTCACGCATCAACTAGAGCTATTAGACGGATAGAAGTGACCCGTTCAATTTCTTCCTCTATTCTTCCCTCTCCTTCCCTTCTCCACGCGCACGCAATTGAGGCAATGCCTTTCAAAATTGATGTTAGAACTCGAACTGGTATAGTCAAGTGTTTAGCTATATCATATCCACACCACGTTCTTCGGACGCGGAGACAATTGTCTAGGGCTGCCCACGGTCTTGTTCATCCATCTTGTTTGCACTACCCAGATGATATTCCATTGATTGTTTCTTGCCCGACTCCGTGCCTTCTCGAAAATGTTCTCATCAACCCGTGGTAGCACGATTTGGACCTCCGAAGATTTAACCTGGTCTCATTTGGCTTTCGAGAACATAGCGAAACAGTTGGGCCGAAGGTCCCACCCGTATATGATGCAGAGGAAGCCGCTCGGGACACTGCAAGCTTCATGGTGAGCAGTACATAAATCAATGCTTGCTCGGTCTTATTGACTATGCGGAGTAGGATGCACTAAATTTATCGTCTTGTTATATATGGAATGGCTTCGGGAACAACTATTGCCCTCTAGTACAGCATTTACTTGTCCTAAGAGGCTCTCTCACTTTTCCTTGTCTCTCAATTTTGCCTAGACGAGGTATGTCGTGACAGGGTGTTTAATCAGTACATTCATCAAGCTTCTTGAAGTCGCTGAGGAACATGCTCAGATCTATGAGTACTGGAAGTCGGCATTCTCCTATTCCTCGACGGTCAAGGAGGATCTCCTCAAAGACGCACTCTTCGGTATAACGTCCAGTATGTTTTACGGGTGTACTTTCAAACCTTGCTGCAGCGTATGTTTTTCTCTTCACTAGGTTTTCGACGTGAACCTGATTTGGAATCAGAATGGTCAAACGTCCAAATCTACAATGTTAGTGGAACTACGAGAACTTGGATGTATCCGAGATCATGATACATGATCTTGTCACATATTGTAAAGGCCATAGTCGAGATGAACTGGCCAGAATCCAATGCCCAGCGAAGGCGGCATATGGAACGAAGGATGTCGCTTATCCCCTTGAGTACACGGAGAGGTTCGTTCAAGAGCTCCGGGACGCTGGCGTCGATTCGACGCTGATCACTGTTCGAAATGCGTCGACCACGGGTATGTGTATGTTGAGCCCGACTCTCGTCTTTCCTCGCTCAAACCCCTTTTCGTTCTTTTAGGATCAACCGATCTCGTGGTTGTGATCGCGGAGTCCTCAGGTTCCGGTAGCTCATTATTACCGCCCACTCCGAATGAAGTGGCGTCACCCTGGAACAAGCTCTTAAGAGATGCTGGATGGCAGAACGAAGATGAGGACGACCAGGATCTCATTCACCATTATGAATGCAGCTTGAGGCAATTTTCCGAATGGTTAATCATCACTGAAACATTCCGAACTTGAGTACCTGGGATCCCGCTCTTTACGCTCTTCCCTTCTCTAGCTCTCACAGGCACTCATTTAATATGTATTCTCGTTCAGACACCTAGACATTCAAGTTGTACCTGCTGTTTAATTACAGTCCCTTCCCTGGCTGTTCGTTTGACTTCCTGAATTGCCTTCATGTTTGGAGTTAGCCTATCACATTATGCTGTATTCAAGGGGGAAGCTGTTAAGTGTCGCCGTCACCGATGCCACTCACTGCCCCATGATGGTCACTGCACCCACCGAAAGTTACTTACCAGAAAGTCATAACGCCGTTCTAGTATAGCCACTTCCTCTGAAAAGAACGGCGAGTGGAATCTCAAGGAAAACGCAGTCATTGCGGAGCTGCCTAAGGGCCTGAGAGGAGTCGGACCAGACTTTAGTTGCCTGACTGCACAGCTTCTAGATGGATCTATAGCTGCTTAGTAAGACTATATATGTATATCGCTTTGATTCAGAATTTGCCGGACATCTCTCTTGTACTACCATGAGTCAATATCCAGTTCCTCCTCCATCTTACCAGGCTACTCCGTCTTCACCCAGAAAGAATGGGTATCAGTCAGTTAGGGACGACTCTCGGGATCCTTTACTTGGAAATTCCAGCCGCACCGGTGGTGGTGCTTTTTATGACCAGCCCGAAGCCGGTGATCTCCCGGACGATTTCAAGGTTGGTGTTGGTATTGTCCTGGATGATGGGAGGTGCTCAATAATCTCTACAGTATGGAGTGACCGTGTCTGAAAGCTCCGCTGAAATCCGCCATGCCTTCATCCGGAAAGTTTACACCATTTTGCGTGAGTACGCTTCGCACTAGAACTAGCGTCGGTATCCTTACTTATGCCTGTTCAGTTATCCAAATAGTTCGTTAAAAACTGTCGGGCACTGGGAATATCGTCTAACTATAGATCTGTTTAGGCTGCTACATGCATCGTCGGAGGGTTCGTGTCGAGGAGTCCTAATGTCATTACATGGGTTCTGAGCAAGTGAGTTATTGGCTCGGCTCTAGTACCCAAATGAACTCACCTCACTTCAAAGCACCTGGGCTTTTTATGTCCCACTTATCGGAACCTTGATTAATCTCGGGTTGCTGCAATGGCAACGTCACAATCATCCCCTGAATTTCGTTCTTTTGTCAACTTTCACTCTCCTCGAAGCATTTACTCTCGGTGTCGCGGTCGCTTTCTATGATAATCTCATCGTTCTCGAGGCTCTGTAAGTCGATTGAGAACCCCCTTTGAAGATATAACTCCGTACTTACCACAGTTCCGCAGGATGATTACGACCGGCGTTTTCCTTGGACTTACCATCTTCACCTTCCAGTCCAAGTATGATTTTGACGGTCTAGGTCCGTGGTTGTTTGCTGGGTTAATTACGCTTCGTATGTCGTCCGCCTCCTCTCTCTTATCGAGTTCTCATCCTACCTGCTCGCCTCAGTAATGGGAGGGCTAATCTCCATCTTTTTCCCGATGAATTCAACGATGGATCTCATCTTCGCTATTGGCGGCTGCCTGATATTCAGCGGCTACATTATCTACGACACTCATCGTATCAACAACCGCCTCTCGCCGGATGAGTTCATCATGGGTTCCATCAGCCTTTACCTGGAGTAAGCTTTCAATCTTATTGTGCTCTTGCGTATGCACTGACGTTCTACTATTTCTTAGTTTCGTTAATCTCTGTGCGTATATGTTGTCATTGTCCTCATTCATTTATGACTCACCTATCTCTTTCGTCCCTTTCCAGTCCTCTACATTTTACGGATTTTGAACAACGTTCAGAATCGTGATTGAAATCGAGGGTGGTGAACGGTGACAAGTTGCTCTAAGTTAAGGGCCAGTCCCCCTCTCCTTTGAATTTCCTTTGAACTTGAGTATCTGGTTCCGTTACATTGTTAGTATGTTTTCATATGTAGCTCGTGCTCGAATGCGAATGACTTTTAATTTACAAATCGGGGTATTCTTACCCCTCACGTCCGGCTATCGACATCCCTCAGTTCTTCGGAGCAACGGTTACAATACTTTAATCATGATCTTATAAAATCCATCGTCTACCCGAGTGCGGCTGATTAGATGACCGTGTGTCTCCGAGTTGCCTGCTGAACCGTGTGCCTGGGCTATTATACTGCCAATGACGACGTCGGCGCTGGGATGACTACCACCACCATCATCATTCTGGTGCACGATGAGCGACTATGTTCCGACAATCGATGACCTTCGGGTCAAGCTCTGTTTTATATGCCGCGAAGAAGAATACTACGACAACCAAACAGACCCTCCTCGCAAATGGACGCATCCGTGCCAATGCACGTTACTCGCACATGAGGATTGCCTTCTCGAATGGATCAAGACTGCACAGACCAGCCCTTCATCTACAGCCGCTGAAAAAGCTCTGAAATGTCCACAATGCGGCGCAAGTTATCAATTGGAAAGTGACCTACCGGTAGGAATGAAAATCATGAATGAGGCGTTGACCAAGTTGAATATGTCGTTGGGAACATTGGGGAAATGGTTCATTGTACTCGTTCCCCTCGGTTTGGCGACTGGAATTGCGATTGGTACGTTGTGAGAAGAACTAGAAGGAATTCAGTGAACTAATCTCCCTTTGCACTTGACCAGGGACGCATTTTGTTTTGACTCGATACGGAGCGTATGCTGTCAGGGAGTTCTTCGGTGACGAGTTCGTTTGTTTGCCATCTCTGTATCTCAAAGTTGTCGGGCTCATTCTTCATCGTAGAGTATTCGACGCTCTTCTCACTTCAGATCCGAGTAATTGGCCGTGGACCGCGCTCATAAATCTCCCTCTTATTCCCATAGGATTGATATCCTACAGGTTCAAACCCACGTATAATCTCTTCCCAGTAATCTCTACCCTCTTGGAATGGCCCACCTTTCAGAAACGCCGCGTGTATGGTATGAAGCCGAGCAATAGCGCCAACATTCTCTCTTGGCCACCATCTCCTTTCACAGTGGGATTTATTGTTTTACCATTGACAAGATACCTGTATAGACAATGCCTGGCGCGTTTCACGCTTTGGGCCTTGGAAGTCAAGCCACGAAGAAGCTCAGGATTAGAGATCACTGATAATTTGGTGAATGCAGCGGGCCATAGAGCAGGAATAATAGCCGGGGATGAAGTTGAGGAAGATAGAATGTTTATGGTGCGGTTCAGGCCAGGCGAAGGCGGAGAAGGCGCGGAAGGCGCGGACGCAGGTGCAGGGGAAGGCAACGAAGGCAACCGGAATCCAGGCAACGAAGGAGGAGCTTCCATCAGCGTCAATGCCTCGCCTCTAGGTCGCAAAGTAGGTGGAGCACTTCTCGTACCGTTTATTGCAAAACGCATGGGGAACCTACTACTTCGCTTATCGAAACATTCTGAGTTGTTGAGGAGGTTTTTGGCCGTACGGACTCCGGGCCGTATTTCTTCGGTCTTAACGCCGTCACTTGGTCGAGCGAGACAAGGGGAGGTGACATTGGGCTTGGTCATGAGAACGCTCTGGGGAGGGGGACAAGGATGGGCAGAGTTTGACACGGTCTGGTGAGTTCTATCTCCCTTTTCGCTGAGGTTCTGCTTATAATGTTGACTGGCTTGCTCTAGGTGGCGAAACACCCTAGGCTTCGGTCTCTTTGTCGTCGCCAAAGATGCAATTCACCTCCTTCACCTGTATCTTGTCAAAAAAGAAATCGAGTCACGACGCGTCAAGAACAGGGATTTCCGCGATGTTGACATGTCTGGTTTGGATGTTATACCCAGGGGAGAGACGAGATGATGAGTTGAAGTCATGGAGTGATGGACTGGATACGTTTTTTAATTTGGATAATGTTCGCTTTGCAGGCTCAGGCGCATATCAAAAAATTTCCGTCAACTAAAAGTACAGACGATGTACCATTATGGACTTCAGACTTTGCTCGCAATAGAATCGAGATTCTCTATTCCTACAGAATTTATGGCGCTGGAAAAGTGTCAAGTGCTTTGGTTGAGCAGATTTCGGAGCAAATTCGAGTCAAAAGGTACGAGCTAATCGATCGATGTAGTAGACCATATTTGCAGCCGCCAAAACGACGATTTCCGGACTTCTCAGTAAATCCGCAGCGAAGGGAGAAAACGTGATATCTTGGTGAAGCGGAAAAGTCCGAAAGTTGACTCAGAACGGAAAAAAAAACGCGTTGCAAATATGGTCTAATCATCCGCTTTTAACCGGCCTTCTGGCATCCTGACTCTTGGTTCTCCGCGAAAATCTTCGACTTCCGAAGAGGGCAACGTTCAGTCCAGCATCGGTCCAGCATATGCTGTCACTCCGTTTGTCGACTCTTACGCGTCGAGCATTCATGTATGAGTGGACTACGCGCATCGCGTTCGGATATGTAATGCGACGTAAGTCCAATTGCGTGTTTTCCAAGTTCTGAATTGAACCAGAGTAGTACACCAGATGTCGATTAACGATAATCAGATCCCAGAATGTCCGCACTCGCCTATGCATGTGGGCTTGGAGTGTTCGAAGACCTACATATATAAAGGGAGCCTTCTATTTTTATTATGGCCATGAACGCTCAACACCGCCGAATTGCTCTCTTTTCTCACCCGAGGACATCCTCCAATTTGCTCATTCGTCTCCTGGAGGGCCATCCTGCCCTAGGTCTCAAGACGGTGAGTAATTTTGTCGTTATATTTTGTGGAGAGCTACTTATCATAAATACAGTATTCTTTCCTGGTGAAGAAGCTTGAAAATGAATCGTTTGATCGTTATCTTACTCGAGTGTACTACTAGGACCCCCACATGTTCGGGCCGGACCGTCTCAGAACGATGGCTACGTCTGGAGACATGGGCTCCTTCATGGACAAGTTGAGGGAAAAGCACGCAAGTACGTGGGCTTACCCTAGCTTATTCCTCTCTTTCTGCCATGCCTTCTCACCTTTCTGGCGGTGTAGACACGACGTACCAGTCTAGATTTGACGAAATGGAACGCTCGATTGCCAATATAGAAGCTCAAGTAGATCCTCGATTTCTGTAGCCTTACATTTACATTCTCATGCCTTTTCAACCCCGCGACTATAGGGCAAGAGAGCAATCATTAAGGAGCACTCGTACCACTTGATGGATCGACCAGCCATCTCCGCTACAGTCGGTCTACAAGAGGAAGCTCAACCCAGGACACCTCTTGTGGATAAGCTACTGGATCTCCCCGAGGCAGAGAGGGAGAAGGCCGCTGCGGCAAAACCGCCATCCTTCCCTATCCCGAACCCTACCATGTTCCCAGACCGCCTTTTCGCTAGTTTTATACCCATTTTAATCATCCGCCACCCTTGTCGCTCGATTCCCTCCCTCAAAAGGGCATTACAACCACTTGGAGCGCCTTTCTCGGACGGGGACGCCGTGATTGATTCGACATATGCATGGCAACGGATGATGTATGAGTGTTATAGAGCTTGGTTTGCCACTCCGGAAGGAATTGAAGCAGCAGGAAGTGCTTCAGCTGCGGAAGAATTACCTATCGTCATAGATGGTGACAAACTCGTTGGTGACCCGGAAGGACAGATGAACAAGTTGTGTCGAATTTTGGAGCTTGATCCGGCTGGAGTGCAATATACATGGGAGGCTAGACCTGCTGAGGATATGGGACAGGCCTTGTTCATTGGGACGCTCAGCAAGTCTACGGGTGTTATCAAAAGGAAGGTGAGCAATCGATTCCGGATTCTCTGACTTGGACTCGATTGATCGAGAGCCGTTACACGTAGGACGGGAACGATAGGGTCCCGGTATTAGAGGACCAGGTGAAGAAATGGACAGAAGAGTGGGATGAGCAAACAGCACAGGGGATGAAAGGTTTAGTAGAGAAGACGATAAAAGATTACGAGCTCCTTTTGGAGCGTAGTATTTGAAGCAAGTTACCTGTGTATTATTTTTCCTATAAGCCGAGCTTACACTTATTCCTTGCGATCCTCACATGCAAAGCTTTGATTAGAAGCAGCGGAAAACACTACAATCCATTCCTGTCAGGCCAGACAGCTATGACTTTTTGACTAGATTGCTGTAAGATATCAATATTGGGCTCATCAGATGGTTGGAGATTAGATCCATCCCGAACGCTTACCTATGTACTCAAGGGCGCCCAAAGAGAGCTATTCAATCCGACTATCTTGCCTCTCTGTTCCCACCCACCATGATCACTCAACGCCAACGTCAGCGAATTGCCCTATTTTCCCATCCGAGGACATCGTCCAACTTGCTCGTTCGTCTCATAGAGAGCCATCCTAGATTAAGTTCCATAAACGTGATTTTCACTTTTGCGCTGTATTGGCGAAGGAGCTTACTGGGTGCATCTACAGTATCCTTTTCTGGTAGATCTAAGGAGAAATCTTACCTGTTCAGGCCTAATACGCGTACCGTGACACAGGATGCCTATTCTTTTGGGCCAGAACGCCTCAGAATGAAGGGACCCGCTGAGAATATGACTTCATTCATGGAACGAATGACGGAAAAACATTCCAGTGAGTACAACTACCAGACGATATATTCCTTTGTCGGACGAGCTTCACACGCCACCTATCTAGACGCGACTTTTCAGTTCAAGCTTGACGAACTGGAACGTGCGATAGCTGATGTGGAAGCTCGAGTGGGTCCGACTTGTTAGAACGCTCACCTGTTGACCCCTCCGATAAACCTCCTGACCTCAGGGTAAGATGGCCGTTATTAAGGATCACTCATACCATATTTTGGATCCACAAATTATCTGTGCCAATGTCGTTTTCGAGGGTGAAGTTACACTTAAAGCGCCTATCGTTGATAATTTATTGGATCTTCCCGACTCAGGAGGGAAAAGAACAACTATCGGAAACCCACCGTGCTTCCCTCTCCCAAACCCCACGATTCTTCCGGACCGCATTTTTGCAAGCTTCTTGCCCATCTTGCTCATCCGCCACCCATGCAGGACAGTTTGTTCCCTCAAACGGGCATTACATCCCCTTGGGAGGCCTTTTCCCGATGAAACTACTACTATCCAGACCTCATTCAAATGGCAGCGAATGGTGTATGAATGTTACAAGGTTTGGTTTGCTACTCCTCAGGGGATCGAAGCAGCTGGAGGTCCTTTGACGGCAGAGCAGTTACCTATCGTTATCGATGGGGATAGACTCGCGAACGACGCAGAAGAACAGATGGAGAAGTTGTGTCGGATTCTGAAGCTTGACGCGGCTGAGATCAAGTATACATGGGAGGCTCGACCCCCTCAGAATATGGGAGAATCCATATTCCTTGAGACGCTAAACAATTCCACGGGGGTTGTCAAAGGGAAGGTGGGTGATTCGTTCCTAGCTCAACCTCCGAGTAACTGTTCCACACAGGACGGAAGTGATAAAATACCGATTTTGGAGGAAGAAGTGAAGAAATGGGAGGAGGAATGGGATGAGAAAACAGCACTGATAATGAAAGGTTTGGTAGAGAACGCGATAGGAGATTATGAGTTCTTTTCAGAATGTAGCATTTGAAGACTCCCCCCTTCAATTATCGTCCTTTAGTGCGGGCTTATGCGTCGACGGAATCAGGATTGTCCGTGGGAACTTTGCTTTCCCTCGTCTCACGGGGCATGCGCACGAGCTCAGGCCGCTCAACCAATGCCATAGGCAACGCAGCCGCCATCCCCCGTATCTTCCCGCTGCCAGGCTTCCATTCCACCCGTTCACGTCAAGTCCTGTCCAACTCACATTTAAAGGGCTTTGACTGGTTCTGATATCATATTATCAATGACCACAAGCACAAGTGGGATCGAGCTCACTCGATTGCAGCATAACTCGTCCTCCCAGTTTCTCACAGAAGATCCTCCTCAACCGAGCTCCTCAAACTTTGGTCAAATCGTTTTCGGTGCTGAAAGTTCACGAAAATATGAAGAAGAACAACTCGCGTCAATACAACCTTTGTGGAAGCGAGACCTTTTCGCGCTGCTGGAACAGCCAAAATCATCGTCGGGAGCAATGTTCATCCACATATTCATGACCTCACTTATCCTCACCTCCGCCCTTGTCACCGTCCTCGAAACTGTTCCGGCATTCCATACAATATCTCCACAATTTTGGTTCGGAATAGAGACGACGTTAGTTGCCATGTTCACGGTTGAATATATTGCAAGGTGTGTTGCGTGGAGTGCATCATGGAGAAGCTTGCTCAAATGGATGACATGTGTGTGTGGTTCCCTTGCTATTTTTTCCTCTCCTCGACGTCATGAGCTTATGGCGATAGACCGGCAGCTTTCTTTGGGATCATAGATCTGTTGTCAGTTTTGCCATATTACATCGAAATTTTGATGCACCAAGACACCGTATGTGGTCCTTTAGATGAGCGCGTTTATTCTTAATAATGCTGATTGTGATTCCATCTTCAGGCCGTGTTCTTCCGCTTTTCGATATTGAGGATGTTTCGGTTAATACGGGTGTTCCGACCATTCAGATATAACAATACTATCCTCCTGTATGTTCGATTTCTTTTGCACGTATATAGTTCGCGATGCTCACACATCACTCAAGCACCATCGAAGTAATGTACTTGTCCGTTAGAAGATCTCAGCATGCTCTGTTCGCCATTGCGTTCTTCGTGATCATGATTTTGACCATTTTCAGCACCCTATTGTAAGTCTCAGTTTTCCCTACCTGAACGTTCGGTTTTGACTGGTCCTAGATACTTCGCTGAGCGTGGCACCTGGGACACCACACTAGAAACCTTTATTAATTCCGATGGGGACCCAACTCAGTTTGCGGTAGGTCATTTCAGTACCTTGGTTGACAAATCCACCGACTAACGCTCCCATAGTCCATACCAGCTGCTGCCTGGTTCGTCATAGTCAGTAAGAAGAAGCTATCCTGTCGACAAAACACAAGTCCTGATCGATTCTCTCGCAGCAATAACAACAGTCGGCTACGGCGAGATTACGCCCAGGTCATTTCTCGGTCGACTAGTTACCCTCCCGTTGTTGGTGTTTGGGTTGCTCCTCATTGCGCTACCTAGTTTTGTTCTAGGAAGGGAATTCAGCCTGGTATGGGAGAAGATGTCATCAAAGAATTCTGTACGTGGGACCTGATAAATTATTGGATGATACTCCTCCACCTTACCGTTCTTCGTTTCAACAGGAAGACGAAGACGACTATCACGATCTGGATTCTTTTATTCATCATCGTCACTCACCTCTGTTAAATAGGGAACGAGACTTGTCTAACCTCAAGTTGGCGAAGAATCAGACGGAGTTGAGTAAGCAGATCAGCGAGTTGCGAGATACGGTTGAGTTGCAGGGAGAGATGATTAAAAGACTACTAGAGGCGTTAGAGAAGGGAAAACAGAGGGCGGAATGAGGTCTCACGTATAGATCATTACATACTTTGCACATTTTTATTGGTTTTCATTCCGGGATTCGTGCGGTGATAGAAGTCTCGAACTCACCGTCGGTCTAATTAGTAATCCATTATCGGAGTCACATCACACGCGCCCAAAAATAACCGGTTAGATCCGGTCTTCAAAAATCCTAGATAATGCATTGATTCCTCTTCCATCGCCACTGTTAGGATCCTACTGTCACCTTGGGTAAATCAGGCTCCCTCTACCTTCAGACTCCCCTATACCATCATGGCGCACAATATCGTCAGTCCAAATGACCCGATAGAAACTCAACCCACAATTGGATTGATTGGCATGGGCGCCATGGGGAGCATGTACGCCAACATCTTTTCTGAAGCGGGATGGAAAAAGTAAGTTCGACGCCGCGTGTGACCTCTTATTGATTTTTTTTTTTTCTTCAAGAATCCACGTCTGCGATCTTCCAGAAAAGTATGAAAGCCTGAAGGAAAAATATGCCAGTTGAGTCATCATCTAGGTCACCTTAAAACCGCTCGACTCGAATTCATTCGTGGATCACATCAGACGTACCAGGAGTTACGGTGTTTAAAGATGGACATGGTGTCGCGCGTTCTTCGGATTTCATGATATACTCGGTCGAAGCAGAATTTGTGGAACGTGTTGTTGCCGAATATGGTCCATGTGCGTTTTTTAGGGTCTCCAATCTTTGATTAGCTTCTGTCGAGAAAAAACTCAACAATCTCACAGCTACAAAACTGAATGCAATTGTTGCTGGTCAAACGTCCGTGAAGGCACCAGAGCAGAAGGCGTTCGAGACACACCTCCCGGCCGATGCACAGATCATTTCTTGTCATTCGTTGTATGGACCGACTGTGTCTCCGATAGGGCAACCTCTTGTGAGCAGCAAGGGAATTCTCTGATCTGTTCAACTCTTTCTAGAGCGTATCTCCTTCACAGATTCTTATCAACCATCGGAGTTCCGATCGTTCGCTCCATATAGTGGAGGATATTCTGCGCTGCCTCGGGTCTCGATACGTTTACCTCTCTTACGAAGAGCATGATCGGGTAACTGCCAACACGCAAGCCGTCACTCATGCAGCATTTCTCAGGTGAGTTTTACCTCAGTAGCACAAACGACGACAAGTTTTTATCATTCTCATTCCAGTATGGGCTCAGCATGGGCCTCGGATCAAGTTTACCCTTGGGAACAGGGACTCTATGTCGGTGGGATGGAAACCGTCAAAGTCAACCTCACACTACGAATCTACGGCAACGCATGGCATGTCTACGCTGGCCTGGCTATCCTCAACCCAAAAGCCCGAGAACAAATTAACCAATACGCCCGAAGCGCGACAGAACTCTATAAACTCATGATCGTTACCGGGACTGCAGTTGCTTCTAGCCCAGGTGGTATCGATCATACGAACGGGAATAAGAACGGACATGCAGAACGCGAACGAAAGCTACGTGAACGGATCTACTGGGCGCGACAGGTCGTCTTCGGTGGTCGGAAAGGAAGGAGACCGATTTTACTGTCACAAGAACTCCTTGATCAATTCAGTCTCGGCCAACTACCGCAAAACGATGATACCTCCTCACCTCATGCACGTTACCGGCCCAATTCACATTTATCGCTGCTTACGATGGTGGATTGTTGGGCTCAGCTCGGTGTACATCCTTTTGAAGACCTTTCATTAGCCGCGACGCCTCTTTTCCGATTATTCCTTGGTGTAGCAGAGTATTTATTCTTATCTCAGGAGCTCCTGGACAGTGCTATCCATTCAGCGATTTACGAGACGTGGCACAAGTCTAACGATTTGGAGTTTGTATTGGCGGCTAGGGGGTGGAGTCAGTGTGTTAATTTTGGGAGTTTCGACGTTTACAAAATGAGGTTTGAGCAAACGAGAGCGTTTTTTGAGGGCCGTTTTGTGGAAGCTGGGATTTTGGGAAGTAAGATGATCAAAGCGGTGATGGAGAGTGAGATGGAGAGGGAGGGAAGTGAATCGAGTGAACAGTCTGAATAGTTTTAGTAGTGCGTTTTTGAGTATCCCTAGACGTATACATATTTACGTTTACGATCGACCCGGATGCCGTCTGCGTGTATGTTAAAACTAGTATGTCTACCTCTATCATAACTAGAGTACTAGTGTAGCTCCGAGGCTTGTAGCTACTTGTTCTGTGAAGGTAGTCGCCTTTCCGGCGTCATCATGGTAAGACTGTTAGCAGCAGATGTAAGTAACGATTTATAGACATGCTACGTTACTCACGCAGATAAGTTTGACTTGGGCTATGAGCGTTGAAAGCGGTCAGTATCCAGGACGACTTTCTAATCAAATCACTGACTATCTGTGTTCTTTCCACTAAAGTCTCCGGGCACATAGTACACGTTCTGTAGAGTCAACCCAGCGGCGTCAGGCCAAGTGGTACATGTTTCCTCAAATCTACAAATCAAAAAGTGGCGTTTTTTATTATTAGCCCATGGTCAGGTTCCAATAATAGAAACGCCTCACTGGGGGCGGAAAGTGGTAGTGTTCTCTCCCTCTGGAACTTGGAACAATAAACGGTTGTCGACGGCGGTGGCGAGTCCGACGAGACTAGCGATGGAGAAGAAGACAGTAGAGAATCTCATTCTGAGAGGCTAGAAGAACTTTTTGGGTGGCGTTGAGGATCAAGCGTGCTTTATATACCCCGCCAGGCGGGATTTTTTGCCCGTTTCCATCAGACATTCGCGGGAAAAGGAAGTCGATAGAGTGGACCGTTTATATACAACAGATGGGCTATCATTCTTCTACCCTAGTAAAACTCCCCTTCCGAGCGATTCGCTACTAGCCTAGAACTTCTGTAGCTCCGAGGCTCGTAGCCACTTCTTTTGTGAAGGTAACCGTCTTTCCAGTGTCATCGTGGTAAGCCTAGGCGATTAACAGATGTGAGTAACGGTTGGAGAGGCGAAAAAAAAAAAACGTTACTCACGCAGATCAGTCTGACTTGGGCTGATTCAAATTGCCATATATCAAGACTTGAACGAGAAAAAAAAATAATCAAGTATACTGACTGTCTGTATTCTTCCCAGTCCAGTCGCCGGGTAGGTAAAACACGTTTGAATAAGTGAGGCTAGCAGCATCAGGCCAAGTTTGGCATGCTTCCTCAAATCTGCAAGTCGTAGTGGTGTTTTTTTATTAGTCCTACACAGAAACCGCAGATTCCAATGGCAAGGGTGCCTTACAAGGGCTGGAAAGTAGTAGTGGTCTCCCCATCTGGAACTTGGAACAACAACCGGTAGTCGATGGCGGTGGCGAGTCCGACGAGACCAGCGATGGTGAAGACAGTAGAGAATCTCATTCTTGAGTAGAACAATTGTTTGGCTACACCTTTTCATTTGAGACCAGCGTCCTTCATATACTGCACATTTTCGCCAAACGGGACGTTTCGCCCGTTCCGTCAAACATTCGTGGGGAGTACTCCCGAGAAGGTCGCTCGTACGCAAGTCTAAATAAAGACTCGAGCAGTTCTCAAGCGGAACGTGACCTGTGTAACACAAGTAAGGACGGCGAAACTACTCCGTGTATAGAAAAAAATCAATGGTCTGTAATGACACGGTCTAGTACGGCGAAGATCCCGGCAATGATATCCAGAGCGGCGTAAGACCTCGTTTATACTGGCTGTACATTCGCACCAGACAACATTCCTTCCATTTCTTCTGCAGACCTAGAATACGTCTCCTTCAGCCGAAGCGAAACAGGGTCCACCAAATTGCGCAAAGCAGATAAAACAGCATTAGCCGTCATCTGAAGGCTCCATACGCTGACAGTTTTGATCCTTCGGTTGAAATTTGCCTGCGTAACATGATGCGCCAGTGCGTCGTAAATCTGTGGAACACAAGAGGAGCTCATGATCAGAGCATGACTAGGACAAAAGGCGTGCTTGAGTTCACCTTCAGGGAAATCTCATCCGTGAGGCCAGCTACAAAATGATTGGCTTCGGATCAGAAAACTGAAAGACACGGAAGAAAAAAAGTCCTCTCACTTTCCCACATCTATGATAGGGGTTCCGTGAGTTGATGGCAAATAAAGGAAACTGAGCATGGTCAACTTACTGTCCAAGATCCATCGAAATGACTCAAGGGCTTTACTACTCGACAATGAATAGGAACCAGTGTCCGGTTCGCGCTACAAAGGTTTTGAATACTCAACGAAGATAGTACGGGGAAGAAAGCTCACTTCATAAAGGCAACTATAGGTCTGATCAAAGCATTGTTCACGTATGAAAGGTCATTCGTGAAGATAGGCACAGCAGCTTTGACATCTCTAAACCTCAGGTCAATATCGACCACTACTTTGGGTTCTGCATCATCACTGGAATCTGCCTCAGACGGTGGAGCCGATAGCGGCGGTTTCGCTAGCTCTCTTTGCCCGGGGATACGTTGAAGAATCGGATCGATCGGGTTGGAATCTGAGGTATTGGAAAGGACAGTCGTGGATATCGCATCGGCAATTTCTTCGAGGATAGCATTGAAGGGAAGGTCATGTTCAGGATCTTGCGGGAATTTGATATCAAAGACGGCGTCTAGTTTTCCTGAGGTTATCCAGCAGACAGGTCCTTCCATCGTAGTGGAGGCTTGGAGATGATCAATGTTGACCCCGTCGATGCGTATTCGAGACTGGAAGAGCTGCGTTAGATTCAAGACTCGGAAGAGGAGATAACACATGCCATTCTAGCCCATTCGCCGTCCTGAAGATCCATCTCCGTCGTCCGTCCAATGCTTTGCGGCTTATGCAAGCTAAACAAACAGTTGTCAAACTGTCCGACAATGTTTTCAGCACAGAGGAAGTCGTAAAAGAGCCATCGTTTACGGAAAGTGTGGATGTCTGCACGGAAAATAGAAGCCGTAAAGGGGCGGAAGCCTCCAGGCTGATGAAGCGTTACAAGCACGTCTTCTAGCTGGAGTGATTCCAACTCAAAGTCCCCAATCTGGTATGGATGTCGAAAAGATCGAGGATCCAGCGGGTGATCGGGATCGTATTGAATGGAACGGCGATCTGGGGCAGAGGATGTCAAATGCTAAACCAAGGGAAAAATGTATTGAACGAACCTACAACGCCTCTGACGCCCTTCACAGCTGCAGATTCAACAAGACCTTTACCGTCAAGCCAACGCCACAACGAAAGGGTGACATCGATAGAACCAATGTCTAAATCAAACATAGTGTAGTTGCAATCTTCTTCCAGGGACATCTGAATTTCTTCTTCTTCCTCCTCACCATCAACATGGTGGTACGCGGGATGATTACCAATGTCATAACCTAACGCTGCTTGATGCTCCCTGATCTTCTTCCTCTGCATAGAGAGTGGGCGACGCGAAACGTAGACATTTTTGAATGAAATGCGAGAATCCTTCCATTTGGGTACGATAGCCGACTCGAAAATGACAGTCACGCCTGTTTCAGCTGTGAGATAGTCGCTAATGATACGAGCAACATAATCTGAGGCGGGAATCTGGTGAATCCCTGATTGGAACGACGAATGCTCGCGCACTTACTTTGTAACTGAAGGCTATTGACGATCGCGAAGATGACAGAAAAAAAAGTGGTCCTGTAGTATCAACTACATCAGACAGACTTTGGGCCTCAAAAACACCTGGAGACTTACGTTCCGACCAAAATCCAAACAGTCTGGCTCATAAGCACCCAAGTGATGATACCGGAAATATCGTCGGCGTTGAACTTGCGAAATGATTTGATTGTAAACCACTTGAATCGAATACGAAGTCTTTGCCAGAACCCATCTGCGACTCGAAGAAAATCATCTCTAGTGGGTGCATGAAGATGAGGTGCAGATAGAGCAAGACGACGAAAGAATTTCGGGTATTGCTCGAAATTATAGGGAAGTATAGGGGGCTTGGCTGGTTCTGACCCCGGAGTCGGTGGAGGAGCTGGTGTTGGTGGCTCATTACTCTGTTCCAGTGGCGTTTTTGCGTGTATCTGCGTCTCGGGCTCCACCTCGTTCCCTTTTTGTTGATCCCCTCCCCCAACCAAACCAGCCGGTCGTTCTGAGCTCGTCACGTTCGAGGACGTGTTATCCACATTAGCACTTTCACCGTCTTCATCTCGTCCTTTTCCTTTATGGATTGCGCCCTGGCGTTTTTTTCCAGGAAGATAAGTGGTATTGGTGAAATGTAATTGGCGAGTCCGAACGAAAATGCCCAGTTGCAAGGAACGTGAGCTTCCAATATAACGACCCGTGGATAAAGGAGAGACTGGACTATTAGGGGAATTGGAAATTGTCCCTTTTTGTCGGATGAAAAACGTTCGGATGGTGGAATATCTATCGAGGGCATCATGAGAGGCACGTTTGGAGATGATGGAAGTTCCAGTGATACGTGAGCTGCTGCTGCATATTCTGAATGACATGGGGGTCTCCAGGTGCCTCGACAGTTTTCAACAGCCTCGAGTTGGTGGTGGTCAGTGGACGAGACGAGGGACCATGGCCGCCATTACCGCCGCAGGGACTCGGAGTGCTAATTACCGACGTCAGTGACATTCTCACGATAACGATTTCGCGTTCTCACTTCATTTCTAGTTCAAATATTATAAAACTTATAGTGAGTTTCTGAAGAATACTTACGCGCTGTAGTTTGTTCCCTTTTCATTTCTCTGGTAGGATTAGAAGCTCTCGTGAGCTCAAAGGTAAGTCGAAGGCGCGTCAAGCTGAACCCACGCCCAGCTCACCCTTTCCAGGAATTGATTCAGTCAGTGGCACAGCTACCGAACCTCATGATATAGAAATGTGACCAGGGCAGTAGGAACTCAGATACTAAATAATGAGGCTATCAGCGAACAAAAACCGTGTCCGACGGACGGAATTCAATGCGGGGGATATAGACGTATAGATATAAGACTCTGAGGATGGGCGTCGAACAATTTGAAGTTCACGACTATGCGCCTCAATTTTCTCTTCCTTCTTATTTTTCCTTGGATCTCGAGCTGTATTGGGGACATTCTTGGAGGGACTGATGCCCTATCGTCGGCCTATGACTTTGTCATTGTCGGAGGTGAGTGAATTCCTTTTTCCTTTTCTCTCTTCTGACATGACTTGCAGCGGGGACAGCTGGAAACGTTATCGCTAATCGGTTAACAGAAGACCCAACAGTGTCGGTCCTTGTTCTAGAAGCAGGTGGATCGTGAGTCTGCACAACCACTTTTGAACTTGATCGTACGATGCTCAATCACGGAGTTCACCATCTAGGAACGAGGATAATCTCAATCTTGTGATCCCCAGTTTCTGTAATAGAAATCTGTTGCCGGGCTCGCATGTAGATTGGAATTATACCACAGTGCCAATGCACGGTTTGAACAATCGGTCAGTCGCTTACCCGAGAGGATTTGTATTGGGAGGTAGCAGTTCAATCAGTCAGTCTCTTTGGTTCCTCCAACTAGGATGTTTTTGATCAACGGGGATGATGACAGACTTTATGCTCTACACTCGAGGCTCATCCGAAGATTGGGATCGTTATGCTGCGATCACAGGAGACCCAGGGTGGTCTTGGGATTATCTGCAGTCGTATATCCGAGAAGTCAGCGACACCTCCTCCTTTTCTCGCTATAGCTCACCTTCACGAGTAGAATGAACGCTTCACGCAGCCGGTAGATCACCACAATACCACTGGGCAATTCGATCCTAAAGTACACGGCTTTAATGGAATAAACACTGTATCATTGACAGGATTTCCGTGGCCCATAGACGGGCGTGTCATTCAAACAACTGCCCAAAGGCCTGACCAATTTCCTTTCAACGTGGATATGAATTCAGGGAACGAGCTGGGATTCGGTATGGAATTGCGACTCTGACTACTCCTGACACTCATTTGTTTTTCTTCCAGGCTATCCTCAGTGGACCATCAAGGATGGTGAACGAAGCAGTTCAGCCACGTCTTATTTGGCACCAGAGTTTCTTCGAAGGCGCAACCTCCAGGTTATGCTGGACGCTCACGTCACTAGGCTTCTATCAAAGGGCAAATCCTTCCATGAGGTCGAATTTACTACTAGAGGTATATCCGCCTATCAGGGTTCAACTCAGCAACACTGACACTTATCTAATGTTGGGAAGGATCAACCTTGAAAGTAACCGCCAAGAAGGAAATCGTACTTTCTGCTGGTTCCATCAACACTCCGCAACTACTGATGCTTTCCGGGATCGGAGACTCCTCAAAACTTTCTTCACTGGGTATTAAACCCATACATCATCTTCCCTCTGTCGGCAAAAACCTTACGGATCATCCCGTTCTGCCTCTTTCTTGGCTTGTCAATTCGACAGACACACTCGACACCGTCGCCCGTAACGCCACACTGCAAGCGGAGCAGTTAAAACAATGGAACGACACTCGCACTGGACCACTCGTCGACGGACTGTTTACACATATAGGATGGTTTAGACTTCAACCAAACTCTTCGATCTTCCAAAAATTCCCGGATCCTGCTGCTGGGCCCAACTCGCCTCACATTGAGTTGATCCCTGAAGTAAGAATTGTTCCTGTTTCTATCTGTAAAAGGGCTTAGAGGTCATCACTCCTTAGAACGGAAATGTCCGCCCACCCACCCCTCCTACAGGCAACTTCCTATTTATAGCAGTGGCCCTGGTGTCTCCTCTGTCTCGTGCGTGCTAAGAAATTCTCCTATAGTAACACAGCCTAATCCACCACTTGACAGGCGGTGAAGTAACCCTGACTTCCAGCGACCCACTCACTCACCCAGTAATCAACCCAAACTTTCTCGACTCCGAATTCGACTTGTTTGCAATGAAAGAAGCAGTCAGGACCGCAAGAGACTTTCTTTCCTCCGCCGCATGGAACGGCTACATCATCTCCGCCACAAATAACGCGACTACCGACGCGGAGCTCGAGTTCTACATTCGTAACTCCACAGTGGCTATCTATCATCCGGTAGGCACGGCAGGGATGTCGCCCAAGGGCGCGAATTGGGGAGTTGTAGATCCTGATTTGAGAGTGAAAGGCGTTGAGGGTATACGGGTAGTCGATGCTTCTGTTTTGGTGAGCCGACCGTTTCGAACGTCTCGAGTCTCTGTGGTTCTGACCGTTGTTGTCGGCGGAATGTAGCCCATAATACCTGCGGCTCATACTCAAGCTCCAACTTACATCTTGGCTGAGAGGGCTGCTGATCTTATCAAAGCAACGTGGAAAGGTCGGAAGGCGTAGCAAAAATCCTCTAGTAACGTGCTAGCTGTCTTTCTTGAGATTTCGAGTTGTTTCAAACGTGAAAACATGTAGCGTCATTTATTAAACTCGATGCTAATTTTGAATCGTGTCTAAAATTACAAATGTTGCAATGATGAATAATATCTACAACCATGTTCCCGAAGAAAAAACAAATCTCCTGAACCGAAAAACCGAAGTGTTATGCCAAAAGGGTTGCACATTTGATTAGTGTGTGCAAGTGCGAAGGTCGAATATAGTTGTAAGGGTTGCACATTTGATTAGTATGTGCAAGAGCGAAGGTCGAATATAGTTGTAAGGGTTGCACATTTGATTAGTATGTGCAAGTGCGAAGGTCGAATATAGTTGTTTGTGAGTTAAGGGCGGCGGGAAAAGATCATATCCATCGCAATGGGGTGGGGATATCGCTCGACGACATAGTTTTATCGTGGGCATTAGGACGCTCGACGATATTTAGGATAAATCTAACCAATGACAAATTGTCAGCGGCAGGAAGGGTGCCAACGGAAACGTGGAAATGTACTCACGATAGTGTAGTGATAAGGTATTGGTATCGCAGACGGAGGCAATGGCAAGGCATGGCATTTCATGCGATAACGCACATTCCTCCGGTGTTTCCGGTGTTGTTCTCCTCATCAAAAACTTCGTCGGGTTGGGGGTTCTGGGTAGCGGCCGAAGCAATGGTGAACAAGGTGGTGAAAGCGTCCATTATAGAGTTTGAGGGAGGGGTTTGGTGTGAGGATAAATAGCAGATTAGAGCTCGGACAGTTGGCTGAAATTTGCTGAAGGATTGGGAAGGGCTGTAGGGGTTTATATATGGTGCGTGAGCTATTGTTCTTTCAGTTTCCCCTGGTAATGATAGGGCACGCGGTCTCTCGATCGTAGCCATCAGTGGCCTTGAAAACCCAAGTTTTAACAATAACAAGTAGAATTTTCGAGTACGCTCGGTCCTTTCCCGCCACTTTGAATATTGACAATAAGCGGGATTTCCTTTTTTGGTAATGGTGGTGTAGTCTGAGCCACTTAAATTCTTAGGGATGAAAGTCTGTGATGCTTGCCCGGCCCTTTCCTCACGGAACCGTGAACCGGAAAATGTAGCCGATCATTGAACAAAAACAAGACTTGGACCAGGGATTGTTAATATCATAAGCAATCATTCTGGGTTCCGCGGATCCTAGACCCTGATCGCGAAGCGTTTAGGGACTCACAAGTCCTTCACACCCACCGGCACCTTAGAGCTAAAGCCATCTCGTTGCCGAAATCAAGTTCTCCATTGCAATATGGAACCAGGCCCAAGCAAAAATGACCCTATGACGGAGCTGATCGTGAGCCATTTCCCTCGGGTGTGATCCCATCGCTACAATAAAACAGGTATAGAAAAGACAATAGAAGGAGCTTGAGACTCATGCGAGGTAAGCGGAAGGAGGGGGGGGGGAGCCAAACTCGGATATGACATGTCCATACGAGGATGTCAGGGTGTGAACGGACATCATTGCGAAAGACAATAACAGAAGCCGTAAAGTCCCGCCATTCCGATGACGCTGTGATTACTGTGAGGGGTATTAGCCCAACCCCAGTCGCAGATTTAAGGTGGCGGGTGTGAGCAGATGAATGTTGACTGTGTGTGGACCGAAAAGCCCTGCATTTTCTCAGCCCTAAAAATTTGTGGCAGATTCCTATCTCTCTGGAAGGAACAACTTTTAGGAAGGTAAACTTGAGTGACATTTTTATTTTAACAATAGCGAAGGGAACCTACCACTTCCTGACGGTATTCCAAACGTAGACAGATTCCAGAAGTTCCATTTTGGCCTCGAACCTAGCGGTTTCGTACCTAGATGCGCTCGGTAGGGTGGGCAAAGCCAAATCCGAGGACTGAACACGCGCATGCTTACCCACCCTTTCGGGAGAGGAATTTCAATAATGGCAACCCCTCGAAAAAACCCAGGTCAATAAAGAAGGTAAGAATTTCATGCCGTGAGGTAGATGGTGTGTGGCGAATTGAAAGACGAGAGTGGAACACAAGTGAGAGCAAGCCGATAAAGCATAAAATGGTAAACACCCTTCTCATTCGTATCGCGTTCCTACATGTACAAATGGAAGCCAAATGCGAACCGAGCCACTTGGTAGTGCAGATACCCAACGACAAACTATATTAGAAATGCATCAGAGTCAAATTAAGATGAGAGATGGCAGGGAAAACCGGAAGGAAATATCAGAGATCTTGGTGGAAAATGTAGTCTCATAGAGCGAGGCCCTCTGAAGTAGCAAATATTGAAGGTAATCCATCATAATAGTGGTGTATATGTGTAGGGCGAGGATGAGACGATAATGAAGTGGAAGCTCACCATCCTTTCGAGTCTTTTGGCATTAGAGAGCGGTGGCTAGTGGCCATTGGTCATGCATCATGATGTGCAGGACCATCCAACCCAGTGAGGCTGTCGGACAAGGTCGGACGACGGGAGAAAACGTGAACGAATCATATGGTTTCGGACATATCGGGTTTGCTGACAGTTTCAGTTACGCGCACTTTCGACGTCTTCGTCGCCGCAATGGGTGAAAAAACACGGTCTCCGACGTCAGGACCGACAAGTTATGCGTTTCCTGCTATGGTTGCTGCAAGACTATGTGTCGCCCTTGTTCAACCATTCGACCTCATTCACAACCACCAACTGACCTCCCCGCTCACCTCTTATCGCAACCGTGAGTTCTGGCTATACTGCGATTGGAACTGAACTAACAAGGATGATCAATCCAGTGCAAGAAGGTATATACCTATTTCGACATGGCATTGACCCATACTCTGGAGGAGTTTTCAGACATGTATGTCCCAACTTATTCAGGTCAAGTTACGAACCTAATGGACCTACCTAGTCGCCATTATATTTATCATCATTTTCGACGCTCATGCCAAATTCGAGAACCTCGGCTGCTGTCTTATGGACGTTGTGCGATGCGCTAGGCGCGTATGCGTTGGTTCGCATATGGAGAGCGCGGCAAGGGTTAGGGAAGCACGTATCTAGCTCGAGGGATGATTTAGTGGCTGGCGCGTACGTTTACCATTGATTAACCTCATTCTCCCCTTGCTAAAGAATCGATAGATATCTTTTCAATCCTTACTTATTGCTTCCAAGTTTGGCTTTGTCGACATCCTCGTTGGAGAACATGGTGGCTTTGCTAGCTCTGATGTTTGCTTCCCAAAGTATGTTATCGTTTTACGTTGTCCGGCATTCGTTCACACAATGGAAATCCCACAGAGAAGCCTTCACAAGCACTTCTAGCAATGTCCTTTCTCCTCCATATGTCATTATCTTCCATGGTCTTCCTGGCCCCACTATTACTTCTCCTTCTTAGCGAACCCCACTCACATTTGGCGTCACCAAGAGCATTCTCCGGAAACCTCAAGAGATTGCCGTCATTGATGATTGAATTCCTCCTCTATTTCTTGTGTTTAACCATTGCGTCTTGCCTGGTGTCCGGAGGAATGACCTGGGTATCGCAGACATGGGTCGCAAGGTATTCCATGTTTCTCTTCGTGATAAAACTTTCATTAAACGTTTTAGTGTGACACTGCCGGATCTTACGCCCAACACCGGATTATGGTGGTATTTCTTTACTGAAATGTTTGATCACTTTCGACCGTTTTTCCTCATGGTGTTCTCGGTGAGCAGTTCAGGCCGTTGCTCGCCGACATTCCCTTGTTTAGTATTCTTTAGGTACATCTTCTGATATATATCGCACCCGTGTGCATTAAATTACAGTTCGTATTCTCATTTCTCTTCCCATGCAACTGCTAAACCGGAGCTCTTCTAGATACGACCTCCTTTACGCATCCTTCGTACTCTCCGGAATTCTCGGAATTTTCAAAGCTTATCCAACATTGTCAGATCCCGGGTTGTTCCTTACTATGCACGTCTTGTTTCCAGAAGTATACCCATGTATGTTTTTCCTCTCTGTCCCTAGCATCATTCCATCTCTCAACGCAATCAAATCTTGACAGACCTACGATACCCGATAGTAACAGCCCTCTTACACCTTCACGCATCTCTCCTCATGCCCCTTTTCCACAATTTATGGCTCGCACAAGGTACGGGAAACGCCAACTTTTTTTATGCCAGCACGTTGGTGTTTGCGTGTGCGAACGGTGCGGCAGTTATCGATGCGCTGTGGGCGGGGCTCCGGATTGCGGTTGGAGAGGAAAAGGAAGGGTGGGTTGTGGCTCAGGAATGATTTCGGACGATTGTTAGGAGTTGCTTTTTGGAATTTTGTAATATAAGTACTGAATCTTAGGGGAGTTGCAATCAGTGATAACCGACAGTTGAAAATTATTCATGACGGCTACAACGGGTCGGGGGACACTCGGGCTCAGATTAGATTCAACCGCGAGTCCCTATGGCGAAGTCCTGTTCTGAAGGTTGTTTGCTGCAACACTTCTGAATTCAGGGACAAAAATCCAGAAGGTAAACATCAGAGCCTGCACGTGGCGAGTCTTTTGCGACAAAGTATAAAATCCCACGAACCATGTTACACGCTGCCACATTCCTTCGCGATCGACTTCGAGCTTCAATCAGAACTCCGAAATTATGAAGAGTCGAGGTGATGGCCAGAGTACACTATTGACTTGCACCTCCGCCATGAAGTTAGCACCATTCACGCTAATCTGATTTCAAAGGTACCACACTCTCCAAGCCACGCAAGGAAAGCAGACTCCAACGACTTGTGTTCCATCGATGGGCTACAAATCAGGTCATAGAGTGCATCCTTCTGACTCTCCAAGGATCGCAACTTCCGAGTCGTCTACTGTTGTTCCTTACACTTCCTGTCATTACGAACGCTACTACGAAGCCCAAGCCAAAAAAACGCGACAAATTTGGTTCAGTGGACCCAGCAATATTCTTTCAAACGTTCTTACCCCTGGCCTGGCACCCAGGAGGCGCAGCATACGCAAACCCCGGTGTCCGATCGGGTGAAACGTCACTGTCATGCTCGACCGATCTTTACAGAATGCGGGAAGGAGCTCAGAAAAGCCAAGAGCGTTAGAGAAATGGTTAGTGCCATTTATGATGCCCTTGTTGGTGAGTTGTCATCTCTCGTACCCATTACCTGGTTCTCAGGCAATTCCATAGCTCACAGGGACGGATACCAGAAAGCTGGGCTTCCTGCATCGCGATGTCAGTGTCGGGAAACATCATCATTTTGCCTAGCGGAGAAGGGCGCCTCATTGATTGGGAACTAGCTAAGAAAACTCGTCTTCAAAATGTGGGGACAGGGATTGTCAAAGACGGCACAACCCCTCGTCAATATGAGAGGACGGTGATTGTTTTCTTTTTCTGCTGTCGATCCTTTCTTTACTGATCCAAATCTCAGGGTACATGGCAATTCATGTCGGCAAGGCCGCTGAGTTCAAGTGGTTCTCTACATGAACTTGCCGATGACCTCGAATCCTTCTTTTGGATCCTCTCATGTTTTGAAATACGTGAAAACATGGATTGGCACAGCACAAGTTGAACTACCACATTTTAACCGTGTGTGAGAAAAGGCATCCCCCATCACCGTCGTCACCCGCCACTACAGTTGTTTTGGCGGCCCGGTTTATGACCGCGCTTGACTTGGAGGACCAGGGTGAGGAAGAGGTGCCTGATTTGGACGAGGATTCCGAAGAGGAGGAGTCTGATTTGGACGAGGGGACTGGAGAAGAGGAGACTGAGGGGGGGCAATGAATCTTTTGGGTGAGGCGGAAAGGCGATGAGGCTGACGTGTCTGCAGCACTAGCTTTCACATTTATTTTAATATTTATGGACATTCATGGATTATTATTTTATCCTATACTCCACGCGTATATTACTGTTGTATACGTACCTTGCGATGTCATGTTACCGTGTTTTCTTTTTTTTCATGTTGCTTTGTAAGCCCCCCAATACGCTTGCTTCACTGGAACGTGGCCAAACCCGAACAGTAGTATGTGAAGAGAACAAATATCTTTCCTGCCACTGGGTGCCTGTATGCTGTTCCTCAATAACTTTTCGGTACCGGTTCTTGACACATACGGCTTTTAGAACACACTTAAACACTAGGCAAAAGAATTGAATATCACAAGCACGGCGGTCTACAAACTCTTACATCCGAACAGTAATTGCACGTCGAAGATTCATTTCATCACGCGCCACATATTGATAATTCTCTCATCTCCTGTAAAACGCCTTCAACCTAGGAAAACGTAAGTCAGCCAAAGTTTTTGGCAGGAGGATGATCAGTGGCACGAACCTGTGCATCCAACTGTCCCGCAGCGTAATCGTCCCGAACACTATCGTTGAAATACCGTTGCACTCCACTCAGTTTCTCGTATCCTTCCTCCGCAAACTTGGCTTGCATCCGAATCATTGCTTCGAAGCTGGGATCAAAGTAAGGCACTCGCAGGTCCAAAAGTTGTGGGAGTTCAGTAATGAGTTGATCATTGAGCAGCTCAAAAACTTCTTTTGCCTCGTCATGTTCTTGCTGTGCCTAAATTCCACGTTTTAGTCACCGGAGAATATGGTATTCTTTGGATCATAACTGACTCTTGGTAACTTTGTAGGATCTTCACTCGGTTTATCGATGAGTTTTCTGAGCCTACTTCTCGCTGCGTCATAATCCAGAAGCTGTGAGATGTTTCAAAGTCAGCGACGAGAAACTCCTTATGCGACTATTCCCCACCAACCTTCTTATTGCGTTTCGCAATATGCTCGTTGACGACAGGAAAATACGCGCACATTTTCCCAAGAGGTTCCGATATGGCTGTACGATACGGAGCATCCTATGAAATCAAATCATGAGAAGAGATAGCAATGCCGAATTCTATGAGACGCACCAATTCGCGCCCAAACCCGCCATCCAAGTCGTCCACTGCTCGTTTGTATGCATGCGCAGCCATTGCACCGTCCGATGTCTGATCAGCAGCACCATAAAACATCTCTATCGTCTCCGCAATTCGAGCCTGTGCCGCAGTCATCGCTGTGGGTTTCGGACTAAGCATTGCCCATGTTCGTGTGCTGTTGTGCGGAATTGTTCTAACCTCTCATTGAATCCCAATATGTCTTCCCATCCTTTTGTAATGCCTGACACTCCTTTTCGAATCTGTAGAATTCACGACCACCGTTTCAGTAAATCGGGTTTGTGAGCCACAAAGATATACGCACATTTTGAATCTAGCTTCCTCCTCTGTGAATTCTCTGTCTACCGTTCTCTCAATCTGACCGGTCTTTTGTAGGAGCTAAATAGAGATGAATCATGGGATCGTGTGTAAACGAATGTTCCAATTCGAGGCTTACTGTGGTGCCAGCTCGATTGACGGACTTTTTGAAACTAATATTCATAAGCAGAGGTTCAATTTATAGTCATGTATCGAGACTCACCCGGACCAACTCATAGCTGTTCTTAGAGTCTTTCTTTCGTGATGGAGGTGGAACGGGGTAGAAAGGGTGGATTGCTTAGTCAGTCATTCATGATAGCCAAAGCATGGCATCACTTCCTCGGAGCAATGCGGCGAACGTCACCGATACTCAACCTTTCTCTAAGACGCAGTCATTCACCGCTCGGGCGCAGCCCTCGCTCTCTCTCTCTCCCCGCTACACTCTTAGGCCTGTAAAACGGAATTTAAAAATCAGCTGAGGGGATCCGCGTCTCTCACCCGTGATTGCCTCGCAATTGCAATTGACACTCGACGGAAGTTCGATCCACAATTTGAAATTAATTAAGTTGTGTATGTAACCTGAACGGAAGTCCGCGCCTCAAACCGACTACGAGTTCAATATTCAATCCCAGTGAGCCTTTACTAAATCTGCCGCCCGCTCAGCTACAATATATACCGGTGCTTGAGTGTGGGCCGCAGGGACGAATGGCTAGTAGACAGTCAGCGGCCGGGACCATACCCAGGGACCTACCAGAAAGGAACGACACTTACCAGTACCGATGCATCCACAATTCTCACCCCCTCAACACCCTTCATTCTCAAATCTGGATCCACCACACCCCAATCGGCATTTCGAGGAGACATCATAGCAGTACCTGTTAAATGAGCCCCGCCCAGAACATTAGTTCTGATGTATTCGTCCAATTCCTCATCAGTGGTCGCGTTCACGGTACTGGACACAATAAACCCGTCGAATGCTGGGGACGACATGAATCGACGGACGTTCCTAATTCCTTCACGTAGCGCGAAGAGGTCGAACTCCGTGCTGAGAAGATTCAAGTTGATGGTAGGGTAGTCAAAAGGATCGGAGGTATTCAGGGTGACGAATCCACCTGAAATCATCCCGAATGAGTGGAAGAGGCATTTGAGTTGGATCATAAAGTCACATACGAGAGGTAGGAGACACAAGCGAAGGAAGTACGCCTACCAAATTTGGAAGAGGATCCCCCATGGAAAAGCCGCCGTTCTGCAGGATGGCACAGTCAGTAACTGGACATTGTCCTCTGGAATCTGAAGAAACTCACCGTAAATATAAACTCGATATGAGCAGTATTCGGCCCAGCGGACGGGTCCTCAAACCTCTCAAAAATTGACGCGTTGCCCGGCAACCTGACCCATCCAAGTTGCACGCCCGCGGCATTGACCAAAGGTCCCGTCCTTGATTCTTCCCACTGCTCAAGCTGCTCGGCAGCAAGTGTCGCATTCCTCGCAGCCTCAGAATCCGTATCGTTAGCATTAACCACATAAGCGGTTCCAACGGCAGCGTGTTCCGACAAATTTTGGCCCACTGATGGTAAATGGTGTAACGGTTGAATACCCAAGCTCTCCAGCCTTTTGGAGTCCCCGATGCCTGAACTGAGGAGGATTTGAGGCGTTCCAACGGACCCAGAGGAAAGGATGATTTCTTTCGATGCTCTGACTGTATGCAATGTTTCTTTGTGGGCGCGTGTTAACTTCTCGCAATGATGATGATGACCGACAATGAAACTTACTTCCAGAATCCTGAGAGAGTTCAACACCTTGGAGGGCAAGACTGTTTTTTCTCTTCTTCTTCGACAATATACGTGTCACATATGCATGTAGCAAGACGTGGAGATTGGGACGATTGATGAATTTTGGACCCAAATAGGACGTGGCAGAGCTGCTTCGGGTCCCATTGAACACAGTAGCTTGTCCATGTCCTGTATAAAGAATGATTAATCAATTCCAAGTTGGAAAGGTGCGAAGGATCTCACCGATTCCAAGATGCCTTCCCGAGTTCATGTCAAGAACAAACCGGAAGTCCGAATCATTCCCCATCGACTTACTAGCCTGAGTGATGCGTGTATCTAATTGGCGGGGAAACCCGTACAGAGAAACAGGATTTATGCCATCGAAGCCGTGAACAGAGGGATCAAATTCGCCCGTCGTATCGTGTCCATCGGCAGGAGGGGTGAAGCGTTCATTCTACCGTCGAAATGTCGTGCATTCAGGTAAACAGTTAATCGTGAAAAGCTCAACTCCTTACCTTTCGTATATACGGCTGAATACTATCCCAAGACCATCCCGGATCCCCAGTAACCTTAGCATATCGATCCCAATCTTCTTTTGTTCCACGAGTATACATCATACAATCTAAAAGTGGGTATACGGGGGTCAGAAGTGGAAGCACAACCACCAAAAGCTCACACATTGAAAGAGTCAATCTACTTACTGATCGAGCTGCTCCCACCGAGACCAAACCCTCTAGGAATCTCAAGTTCCCGATTCAAAGCTCCAGGCCCCGCTTGACCAGTATAATTCCAATCTAACGGGCTTTCAAGTATCCGAGAGCAGAAATCTGGTACCATGGACAACAATACATCGGCGGTGCTATACAGAGAATGAATATTCAGACGTAAAGAAGGAACGTAAATGAAACGACATACAAACCCCCAGCCTCTAGAACAAGGACATGATATTTTGGATTCTCCGTTAGACGATTCGCAATTGTATTTCCTGCAGTTCCTCCTCCGATGACGACAAAATCAAATTCATCCCTCTTCAGGTCTTCAAATTTTTCGAAGAGAGCGCAAGACGATGGGTGCGTGGAGGTAAGGATCAGCGAGGTGAGCAGTATAACCCACCATAACATCATGTATCCTTTTGGCGAATCAGTAAAAACAACCTCTATATAAGTGTCCCCCTGTCGGTGTCTTTAGAAGCGCAATATCCACAAGAAGAGACCGGATCACAAGACATGAAGATTTCATAAAGGATCCGTTCTTTGATGAGGCTTCGTGATGGTCAATACGCACCTCAACGCCAAGTGCGTTTCACGATACGCCACAACCCCCGATACCCACCTCCGGTACCTTTGTTGAGGACCTGTGACTTTTCTACTTATCTGATCGCGAAGACCCACGGGCCTAAGGAGCCGCTGAATGTTGACAAATGTATAACAACCGAGTACAGGAGGCCGAAAAGCACAGTGCGGCGCGTATCAAGCCAATCCAATTCTCCTTCTAACCTCCTTCATTGTCTCTTCTGCTTTCCCCATCGCCTTCTCCCTCCCAGCCCGGGCAACCTCCTCCAAATACCCTCTTTCCGACTTTAACCTTTCAAACTCCTCCCTCGGACCTCTCAACATCTCCTCTAACGCCCCCGTAACATCGCGCTTGAGCACCCCGTGATTTTCCGACTCATATCCTTTAGCCGTTTCGTGGACATCCTCTCCTTTAGCAGCGGCGAGAATATTGAGGAGGTTAGCTGTCCCTGGGCGATTCACTGGGTCATAGGTAATTCCGGCGATAGAGTCAGTAACAGCAACACGGATTTTTGAGGCGATTTCGCTGGATGAATCAGTGAGAAGAATACGGGAGGAAGGATCCGGCGCGGATTTGGACATTTTGGAGGTTGGATCTCGAAGGGAAAGAATTCGTTTGGAAGGGCCTAAGGGGGTAGAGATTGGGGCGTCGACGAGAGTTAAATGGTACGGAAGTAAGAGGCGGCTCACTATTCAGTTGAGTAGGGAGAGGAAACATTCGATGGGAGCCTTTAAAGGTCCGGTTGAATTGGTCGGCCAGGTCGCGAGTAAGTTCGAGATGTTGTGTCTGGTCTTCACCAACAGGGACGTGGGTAGCTCTACGAATAGTCAGGTTCAATAGACACCTGGCGAAAGTGTACCACATGTTACTTGCCTGTAAACGAGAATATCTGCAGCTTGCAAAATAGGATATGTGAACAGCCCAGCATTTAACCCCGTTTCATCCATTTCCGACTCATCCTGCATGTTTTTAGAGGTGGCTAAACGCGACTAAAACAGGGATTAGATGGCAGAGAAACTTGAGATTTCAGAAGTAATTTACCTTCCATGTTGTCATCCTTCTTAGTTTTCCCATTGGCGTTAGGCAGTTTAGTATCCACGCAAGCTCGGTATGAAGCGGGTTCTGGAGATCACAAATGAGTAAGAAGATCATCGAACGACATGAAACGGACAGCACACATGGTCCTGGTGAAACAAGATACACCTCTTTGGGTCCATACCAATAGCCAAGATAACAGCCAGCATATCCATGCGCGACTGGGCCAATTCCTTTGGCTTTTGGGGTAATGTCAAGGCATGCCAGCCTACTATAGTAAACAACAACTCGTCTTCCGGCATTGCAGTATTCTGAAGGTTGACCCAATTGGATAAAGCACCGAGATAATTTCCTAGCTCACAGAGGGATTTTAAATAAGATAGAAGTTTATTCTTGAATAGATGCACAGACTCACATGTGGAATCCCAGTTGGTTGAATTCCAGACAGGATTACGCGTTTTCGACGAAGCTGTGCCGATTCAGTGGATTGAGTGACTTGTGAGGCTGAGGTAGACGCCTCAGCTCTAAACCCAGAATGTTTAAAAGGCCTTAATGAGGACAAAAGGCGGCGGCCGGCATGCATGATGGTTGGAAGAAGAGAAGGTCAAAAACGCGTACCGCGTTGGCGCGGAGTCGATTGTGTCTTTTTCCCACATTCAATCTTCTTCCCCCTCGTCTACTCGCTACGCTCAGAGCTCCTGGACGTTAGGTCCATTTGCCCACAGCTACCTTCTGGAGAAGTAACGAGCTGTTCAAGGAATGAATTCCTCAACCTCAAATCCCTCTCTCAGGAGTGCGAGTGGCTCGACCCGAACTCCCGGTTCCGCAACAACAAGCTCAAGGACACCTGGAATAACACGAAGCCTACGTAGCAGTACTCTCAAGAGAGACAGCTCAGCAGCGATGCTGGATAAAGGTATGTGCTTTGGGCTTCCATTGTACAATGATTAACAAGGTCATCAGAACCCCATCCTACGAGTAGCAAACGCGCCCTACTCTCCTCTACTCTCACCGCCGCCTCGACTGAAAGACAACTCGCTTCTCTACAGACAACAAATCACTCTCTCACCTCTAAACTACGCGAAACCGAACATGAATTGGCGTCAGTCCAACGAGACCGTCGATTCTTAGCTGACCGTGAAAAAGCCGAGAGAGAAGCACGAGAGGAGAGTGAGAAGACTTGGGAAAGTGAGCGGAAGAAATATGCTTTTGAGATCCAGAAGCTGAGAGCCTCTTTGGCAAAGATGGAAGAGCAGAACGAGGAGGTGAAAGATGACGAAAGAAAGATGAAAGAAGAAGTGGGGAAGGCAAGAAGAGAGCTGGACAAGAAAGAGATGGAAAACTCTCGCATAAAGGAGGAGTTGGACAACGTGAAGTCGGAGCTAAGGAGTACCAAGCGAGATCTTCAGCGGAGTCTGCAAGAGTGTGCAGAGCTAGAGAAAAAGATTGGGAAAGAGAACGAGGATGTGATAGAAAAAGCCGCTAAAGAGATCGAGGACCGGTTTGTCAAGGAAATGGAAGATGAGAGGAAGTCAATGGAGGAAACACTGGAGGAAGTCTTGAAAGAGAAGGACGCAGAGATCGAGGAATTGAGGGGAACTATTGACGAACAGCAAAAGGAGTGGGCGAAGATGGAGGAATATGCGGAGGACCTGGAGATGCAATTAAGAGAAGCCAATGCAAAGCTTGCCGACGAAAAGAAGACTAGAACAGAGGCATTGGTTTTGGCGTCCAAAGCGATAGGTAGACAAATCAGTGAACTCCCTTCATCTTCGTCCCAAACAGCAATGGACGTCGACTCAACACTATCATCATCCCAGCCAGTGCCGACGCAACCGGAACCATCAACACCTTGCAAGAACAATACCGGTACCCTCTCCAACATGTCACTCGCTACACCTTCCTCTGCATCTCGTATAGCTAGACAAGCTATCACTAACCGCCTGTCTACCCCTCGTCGTTCATCTATCTCTACATCCAGTTATTCACCCCTCCGTCGCCGGACTGGAGAGCTGTCACCCGGTCCATCTTCCCTATCTACGCCCTTGAAAATAGAGATTTTCAAGAGAGATCCAGATGCGGATGTTCTCGGTCCTCAATTGGCATCTTTGACGAATCATCTACGGAAGGTTGAAAGCGAGAACGTCAAGTTGCGGGCTGAGCTCGGCGTTTTGCGTGGCAAGGACGTGCGTATTTTTTTTCTTATGTTCTGGTGCACGGCTCAATCACCTTGACATCAAGGAATCGATACAAGTACTCAAAGAAGAAAACATGTCTCTCCAAGCAAGAATCAAGAGACAAGAGAAGGAGATTGAGAAGTTGGTCAAAGCATCCACTTCTTCACCCTCGTTGACATCCTCGGTCAATTCACCTTCCTCCCGCAGTGTGCAGGAGACTAATGAACTGGCGAAGCTGCGTCTGGAGCACGCGAACCTTTTGGAGAAGTTTGGGGAGGTCAAGGCGGAGCTCGTGGGGTTGAAAAACGCCGGACTTGATGAATCGATGACCCAAAATTCAGGAGGTCCAGAAAAGGTGACCGAGGGTAAAGTTTACGAAGAAAGCAGCGATGAACGTGAGACGACGAAACAACGAATGAGGATAAAAGAAAGAGAGCTAGATGGTGTAAAGAAGGAGCTCGAGTTCGTCAAAGGGATGATGGTGAGCAACCTCAATGGTTGGAGCTGTTCCCTTGAACTTGAACTGAAAGGTCCTGACAGGACTCTTACGCAACAGAGCTTCAGCTCGCAACTCCCAACGCAGGTTTAGGCTCCTCCTCTACTCCGTTGAATGAGCTAAATAGCCGACGCGTCATTCAACTCGAGCAGTTACTCGGAGAGGCCAAAGACGAGAATGCAAAGCTTCGTGAAGAGATCGAGACAATTTTGGTCAAGCAGAAGCCTGCCCAGGAGCCCACGGTCAATCCTGATCTAGTACGCATAAATCAGCTACAGGCTCAGGTTGCCACCTTAGAGGAGACTATCACTGTCCATCTCGCCACAATAGACAACCTCGAACAGGAGCTTTTTGAACTTCGTGGGGAGATCGCAGGCGGAAGACATGTTCCACCAAACGTGAGGATTCTCAAAAGTACGGAGGCAGCGCCTGGCGACTACGATCCTTCTGCCTCTACGAAGACTTCTGCTCCGCAACAGAACACACCCTTGTCAAACGATGATCTGGTTCCCAAGGAGACGCTGATGTCCGCGTTGAGAGAGGGCAAGAGACTTCAGGAAGAGTTGGAAAGGAGAGAGAAGCGGCTGCTTCGTCTGAAGGAGGTGAGTGACGCAGTTAGCCTATATTGGTTTTTTATGTACTCAACTTTTCCTTCTTCAGATCTTCAACTCCAAGTCTGCCGAATTCCGGGAAGCCGTTGGGGCCCTACTCGGTATCAAGCTGGCCTTCTATCCTAATGGCCAAGTGAGGATAACAAGCCTGTACGATATGACAGCAACTTTCGTGTTTAGTCCATCCAAGGTGCGCTTGTCATTTTTCTTCCCGGGATCTTCAGTTTCCTTGACTTGCTTCTCAAGCACGACCTCAAGATGCAGTTGATAGGTGTTGGGACCGAGGATGGCCCTCCTCAGGATTGGCGAGAGAACCTACCAAATTGGCAGAGCTATTGGATAGAACAGGAACAGTGTATACCGGGCTTTTTAGCAACGGTTACTTTAGAAGTTTACGATCGGTTTAAAAGTAAGGGAGGTGGGGGATAAGATCTACCCCACCTAATACCGTATTTTCTCAGTGGGTTCTGTGTAACACCTTTTACTGCGTCGTTTATTCGATGTTTTCCTTTTTATCTTTCACTATTCTCTACACCGACTGAAGTGTGGATTCGAATCGCCACGTAATCTTACAATCCAATCCAGGTGGACCAGACCCCTTCATTCCCCGTCTGTGCCCCGATTCAGCGTACAAGATGATTTTCTCTCGTTGAAACGGGCTCAGAGTGCTCTCTAACCTGTAAGCGGGGCATGTACTTTGCCACACTTCAGACTGCTCTCACTACAAACAGACACGGCCAGATGACGGGAAGGAGGGAGCATCGGATGTAAGGTATGTGTAGTTCATTCGAATGAACAATGAAACTGATCAGCTCAAATAAATAAATAAAATAGAACGCTATGCTTTATTTCCTTGAATTTTTCAAGCGAGTCCGGTGAATTGCCAGCTCGGTGAGAGCTCGAGGTACTCATGTTTCAACAATTCTTCGGCACTTGGACGCTCTTCCGAATTTCTGGCGATGACGCCGTAAAAAAAATCAAATAAACGGGCACCCCACACAAAAAAGCCCACTCACATCGCAAAACACTGCCTTTTGAAGTTCTCCGCAAGTCGAGATAGTTCCGTACCTTCTGGAACCGGCGGCGGTAGCTTTTTCTGATAAATCTGTTCGTCATGATGTTTAAGGAATCTTCATTATTGCCTTCAGATATCGAGAGCGGAAAGCATGATGACCAACCTGAAACATGACGGCAAATGTATTCTCGCCAGCCCAGGGCCGTTTTCCCGACACCATTTCCAAAAATAAGCAGCCGATACTCCAGATGTCGGCTTTGGAGGAATGATTCTTCTGTGAAGCAAGTAACTCGGGCGCCATCCAGAAGACTGCTCCGTAGAGCTTGGGATTTTCACTCTCTGGATCGGTAGTACGTCTCGATAGACCAAAGTCGGAGATTTTGCATGTGCCGTTGGTCTCCAGCAGGATGTTGTCCGAGGTCAAGTTCTTTGAGAGGAAACGTCAAATTCAAAAACAAAGGAATAGGGATGTCCACACACCCTATGAATGATACCTTGTGAGTGAAGATACTCGAGACCCTCAAGAATTTGTCTCGTGAAGAATACTGTGATTTCATCCTTCAACTTGCCATGCTTTCGAAGGACTTCACCGATAGAACCACCGGGAACGTATTCTAAAAAACTGTGGGACAAGGTTAACCAGCAGCTCCAGAAACAGGACAAAATGGTAGACGCACATGCTCAATATCGAAGACGTTTCCTCGAACCCCAAGTATTTCACGATATTCGGGTGATCGAGATATTCCAAGGTTTCCATCTCCCTTTTGAGAGCTTGCAGAAATGAAGTTTGTCTTGCTTGCTCTCTATTCACCGCTGTAGGTAATTCTACTTGTTTCACGGCCATCATTCCACCTGTCGAGGTGTTGAGAGCGAGGTAAACTCGGTCGTAAGTACCTCTTCCAATGAGTTCACCGCGCACCCATTTGAAGTTGACTGGCATCCATTGTGGTTAGTAATTCAGCGTTATAAAGAACGAAATGGAAGGGAAAAAACTCGCCAGGAGGTTTGTGGGGTGAATCAAGCGGCAGTGGATTGAAGACCCCTGCTCGCCATTTGGTGACCTGCCCTTCCAGCTTACTGCCCCATAGCTTGCCGGTGTGTTTCGCTCTCGAATGAATCGGGCTCGTTTCCACAGTATCACTCGTGAGATTTTTCTTGTACTCCTTTGCAAGCGTTCGTATTGACTTTCGCTGAGCAATTCTCCGTGTGTGAGCGGTGACTTCTGTAGTGGTAGGACCAGCGTTTTCCGACTCTTCCGACCCCTCTGAAATTGGTTTGTCCAAGTCGTGGTCAGGGAAAAGCGTCTCTAATTGCTCGTAAAGATCTTCGTATCCAGGCCTTGTAGCCCACTCCGAATCCGCAGCTGTCCTCCGAAACACGCTAGTACTGCGACGCGGTGGTGTCCGTGACGTTGGAACGTCAGTGGTGGTAGCTTGAGGTGGCCTGATCCAGAGTTCCCCATCGCTATCTGATTCGCTGGACAAATCCGAACGAGCTGAACCTGTCTCTTTGTATAAAGGTTTCGACGAGTTCATCGTAGGTTGGCGTGAACACGGCCAACATCAAGGACTGGGAGAAGCAAGTGCTTTAAAAGGTGAACTCCACAAATTTGGAACGAGCATTGCCAACCCACTGCCACTCGGTATGTTCAATTCATAGGTAATCAGGAAATCAGGAAAGATCAAGTTCATCGACGTCGACTCGTGAAAGGGAGGTTGGAAAACTGTCAGGCCGTGTTGGCCGACCGAGTCGGCAATTGACAATGAGAACCTGGGCGCGCGTAACCGCATGTTGAAGACTTGAACGGACTGAGCACGCCTTATGGATCATTTACGCATTATGTAGCATTATGTATGGCTTAGGATCGAAATCAAATTGCGATACAGTTCGTAAAAGAATTCAATTCAGGCCACCCAACTGCATCCCGGAAGGATAGGATACTTCCCATTCCAGCGATAGATTCACGCTCGTTTGAGGTGGTAACGAGCACACAAAGGTTATCTTTCCATCCTTTCCCAAATCACTGTCATTGTCTGCCTTCTCTGCTCCATCCCATTGCGTCTTTACTGCTGCCTTGTTCGTGAACGTGAGAGAAGAGGAATCAGACCTCAGCAGATTCTTGATTCCAGACAGCCGTTTGGAATCAGAACGCGGGAAGTCGCGTTCCTTATCTTTGTTCCCGGGAAGAGAGGGCATCGGTAAATTTGGAGCGACGAGTTTCACAATGACCTTCTCAGTCTCCGAGACAGGTATCTGGTCAAGAACTTTGACAGACACCACACCCACAGCCTTGGTGTTTTCTACAGTGATACGTCGGGAATAGAGGTGGGCCAGAGTTTTCTTGGACAGGAAAGCCCCGGTCTGAGAGGTTTTCTTTGACCTTGGGTGATAGATAACACGTATAGACGGGTCGATGCTAAGTAACTGCGGATGAGTCCGTGCCGAAAACCGGGTAGAGTTCCCAAAGCCTTACCCGAAAGCACACTCAAAGCTCTCCTGAGGACTCGCTGCTGGAACTCTTGTCCTTGAAATGAAAGTTCCGTCGACATAAATATTCGCATTTCCCCCAATTAATGTATAATCCGATGCGTTCTTGATTTTCGCCTGGTAGGTTTTGGTGAGCAAAAGGCAGCATAATCCCATCCTACACAGTAGAGCCTACTGCTCACATTCAGATAAACCTTGTTGTTAACCTTGGGCACACAAATCCACTCCAGGTTTGCTTCCAGGGATAGCCGGGCTACTGTTACCGTATGAGCATCGCCATCGTTTAGTATCGTGACTGTGCCTGGGACAGAGAACGTCGCGCTGACCCCCTTGGGAGCGTTACTTAATGCATCCACGGCTCTGTGAGTAATTGGTGGCTGGTTAACTATTATGCGTTGTGGTGACCTTGACCTTGACCTTGACCTTGACCTTGAACGAAAGCTCCTGCTCGATCTGGACGCCATGGTCCCAGGACTTCTGCTTCTGCTTCTGCTTCTGCTTCTGCTTCTGCTTCTGCTTCTTCTTCTTCTCTCGTAGATATGATGCCATTGCCCTGGGACTGGCACCGCTGGTGGTACTACTATGCTGGGTTGATTTACTACTATGCTGGGTTGAGGATAATCCGACATATCATAGATCTTCCATGGCCTGACTTTCGGAATAGTTGAATCATAAGATGGAGTGGCAGTCTCAAGGGTTAAAGCGACATTTTCCCAAGACTGTGGGACCATTAGTGGCGTTATGGAGGATAGACCAAGTAAGACTTGCCTCTCCAGTGTTCTGAACAATCCTGGCCTTGTAGTGCAGTATGACAGATCCTTGTGTATCAGCGCGAATATCATATATCGCTTCCCAATTTGCAGATTGCACAGCTGATGAAAAACAGGAAAATCAATAAGTGAACTAGAACACAAAATTCCCTTACCATAGGTCAAGACGATCTCCACTTCCCCTCTTTTCTCAGCGAACAGCCCAACTTGCACGCGTAATCTTAGTTTGTCTGGTTCGAGGGTGTCGCTACTGTCATTTCCGCTCTCAGGTTGGATTCTAGCAAGCTCCCTTTTGAGCTCAAACCGTTCCTCGTCGACCTTTTTCCCTATGGTTTGGAATTGATCCACTGCTTGTGAGAGCTGCGAGGGGTCTTTCAGGTCGGCCACGTAGGATTCCATGAAGGATTTAATGTATTTGGAAGAGAGAAGATTTCGTTCCAGCGCCTTTTCAATGAGTCTTTGTTTGACCCGGACATCATCCAATTCTCCCGTGTTCTTGTTCTCATTCTGTTTGCTGGGAGGTGAAGGTGTCTCTGAAACGGAGACGTCGTGGATAGTAGCAAAACCACGTCCTTCGACTCTTTGTAGGCGGAAAAAAACGCATGTAAGTTGCCAAAAAAAAAAAAGTGAAAAGTTTGAATCAACGATATACCTCAAACTTTCCCGTTCAAGAACATTCGGTATCCTAGTGATAAAAACTTGATTCTGCCCTTCTTCGACTTCAAACTTGAAAACACGAGTGACCTCAGCTCTACCCGTGTAGACACTGACGGATCGCGCTTCTCCGTCTCTGGATGAAACCAAGTTCACGATGTTGGACATTTTGGTTGCTGTGCAGCCTTCTCGACGGCCATAATAAACGTGTTTATGGTGTTTTTTGTACGTAGTTGAGCGCCCTTAAGACCTTGTCAGCGTACCGCACCCGCAAGCGCTGGTAGAGAAAGCTGTGTGTGTACTCGTAGTCGTGTTCAAAAACACAGCACTGGTTTCGGGAGCAGTGCGAGCTACAAGGCTGAGTGAAATTGGAGTCTTGATGGAATCCATCACGGAGGATTCAGACAAGGTGCAGTTTCGAGTTCTCACGCCTTCTTGGCGTGCTCTTCAAATTCAAAAAGTTCAAGCTCGGCTACAGATTACAGGGAAATAGAACTAAGTACGATAGAATTCTCATGTAGAATACTGATAAAGAGTGAGATAAATACCTAATTAAATAGATATCATGTAGTGCGGCTGCAATGGTGTCCATGCACAAGGATTGGCTTAAGGCACTCAGTGCCAAAGCTGGTATGTCCATTATACATCTTTCAGGAGCTTTCTTCGAAGTTCCAGCCCGAAGGGACTGCAAGGAATCCATGGGTTCGAAGTTCCGAAGCACTTGCGCGTTCGTCTGGTTCCCTGCAATGACGTGAGTCCGGAAAGTGAGGAGAAATGCAAGAGTTCTGCTCACGTCGCAAGACAATCCCTTCTAAAGTCATTCGCAAGTTCTGAAAATTGCACGTGGGTGAGAGTCACAGAGGACTCAACACGAGAGAGCTGGAAATGATCTCATGAGGATCAAGGTCTGCTAAGTAAAAGGGATCGAAGCGCACCTGAGATAGGATCTCAATCATACCAAGATCCGACCATGGTCCCAGACCAGTCATCATCTCCAGGAACAAGCAACCCACGCTCCAAATATCAACTTTGAAGTTGTTCCCATTCCTCTGTAGGTTCGTCACCTCTGGTGCTATCCTGTAAACAGTCTTCGATTCTTGTTGCGTATTCAACGTTGATTCTGGTATCTTCTCAGATGCACCGAAACCAGAGATCTTGATGGCACCATTGATCTCCACGAGGATGTTGTCAGCGAGTAACGACTATAAGGGTCTTTCGTTTAAGAACCTGAATATTCGGATGGGAACACCATACGCACGTGGTGGATGATTCCTTTCGAATGCAGGTAATCCACACCATCTACGATTTGCTTTAGGAAGAATCCGACGACGGTTTCCTTCAGCTTTCCACAGTTCCGTATGAGAGTACCCATCGAGCCTCCAGAAACGTATCTTAAGAAACTGGAGAACACAATCAGACAACGAGGTGTACTAGAAAAAAGTGAAAACGCACAGGTTATAGATTGAATTTGTTTCCTCATACCCCAAGTACTGCACGACATTTGGGTGTTCAAGGCCTGCCAGAATGTGTGTCTCCTTCTTCAGCCTCTCCAAATCTTCCACCTGCTTCGCAGACCAGTGCTTCTTCTTAATCGACGGAATTTCAGCCTGCTTCAATGCCATCATCTCTCCTGTTCTGATGTTCAACGCAACATACATCCGCCTGCTGTTCTCAATAGGCTCACCGCGCACCCATTTACACGTCATGGCTACAGGGAGTAATTAGGATACAGAACAGGACAACATGCAGATCAGTCACTTACTGGGCAGTGAGTCTTCGGAATCGGATGTCATCTTTCGTTTTAACAGTCTCTTGAAAGGCCTCCTCTGCTCCTGAGCTTCAGGTTCCGCTGAAGAGTGGGGCCCAACCCATGCCTTCAGAGCTTCATCAAAGGACCTCTTGCACTCTGATGCGAGGACTCGAATAGACTTCTTCCTTTTCACCGCCGGCTGACCATCGGCCCTTCCTCTTGTCGTGCTGACGGATAATCCGGTTGCGGATCTTTCCAGGGCCGGCGAAACAATGTCGGATGAGGGCGACATAGGAAACTGCTCTTCTCTTTTTGCCGCTTCGTTGAGTCGCTTTGTGCGGAGACGCAGTGAGACCTTCGACCGCGGTGGATCCGGTATTGGGGGTCTATACCACACCTCCCCAATTCCATCGGTGTCGTTCGTTGAACTTGGCGCCGCTGAGCCAGCTGGCTTCGGTACATCTGCAAATTCATCACCCAGCGATGACGACGACGCTTCGTTGAGGGTCGGTGCTGCAGGTTCCATTCCCTCTGCAGGGCCTGATTAGAGAATTTTAGGTAGAAACTGCGGTGATAACGCACCTCAGAATACGTGGAAACAAACAACTGGGGAAATTGAGAGCTCGACCTAATACAAACTTGCGTCCTGACTAACTTAAATATGGGTTCCTGTGCCCATCATCAACCAAACTGTTGATCAATTCTGCCATCTCATAGGCAAGCATTGCAAAGGCGTATTAATAAAAATGCCAAGTTTGAGCTGCTATCAGGACGAGAAACCGATCCGTGACTGGTTGGAGACATATCAGCGATACAAGTACCTGGAGCGGTAGGGTCAGCGAGACCAAAATCACACGGACCTCGTGTCTATCCAGTTCACCGATTATCTCAGGGTTCCTGCGGGCCACCAGTGTCTTCACGGGTTATAACACTGACACAAGACATGGGCTAGAAAAATCCTTCAATATGGTGTCTGCTATAACAGTACGCTGTGCCACGCGGGCGGCGGTTCAGCTTCAAATTGAAGTTCAAGGAAGTCCAACACGCCCACTGACTCACGGCACTCTTACCGTGACAATTCAAGCTATAGAGCGCATCAAACTCCGCTCAAGTTCAAAGGCAAGAGGATAGCAAAGTGGTTGGTAGTGCACATATTTCTACATCAACTCGAACTCGATGTCGCCTCGCCTCAGATCTTCAGCGGATACTGGGCGAAATCTCGATTTCAAAGACGACTTGTATTAGACGTCGACGTGGTACGTATGCTTAGAAGACTCAAAGTTCAACTTCAGCACCGCCCATTCCATATATGACAATTAAGGAATCCCCCTGTCGTCATCTACCACCAGTTTCGTCTTGGAGCGATTGGGTTTTTCCGACGACATCAATGGTCTCTACCACTGCTACCACTGCCTGCATTTGAAACGATAATCTGGGGTCAACGTAGGAGATGTTCTCTCTCCGAGTCAGCAGCCTTGTAGATGAAAGGTCGTTCCTTGACGCCAGCATTGGATTAATTTGGAGTGGAGCTAGCTCGAATTGAGCGTTATGCCTGTTCCTGGTTCAATCTTGATTTTCTCGGAAAATTATCTTCGGGACCACACCCAAATGAATGATATATTGGTGTGGGTTCCTCTTTTTGCATTCAATCCCTTAGACAACAAACTAAACAAGCTTGTCGCACTAGTGCACAGTGAACTGAGAGATGTGAAACAACTTAAATTGCGTCTAGCTCGAAGCTGAGTGTGGCAGAATCATCATCGCTGCTACAGGGCTTCGAAGACATGTTTTGCGTATCTCTTGCGCTCAGGCAAATTCCGTCCTGGGTCGATATACACCGACAGAAAGTGAGTGTCGGATTCTCAAAAATGTACCTATTTGGAATCTGAGACGAAGCGGAGTCATCGCAGGCAAACGATTGACTTCAAAGGGGAACGCACCGTCCGTCGCGCGCCGCCCAACATCTATATAAGTGAAAACCTGGTCAGGAGAAAAACTGTCGATCTTGAAATAGCGCCGTGCCGACATCACTTTCTCCCCTCATCGATAGGGATACATTACGGTATTATGACGGTCGATTGAACTTCTCCGCTCCTGACGGGACAAACGGGAATGATTCTCGGTCTGTGTGCGAAGCTCTGGGAGATCAGAATATTTTCTTCAGCGCTTGACTTTCGAAGGCGTCAAGGAAGACTGGACGTTGGCCGTCATTTGACCACACCAAGTTCAAATTACTATTAATTCCGATAGAGCAGTGGGGTAGGTAATGTTTCTGCGCCCGGGTGCTTCGGGACCCTCGACACACATCGTTGGCCCGAGTTTATGACATCAACAACTGAATCGACATCAGGGACTGAGCATGTATTACGACTGCAATGTCGCTGACCACACTCAAGGCTCTGCTTTATATCCACGGAGCTAAAATACGTGTTTAAATTTCCTAGTACTCTCGATGCCTTCAAGATGAAATGCTAAAGAGTAATGGGTAGGGAAGCACTGGATCTGCAGACACGTCAAAAAGGGGCCATCACTCAAGCAGTAGGTGTTTCTGGCGGAAGGTCGGAAAGGGACTTGGATTCAAAAGCCACATGCAAGCAAAGTCGGCGTTACGAACTTCAGAGTCACCGTTGATTTAACCCCGACTCAACGCTCCCTGGTGACGTCGCGCAATTTCTCTTTCTATTCAACCTTTCCCCTTCCCATACACTTACAACTGATATCATCCTCTTACGGGACTCCCAGTTGGGCCGTAAGCACCGCAACTGTCGGAGCAAAGATATCTGGATGGTGAAGTTCGAGAGGATATTCACCACAACAGCAGCATGAGCAGAGTTGGTGCTTCCGGTTTCAATTCGGCAAAATACTAATACCGGCAAGATGGTGTATGAAGAAAAGGGAGTCTGGCCTAAAAAATTAGGTTTTCTGTCTTGGTTTGCTAACACAGATAAAAGCTGGAAAAGCTTATTGGCTTCAGCTCGTAAGTTAGTTTGGACTTTTGCCTCAACTTGGTGGCCAAAGCGGAGAGATTCTACCTCGGCATAAGCCGATTGTCATGTAATCCCAGTCCGACCAGCTTTAATGTTCCTCGTACTTTGCCTTGATCTTTGATTCTGCTTCTTGAAACACCTTCCTTCTGCTATATACGTGCCGGTGATATCTCACCGACCCAATTCTCCCCATTTCAAAGCAAATGATCTTTTTCTAAACACAACAGCCTTAGCGTTCCCGCTTTCCGCGAACACACCCCATTTCCCAGGTTCTCCTGTGAACCAACTGCGAACTCCAAGTTGCAGATGATTCAAGAATTCCGCCTGCCAGCAATGCCGATGCACCAATTGCCTAGCCACGATATAAAAAAGGGCCTTCTAACTCTACAGCTCAAAGTCGATGGTTCAAGAATATGCGTCGAGCTTGGGTGCTGGCCTTACCCTTCTCAGCCTCTTCAGACTCAACTCTACGTTAGCAAAAACACTCGGTGTTGTCGTTGTTATTCTGACTATAGGAAGTCTCTTTATTTGGCTTCGATATCCCTGTCGCTCGCCTTCATCACTCGTGGGCGTCATAGCCCAAGCCACAACGGTCTTCAAAAAGTGTTCGGCTACATACGCATTTGAAAGAGGGGAGTACGATAGATACAAGACGCTACTTCACAGGTACGCTTACTTTTTTTCGACTCGAGCTTCATTGGTTGATTGAAGTAATCGCCAGAGCTACTGCCCGCGCCTTGGGAATAGCGTCCAGGACATATCACAGTGCGGACAGGCGAAGATCGAGCAATCGTGTTTATCTCGACAAGTGGTTGTTTTTGTGGAAGAGGCTGAAAGATGTTGTTGACTGTCACCGGGAAACTCAATTACTTATACGTGACTTGGAGGTAAGTCTACGGACTGCTGTCGTCCTTCTCAACTTTTGACTTATGAGCCGTGACAGATGTGCTTAATGCGAGCATCTTACTCTCGTGCAGACTACGAGTTACACAGGGCCCCTTTGATACGTTCGAATTCTGCACCTTTACGCATCGGTGATGGGTATAGCGTCGGTGAGCCAGAGTTATCTCAGTTTTTACAAGGCATGATTCTCATCCACAGAAATATGACAGAACTTGAAGCGCTCGTGTAAGACTGCATAGTGGCTTTGACTCCACCTTTCATTCGCGATCACTGCCATCTGCTCTGTTGTCGTTTTTTTTTTTGCCGTCCGGTCTTATCTGGGAAGAGTTGCCTCTTTTACTTTCGCCCTTCACCACATCTTCGCAGTATTGAGCGCTTTTATTTCACTCGCTTTGAAATCCAAGTATCTATCTCACACTAATTCTCTCCGTCACTTGGCGAAAGATACACGCGTCCGGGTGAAAGCGTTAGACGAAACGATTCTTTTACAAATGAACCTGCGCTTCGCCACCTCCGCCCCACTGACTAGGATCCCAACTTCCTCCATCTGTCAGACTTTCCTCGAACGCGGCATACAAATCTTGAATAGCCTTCGTCCACTTTGGTCTATCAACGCGATCGATGGCACGATCATACGTCAAAAATCCATTTACCTCTCCTTCAACATCCGTAGTTTGGGTGTATACACCACCATTGCAGTGTCCAAAAAATCTGGTTTGCTCGCGGAGCTCTTCAATAACCTAAAAAAAAGAGATCCGTGTCGTGAGAAAGGAGGGGAAATTGGCAAAGAGGACAACTGACTCTCAAAGCGCGGTAATTCCATGTGCCGACGTCAAGGTTGAGTTCGTACGTTTGAGGGATATCCCTGATAGCCTCGAAATCTTTCCACAAATGTTCGCTTCACACGAAGGAAAACAAATTATTAAGTAAAAAAAAACAACGCAAAGCTTCCTTTCAGAGAGACTCACATCGTAGTATTCGCCCCTACGCCACCAAACTCTCCCTGGAATCCGATCCTCCTAGGGTCATAAGGCGTCGAAGCCAGACTACTGAAAGGAGTACCACATTGAGGTGAACTATAGTGGTGGTTATCATGAAAATCCCCAACGGCGATATTTTCATCCTTCTGGTGATTGTCGTTCCATCCGGAAACAGCGTTGACGAGTTGATGGCCAGCAACGAGATCATGAATTCTCGGTGCCAGGTAAATCTCTGGTCCTGGATTTCGTTGTCCCCAGCCCTCTGACAAAAAAAAGAAGTAAGTTTAGGGGGAAGGGCGAAACGAGAAAAATGACAGGCACCGTTATAGATCACAAAGGAGGTGATACTTGGGAAACTCAAATGTTGTTTGATCATGATGTCAAGCTGACGCTCGAACTCGGCTTGTTGAGTGTCATTGACTCCGGCGATGTTGAGAGCAGGCATGTCTTGCATCAGGAATAGACCGATAGTGTCTGCGGTGTAGTAGAAGAGGTCAGGTTCGATCTTGATGTGTTTCCGTCTGCATTGCAAGGCTAAGAAAGATTAACATGATGGGTAAGTAATTCACGCACAAAAAATTCATTCCGAGCCCCTTGAGGTATTTCAAATCGAATATCATAGCTTCATAAGAGGGAGGCTAACGATTATTCATGCAATTAGTGGTGATACAGTACGTACGTTACGGAAACTCACTGAGTGTAACCCATCAGGCCAGTAGCCTTGATCCAAAGGACCAAAGTTGAACACAGGTTTACCGTTCACCACGAATCGCTGAATGCCGTTGACTTCTTTTCTCTCAACCGTCCTGAACCCAGTGTACGTGATGACGGTATCAGTTCCAACGGTCACAGAGATGTTGTATAAGTTGGGACTTTCGGTCGACCATAGCTTGAGATCGGGAATATCGGCCTTGAAGGTGATAGGCCCACCAAGAGTGCTATTGTGAGTTGAAAGAACCTTTGAGTTGTCCGTTGGATCAAGGAAGGACAGAGTGACCGGAGAAGTAGATGATTCTGTCGTGGTTGTGATGGTGGTGTTGATGGAACCGTCGGCAGCAGCGCGGAGCTGGATGTCCGTGATGTGTTCTGAGGACGGAGCTGATTCGATCGAGACGGTCTGCCAGATTCCCGAGCAGGGCTGCAGATTGCTTCTTTTGAGTAAAAGGGGTTGGAGGGGACTGTAAAGTGGAAGGCTGCACCGTGTAGAAAATATGGGAGGGGATGATTCTCTGTTTGCCTATCGGGATGTTCTCGCCTTCACCATCCGTGGGGTCATAGACAAAGACAAGCAGTTCGTTATTCTTCTTATCAGACGTGAGGTATTGGGTGACATCGAAGAAGAATTTGTCATATCCGCCTTGATGTGTACCGACTTGTTGTCCATTCACAAAGACAGTGGCGTGGTAATCGACAGCAGCAAAGTGGAGAACGGTGTTCTCGGTAAAGGTATTGGGAACATCGAAAGAACGACGATACCTGGGCAAATGCAATATGTGAAAAATGAGCAGGTGCCGGCCTGCCACACTCACCAACTCCATTTGGATTGTTCTGCAATACCCGAGAGGCCGCTCCTGTGAAAATTTATTGAAAAACAATCAGTAGAACCAGGAAACACTGACTCGATACAGAACGGAACCAAAATCCTCTGTTCCAAAGTCCTTCCGGTGGGTATGTTATTCACGTCACCTCGGCTGCCTGCTTTCTCAAACTCCCAAACACCATTAAGGTTCGCCCAGGTCTCTCGCCGAAGCAGGGGTCTCGGATATTCTGCCCAAACACTTTCTGGGTTGGCAGCCACGGATCCCGTCCATTTGGTCCTCAATTTAGGTTCCACGAGTGCGTATTGAGCTTCTTCCGGTGATGGATAGGTCGGTCTGTTGTCGGTTAGGCCACCATTTTTCGGTAGTTGTGCGAAAGCAGAGACAGACAGCGAAATGAGAGCTGTGATAGCTTTGAGTTTCACCATCACGGTAAGAATTTGAAGCCCCAAAGTATCTCACAATTTATACTCGGTCCTTCCTACAGTCGCATGCCGATGTTCAGGGTGATCATGAATCATTGATCTCTGATCGATCCCGTGAACGGCCGACCCGGCCCGGGTTGCCGGGCCCTAACAGCAGTCAGCCGATCAATTGCCTCTTCTCTGCGATAACCCTAACCTTCTCTTGTTTCTTCTCAAGCTCTCAGTTCACCTTGACGCGTAAACCTGTGAAGAAATGCTCTCACCTCGGGCGAAGAGAATGAGAGGTCCGATCAAAGCAAGTTGTACCATCTCTCGAGAACTGTATTGCACGAGAGAGTATCGTGGGATTACGCCAAGCCATAAAATATTTTATGACTGCCAGGGAAGAACAACGCGGGTCGGCCCAAAAAGCGACTCATCCTCACTACTGGCAACGACTTCAGCACCCTCGCCGATCCGGAAAGAACTCGCCATGGACAATAAAGGGGAAGTGGTGCTGTATAACTGAGCTTTCGTCGGAAGGCGAGAAGTATCAGAAACGGTCCAAGATAGGGAGAGTGTGTACCACGTTTGATTATCCTGGTAGAAAGAGAGTCATGGTTGCACGGACTATCGGAACATTGTGGGACTGGGGTAAGTATATGAGCGGTGTTTACCAGTATTTCCATCGTAGGGAAGAACCATCATCATCACGTCCATTGCAGAACTCCACTACCTCATCTTGGTGTCGAGAGAGCGATTTTCGAACAAGCTAACTGTTTTATACGCAATCTCCTAGCATCACAATTTTGTCCAAAAATGTCATCTTGTTCAGAGTTTACTAACAATCTGCGACTCGGACAAAAGGCTACAGTCAACAGCAGGCCACGAAATCACTTGGGACAGTGGATCTTGCAAGGCTCTACGCCACCAGAGTCTGTCACACCGTCTTCAAAATCTTCTTTATCATCAACTTCGTGCACGAACAGCTCGAGAAGCGCGTCACGCCAAGAAACGCCGCATCGCCGATTCGAATGGAGTCTGATAAATACCAGGCAAACCATTATTTGGTCTCATTGCAAGCTAAGAAACGACGAACAGAGAAATCGTAGCGAGGAGCCTGAGTATCATACTAGAAACCGAAGCGCAGACAACGGAATCGCAAGCGTCGGAGAATCATGGCAAACAGCGACACGTTGGAGTTCTCGATGAAGAAATCGACTCGAAAGAGTTCCAGAGAAAGGCAGCATTGCAGCTGATGACGTTGAGGGCAGAGAAAAAGGACTGGGTAGAGATGGCAGGATATTACTTCCTAGTGGGAATACTCGCAGAAAAATGATATAGTGAGCTAGCGGAGAAGAGTAAGAGCGACTGGAGGATCTTCATGGCGGAGTCTCCAAGCCAAAGAGCGGAGAAAACAACGAAAGATTGTTTTCGAGAGCTCATAGCACTTCGTATCGAGGACCATGCATTGTTGGAGCGAGTTGAACCGTCAAATCAGTACAAAGCCTACGCTGACCAACTACTGAAGCTAGCGGAGACCTCGCACGTACTCACAAGCCCAACGATGATAACTGCAATTCGTGACTCGTTGCCACGAGTTCTCAAACAGAAGGTGGATGAAGACCACGAGACGTGGGTGGAGTTCGTGAAGACGATCAAAGATTTGAAACCAGAATATATACGGGACGAGATGGAAGAGCAAAAGAAAGAAGAGGAACGGCAAGCACAACTCAAGAGAGAGATCCTTGCTAGCGTGAATCCACTACCTCACCGGTCGCCTAGGTCCACTGACTATTGACTCCATTGACTGTAAACTGCTTCTCGCAGTCTTAGGACGAATAAAGAAGGGGGAAGAGACAGTGGGAGGACGACGAGGATAAAACGAGGACGGATCACAATGGGTAAACCATAACAAATAGAACGATGCTATGGGCAGCAGTGCACTGCGGTTTTCCACTATCTTTTTTGCACTCAACACCATTGCCTTTCTATCTTGTTTCTAGTTACATTGGTTGAAAGTCTGACCACGTACATATAGCTACATCTAAACCCATCACAGCTTTGCCTGCGTACGAACGACCTTCTCTATATCTTGATACTTGTAGTACAATTGTAAGGATTCTGGATTCGCCACAGTTCCGCTCGGTTTCAAGTTCGACCCAGATACAATCTGTTTCACAGCTATCTCGATCTTCTTGCCGTTCACCGTGTACTAGGTTAATGGGAGATACACTTTAGCTGAATGTGTGGATGATCCAGAGCAAGACGAAGGCGCACCGGTATGTCATCGACTGAAAAAATATGAGCAGGAACGTGCCTAGCGCTCAATGCATTTCGAATCCGACTGCGGATTTCTTTTTCCAAACCTGGTGTAAAGGTATGTCCTGGCTTCATCTTCAAAAATAGCAGAACTTGTTCGTCCTTATCTCCGGCACGGCGCTGTCCAACGCATATTGAATCATCGATATATGTGTTGAAGGCCTCCAGGACCGTATAGATCTCCCCCGAACCGAAACGGACACCACTTGGGTTTAAAACGCCGTCACTATTCGAAGAGAGAAGCGGTCACGACATAAAAACAAGACGAAGAATAAAACAAACCTCCTTCCGAGCACCATAATACCTTTCGTGGCTGGATTGATAACAATGAAGTCGCCTTGACGCCATATCCCTATCAAAGATCAAAAATCAACGATTTTTCGGAGTTGAGCAGCGTGGAAGAAAACGGTACCAGGGAAGAAACTGAAATACGCTTCCCTTAGCTTCTTTCCATCCTTCGTGTCTCCCCAAAACTTGATCGGTAGAGACGGATGCGGCCTTGTACACACCAACTCTCCGGGGTCTCCTGTATGCTCCACGTTCTTTCCTTCGGGATCAAACACTTCAACCTTCATTCCGAGGGCTTTACCTTGTATCTCTGATGGCGAAGTTTCTGAGCAAAGACGACGAGAGTTAAAGCAAGCGTACCTACCTCCAACGTGAACCGGACCACTGGGATTTCCGCTGACCACTGTAACCGACGCCGTGATTAGAATGGGCGTGGAGAGAATGAAATCACTTACATCCACAACAGATATCCGTACCACCCGACATCGAGACAAGGTGCATTCGACCCCCGAACGCACGATAAGCCCATTCGAACAAGGGGGGTGTGAGTATGGCACCGGTAACGGCTAACATGCGTAAAGACTCGAATGATCCAAGGGTTACTAGGGGTCTCCGTTAATGCTTTGAATTAAGTGCAGTAGGTCTGTCGACTTACAGGGATCGATACCTTTCCCTTGCACCTCAGCCAAGAAACGGGGGCTAGTTCCGATGTGAGTAACCCTGGAGAGGCCGATTGTAAGTTTGATACAAGAAATCCAAGATATTATGCTCACCCTTGGTCACTGATGAACTTCAAGTACGTCTGTAAGTTGGGATGGAACGGAGATCCGTCGTACAGGATGAGGCGTGCACCGACGGATAAGGTTGAAAGCATAAATGTCCACATCATCCATCCAGTCTGTCGAGATGAAATGAGCAGTCAAATGTCAAGCTTGGGCGAGCTGCGTACCGTGGTGTACTGGAAGTAAGTGTCGTCTTGTTTGATATCCAATTGTACGTGATTATCTTTCTTCGATTGCAGGAGTACACCCTAGAAATGTGGGTTATAGCGATCAAGTGTGAATTAGCGGGGAATCAACTCACGCCAGCAGAATGAACGATACATTTCGGCGGTCCAGAGGTTCCAGAACTGTATAGAATGAAAAGAGGTTGACTGAATGGTAGCTGTTCGAAATGAAGTTCGTCTTGGGTGTTGCCTGTAGCTAGAAATTCGCGAAGAGTAACGCTAGATCGAAACAAAAAATCAATACCTGGTATCGGATGAACGTCGGAATGGCAGCATTTTTACCTCTGCTTCAGCTTAGTCTCACTCCCTGTCACGACACTTGGAAGTAAGACGGCGTATTTTAAGCTCTTGCTCAGTTTCGTGATAACTTCCGTAACTTTGGGAACAAGGTTGACAGTTTTTCCCGCATAGAGAACTTCACTCTCAGCAAAGACAAGTTTCGGTTGTATTTGAGTATATCTATCGAGAATACCCTTCATACGAGAGTCAGATATCACTGGGCAAAGGTGAGTCATACATACATACCTGTGTACCCATATCCGTCGCGGTACTCGAGAAAATAGCACCTATGCTTGCCGTGGCAAGAGCGATGGTTATGGCGGTGTAGGAGTTGGTGATAACAGCTTGAGAGAAATCGTTATTTGACCCGTTTCCAAGCGTAGAAAAGCTCACCTGCTACCCTATCCCCAACTGTCACTCCAGAAGCACGCATAGCGGATGCCATTTCTCGAACACTCTCACGGAGTTGACGGAAAGAGTAGTTTACAACTCTGCCAGATTCACCACACGCTGTACACGCGATACCGTCGTCATTCCTCCAAAGGAGATTCTCCGCGTAATTAAGACGGGCTCCTGGAAACCATTTTGGGATTTCCGGGATAGATCCTTGTTCGAGGACCTAATCACGTTGGAAGGGAGTCGGTCAATGACATCTTGATTCAAGTAAGACTTTTGAGTGTTCACGCACTGCTGTGGGCGGTTCTGAGGAAATGATGCGAAGGAATTTCCATAAATCGAGCCAAAAGTTATAGTCTTCAGTGGAATACTTGTGGAGGTCGTGATAATCCTCTGTTCAAACGAATTAAGGGCGTATCCCGAACACTAGGGAGAGATACTCACTAAGGTTCAGCCCTCTTGTACGATTTACCAGCACTCGTAGGTGTTCCACATTCGTCGAGCGAGGGTTTAAGGGTTCCCAGAGGAAACGGGAGTGTTCAAAGTAACCGCTCATTGTTAGGGACGACGTCGAGTACGTAGTGGTCAAGCGCGATGACCTTTACGTTGTTATCTCTTTCTCTTTTCTTCCCATGACACTTTCTCTGCGGAGTCCCATCTCTCCCCTTTGGCACGATTTTCCCTCAGTATCGTTTAAAATGCTAGATTGTTAAGTGTCATGGGACTAGAGTTTCAACAAATTTCGGCTGAAGCTACTCCAGTCCCATTAACCTCTCCTTCGACTTCCCTCAGCTTCTCCTTGGTATCGGAAGCGGGCAGCCGAGCTCAAGGGAGCCTATCTGCCTCATTTGGGAACTTAATGGGTGTTTGGATTGAACGATGCTTGCTCATCGATGGCAACGGGTTGCCGCCGAATCGAATTGGAGGTTGAATGGATGGGTACATTCGCAGTGGTTGAGATGGTTCCTTCATAGGTTGTGAAGCAAGGAGAGGGAGATTGTGGAGTTTTTTTCAGGTGCAGATACCAGATGGGAGTTGGTGGTAAGTGGCACGCATCCCAGATGACTTTGACAGACTTGACAATGATCACGGCCCACGCTTTTACAGAAATTGTACACTCCCTATTCGCCAATCTCGACTTTTTCAAATCCATGCCATACACAGAGAAGCTCTATCGATGTCAAATTATGTCCTCGCGTCGGAACGCGTATGTCTATGCGGAGGTCGGACGTGGTCCTGCTTGAGCTTGAGATACCAAAACACGTATGCATATCTATTCGTGCATGCAAGTACGTGGAATGTACATCATCAACCGTGGTCACTGCGGACCAAGGGCGACTGAATCACCGATATAGAAAACCCGAGCGCGCATCTATCGACTCACTGAGTCGTTTGTTCTGGAGCTCCTTACGGGAGTCATTTGTTTGCGACAATCAGTTCATTCGGGTGCTCTTGCCGACGAAACGCGTCAACTCGCATTCTGGTCTTGTTTGGCGAGGTAACGAGTTATAGACTTAGTTTAGCCAGCTTTAGCCGAACTGCGACTGTTCTCCTGCTGGTCGCGTATAAAGAGCTGCAATGGCATTCTCAAAAGCAACCCGTCAAGATGGCTTCTACGCTTCGCCAACTCGCTGATCTCATATCTGTCTCTGTCGATGCTATCGACGCCCGTTTCTCAAAGAACGGCCTTACCTTCCCTTCACTCAACGACCCTTTCAACCCGGTGTCTCCTGCTGAGGCTCTTTTGCGAAGCCCAGATCTTGTCAAACACATCATGACTGCCGTATCTGCCTGTTCACAGTTGACTGCTACAGTTAACATGCCCATGTCATTGTTGGGTGACGTTGGGTTATCGGTTTGCCTTCCATTTACTTTCGATACTCATTTTTTGGCTCATCACGGCCTTTCCAGTTCCAAATCCCAGCAGCCCTCAGAGCTACTGTGGTAGCCAACGTCGTTGAGGTGCTGCGCGATCATCCGGAAGGCCTTCACGTCAAGGATATCGCTGAAAAGGGTGGGCGGGGTATTGATCCTGCTAAACTCGCGAGAATCCTGCGTGCCCTGGCCACGAACTACATCTTCATCGAAACAGCTCCAGACACGTTCAAGAACAACAGGCTCTCTTCGCTCCTGGACACCCACAAGTCGGTGGAGGCAATTCTCGCAAAGTCAATCTTTACCTCTCCAATGCCATTCCATACTCAAAAAAAATATTCTCTTCTAGTCCAGAGGAGAAATATGTCGGTTTTGCCGCAATGCTGGACCATGCGTCAGTGTCAATCTACTCTTGTCGTTCATGCTCTCGCTCAGTTTCCCCCTTTCAGCGGAGATGAGATGTTCAAGGGGGCAGCTTACCTCACCGAAACTCTTCTGGACCCACAGGTTGGACACTCGGACGCACAAGCGGACACTTCCATTGCGGTTCGCGATTTTTTCACGTTTTGTTTTGATTGCTACTGAATTGAAACCGACTGGCAGCGCGCGTTCGGCATTCAAAACAAATCAGTTTGGGAATGGTACGAAGAGCCTGGGAATGAGTTCAGACTCAGGCGATTCGCTGCTGGGGCTGGTGGGATTGCAAGGTCGAACCAGGCCGTGATATTGTCCGGTACGAAAATCTTGTTAAAACGTGCTTGACCTCCCTGATCATGACCCCCGTTGCTTACCTAGGCTTCAAATGGGATTCTTTGCCTCCAAACTCCGTTATTGTTGATGTCGGAGGCGGGCAAGGGCACAATATGTTAACGATTTGCGAGAAGTTCCCCGATTCTAAACTCAGATTTGTCGTGCAGGATCGGGAAGGAGTCATGGAGCAGGCGAGGAAGGTGTGTCTGCGCGTTGTGTGGTAGTCGTGTCACGCACTTGAACATTGTATGCTCAGTTCTGGGAATTGAATGCGCCCGATGCGATCAAAAATGGGGACGTCACTTTTCAAAGTAATCCTCCACCATGTTTCTCGCTTTACCTCTGACATCCTTCCTCTCGCTCTTTAATAGGTCACAACTTCTTCGAACCTCAGCCTATTCAGTCCGATGGCCCATCCGTCTTTTTCCTGAGCATGATCTTACACGACTATGGGCATGCACTTGCGAGAAAAATTCTAAAGCATCTTCGGGACGCTGCAACGACCGGAAAAACGAAGCTGGTCATTGTCGACCAGGTGGGTTTCTTCCTATTCGCCGCTCTCTTCAAATCACATACTTACCTGGAGAACTGAAATAGGTCGTTCCATACGCCTGTCCTTCACCTGCCATCCCCCCGTACGAAATACCCATTCAAGGTGCAGACAATGTCCAACCTCAGGAAGTTCCGACACCTCTCGTTCCGAATCTGGGAAAAGCCAATTCGATCGCTTATATTGGGGATTTATGCGTGAGTAACGTACCGTGCTTTCATACTTCCAGCCCTGTCTCACGAATATCAGATGCTTGTGGGTTTGAATGGCGAAGCTCGGACTCTAGCGGGTTATATTAAACTTCTGGAAGCATCGGGGTGGAGAATTGAAGAGGTTTATCCGGGCGGAGTTGGAGGGCTGCATAGTCAGATTGTTGCCAGAACGATCTGAGCTGTGAGTATGTTACTGCCTGAGTGATAATTTACTTTTTGCGCAGTTGTCCTTTCACGCTAGGAAATCTGTAGCGCGGGATTCTTTTGATCAATCCATCTCGTAGAGTTCCTAGGTCAACACACGCGACTACGATTCCGCGGAGCAAACCAGATTTGAAGGCGTTTATTAGTTTCCTCGAGTCTGAATCAGTAAAGGAAGGTACTATTAGCAATTTCTTGATCTGCTCCAGCTCTCCATTTGACACTCTCAGTCTACTTGGTCGAATTGCTGCCCATATGCATGAAATCTAGATTGAATCGGTGCGTGCTTCAACTTCGGCCATTATTCTGATCTGCGCTACTTAAGTACGCTCCTCACGGTCGACCGTTGATGCCCCTTCGATAGGCTACTCCTGTATTATGACATACACTCGTTAGTCAAGGCTGCTAGATTTTTAGGGTCGCATAATATAAGAAGCAGGGAGATCCTCCTTACCAGACTCGAGCCCACTCGTTTCGACCGCCGGGAAAGCTATGGGCCGCGAGATGCAATGAAGTGGGTAGTTTCGAGCATTCCTCGCAGAGTTGAGACAGACTGTCTGTCGGTCCGTTGTAGATTGCCGCCGATCCCAGGGTCCCGTCCACAAGTGACCGGGCTACGGTGCTCATTGACATCAGATAAGATAACTACATACACGTGGCCCAAGATTTTCCCGTTCTCAAACCCTATTATACCACAGTACTTAACAGCCACCACTTCCCATCCTAAGTTTCGTTTGCACTCCGAGGATATCGAGCTCCCGCCGTATTTTGGCTTTCATTGGCGAGCCTCTCCTCGAAAAACATGGAACAGAATCTACCTGGGCCGTCCAGGTCGAAAACCACACCCAACAGCACTACCACTATCCAACTACCTTTTCGCAGCACTGTTACCCAATACCAACGCTCGCTCATTGCACAGTCTCTTTCACATGCCGAGAAGGAGTTCAGGCAGATTTCCGCGGAAATTAGAAGGCTCAAGAGTGCTATCATGATTCTGGAAACACGACGACATGAGGTGGAGAAGAAGGTAGAAGTGTATAGGTCTTTGCTGGCCCCTATACACAGGATGCCCTCGGAGATCATGGTAGAGATATTCTGTCATGTCTGCAGTGACAGAAGTCGGCTCTCTTGGCTTAGCGCTCCAGCACCTGTCTACAGGACATCGATACCTTATGTTGTGACTCTCTCATTAGTTTGCAGTCGTTGGAGAGAACTCGTGAGTAGCTCCTCCATGTTGTGGGCCTCGATGGAGATTACGACCCATAGTGGTTCGTATAAGGGGAATATGAATCGAGCTCTCAAGCTCTTCCTGACGCATTCTCGGGACCAACCTCTAGATTTAGAGCTCAATTATAGAGGGCCCGAAGACAATCCGGGTGCACTCAATCTTGTTATCCGAGAATGCCGTCGCTGGAAGCGTCTGTCGCTTTTCTCTGGGAAGAAGCCTTTCCATGATCCGCAACTGGGAGGAATTCGAGGAAATTTACCCTTGTTGACACACCTTACGCTAGGAGGAGCCCTTGAAGATGGGTCGTTTTCCAATGTTTTTGAAGTGGCCCCTTGCCTACATTCCGTCTCTGTCCGCCCGGCTTCGATCATTATCCCGAGTTTACGTCTACCATGGCAGCAGCTCAGGTCAATTTACCTCTCCGATACTACACTCAACCCCATATTACAGGCTCTCGCCCTGTGTCCTAATTTGGAACAGGTAACTCTCGTTTGCTCGAGATTCAAGTTGAGACCCGAAGAGTCCAACGCCGACCTCAAAGTCGATTTACTCGCGGTCAGCTCGTTATCTATCATTGTGACTGATGCTAGGTGTATTCTCGACGTTTTCCGCCAGTGTGACTGGCCTGACTTGAAGAGTTTGAAAATATGCAACAGTGGCTGGAAGTCGGTTTGGGACACGCCATTTGTCAACAGCTTCCTGCTTCGCCCTCTGCATTGCCTTGTATCCCTGCATCTAGAACGTGTCCCCTTCCCAGAAGATGAGACAATATCCCTTCTACAACAAATTCCTACTCTTCATACACTCTTTATTCTGGACAATGGTCGCCCTTCCATTTCCCCCGTGGATGACCGACCCAGAAACATGACTATCACATCTACCTTCCTCCAGCAACTCTCTCTCCCTCATCTTCGACAACAACCGACGGTATCTGAGCCATGTAGGCTCTTGCTTCCCCAGCTCAATACACTTTCCCTTCGGGTACATGCGAAGGATTTGGACCAGCGGGCTCTTGTCAACGCCGTAGTTTCCCGATGTCCTGACACAACTCAGACGTCCGCGAGGGTCAACACTGATTCCCACTCGTACTTGCGCTCATTTACAGTAACTGTTATCAACGCAAATGAGAAAGACTCGTTCGATATCTTAGAATCTCTTGAGTGCTTTGGGGAAGCGGGTCTAGTTGTTTCGATAAACATCAGCAATTTCATTGATCATGAAGAGGAGGAAGACGAAGATGAAGATTAATGTTGGAACTTTGGCCCCTCGTTATGAATGTAAGCCCCCGTTTATACTTCCTTTATTGCTTGGTTGACAGTTTTCACAGTCGCTTCTTGGTTTATATGCATGTACCTACAGTATCGCGGTTTTGGGAAAAATTGGGTGCAATGTTCCAGGACGACATTGGGAGGTCTACCCGGTTGAATTCAAGCTGTTACTCTTTGTGTGATCTGAATTGTAACGGGCCATTATACTTTGCTTGGTTATGATTTATCGGGGCAAGTTATTCTCGAGGTAATTTTGGAATTCATACCGTTTCGATTGCTACAAGTTTATGGGTGTCGTGTTCCTGTCTACCATCTACTTACCAGTTCGCCCTAGTGTAATATTTTTCGGTTTACACTGGATTCTCGCTTTATTCTTTCCCTGTCAGCGGTTTGGCCAGTTTGGTAGAGTCTTGTTAATTAGGACGCAAAAACGCCTGGAATCTTCCTGGGGCTGTAAGAACCCATGTAGAGGAAGTTGAAAGTCTGATTGGATGTGGATGGCTGCCGAGTCGATTGATGATTGATGAATGCGGTCTATAATTACTAATTATTGACTTCGATAGTGGAAGCGTCTTGCTAATAGAACGGTTGTTGCCCGTACACGACGCCAAGCATAGCGTGTACGGTTGTATAACGTATAACCAGTGTTTGAAGCTTGATCTTTTGATCTGGCGGTCCGGTCGAGCCGTCGTTCACTCTCTTGCTTCCAACTCCCATCACTATTACCACAAATGTCCAAACTCTTTGACTGCTGCACAATTGTCGACTTCCGAAAAGGTGGATAACGATTCCCGTGGACTGCCCTACAACAGATATCATCCACCCGGCCATCATGCATCAACTCAAGCCAGTTCCACCGCGATCTGTTGTCGATCATTTTTCCTTTCTCATGTCTAGACGGAATCTGGACATATCTCTGCTGAGATCAATGAAATCAGACACGAGACTGTCATGAAATCTTGAAAACGCGACGGGGACGGGCGAAGGTACGCAGAACTTTGTTGGCTCCACTGTTCATAGAAGATCATGGAGATGTTCAAAGTTCGTTTATAACAGGAATCGTCTTTTCTCGAGACCTTGGGGACTCTTAGCTTACCATCTTCGATTCCGTCGTTCCGATCATTGGAGGGAGGCTGTTTGTTATCGCTATCCAGTAGGCCCTGAATGACGAAGTGCCTCACATTTCTCGGTGTGTTTTTGAAGAGTTCGAAACTACAAGATGGTGGGGTCATCGACCTGGAAATCTTACAGTGATGTCCCATCCATTGAGAGTGTTCTAATCCAGCCGACATGTCTACTTCACCTGAACGTATTTCTACTCACTGATGCAGAGGTGATAGCCCACTTTAACGCGTCCAAAAATGGTCAGACTCGAATGCCAGAAGACGAGTACGAGCACGAAGATGGGATGCCCACGAAGATGATCATCACCTCTGCGCTCGTTCGTCGACCTCTCTTCCACATCGATGCCCGACGGCCGTGTCATCTACATCTGACAGAGTAGCTGGCTTTGTTCAGGGTTTGAGCCGGCAAGCTCAAGTAGCAATTTAAACGTCCACGATGGTCGGCCCGACTCCCGAACGATGATTTTCCGTTCTTACTTATTCTGCGCTCCTTTGCGGTGACTTCTGTGAACGCGGACAGAACGCACTCGCTCGATGGTACTCTTTGAATCTCTCAGCTGCTCCAGGGAAGCTGATCTGGTCTACTGTTTCATGGTTCGCTGAAAAGTTGAATGTCGGGGTACTGTCACGAAGGAGGAGAATGGCGAGAATGAAGACGTACGGGACCGTGACACTTTTTCTTCAGAACCCGTTGGAACGTTAGCCACATTCGTAAGCTGTCGGCTCAATCATGAGTGGGTCCAGTGAGTGTTCAGTGCCAAGGTTCAACGTCCAGCGCTCAGTGCTCAGCCGAGGTACTCCACATTTGCCAAGAGGACGAAGCATGGTACACTTTAGTCGTCAAGGTGATATCTCAACTCAGAAGATGCAGATTTCGTTTTGCGGGCAGCGGGCTACTGTTGAACGTTGAACTTTCACTTCCCGAACTCACGGTTCCAAGAAATCTCATCTTTGGAGCTCTCCTAGCCTGACTTTAGAGTGGTTGATTTACACCCGGATGGTGTAATGTAATGGAACTCCCACTTCTAAGCCATCTGAACAGTTGACCGCGGCCCAGGCCTCATCGATTGTATGCACTGGCAGACTTTATGGAGTACGTTGATTTTAATTTCTCGCGACCCGCGCGCCGGCATTGGGGGTACTTATGTAGACAGATCCCCTGGAATTCCCCGCATTCCCTGGGAAATATTTTCGTCGAGATTCTCAAGCCATTCCACCTATCACTTCTGAACAATTTTTGACGTGTCTTTTTTTAGATTTAGGATCCCTGTCTACAATCAGGATTTCGAAGGATGAAACGATGAAACTCCAAAAAACCTGGCTCGTTTACTCGATGATCCAACGGATTTATTTTTTTTTCCGAGCAAAGTTCTGCCCGCGGACCACAGAAAGCGGACACAAGCGCTTACTCAAACTTTGAGAGATTTTTTCCCTGGTCGGTATGTATCACGCACCGTACGTGGATACCATCTGGTCCATCCTCAGCTGATGAGCAACGTATTTAACCTAGAAAGAATGCCAACTATACATAAACACTTGCCTTTCCCTTGCAAGTTTTTCCAAGGTCACCAACCTTCCATTCAGAACTCGGGGGAACCAGAAAGGGGCCAGGTTTGGGAAAATTCTCGGTGGTGGCGAGTGCTTGAACAGCGCTCGCGCTACTATAATTATGGCAAGGGGTTCTCCTGTTGTAATAATAGTAGATGTCCATGAGAAGTCGAGAACGCGTTCAAGAACGTATCCTGTTGGGTAGAAAGATTTCATGTATTTCTGAACCCAAGTGGCGGTCAGATTTGGGCCCCTCATCCATTGCAATTGGATTTCAGCTGTCAGGAGGGAGCTTGAAGAGGAGGAGAGGTAGTATCAAGGATGCAAAAAAAGAGTGATCAGAGGCTAGAGCGGCCGCCCCTTTCTATATAATTCATCCATTCAGGATGTTGAAAAACCAGGGGCTGATAGTAATGAAGGTATTCCGATGCAAAATACCTCGACGAAAAAATCAGTAGGTGAGCTGAGCTTTTCATTTCCGCAGTCGTGGTCGGCTCCGCTTGTGAGAGTTTTTACGTTTGAGGCTATCCGGGCAAAATAAAAAAATGTTCTTACTCGTACATTCACCATTTATGGATTCACCTCAGAATGCGAGCCGTGAATTCTGCATGGATTTATCCTTTTTCAGTCCAAGCATAGTCGTTAACGACGCCGTGCGGCGAGGGAAACGTCGACAGGGTAGCCATATTAGATCAATGATGCCAAGGACTGGACTTCTTGTGAATGGAACCCACGAGTATATAAGGCGTATGACAGCCATGACGATTGTTTCTGTCCACACCCCCGCTCCTACCTTATTTCTTTCCGTTCTCCTTTCCTAATTCCCTCCATGTGGCTCTCAACGACGGCACTAGCATTAGTGCTCGCCTCCATTCAGCTCAATACATGCTACGCTACTCCAAGAGGACTGGAACGTCGGTTTGCTGTGGATGGAACCGTTGCAGATTCTTATGATTATGTCATCGTTGGTGGAGGCCAGTCGGGGTTGGCTCTGGCATCCCGTCTGACGGAGAACTCAGGAGTGAACGTGTTGGTTATTGAGGCTGGTGACAATGGTGATGCACTGCGGTCGAGGATTGGTGCGTAGTCAATACCTTTTATTTTTTCTGGCGTTTCTTTGTTTTAAATGCTGCGTTCTAGACACTCCTTCTTCAACGTATCTCAACTCTATCACTGGTACGGCCAACGATTGGAATTACATGACCCTCACATCCAACTTCACCAACAATCGTCCTTTCTGGTGGCCTCGAGGGAAAGTCTTGGGAGGTACTTCTGCCATGAACGCCATGTACATGGTGCGACCTTCTCAGCTCGAAGTCGACGCGTGGGGTCAGCTGGCGGGTGATGGGAATACGTGGGGTTGGAACTCGCTCTTAGCGGGAATGAAAAAGTCCGAGTCGTTCAGTCCTCCATCGGACGACGTGAGAAACATCTCCAAAATTCTGTTCGACGCCAGCAGTCATGGAACCAGCGGTCCGATTCATACTAGCTATATTCCCTTGTGAGTTGTCGCGTCTCAACACAGCCCTGATGGTATCTGATTTTCGTTGTTTTCATTCAGTGCGTTCCAACAAAACGGTCAATTCCTCGACGCCATGAGCAATATAGGGATCTGGAACAACCCCGACGCCATGTCTGGGAAGAACTGGGGAGCGTGGACGACAGGCACTTTCATCAACCCGTCCAACTGGACCCGTTCATACTCCCGAACCGGTTATATTGACTCACTACCGCAGCGCGCCAATCTTAATATCATCACCAATTCGACCGTTACCAAGGTACTCTTCCGCTCTGATAGCGATTCAACTGCTACTGGCGTTGAGTACGCTCGGGGGAGGGACGCGGCTCGACAAACAGTAAGAGCGAACCGAGAAGTTATACTTTCGTCAGGTGCTATCGGGACTCCACATCTGCTGCTTGTCAGTGGTGTTGGCCCCAAGGACGTGTTGAGTGCAGCCGGCGTTAAGGTACAAGTTGATCTTCCGGGCGTAGGGGAGCATCTCCAGGATCATATCGTACGTCTTTCATTAAATTGATAAATTCTGGTGCAGTGCTGACATTATTCCTTTTTCTCCTAGACCAACTCAGTTGCGTGGAATACAACGGCTGATACCGCTGGTTCTCTGTACAAAAGCGGTCTGGTGAGTTTATGCCGTTGTCACCCTTTTTTCATACCTGACATTCTACCTCATCAGAGATCAACAGAATTCCTCGCTACAGTCAACACCGGTGTCGCGTACTTAAATGCAACATATCTGTTTGGTGACGCCGCCACATTCCAAAAGCAGGTCGCAGACCAATACACCGGATCGTTATCGACGGCCCTGACTTCGCAAGACTCTACCATCGTCGAAGGCTACAAAGCGAGATACGATGTCATCTCTCAGAAAGTCATACCCAGTGAAGTGGGTTTGGTAGAACTTTTGCTCAATGTGATGGGAGATGGTTCGATTTCCATCGGTGTTGCCCTTCAACATCCTTTGAGGTACGTTCTATCTTTATACATCGACCTCTATCTCTTTTAATTTGTTCGATTTGCTATACAGTCAAGGTCGCGTCTATATCAACTCCTCATCAATCTTCGATCCTCCTCTTATTCAGCCTAATTATTTGGCTCACCCTGCTGGTTTGCATTTCTTGACCTGCTCTATTCTTACTTTCTGGGGCTTCTCCAGAACTGACCGTGTTTTTTCCCTCTAGACGTCGTCATGCTTCGAGAAGGCCTCAAAGTTGCCCGCAGACTGGGCTCAACTGCACCTTTCAACACCACTCTCCTCAATGAAACTTCTCCCGGACTGAACGTCCAATCAGACGCAGACTGGGATAGCTGGATTGCTGGAAGCACATGGACGCAATTCCATCCTGCATGCACTTCTGCTATGCTCTCACAGAACCAAGGAGGTGTTGTTGACACTTCTTTGAAAGTCCACGGCACAAGTACGTTTTTCTTTCAATCGCGTAAATTTACCGCTCCTGACCGGTTTCGATCTTTAATAGATAATCTCCGTGTCATCGACGGCTCCGTGTTCCCATTCCTTTTCGCGACTCACGTACGCCATATTTACCTTGGGCGTCTATTTCCTTCTTTCTGACGTTTCTCGGGTCTCTCTATAGCTGGGTGCCCCAACGTACGGTGTCGCAGAAATCGGCTCCACCCTCGTCGCTAGGAACTCCGCCTCGTCGTCCCTGCCAAAAGGGTCGTGGTCGTGGTTAGGTCTGTTCGCATTCATTGGCATTTTAATGGCCGCGTAGAACCCACCTTTTTGAAATACCCTCTTACCCTCCCCATCTTTTCTCGATCTATTTAAAACAGATCTATTTCATGGACTACCCACATCAAAAGGACAATGATCCTAACAAGGTCCTCTCGGAAAAACCACTTCCTACTGGCACCGTCGTTCATTAGATGATGACATGTGAACTCTACCAATTTTTAAACAATTACAATATACCTATCTACATATGTAATGTGTTTACGTGCTTCATGGATACGAAGAGTTTGGAACGTCTTTTTGCTTTCGTTTTTTTTTTTGCTTCTTCTGCTTCTTTTTGGTTTTCCCCTTTGAGCTTGTGTCCTTTTGCTTTCTGCTGTTTTCTATCTCGAACTTGGAGTACTTTGGACGTATGTACACATTCATATGAACGGATGATTAAGGAATGAAAATTTGCTTTGACTGTTCATACGTTTTGTGAGGGCCAAAAAAGCTATATCTATACTGACACTGCAGCCAGTTCAGAAAGTCGATCAATATACAAAGGGGAAGGTAGGTAAAAGACTCGAACAACAAAACAAATGGACGTTCAGGGGATTGAACCCTGGACCTTATACACATTCAACCCCTCGGGGTTTGCAATTTGCAAAGCATACGCGCTACCACTGCGCTAAACGCCCCCTTCCCTTACGGTTTTACTGACGCCGATGACTCTAAACGAATTCAAAATAGTACTAGTATACTGGCGGAACATTTTGTGTGATTAAAATATGTGCCAAAAGTAAAAAGAAAGTTTCAAGGAAGCCGTTATTTCAAAAAAAAATTCACTCTGACATCGAATCATCGTCCTCCTCACTGTCCTCTTCTTCCGGTTCAATGTAGTATTCGACCCGAATAGACACATCCAAACCAGCTACTTCAAAGCACCGCAACGCTTCGAGTTCCTCAAAGGCAGCTTCCCCAACTTGAGCTCTCACAGTCACAGCGAATGAGCACAGGCAAGAGGGGGTATCAAGACCGACTTTGGCATGGGTTCTCCCTCGAGTTACGTCAGGGCATCGACTGATTACAGCGTTGGCCAGAGCTCGTCGGTCCAAACCCTCAGCGTGAATGCTGAGGTCCAGGTGTTTGAGATTGGGAAGAAAGATCCCCGACATCGGCAGGTCCTCCGCCCGTCACTGGTGAGGAAAGGAGAGCTGGCGAAGGAAAGAAGCAGTGACTATCATGTTTCTAGGTCTCAGTCCTTTCAACCTATCAAACTCAGGTGGAGTTGCATGACTAGGAGGAAGTTTCTCCGAAATGTAGAGTGATTGAAGGGTGGGTACATGCCGAAGGAGGGATATCACCTCTACGTCTGTGAGCGGAATGTAGCCGAGTCGAAGAGAAGTAAGGCGACAAGTAGGTTGAGAAAGCAAACCTGCGATGGCTGAAGCATCCCAAGGTAAGTTCCAAGTGGTCCAATTGCCACAGGAGTGGTTCCATATTTCTAGGCTCCCCAGATTAGGACAGGTTATCTGGCGGAGAACATCGACCATGTGCGTGGCACTCGTCACTGTGATAGACCACGACCTAGTTTCGGGTAGGTCAAGATGATGTCTGGCGTCGAATTCATCGGCTGCGATGCTTTCGAGACGGATCTCCTCAACGTTGTGACACAATTTGAGGATCTGCCACATCTCGTTGAGTCCACCTCGCAGTCGAATGGATCTGATCTGCTGCCACGGAAAGCGCAAGTTCGCTGAGACGAAGTTAATACCGAGGTAAAGGGAATGTAGGGAAGGGGCCAGTTCAAACAGGGTTGTCAATGACTCGTGTGATAACGGAGCGAGGCCTGTGAGTTCGAGCTTTGTTAAAACTGGCAAATGCCCTCGAAGTACTCCAAGTGCTGATATACTGGTGGAGGCAATGTAAGGAAAACAGAGCGATACCTCACGCCAGCGAATGGACTCCTGAAGGAAAAGATCAAATATGTGAGGGTCTGGGGACTGTGGGGAGGGTAATTGAAGCTGTGCTTTGATGGTTTGGTTTTTTGAACGTTCCAGGAAGATTTTAGCAGCGCGATACATATTTACATTGAAGCGTCCACATTCGCGGTCGACATTAATGGAGGACCACAAGAATGGAGAAGCGATTGTGATTTCCCTCCAACGACCGCAAACCATTGAGAGTTTGAAAGTAGGAGGCATTAATAAGTCAGGCCTGACTGGCCACCGAACAAGAGATTTCGTCGCGCAGACGAATTTGAATATCTCCATCATGACCTCTGGGGGCATCCTATGAACCGGAGCCATCAAAGACTTGTACGCCTTGATCTTTTCTTCCACCTCTTGTCGTCTCCCCTCCAAGATCATGATGGCTCTTCTGAGCCTTTCCACTTCATCAGCAAGATATTTTGACTGAACCTCAGCGCCAAACAGTAACTGTGCAATAATCGACCTGTGATATTTGGTGACAGTGTCGCGAAAAGGAAGCTCCAGCCCGATGGTTGCGGCAGTTGTATTGGGTGATGTCGCGTTCGTCTGACCGTGATTTCCATTCATGTTGGGAGCCCGCTAGTTTGAGGAGATCGGCAGAGGCGCGTAGGTACAGATAGTTGTGGACGCTGAGAGACGCTTACTAAGTACAAGTACGGGTCTGATTTTTTTTAAGTACGACGCGTCGGATCACATGATATTCAAATATTGGCCTGGCTAGCATGGGCCAGGGGTCTACCCCCCGCTTTACTCCAAGTACACATAAGAAAACTCGTCGTGTACTTCAAGTTCGAATCAAGCTTCAAGACCCAATAAAAACGTTCCTTCGACACGCGATATAGTAAATCAGACACGACGTCCACAAGCGCCACAAAAATCGATCACTTCAATCCTCAGCCTCTCCCAATAACATCTCTCAACTGAGTCTTTGGAATCGCAGCCGGAAATGCCTTCCTCGCCAACCTTGTCTTCGTCTTTTGCTCATATGCAAACGCGAGTCCAACAAGCTCAAACTCAGAGAACGCCGAAGCAAAGAATGAAAGTCCGAAAGGAACACCAGGAGCTGGGTACACAGTAAGCGGTCCTGCGCTCCCAATCGTCACGTTGTTCGGGAAGAATCCAAGAGGAACTGGTTTAGAGCCAATTAGTCGTGTTTTCACGAAGAGGGACAAGAAGAATCTACAAACCGGTGACGATAGGATATCCGGCGATAGCTACAGGCATTGAACAGTGTATCAGAAAAACAAGTTAGGACGGACGAGAAGCGTGGCAACTCACCTGCTGGGACAGTCGTAAAACCCGTTGCGGGCAGGACCAACGCATCGAGCTTGTGCGCTTTCAAAGCAGCATCTATCCCGCGAGTCCTTCCAAGTTCGTGGTCAAAAGCAAGGGCTTGTTGGTAAGTAGCGTTAAAACCGTTTGTTTGTTGAGCGGCTATTAGTCTAACGCGACTGTTAGTCCAGGAGAAGTTGTTTGGTCACTAGTAAGATGTGCATACTCGGATTGGCTCGTAAAATTGACAGGTTCCTCTAGGTTCGGATTTGCATTGTCGAACGCAATCAAGTCCGCCAGACTCCTCACGCCGGAAGGATTCTTCCGTAGGTCTTGGAAGTATTCATTCAGTTGAACCTATAGGGATGAATGTGTCTTAGTGGCCAGGAAAATAGAACAAACGTAACGTACTTTGAAGTCAGTGTCCAAAACCACTGTTTCATTATTAGAAGCTACGATCTCTTCGGCCGATGGAATGTCGGCAGGATCGACAACAGTAGCTCCCAAGGCTCGAATTGTCTTCAAAGCTTCTTCAAATGCAGCTACCACAGCGGGTTCATTGACGCCATCATCGAGGAAAACTTTACGCGGAACGCCAATCCGTTTCCCTTTCAGAGCATTCGGATCAAGGGCTTTCGTGTAGTCAGGAACGACATTAGGTTGTGCCAGAGTAAAGTTGTCGTTCGGGTCTTTGCCAGCGATTACAGAGAGCACGACAGCAGCGTCGAAAACAGAGCGAGTTATAGGACCTATAGTGTCCTGATTGGCCGAAATCGGCACAACTGACGAGGAGGCAGACTTCAGTACTCATAAACTTTCCAAGGCGAGACAAATAGAGAACGCACCTCCCGCACGGGACGTTAGCCCAACAGTAGGTTTAATCCCCGCCGCATTATTATTACTCGCAGGGCAAGTTATGCTCCCATCCGTTTCTGAACCCAACGTCACGGCAGCAAGGCCAATCGAAGCACCTACTCCAGACCCTGATGACGATCCACAGGGATCAGCGTTAGGGAAGTATGCGTTTGTGTTTTGACCCCCACGACCCGACCAACCCGAAGCAAGATTGCCTCGGAAATGGGCGAACTCTGATAGGTTCGCTTTTCCTAAAAATAGAAAATGAGGAATAATGAGTTTAATTGAACGGGAGGTAAGGTGTGTGAAGCACCTAAGATGATAGCACCAGCCTTGCGCAATCTTTTGATAACACCTGCATCCTCGGGAACTACGGATCCCAGGAGACTAAAGGACCCCGCAGTCGTGTTCATTCCTAGAAGAATTACATTTTCATCAACGGAAAGGGCAAAAAAATTGACGTTTGTATACCTTCAGATGCAATAGTTGCGATGTTATCCTGTCCCATAATTATATGAGTTATTTCCGCACACAGTTGAAAACGACGGAATGAATTACCTTGACAAGAACGGGAATCCCGTGCAAGAGACTACGTTTCCCAGAAATCTTGCGCTCCTTATCCAAGGCTGCAGCTTGTTCCAAAGCGGATGGATTGATTTCTATGACAGCACGCAGGGCTGGACCTTTCAAGTTGACTTCATCGATTCTAGCGAAGTAAGCCTGTACACGACGTAAGATTCAGATCAGGAGAGTAGAAGAAAGCGGTTGAGAGGTATACACACCTTCACAAGGTCAACGCTACTGAAGAGCCCACTATCCAAACCGTGTTGTAACTCAAGAACTGATGCTTCATACAAGTCTGGAAACTGAACGTCTTGCCTTGCCAGAGACCATGATAGAGCATGGAAGGAAGGAAAACCCAATACCAGGCTAAAACAATAAAACAGCGAAGATACAAGGAACAGCAACATGGGTTGGATGGCGACCTGGTGGTTGAAGTTGTGAAGACTGGCCCCGCTTCAGGGAACCTTCCCATGTTCATGCAGATAAGGCTTCGGATTTCCGGATTCCGAGTGAGAAAAAATCCCTTTGCAGTGATAGAACATGTGGATTATTTCCGCGTAAATTGAGCACCTGGTGAGCGGGGAGAGTTGGAGAGGGTAGTGATGACTAAGCAAACTTCCCTTCTACTGGCGTCATCCCCTTTTTTACGCTCAAGGAGATTGACGAATAGCCATCTCCGACTGCTCAGCTCTTTGTCCGATTCGTTAGTCGATTCTGAATTTCGGACGTCGATCTGCAATCGAGTACACGAAAAGACTTGTGTCTTTCTAAGATGTCAGTTTTCACTTTGGAATTTCAGCGCCAACGTCTGAAATCATATTTAGGCAAATACCAAAATCAGACATGAACATGAGGGGGACTGGAGCGTTTAAACCTTCCAACACTAAGAGAGGCGTTGAGATGGTCAGTTAAGAAATCAAATTGGACATGGTTTTTGGACGCCTATGGGCTCTGAATCCCGCTCGAGTGCGGCCCAGTCCCGGCCCGTGCTCGTGACCACTGGAGTTGGGTGTTGGACCCCCATGGACCTACCGCCATGACGTTATGACAGCGGATATATCGGTCCCCGGATTACTCGGCTAAACCAATGCCGATCATTGTAATCTCAATATATTGCGCCGGGTTCCTGGTTTGCCGAAATGCTACATAGTAAGAGGAAATTGGAAAATTTTGCGCTCCCCGATGCAGAGAACCAATCTTCAGCCCACTTGTACTCCGATTGGCTTTTGAATGAATCTTCACTGATCAGGAATCATCAACTAACTAGCCTACTCAACATATATACCGACACGGTGACAGAGATACTCTGTGACATCAAGAATACCTCGCTGGTCCTCAGAGTAATAACTTCATAAGTGGCAATCGTTGTAGTGCAGATAGCACTAAATACCTCCCAACAAACAATGGCTCCTTTCTTGTCCCTGTCATTGTGTCAGGGACGCTGCTCTTGCCATCGCTACTCCGAACGCTAGAGGCGCTCTTACCAACGCCGGATAAAGCCGTCGGGACTTGAAGAAGCCCTTCCTTTACATTAAGATATTTGGTTTGGAAACGAATAATGCACTGAGCAGTGTGGTCCATATGATGGCCGTGCTACGGGCGCAGCACATCGTTCATTGCGCAACTTCCGCTGGTAACCTCTCCGAGCTCAATTTTCAGAGAAGACATCCCCCATCCCCCACGATCTTCAGGTTCCTTAGGTCAGCTTCAGGTACCCAAATTCCAAAAAAACCTGTAAAGACACCGAAATCACGCGGCCACAGCTCGAACAACGCGGACTTAGGAAGGGGGGGGGACTGGGAGCACTGCCAACACGAGCCTCTGCTGCAAAGAGCTGCGGAACCCTTAGCCCCATTCTGGATGAAAGTAGGACTGAACGAATTCGGACGGATGGGTGTTGGACCCCAGGCTCTCCAAATCGAAAGTTATTTACCTTTGATCACCGCCGGGTATGACTTCAGGTCCTTGTTCGCATTCAACGTTCAACATGTCAACTGACACGTTGAACTCTCCCGAGAGCGTCTATCACTAGTGGCGTACGGTTCTCTTGACATCGAAGCATCGGAGGAGGTTCGAGAGCGAGAGTTTTTGAACAGCAGCGTCAACGCTTATCAGATTTTCAAATCTCCAAGACTTTGCCACATCCACACATGCACCATCGGTAAGGTGGGAGTTCTGGTTCCTTCGAAAGGGTGAATGAGGGAGGTCATGATAGCTTCTCCTGGAACGCGTCTGGCGCTCACTGTCTCGGTATGTACCACCAGGCCCGGGGCTATCACCCAGTCCTTGAATCAATATAGATGAAACAGACCTGCTTATTAATTAATGTCAGATACGAGGGTGAAAGCCAAAAAAATGCAGAGCCTCGATACGGTTATTATAGACTGCTGTAAAGCGCTCAATTCTTCACGATAGCTTAACCCAGGCTGGGGGGTCCAGAATACCGAGGCGATGCAAACTGCGCAACGCATAGTACGTGCAGTAAGTATGTCATTGTCAAAAAAGAAGTAAAAGTCGATGCCTCTTCGTAGACTCGGATATAAGAGACAGTGGCGTCCAGAAGACAATTCGGTGCTTACGGTTTTCCACAACGCAATGCAACTCGAAAACAGCCTCACTCTCCTCACATTCTTCGGACTCAACTCCCCAACCACGCGATTTCTCGCATTTGCGATCATATCTTTACCACTCGCCTATCTCGCCCTACGACTGCGCTATCCCTGCGTTACGTCCAGGTACTTGCTAAGAGCCGTAGCAAACGCAAAGGAGACATTTAACAAGTGCGTTGCCACGGATTCTTTTGAGAACGGGGAATACGAACCCTACAAGAGGAAAATCCATGAGTGAATTCTTTTTTTTTCTCGCTGAGAATAGGACAAAGCTCAACAGAACCTTTCTTCAGGATTATTGCACGGGCAATGGAGATTGCCACTAGGACCCTGGTACCTTCAACCACGAGAATGAGACGGTGTAATCACTATCACTTGGCTCATGCGGCGTTCGAGTGGAAGAGGGTGAAAGATATCGTTCAATGTCATGCCGAGGTTTGGTTGCTGACTCGCGACTTGGAGGTAAGTGAACGGATTCTTGTCATTATGGTGACCTCGAAAGTGAAAGGGTTCTCGATAGATGTGCTTCCTACGTACTTCTCAAAGTCAAGCGGAGTTTGGATTACGAAGGTCTGGTACCGCCATCGATCTTGCTGGTGAGTTGCATCACTTCGGTATGACATGGAAAAAGGCTCACCAGCACCTCCGACTTAAGTCTAGCTCGTTCGAATCCATTGTCTTTTGATACTTTCCTTTTATTCCTCGTCTAAGCCTGTTGTATTCCCACATTTTCTATTCCTATTTCAAGCCTCCAATGTTTGTGTACATGCCACTTCCGTTTACGCTTTCTCGTGCTGTCGTTCGATAACTTTCTGTACAAAATATACTGCTGGTCAGACCCCTTTTTCATATGCGCACTCAAAAAAAGATGCACCAAAAGAGAGCCTCGATATTGACTCCCTGCTACTCGCGACGCAGTCATACTTGAATCATCCCTTATCGTCGCGTTCAAGTTCACCGTCCCCTGTGGCATAAAGAATGTGATTGAATAATCGTATCTTCCGAGGACATTTCTGGATAATGCATTTCGAGTAAGAGGGTTACGTGCAAGATTGAGATGGCCGTTCCAATGGGCTCGCTGGGGGGAAGTTGACGATATCGCGATCGGTAAAACCGGTTTTCAATTTCAATATCAGATCTCCCACGATTGAGTACTTGAGATGACTAAGCAAACACTTCCATCCGCTATGCCGTTTGACTCTCAAAGTTTATCATCGAAAAGAAAGCTCGTGGTTGGAACAAAATGGTGAGGATTAGGAAAACCACTGCAGCCCACATTCTCTTTGTTGGACCTTGCGAACATTCAATCCCGTAGCTCAGGTCTGTTGTGAGGTATATTGCATAAGTTTTTCTCTCATTGAGACCCGTGCATCAGCGCAGAGACCCACGACTGATACGCGAACCTACGGTTCTCGTGTTAGAGGATAACGGACAAATGCACCCATGTCCCGAACAAGCAGTTTTCTCTTCATCACATCCAAAACGAACCTTTCTCAGTCTATTCCACGAGGACCAGAAAACTGGTGATGTAGTGGAGGCTTCCGTCCGTTTGGGATGGCGCCAGGCGTATCAGCGACGATATACAAAGCTCCAGGGGCGGTAACGACACGGTCAGCAATGCGAGGGGTACTGGACCGCGAAGCTTTGAAGGCAATCTTCATGATCAGATTCTTTCTTGAAGGAGCTTAAATGTCGAAGTGTCGAGAAGAAAAACGAGCTACAGAGATAGCTCATGGTATAGCTAGTATCTAGTATAAGATGAGCATCTCATCAGTTTACATAAAATACACACGTATCAAGTAAGTACGTAGTATTTCCCTACCCTCTCCAAGTCGAAACCGACACTGACGAGTCGTTGCTCACAACAACACTTTTCAGAAACCTCCTCGCCTTCTTTCGTTGAAGTACATATCCGTCTCGATGATACAGATCATAGCGCAGCTCTTCCTGCGGTCTATTAAAAAGAGGAGAGAGCAATTTTTCAGACAAAACCAAGTAAAACACAAGAGAAATAGAAAAAAACAGACCTCGATCGGGAGTAACAGCATCAAAGCCGAAGCAACAAGAAAGAGTGTGGCAGACACGAATATCGGACTAGGAAAAACCGAAGAAAAGATAATCAGTTTCAGACACGCATCGGAGAGATGAGAGCTAACCCATTAGCGGTGGAACTACCACCGACGGGAGATCCATCTGGATGGGTTGTGACAATTTTGATGACAGGAGCAAGAAGACCAGTAACTCGGTTAAAAGCCGAACAAAGGGCATCACCCGTTCCACGATGAGGAGCAGGAAAAACCTCAGGAGTATAAGCAAAGAGCACTCCGTACATCTACATAGCCGGTTAAAAGTCAGAAAAAATAAATCTCCTAGGCGATTCTCCAAACTTACCGCATTCCTATTTTATTTCGACTCGACTCAATACCCCTTTTGATTAGTAGAAGAGAGAACTCACTGTGTAAGCGCAGAAGCACAAGAGAATCCCAAAACTGCTTCTTCCGACCTGCTAGTCGTGAACAAGAACAGAAAGACGCCAGTCAACGCCGTAGAAACGGCCATAGTGACTTTCCTTCCTCCCATGGCGAATTTTCCCGGATTCTTACTCGTGAAATCCACGACCAAGGACGCGATGATCGAGCCTGGCATACCCAATACGGAAATGATTGAATAATCCCTGTAGGTTTGGTAGGTGCTTGGATTACTATCCGAAACTTGCGTGGTGAGGTATAAGGTAATGAAACCGTTGAAGAGTGGGAAGGCGAGGCCGATTAGCCTTACCGAACCTATCAGTAAGGAACAGTCGTCATGTAAGAAGTTGTACGAACCCCCAAAGCGCGATAGTAATGCTAGTGTTGATAGCCAGTCTTCTTGTAGAGAATAACGGGGTTACATGGGAGCTGAAGGAAATTAATTAGTTTAATGCTCCAAGGTTCTCTACAATGGAGAAATCTACAGGTTGAGGCTCGAAAAAGAGGTTTTGATGAGCTGCCATGTCGACAGTTCGCTTTTTGTCTGTGTTGCACTGGGTTTCTCACGAACGGCAGCTTGAAGTTTCTCCAAGGACAGAGTCACCGTTTTACCGTTCTTGCGACCGATGTGGTGCAGAACCTGAATGTTCGGGTCTGTTGGTTGAACACAAGGATCGATGAATAGTGCAGAAGCATACCTGAATAGCCGCTTCGTCGCGGCCGTGGGCTACAAAATACTTGGAAGATTCCTGCAAGTCGAATACGACATAGCGCATTATCCACATCACCGCTGTCACACCTCCTCTATTAGTGAATTCGACAAATGAGCGTTCGTGCATCAAGGATGAAGCAATTGTACACCTTACAGGACGTAGCTATAATCATACGTAGGTTAATCGGTGAAATGAATGAGTTTGATAGAAGACATACAACGTGTATCGCCAGCCCATGTTGTTCTCCTTGGTACAGGTATCTGCTGAGTCGCATGAAAAGTTGCTAATCAATGGCCAAGCTATGAGGGAAGCAAAAAGCTGGCCAAGAGCCCACCACGCAGATAGCAAAGTCAAAAGCCACTAACGTAAAAAAAAGCAAATCAGGATTGTGTTCACGCGTGTACAAAGGAAATTCTTACCTGGTGAGATTGGGGAACGTGTTCGAGAAAAATTGCACCTAATGAATAGAAAGTTAACGAAATTGCACAGGTAGGAACCCCCTCGTGATGATCGGGAGGGGTTAATCATGGATACAAACCATCAACCGGTAAGCTGCAGAGGGCAGGGAAGAAGAAAAATGAGTGTCAATCTCTGAAAATGAGAAACGGCAACCCACTTTCCGCCGACACCGAAGCCCAAACATGCAATGAGAGAGCACAAGGTGACAAAATTGTTCGCACCACCTCCCGCGATACCAAATAAAGCAGTGATGAAGAGGGTGGTGTTGAAGGAGAGTCTGCGTCCAATCAGGTCTGCGAGGATACCCCAGACTGAGGCACCCAGCATTAGGCCGACATATAAGGACAAGGTTGCGTACTCGACCCGCGTGGGGTTGAATTCTTTCTGGATTTGAGGAAGGATAATAGCGACACCTTGAATCCAAATATCTATGAAACGCGTAAGAATGGGGAACATGTAGAGCAACGAAGAGGTGCAACCCACTGTCAGCGGCCCACCCAAGACCAGTCAGGAAAAATAACTGAATCTGATAGCGACCAAAGCCAACCCTGTTAAAGGTCAATAAAACTTGTCCGCACATTCACTGCTCGAGAACGGACTCATTCTGCAAGTGCTCGTTGACTGTGGAGATTCTCGTTAGTAAAGAGAAATACAGATTCTGTAATGAACGTACTCAGTCTACTTTTGGCCTCATAGATCGCGGTTACACCTTCTGGAGTTGTGGAGAGATCGCTGGTACTGCTGAGAGGGGTTTCCCTTTTCTCGACGTCGTTGGGAAGCGAAGACATCTTTAACATTGATTGAGTAGCAGTGGCCTATATAAATCATTCCGCCAGCTCCACAAAAACATGGAAATACTAATGATCGGACGAAAACTTGAAGGTTGGAATTGAAAAATTCCGGTGCCTATGACACTGAAGCCCGTGGCTTTGTTTTCGAATCAGAAGCAGGCTTCTTGTACTTAGCTTTGACGAAGGTCCTCCGAAAAAAAAAATTGGGGAAACCTCGAGCAGCTCTAGTGTTGTTACACTTCCAAGTCATCCCAACAACCTCACTTTGACCCCATCGGCGCTTGGCCATGACCCTTGGCGATTGACTCCATCTTGGCCGGTGGTGCGAGAAATACCGATGTGTATGGGGGAATCGGTAAAGGTTCGTAAGAGCCCTTGGATCCCGGCGAGTCACGAAGAAAGGTGAGCCTCAATCAAAACTCCAAGGCCGTGGTGCACACTATGAATGGGTGGAGACTTCTTGCCCGGAATTATATATGGTACACTTAGGACACCGCGGGCGGGACTACATTGTGCCATCTACCTCGTCACCAGCTGTCGAACGACATGAAGTCAGTATCTACAAAGCTCTTACGATGACCTTGCAAACCTTCTGAAACGCCCCAAGATTCTCCCAAAACTGATCAATGTCAGCAGTCGTACCGAAACAAAAGAAATTCACGCAAGGAGTTCTAGATCTGCTTGTCACCTTTTCCATCGTGTTAGGTTGGAATGATTTTCAGACGGCAGTGACAACCCTTCATCCACAGAAGCAGCTCAAGGCAGAGACCGATGTCTCCTAGTTTCTTTCATTCACATAACTCGTTGTCCTTCGCTTGCGTCTCCTTGTAATGTAATCCCCAACTCCTAGTCCCCTTCAATCAAAACGAGCTAAATGATTGTTTACCTCATTCACCGCACTTCCTGGAACATCACCCACATATTTGAATCGTTTCGCCAGTCCAACGAACGTCGTGCTGTCGCCAAGTACATGGATCGTCAGTATTATTCATAAACTGTAATACAGGCTGAGGTATCCGCCATCTTTGAACCAACTCAAAGGTGTCTGCGAGTGCGAAGCCCCTACAAATACAACGAAAAATCAGGTACAATTCACTTCTTTCTTCCCTTTCGACTCGTCGAACTCGAATTCCCCAGTTTAGCCGAACAAACAGAACAATACCACGTCTCCGGAACTGGTCTGTTGAGGCCAACGCAAGATAAATGGAACTGGAATTGCGAAAAAAAATAAATTGAATGACTGGCTATTCCGAGAAACGTAAGGACTCACCCATTCGTATGGACAGTCTCCTTCGTTGTCGCAAGCAATCATCTACAAAAAACCCAGTAAGATCATGAAAGGGGGGGGGGGAGGGGGGAAGAAAGGCTCACGTCTCCATAACTTGTTTTCTGACAGAAACAATACAGTTTATCGTCAGCGTCTTCATCATCTTCCCCTTCCGCGTCTTCATCCCCCTCCGCATCTTCCTCTGCCTCGTCTGCCATTTCCATTTGTCGAGGCGGAGGATGTATCTGACGAGACAAACGAGAACGGCTATGTGATCCTTTCGTTGTAGTCCCCGCCCCTGACGCAGCCGGCGATATAGAACGGCTTTTCGTAGGTGGTAATTTGATAGAGGGTGATGCAGCCGTTCGACGGCCTACCAAGAACGAGAGAAGAGTTTTAGAATTCCACAAAGACCGCATAAGCAAAAAAGAAACTCACGTTTAGTAGAAGGCGTAGTCGCTCCTGAACCTCCTCCATTCTCCGCTGACATTCCTTTCCTCGTCCCTTCCGATATCGAAGAACTTGCCGACCCTACAGCCCCCAAAGCCATCTTCAGACTCTCACTGATACCCAAAGTAGGATCTCTCCCACCCAACCCTCCCGTACTCCCCACTCCACGCAACATATCCGAGCCAGTGAGAGTAGGTACTGCCGAGAGAGAACCGGTCTTAGTGTAGTCCGGTATACTGTCGCCTTGCAGTTGTCGAACTTTATTAAGGTCAACGTCGAGCCGAGCCGCTGTCCGATTGATCAACTCTATCAATCTCTCTGATAAGACGATCTTTTCAGCTGCAATTTGGTCGATTTCTGTGTAGGATTGTTTGATTCTGGCAGGTAGATGACCGACGGACTTTGTTGGAGACGAAGGTGAGGGCGATGGTGATGCACTTGTGGGTGTGCTTCCTCGGAGGGAATGTTTCATCCATCGAGCAGAGTCGGATTCGATTTGTTGGTGTAACTCTGATAGTAGGAAGAAAGGAGTCAAGGTCAGGATATGGGTGACTTTCTTCTTTTGGTAAGACAAGACTACAACGCACGTTGGGTTTTGGTTTCCTTATGCAGGATCTCCTCTAACAGGTATTTAACTTCATTCGGAATGTTCTCTATACCTAGAGTTCGACAAGATGAGTGGAAGGCCCAGCCATTGTAAACAAGTCGAAGAACGAACTGTACAGGAATTCTGTGGCGATGTTGGCCGCGTCTTCGAGGTTCTGTGCGGAGACCGAGTTCATGGTGGTCAATTTTGAAGATATGGGCTGGTTGCAAATCCAGAAAAAGCAAAAAATAGGCTGTAAACCGTATGAAATGCAGGTTACAGTAGGTGATTAACAACTGGGGAAGTGGAGAGAGACAACTGACTGGTGCCGGTGACTCCTCCCAGGCTGAGAACTTTTTTGACAAAATAGGAAAGGAACAATTTCTTCCCACGCCACCATAAACTTCACACAAAATTTTCAAAAGAAATAGATCTTCCACTCGGGATACAAAATTTCTATAGAGCGAAAATCTGTGGATATATGAAACACACGTAGATAACGATACAAAGAGGTATAGAACACAAGCGGGATTCTGATGTAAAGAATGACATGGCAGTTGGGAATAATAGGGATGTAAACGAGAGTATCCTTTCAAAGGACGATTGTTCCAAATGTAGTAGAAAAGTAGCGAAGAGCGAGCGGAGGGTGATGGTATGATGGTATAGAATTAGATGGATTAGATTGATTTCTCTTGAGGATTCGAGAGGGCAATAAATAGTCCAATCATAGCATGGAGTGTCAAGCTGGAGACTGAAGAGATTCCGTCAAAACAGACACTTGCATGATACGCATCGTTTACTCACGGATCAGATGAACGAAAGGGGCGCGGGTTTGATGATTATGGCACGAGGACCTCAGAAACAACCGCCACCTCTGGCCATACAGAATGGCTCGGGTGCGGGATTGGGCGACGGCTCGCGCGCCTCAACAGCGTCAATCTAGAGACAGAAAATTTTAAAAACTGAAATATAGGTAGAAGAGAGAAGAAAACGTACTTGAGCGTCTCTGGGTACTGCGTCCAAAGGAATGGTTACTGGGGCTGCCGACACGAGTGCAACAACTGGTGAAATGAGATGAGATTTCTGGCACTCAAGTCCAAGAGAAGATAAGTCACGTACCACTAGCGAGGGAGAAGACAACGAAGAGCTTGAGTTGCATGGTCGGCAAAAGAGTGTAAGAAGAAGTGATAGCTTAGAGCTGATGGCTTTGGAGGAAGGAAAAGAACAATGTTTCTCGGTGGATTCGCCGACTTCAAACCTCGTTTATAAACACAACGCAAGACAAGGGAACCACCGTATCCAGAAATCTAACCGCCAGGCAACATTCAGCGGCTTGTAACCATCCCTTTATGGAGGTCGATGTACTCTTTATGGATGGTTGGGGGTCCAACACCTGCCTTTTTTGGGTGAAATTTCCATATTAGGAACGACCACTTCCATTTTCGGCAACTAGTTTGTTGTACAGGATATCCCCCAATACGTTGTACTCCGGCTGCATAGTCGTCGCGCCGGCCTTGTCTCGGCGGTGAAAGTATGCAAGAACGTGTGCCTGAGAGAAACTAGGCTGTGGGGAGAGATACGTTCATTCTTCGGACGGTTGCTCTTCGTTGAGAAAATACACCTTCCTCAACCTTACAACAAGCGCACCAAGGAATTGCGAGTGGATACTCTATTTGTCGTACCCTGCGGAGACCTTCTTGTCGTCGTCAGTACTGTAACCAACCTTGGCGATGCATTTTATCAAAGAAAACCGCTGAAAGAACTTACCGGTCTCCGTCACTGGGACCTCGAAGCTCGTACCTGATCCTATCTCGGATGAGTTCATGATCAACACCTCGAGGCCGTTAACAAACAAGTGTCCAGAAAGTCTTGAAAGGCTTAAAAGGTGGGAAGCGCATGAAATTCGCACAGCGGGAACAACCGATGGAAGCAAAACCTGGGTAACAATGCATAGTACTTAGCATCAAACCGGAGATTAGAAATCTCTACCTGCTTATTTCTGGCCCACAAACGGGTAGATCGTGCCTCAAGGTCGCAGGACCGGGCCACTCAACTAAGGCACGTTCGGCGTCAGGGTAGCATCCACAAAAAACGAATAGTAGTCTGTACCTTGAGGTATAGTGGCTTTCGAAAGAACAAGCTCTTGCAAGCGGACGTGCGATGACAAAGATAAACGCAGGATCGGAAGTCCAACAGCGTATCTGGCACGCCAAGCTTGCATCATAAGGGTGCGTATATGTATTCCTGAAGCCATCTAAAGGGTTGGTATAAAGGAAGTACCATTTTTGGAAGTCGTCGGTCTATTGAGACAGAATCCGCAGAACATTTATTCATTTGAAAGTGATCGCCACGAGTCGAGAAGTGATCCAGGAACGAGAAGATTGAACAAGCCAAGGAAAATTCCATCATAGATTTGTATTCACATTATCAGGTAAATGATGACATTGACATCCACGCGAGCCTCGTCAACCGGAGGGCAAAAAGGATAGGAAAGTGTTGTAGACCACGAGAAGCGGGGAGAAACAGGGGAAGGCTATGACGGCGTAAGAGGTAGTTATAACCCAAATTACTGCCATGGGCCAACTCGAGGAGTCCAGCCTCGCAATATTGAGCTGTGAAGATGGGAAGAAAAGAAGGAGGCTACGACATTTATTGTCCCAAAAGTTTGTCCTTGAGCGCAACTTGAGGTCGTACGCTGAAGTCGAAACTCAAGAGGAAATCCTCGCGGGCTCGACATGTTGTCAGCACCAATCAAGCCACATTGGAAGCTTCGGATAGGACATACGAATACATACGAACGTTATGTTGCTGTGAACGACGACTCGGATCGAGAGAATGAAGTCCAAAACGAAGGGCGCAACCAGTAGACAGTGAACGATATCAATATGTTGACGCATGTTTCTACGCCCAAAGCTAGACGACGCTCCTGCAAATTTGAATCATCCGAATCGGGAGAATGGGGCCTTGCATGAAGGACTTGCGATAATTGTCGAATCTTCTGCGCAACGACTCTGGAGGTACCACATCATGAGGGTAATGATGGTAAAGGTGAGCACACTACCGTGGCGAGCCCCCCCGCGTCCAGTCCAAATAAAGCAGTAGTGTTAATGCACAATTTACAGAAAAATCATCACGTTGAACGACATTTTAGTCCCTTCTCAGTTAAGATAGAGAATATTACTTACTAACAATAATACTAAAGAGGAGAATAAACTACAACGATAATATATATGATACAGCCCGTATATATATAAAAAAAAAAGAGGGAGAAAACAGCTAAAAAAGCAAAATCCACGGAACTAAAGTATACCCTCCACCTACATATGCTGTTGATAACTAGTACTATAGTCTGGCTGACGAATCATGAATCCATTAAGATAAGCCATACTCTCCACATAATGTCCAAGATCGTTGAAGCTGTGACGAGGGGGGGGGGGGAAGTTCAGCAAAAAGCCGCCTGAAAAACTCTAAAAAAAAAAATGAATGACTCACCTATACCCCTGATATGCACCTTGACCTTGGTTCTGATTTTGCCACCCGCTAACATTCATCTGCTGCTGCTGTTGTTGCTGCATTCCAGGCATACCCGACATCCCAACATCATGCTCCGACACATATCGGGCCTGCTGCTGTTGTTGAGCCTGCTGGTCGGTACGCGTCTCAAGTCCATACTGAGGTGGCTGCTGAGGGTACCCTCCCTGAGCCTGGGCTGTACGAGCATAACTCATCTCCAATCGATGCTGAGCATCTCCCGCATTCGTGTATCTACCAGTGGTATACGCATTCCCAAGCTCTTGAGCATCGTGAGTAGCAGTATACGGAGTTCGTAACGAACGATCAGGTGTAGGCGACTCCGACAACTCATTTTTCCGTTGGTAATTGTATCGATTTCCACTCGGATCTTGCTGAGGCGGCGCCTGTAGTTGTTGCTGTTGGTATTGATTACCGTGCTGATGTTGAAGTTGGGTAGTTCGTTCCCCAGGAAAATGTCCAACTTGAACAGGAGAGCCAATCTCAGTCTGAAGGTACGAATTCCAAGGCTCCCGAATGACAAACTCTTGCGTATTGACATCCGTCGGTGCTGAAACGTCCCCCGAAAGGTTGGCCATGTCAGTAACAAAGTCCCTGAATGGTGTGAGATGTTGCGTAAGTCAGTACAAAGGATCGATCTCGTACGACGCTTCACCAAGCCTTACCGGAACCGTCCTGCCAACGACCATCGCTCCTCGCACGATTTCAGGAGATTCAGCCCTTTCCGGATGTCATCAATCATTTCCGAGGACTCTAGTTTGACTCCGTCACGTTTACTACGCCACACGTCCACAGTTAGTGTAACAGTCGCGGAATAAGTGGTGCACTGTCATCAACCTCGGTTAGATACCCCTTGAAACGGCTCAGAGAATGAATGCTTACGACGACGTCGGGCATTCCCAAAGGTTCGTGGACGAGATGTTTGTCCAAAATATCTATACAGGCCCTGGCCGACTCGGTGCATATGACAGCGGAAGGTAGTGGCGATAGCCCCGCTTTCTCGCAGAAGGGTTTATGGATCTGGATCTGAGTGTCGTAGAACATTGTATGGATATAGGCAGATTGCGAGAAGAATACACCGTCAGGTTTTCGATCGGACGTCCATTTCACTGGAAGGAAAAGAAACGATGAAATCGGAACTAGTGGAGTACCTGTCAACATAAAAACGTACGATGCTCGGGTAAGGAAAACAACCAGTAACGCATGGATGAATCCAACTCGTTGATGACTCTCTTTTCCCATTGGTCTCCGAAAACCCCAGATATCAACCGTGATTTTTTGATAGAATATATCGTCCTCATGGCGAAAGCGCTGATCGAGCATAGTCGAATGAGGCAACTAAACGCGGAGATTTTCGAGGGTTTGTTGGAGGGTTGGTTGTAGGCAAGGTGTGGAAACGAGGATTGATCCCAGTATTCATCGTCACATTCCACTGGCATTTCAACATCGAAGCTACACACGCATAAGTTGATCGCGAAAATGACAACCGTGGTTAGATAACTCACTCTTCCTCTCGCAGTGAACCTGGTCTTCCCAGAAAGCTGCTTATTGACCTATCCAGAATGACCAAAACCCTATCAGACAGATACCATTTTGTCAATCATAGGCACCCAGAACGTCAAAGTCAGCTGAACTCACCAAAAAGCGCGTCTCTTCAGTTCATCTTCGATAGTGAGCTTGTGGCCGTCGGGTTTACGTCGGTGTGCCCCCAATTCGATAGCAAATCGGATACCTGGAGCAAAATTAAGAATAAAAGAGTGATATCGAATCACCAGACTGACCCGAACCAACAGATGTCCATGCGGCTGTTATGCTCGTGGCTGCATGGACATAAAGGGTTACTAACTGAACCGAGAGTAGTGAGAAAAGCAAGAAAGAGAGATGACGATAAGATACGTACACAATGGTACTGAAGTTCATATAACGATGATGGATCGAATGATGATCGGCGAAAGGTTTGGGCCTGCTCATACCATTTCCATCCGCTCGATAAGTAGTGCCCAGGCGCGGAAAGCACTCGGGGGTCATCCGAATATCTCGATCCGAGGGCACAAACAAGCAAAACGGTGGCCGCGAAATGTTCGTCCCGAAGATGCAGGTCTCGTTGGACACTACTCTGGAAAATGGGAGCGTGAAGGATGGGTAATAGGGAGTTGACTTTGGCGAAATATAGATCTATCAGAGATGACATCAAGTCCCTATCAGGGAACTTGTACTCTGGCCAGGTGGGTCGCCGTTCCCACTACAACGTATGGACAGGGATCAGTTCAGATTGACGGGCCTTGGGAAATGGACACGGACTGGTTGTGTGGCCCAGAACTTGCTACGTTTGTAGACATGAGAATCCTCGATGTCTCCGCCTGTCACTTCCTTCTTGACTCTGTAAGCATTCTTCGTGTATGCGAAAGAGCTGGATTGTCCAAAGAATCTGTTCTCCATGACATTGAGGGAGAGGTTCTTTGTATGCTTTAGCAGAGCCAGGTATTCCAAATCTTCCTCGTCTGATAGACCTGGAGTGTGACTGCTATCGGGTGATGTTTGAGATGGGATATGAAAGTCGGAGGGACTTGACCGCAGTTTCGTAATTGGCGAGCCTACGTCTTCCGGTGATGGATGATCTTTGGCACGGGGAGATTTTGCCGAATCCCGTGAGCCTTGGGCCTTGAACTGGATGTGTTCGAGTTCAGAGCCACAGCGTAAGGCGAAGGACTACACACCTGATCCAATTCGTCCTCCAATGTCTTTATACGCCCCTCGAGGTAAGCAACATAACTGTGAACCTTAGCCCGCCATCCTGACTATAAGAGAGAGCCGAACTGAACGTACACGCTCTTGGGTCCTCGTTTCTATTGATTCGCAACTGATATGAGCAGCAGCCAAGGCATAACCGGAGAATAACTCACCTTTACGGGATCGTTATGAGTGCATTGAAGGTTGAAGGACAGGCACGGAGAACACTTGCTTCCCGGCATCTTGGCACTATCACCTATATCCGTTTGTTTAATTTTCCGATACATCACTGCAGCTTCGGTCGCCTACATTTGACTGTGGTGAACGCAAATGGCGGTCAGTACTGGATTTTCGGAAGTGGAAAGTAATGAAATTCACTCTTCTTCCTGGAAAAGCGCGTCTTCAAGTAAGTGAAAGATACGTTGAGAACGTGAAAAAGATTGCCCACCGCTCTGCGAGGGAAAACAGGTCAGTGTAATCGAATTCAGTGACACCCCTGGGCCTGAGGTTATGAAAACAAGCGAGAGAACGTACTGCACATGTCACAGGCGCCCTGAAGCCTCCTCTTCTTCGCCGACGCTTGCCTGGGCTGACTACTGCCCTCGTCGGAAGACATGGGTCTTGGAAGGAGAGAGAGAGAAGGAATGAACGTGAATTATCTGGCCCGGATTAGAGTTGGCAGCCTGGCAGGTTGGCAGGTTGGCATGTACATTTATGTGTAAGCTTATGCGAGCAAAATTGAAAATTCCGTTATGGAAAGGGTCAGATTGATGATCGGCCCAACTATAGACAATCCTTCGGCAAAGGCCCTGTACGTGGCATACCACCTGCAGCAAACGAAGAACAATTCCGCACATTTCTCGACAATTTACGGACAGAAAATGAGTTTTTGCTCTGAAAAAAAATATTGAGCTGGACATTGGCCGAGCGCCACCGGATGCATTCCGACTCGGCAAACGTGACTCAGCACTGTTGAGATGTAAGACAGAGGGACAACAGCGCTCATCCGGGTCCGACAAGGCAAGCTCGTTGTCTCAATATGGATGTTTCGGTCCGCTTCAGCAGAAAACGGGAAGATACTTACTTATGGAGTATATCAGGAGAGAAGTCGAGAAGACACTTCTTCCTCCGAGTTGGAACCCACATCACTGCCACAGGGAGTTTGCAGGGGGCTAACAAGAGTGACTCTGAGAAACAGCTTGCAGTATGTGTTCGGATCCAGTTGACTGATTGAAGTGGCAATGATGATTGAGTCCCTTCAACGTTTCCCCCGTTCCTAGGTCGCGGATCCCGGCTTAAACGGTCTTAGCACTTGTTCACATGGCAGCAGCATCAAAGCAACACGAAAAGCGTGGACGAAATGTGGGTAACCACGGGTCGTCATCCATAGAATCAGATCTACGCGAGTAGTGAGCAAGATCGTTGGCGAGTTCTCGACCGGTACGGGATTGTCGTGGCCGAAGTTCGTGAAAACGACCAAGGCTACGCGAGACGAAGTACCTGGAAAACGTATTTTATGGCAACTTTGCATGCATTTTGCACCCCTGGTCCTGAGTGGATTGGCAGTGGGTACAAGGAACGGACTTGCAAGCGAAGAATCCAGCTTAGGACCAGAATAATCATAAAGTGTTCGGTTCGTACTTGACTTGCTGCGTTGATGATTTGGGGCGTGTCATCCACTGACAACACCCTGCGACGAATGGATACGAGTGACGAGTCTCAACAGCTTTCTACTGAATTTTTATCAACCTCGCTGGATCCATGCACATGAATCTACAGCTACCGCGACTTCAACTTCTGTATGGCGGAGAAAATAAATCTGACTGAATCACTACAAGTTCAACCCATTGAAGAAATTCAACGCGCTCACTGTGCCGACCAACCCATCCTCACACAACCACCTACTCCTCTACCACCTCAAACCCTACCCAAACAGTCTCCGAACACCCATCGCATCCAACCATATGAATGTTCTTCTCCATGTCATCTTCTGTGATCTTGTAGACGCCGCCGCACCGACATGGATAGCTCCAAACCCCCGTCTTGGTAGCATCCTCCTCAAACTCCTCCAAAGAGACGAATTGAGCGGGCCTCGATACCATTCCATCACGCCCATCTATCAAAGCATCGTGCTCTCTCCTAGATTTTGGTGAGGACAAAGCGGCGTACGCAGCTTTGATGGTCTCAATCTCCACAGGCAAACACGATGTAGGCAAACTCGAATTTCCAGTTTCCCGTGCCCCGGGTCGACTGGCGGATTTATCAGGATGATGAAGTAGAAGCGAGCGGTGATATGCTGTCTTTATTTCTTGTAAAGATGCGGTTCTGGAGATACATAGAACGTCATAATAATTGACATGGATGCGACTGTGATGGTCCAGGGTGATCGAAGTGCCCGCGAAGAGATCGTAGGAGAAAGTTTGTGGGTAGAGTTGCGGAATCAAAGAGAGTTGTGTGTTATCGTGTCTCTATCAAAAGAGTTGGAAGAATTCAAGTGAGCCTCGGAGCGTGGTGAGTGGGAAAGAAGACTGTAAAGATCAAGAGCGGCCACGGACGCGTTGTGGCCTTACGTAATACGTTCACAAGGCTCAAAGCCGTCAACTGGGAAGGTCCTGTCCTCCCACTATGACCCACCCACTTACTCGCTACGTTCGCTTTCCTCAGCCATCTCATCCATGTTCAATGACCCGACTCATCAGTGCACCTTTGGAAGCAAGCCCAAAACAAGCCACTCACGCATCAGCATGAAGATCTCGGGGTGTTTCAAATCTCTGATAAATGACCTGAGGGTCAAACTCGCCACAAGTGGCGTCTTTTCGTCATTCCAAAGAGGCGAAGAAGATCAGATTTCAAGCATTGCTATCGGCGCGAAAAAGATATGTCAAAGCCCAAGGCCTAAGGTACAAGGCACCTAGCATAGATAATTCAACTGATCAACGGTTACGAAAACTTATAACCTGAGAAAGAACGGTGTATACGTTTCAGCCACTCATCGACCATGCAGTCAATACTCCAGATCCCCCGTTCTCCCGTATCATCTATGTACCGCCGTGGCATGCACACCTGACACGTGGTCCTCGTTCGTATGAATCTGGCACATAATCTGGACGGAATCTAGGTGCAATATATTGTAGGGCCCTGGATAGCAACAATAATTTGCGTTGTTTCCCCATGGTCCATATCTGGATCTCTGTTTTGCGATGCCATGATATTCCCATCCATCCGAGGTGGTCGTATCACCGGACATGGGGCACGTTTTCTGCAACAAAACATATGTTTTGAGAGAGCGGATCAGGGTTGTTAGGCATCTCTGGGGAACTACGGAGACAATGGAAACCTTCAAAAACGTGGTGATTTTGTTATGGTTGAAAGAAAAAGCGGATTACATAGGAGTAGAGACATTTTAGGAGAACGTGGCTACCCCAAGCTGCGTGAGAGATTGATGGACTATGTTCTCGGTGACCTTCTTCCACTAAACAACTCCTGCTATCAATTTCATTCTGACGGGAACCGAAGTTCGTAGATGGATGTACTGTACGGGAATGTTACGATTGAGACCTATAATACCCCCATCATATTCCGAGGAAGGTCAGCCAACCAGACCTAAATAGCGTCTTCCACCCTTCTTCTTTAATGATTGTATCCAAACAATCAACTAGTCCGGTGTAAGGATGTCGGTGAGTGTCTTTCATTCTACGGTTTAGATGTCAGTGTCAGAAGTTCCAGAGTACCGACGAGTCATAAAACCCAGACGTACGTGATAATATCTTCCATCGAATACCTCTGCAACGTTGTATCTAAACCTTCATTTTCTGGAGTGTCACCTCCATATCTTTGGAGCGATAACCGAACGCTGACAACCATCAAGGGCGTTTCGATAATTGAATGGAGAACAGCGAAGAGAAAAAACGGGATGAGTGCGCGCGCAGACCCTTGACCAGGGGTCCCAGGTTCATAACCTGGAACCAGCAGGCTGATGATAGGGTCGACGGCAATTGAAGAGAAAAGCAAGAGAAATCTAGCCAGAAAAAATCCAGGAATAAAGTACAAGTTTGACGGATTTCGAAGTTCAGACGGCGATAGGAGAACGGCGAGAGATTTCAAGGGAGATGTAAAACTGAGCCTATAGGGAGTTATCGTTGCGCTAATTTACTGAATCGTAAGGACCAAGAAAAGGGCATGGATTATGAGTAAAAAAAACTTACCGATTCACGATTACCTGGGTGGGAACATTGATTACCAGCTGTAAAAGCCAGCGGGAGACATGCTTTGAATAATGGATGTCGGGATTGAACATGATGCTCCTTCCGGGTTGTCTTGGTGGTGGTTCACTTCCATTCAAAGTGTGGAATCGAATTACCAAGTGCAAAAGAGCGAAACTGAGCAGAAGCGGTCCTACGAAAAAGAGAACAGTATTTTCAATACCGTAGGCAAATACGGTTTTCGCGTCGGACGAGCACCTATTCCCTTGTAGAACCCCTGCACTCCTTCAAAGTTGTACACCCTTCTTAAAATGGTGAAATACCCCATTACAGAAGATTTTATGGCTATCGAACTTCAATTTCATATCAACGGGAAATTATATCTCTCAGGCGCTCACCCTCTTGCTGCGACTGTTCTTCCCCACTACGTTCGCTCCTTACACGTTTAGGGCTGAAGTGAGCTCTCCAGCGCACAAGTAACCCCGTTAAAGGCATCATGACTCCCAGATTAAACAAGAAGGAGGAAATGATAACGAGCCACTTGGATGAGATCATGAAGAATAATGTCGGCGTAGATATAAGTCAAGGATGCAGAGGTACTTAACATAGCATCCTCTTATCGAGTCACTTTATTATCCCTCTGTCGGCCCCGGTGTTGGACTAAATTGAACAAGTGAGCGGTTGAATATCAATCATGATTCCGGCCTTGCAATTGATCGCAAGTCTATACCAGTCCTCCGAATGTATTTCACGAGCGCCTCTGCAAGCCGCTCAAGATCCAGAAGGTACAGCGAACCTATGCGTATTTCGGTAAGGAAGTAGAAAAAACGGTGGTTCAAGGAATCGGAGGTGTTTTAGACCGGCTAAGGTTAGGGTTTCCTTGTAAACAGGGCTCGTCGGGCCTGGTTTCCGGACTAGATAATAATCTTATCATATCGAGCCTGATAAAAGTGGGTATGCAATGTCATTCACCCATCACATTCCCGTGTCGATGATGGTAAACCTTAGCATTTTGAGGGAATCACAAATGCAATTACAAAATACATTAACTAAGTAATACATCTTGTAAAGTAAAAAACAATGAGGCATTCGCCCGCGAAATCATAATTCGTTCGTTTATCCCAGAGCCTGCCAAAAGATGCTCTCGAACGAGGGGACGAAGCTGTCAAGTGCTAAGGGGTTTATGGTGAAACCAGGGTATTTGAGTTTTGAATCTGATGAGTCGCTACAGTCTTGAGAGACACATCTTCTAATTGTCTGCTCTGCATCGATGAGAATCTGTAGGCGACGGAGACGCGGTACTCGCGGTTGCCTGATCAGATCCGGAATTATTAATGTCGACAAACTTGAAGGTGGAGAATCTTGGTTGGTTTTCCGTAGCAGTCAGTTTGCCTCGAACGATAATCAAGGTAGGCGCGATTCCCTGGAGAACAAGGCAATCGAAGTGAGCAATCCTTGGAAGAAAGAGAGCAGCTCTGAACAAACGCACAGCGACTATAGTGATAATTGGGTAAAGGTTGACAGGCATGCCAATATGTGGGATACTACTCCTCAAAGCGATATGGAGAACGATGGTGGCTGGGTATAGTACTCCAGATTCTAGACTAAACGTCCGTCGTGGAGTATGTGGTGAGAAGGGAGAGCAAAATAGAGGAAGGGTCAGAGTTATTGGATGGTTCGGTCAAAGTGAAAACACTGCGTACATGATAGCAATGACAACCTGATGCATCATATTTCCTGCACGTCCCATGAGTTTACCAACCTCCCGAGAGATGGACCAGATTTTGAAGGCTAATGCGGACATCATAAATTTCAGCGGCAAGCTCGATTTCATATAGACGCACCTGTTAAAAGCGTAATGATAAAATTAACAGCTGCGTCGAGAGCAAAATATACCGTTTGAAGTGTCATGCCCTGCCTGGCTATCCTCAGATTCTTCAGGTTCTCACTTCCGACCGTAATCATGATCATAGACGTGAATCCCATTACTGTTGGAAGCAATTTACATCAGTGGGAGCAGGCTCGAAGGAATGTCTTGAGGACTCACCACTGACGGTGAACACGGCGATCAAAAAAGGAATGGCGATTTGTTTTTTGTTTTGCCAAATTGTGTAGCAGCGATGTATCTTGCGGGAGATGAGCGCCATGCACATTAATCGATATTGAGATCGACGCACCAAAATGCAATCAGCTACCATGCTTGATTATATTCATCAGTGTCTACCCGGCCTGAAATCACATACAGAAGCTCACTTGGCGATGTTCGTGATGTAAAACGACGCTGAGCTAAATGTCTATAAGCGCACGGACGTAAGGGCAGGGCAAGAACCAATGTCATACCTCACTGCACCGCTCAGCCTGTCGTCTACTTGATATTGTTCGAAGGACGAAGTATCCCTGGTCTTGACAGCCGCAAAGTTGATAAGGGCTTCCCTAACCACCAATTGGGTCTGTAGGATGGTAATGGCAGTCGCAAGAAGGAATAAGACCAGTGTCGAACAAAGATAAGCTTTATCATTTCCTTGTCGGGGATGCATAAGGAGCCGGATAGCAACAATGAAAACGGGGATGTAAATTCCTGTTCAGGACGCGAATAAGATACGAAACACTGGAATGGTGGCCCTGAACAAACCATAAGCAAAGAACATGAGCTGCAAGTCGAATAATTCGTTAGTGACTTGGAAGACAAAAATCCAGAAGGGGATCTCACGCAAAGCGATGTTACAGGCCGCACAACGATGTAGGACCCAGACAGAAGAACAGAATCATCCAAAATGAGTGCCATGGTGGAAACACGTGAAGCGTAACTCGAGGAGACACATCGAGGCTTTCCGTTTTTAAGGAATGTCCGAATCTGAGGGAGCAGACTGGATCAGGGGAACAAGAGTGGTCAGAGACATTTGGATTTCCGACGGAGGCTTTTGACATAGGAGCCTCGGTCTTCCTAGGAGGGATTCAGATTCGATAGGGAGAACTTTTGTGTCAGGCAGACCTAAAGCTTTGCCTTCGTAACTGTCCGCGATGTTCTTGCTGTGGCCAGAGAGTGCAGAGGCTTGACTGATGCTTCGTAGCTTTGCCTTGCCGGCCTCGATATTTGACACAGAATCTTTGTCAACGTGCCGTATGACCCCGGAAAAGTACAGACACCTCAGTATGTCTCGATCACCCAGTTGTCCATGTCATCGCTCCGCGGGGTTGTTCTTAATCGCCTTGGAGGTCGTTGTGGAAGTCCTGGCAGGAACATGAATAAACCACACACCGCCGTAGGTAGCAAGCAAGTACGACGAAAATGTTTGAAGGTAATTCAGCCGAAACATATCATTTTTGAAACTTGAACAATCACAAATTGTGGATAAGCTTAGACACAGAGTGTACGCGGCCAACTTGGATATCCATGGAGTTACTGAATGTCCTACTAGATTGTAACTTGGGCGAATCGGATGGCGAAAGTGAAGAGTGGTCACTTGGTTTGTGGGTTTTTCATTGATTTATGTTGGTCAAATTATTGATGAAGGAAGAAAGTACAGAGCATGAAAAAAATGCGAGGTTAAAAATTTGAAGTCCGAGGATTCAGCCTGGACGGCATTTCTCAGAGGTGCGACTCGGAGTTTGAAATCAAGCCCGGCGTCGTGATAATCTTTTTTTCTGATATACAAATGCTTCCCAAAGTTTATGTGAGAGGAAATGACATTCGAGGGGAAATCAATTGCAAGGATGAAGTGCGTGACGTCACTGATATAACCTCAAAAGACCCCCCACGTGGCGACAATTCCCGGACTTTGGTTGAGCACGGCTCTCGCGACAGAAGTTGAGATCTATAATATTAGAATAATACGGAAACGTCGAAAGAAATACACGAGTTTGTATGTAATGGAGACAATCGAAAGAAAAAGTGCACTAAACATACAAAAAAGGGAAGAAATATCGACCAAGAGCGGAAGTACTAGATCCTTCACCCATACATACATTGTCCCCACAAAAACATTAATGTGATATCATGATAGTCCAAAACTCGTCAACGCCATCCCACCAATCCACGCCATTTCCATTACCGCCATCCCAATCGGCGTCAACTTCACCTGATGCATATTTGCACCTTGCTCTCCCAACTCCTCAGCTACAGTTCCTTTTGGCAACGGGTTCAAGACGGTACAGAGACCTAGCGCAACCAATCCCTCCGGATCAAACTCGACGCCAGATTCCCGGGAATAACAAGCACCCAACACGAGGTCCAACGTTCCTCCATGGTTTTCATCACTAGTGCTACTCCAACTTGCTCTTCTTCTCCCAAGCGAACTGTATTCATCAGAAAGAGAAAAAGGCATCTGTCGAAACGCGTCCTCCAAAGGTCCACTAACGGCCAACCCTTCTTCCGGCATTCGTACACCAGAGCCTTGAAGATCTGCGTAAGTGACTTGACGCGCGGTGATAAAAAATCCAGGTAATAGTATATTCTTGTCGTCCCAATGTTTCGAATCCGTCGATGAAGTCGAAGATAGCCTAGATCCCAACTTCGCCTTGCTCCGACTACTGGTACTACTACTCGTAACACTCTTTCCTTCGGTCTTCCCAGGTTTCGTAGACTTCGCGGTAACGTTAGACGTGGCCGAAACAGTCGAACTCGCCTCGGGATTTTCCTTCGGATCCAAAGCCTTATAACACACTAACAAAAACTTCCTCTTCTCCAGAGGCACATTTGGGCGAATAAAAGGGTAATGTCGCTGAGAATGATGATCCGTTTCACCAGGCCACAACGGAAGTAACATATACAACGCTTCTGGTGGTATGTTCTCAAACACATCCCTCCTCTTCCTCCCACCTTTCCCGCTCGTAGGCATAGTAGATGTTCCAGCCTTCCGCTTGCCAACCTTTCCCGAGTTGGATTTGAATGGTCCTCCATGCCTCTCCCGAGGAGTCGAGGGTAACAACCCAACATCCTTGAACGACATATTCAAATTATCTACAACCCTTTTCTGCTGCTCCTGTTTTCCTCGAGGCTCGAACGTCATCCAAGGTGGATCGAACGGTTGCATGTTCGATACTCCGATTCCTGCATGAGAACGGCCACCACGAGAACGCAAGCGATCGAACAAGCCTAGTCCGGATCTGCTATCTGTTGGAATAACTTGGTGTAAAAGTAATGCTTGTTGGCGTTCGTAGGCACTGGCATCGACAGCGCTGTACGTTTCACGGTGAGGGGTCCGGAAAGGTACCTTCAGAAGATCATCGTCCGTATCATCGCTGTCACCAGGTCCATCGTCATATCCAGAAGCGGAGGTTTCACCGGTTGAGGTAGAATAATTAGAGGAAGATGTAGGAACAAGATCACGGTCGTCGTTATCCTGGGAGTCGTAACTGTCGTCGTCACCAGTTGACATTGGTCGTTTGCTGTATGAAGGGATGTCAGAGGTGGAAGCGGAGGGGCCCGCTGCAGATTTGGATGGCGACGCTTCTCTTGACGTGACGTCTGCTGTGGCTCTAATGGATTCGGGAAACCCGGAATTCGAGATAGGGGCAGATGGCGATGGCACAGAAATCTGTGAAGCGTCAGGTTCCGGCGTCAAGTTGGGTATACCAGCTGAAGCTGTGCTTGTAGGAAGCGGTAAAGGAGGTACATAACCCGAAGGGCTGGAAGAGAAATCTCTCTTCTTCCCATTGGCACTATCGGAAATACCTGCGCTCACGCTCTTGCTCCTTTGGCGTGAAGAGACTTCCCCTCCGCTTGAAGGTGCACTAGACACCGCACTCTTTCGCCTTCTCATAATCCGATCTCCTGGAGCGTCCTCTTCACCCCCGCCGTTTAGTAGACCATATTCAGCCAGCATCTTGGTGGTGGTTGTACTGGTAAAAGCCTCCTGAACCTTCCTGGGAGCCAACAAAATCACTCTTGCAGCACTCCTTTGTGAAGGTAACGGTGGTACTAGGCCTCCTGCAGCGCTTCTTCTATCGTTAAATGTGCTTGCAGGCGTTGTAGGTCTTCTCGTGGCGGATGAAGATGTAGTCGCATAGGTCGAAGATGAGTGTCTCTCCCCTGTGCTGTTGACGGGGGACTTGTAATACCGACTCAGTGAAAAAGCGAGCGCTTTCGAGTGTTTATGGACAATCACTGGTGGATGTTGTAATTCTCGACGACGATTTTCCGGGTTTGCACGTTTTCGGTTACCGCGAACGATGAGACGCTGTTGAGGGCTTTTCCCTGATGTTTCGGCAGCTATGTTGACATTTAGTGCGACCTTACAATGAGCAGTGTTTAGCAAAATTTACCTGTACCCTTGCGAACGACCTCCTCCCTTGAAACAGTGAAAGTACCGACAAGATCGTTCTGCCAATTTTCCTCTGAGCCAATCGCCATACCACGCCAATTTTCTGCGGCACGTCTTTCTCGCTCTCTAGGACGTTCCTTTACCCGAGCCCGCTGCCTCTCTTTCTCTTTCTCCCTCTCATCAGATGTAGATATAATTGAAGCAGAACTCTGTGATTCCGCATCATCTCCTATCTTCTTCTCGTTCTCAACCTCCCGGTCTGTATCTGGAATCCTCCTAAAACACCACTCCTTCCTTTGTTCTCTGTATCCCTCTCCACCCCATCTCAGTAGCCCCTTGGAGAACGAATCATCGTACAAGAACATACTTCCTCCGTTGATTCGTTCCATATTTTCTCCACTGCCGGTGCTCACAGCAGAATGTCTTCGCGGAAAACTCCAGCTATTCCACCATTTGGGAGACTTTGAACCAGAGGCGGTTGAGGGTGTAAGCGAAGGGCGGCGGTTGACAAAGTCACTGAATTGGGAAGTAGGCGGTTTAACCGCAGCTGTGGGAGATATCGGGGGATCATCAAAAGAGGTAATCCCTTGCGTGATGTAGGCGAGATCAAACCCAAAACTGTCAATTGCTGGCGATTGAGAGTCTGGAGATTGGGTTGCTGGCGGTGGCGGAATTGGTGTTCGTGGGTCAACTGATTGCAAGGCTTGTGGACCCCCGACGCCAGACGAGTCCGGTCCAGAAGAAGAAAAAGGCGAGGAGAATATGATTGGAGGTGAGGAGACTTCGTTCATGTGCTGAGACTCGTTGTCGACCGGAACCGGCGTGTGGAGGCCATTTTCCAGACTTCTGCTGGGTCTTCTTAGGGTAGCCACGCTGGCTTCCCTGTCCCTCCAAGAAGAATGTTGACCATTGTCAGCAGCTGGAGTTGAGGTTGAAGTACCAAGGTTGAGTGCTGCGGGTCCAGGTAAGCTTCCCCTACGCCATGCCCGTAAATCTGCTGCAGAAGGGGGTAGTCCTTCAGCAATAGAAGTAAGGCCCTCCGTTTCAATCCTCCCACCAAATCCTGACGAGCCGAATTCCATCGCATCGTCATCGTCGTCGAAGTCATAACCAAGATCGTCGTCGCTACTAAACTCAACCTGGTGCCGTTCCTCCAACGAGACGGCTGATGCAGACTGAGAAGTTGATGGAGAAGGATCCGTAGAGTATCCTCTTTGGTTGGATGTTTTGAGGGGAGAGATGAAATTTTGGCGAGATTGGTCGTCTTCGTCATCGTCGCTGTTTCGCGTCGGTGATGTTTTCTTCCGTCGCTGATAACGGTAATGAGCTCCGCCTGTTCCTAAACAAAGTTTAAGATCGATTAGAAGCTTTTAAGAGGTTTCGAGAAGACTCACCAACTACGCTAGGCCTAGGTGTTACATCTATATGAGTTGTCGTGGGAGACTCTTGCTCTGGCGCTAGCGAAAGAGAGCTTGACGACGTCGATGGATCTACGGTTGCTGTAGGATTTCCGAAGGAGAAGGTATGGAGTGCATTAAAGGTATAATCGTCTGCGCGACGTTCGTATGTCCCACTCATCGACTCGGCGAGGTATTCGGATGATGGTGGGACTTGTTGCTGCTGACTGTTGTCGCGTGCTGCAACCTTGGCAAACTTTGCGGCTATCATTGTTACCGTCACAGTCGAGTCTTTCCTCTTCCTCACCGTCGTCTCTGGTAACATTGAAGCGAGGAAACTCAAAAAGATCACCACCTCGAGGCCAATAAATAATACAAGATTATCTCAGTTTAGTCACAAAAAGTACAAGGACTCCTAAAAACAAGAAAACAACAACATTGATCTGTCTCAATGTCGGTTTTCTACCATCTGTACTGCCCTGAGCGTGATGTTCGGGAATTCAGCTACGGGGTTCAACTCCAACTCCGAGCTGGAGCTTGGCCAGGGAGAAATCAAGTTGGTCGGCGGCACTCCTGAACCAACACGCACTAAAAGTAAGTACGGGAGTACCTTGTCCAACTTAGGGTTGCGTTCTCTCCGCCTTGACATTCTGACAACTCAATCTTTCTCACCTAGCCATTCTGACTCGGCCCAAGTTCTTGAAGCTTGAAGGAAAGCACGCGCGATTTCGTCAGGGTAGGCGGATCTTCCGTGCCCTTTGCCACCAGTATATGTTTCATAATCAAAATTCGGACTTCCTGAAACGCGATTGACCGCTCATACGAAAGTGAAATCGAAAGTCCCACAGTCTCGCTTTCGCTTCCCTTTTTCGCTTATGGTAATAAATGTCTTTTGGTATCGAAGGTCTGTGCAGGTTGTTCCACGTCTTCATCTCCCCGATGACCGATTTCACCGCGAACCCTGCAAGCCGTTTCGCTAGGGCGGACGTACTAAACGACACCAGTTACTACACGAGGCGAAAAACGAGTCCACGTGCACGCATGATCGTTTACTTTTCTCCGGTCCACTCCCTAGGCCTGCACCTTCCATTTCTTCGCGAGCCTAGAGCAATAAACAAACAGAGTGGGACCCTTCTACCCGGTGAACAAAGGACCGATCACATCACACACTACAGGTCGTATGAAGATCTGGTTGGAATGAGATTCGGGCTGCGATCGGTTGTCGGACTCTTCATCATACGTCGGGTGGACGGAGTCTGGAGATGGCGATGTACTTCGGCAAATGGAACAACCAGTCCTCCATTGGCTGATTCTAATATCAACGTCCTTGGATGTTAGCCGAGCACAGCTGAGCCTAGAAGGTTAAAACGGAAGTTCTTTCAAGTGGTTGCCTCCTTCTACGTCCCTCACCTCTCTTGATTTGGCTGCACGAAAATGAAGCTTGCTTACTGTCAGGGTGTATTCTCACAGGACTATCTCAGGCCTTGTACTAAGATAAAATCGTGCTCTGGTCCTTGTCGAGGCACGTAACGTTGTGCTTCGAACGTTTCAAGACCAAGAAAGGCTGCATTAAAGATTGCGGGATCTACGCCCATTTATCAGCAAAAATGCAAAAATTTGAAGTCTTGCCGCTAACTTGAAACAAAGAGGGCATCGTCATCACCAAGATTTGAATTTTGAAAAATAACTTAGGATCTTCGCCCACGGATAAACCGCACGCATCTTGGCCCTGACCACCCCTACTCGACTGTCGACGCGCTCTCACGAGACGTGGACTCGTTGACTTCGATCGAATAAAGCAAGACATAACAGACTATACCTTTCTCTGTATAGACACTCACAAATTCAAGTTGAAGTCCCGGATCCTACTGGACTTTCACTACATGCGTTCAAACCCGAGCCCAACACTTATGATGAAGAATTAATATCGTTGACACATACTCAGGGATTTTGGGTAAGATGCTGACGATTACGGGGCCCGAAGGAGCCCTTGCGAGTATATTGGAGTATATTATACTATACTTACGCTGCGGCGATGGAGTTTGTTGGGCTATATCATATAACTCCTCTCCCTTAACTCTTTCAGTCCATCACGCAGACCTTTCATTCTAAGTAAAGATCCTGACAGAGGATGCCCTCGCCTAGACAAGACTGGACCCCGAAATTTTGGGGTTATCGAAGAGTCGTCCAGTAAATTGTAGGTAGGTGAGGTCGTGGCAAATACCGTCCTATCCGTCGGCATTGGTAGTCCGATATTTCATCTCTATGCCAACCCCTCGAGATACTGTTCACAAGTACAACACTCTCGGATTTCCCCTACATACCACGTTTTCCAAAAAAAGATTCTCAGTTTCCCAGCCTCCCGAGGAAGTTCGTCTCGGAAAATGGTGAAACATCATGCATCAACTCCCGATGTCTCCGGTAGCACAGTGAAAGTTTCAACTTTTTTCTCAATTTGATCAACGTGTAAAGTACGTCCTTACAGTCTGCTAGCATTCCTGCCACGACTCACGCAAGGCCTCGTAGTAGTTACACCAAGATTACCTCACGCCACTGTCAATGTGGCTACAGATTCCGAGAACTTGGGAGCGAAAGAAAAAGAACTGCTTTGACATCAGATCATGATATCCGTAGTGTCATCGAGCGACGAGTACTTAGTTTCAAGGGGTGGGAGCCAACAAAGACGACGGAAGATGTCCAGTGGATGTCAACCTCGAGAAGTTGCACATCTATTGAATAATTGTAGGCAAGGACTCTATTGGTATACCGTGCCTGACAATAAGTATACAAAATCGCGGTTGTGTTCTACATTATGTTCGCCCTCGTATACTTTCAAATGGGGTCCGGTCCCCCGTGAGCTTGCGCTCTCGAATCTGATGTCTTGGGTTCGAGGATGTTCGAGGTCAGAGGAACGCTTTGAGACTTAATTGTACGTTAGACCACTCATATAAACTCGCTCGAGGGTTGTCTAGAGAGGTCGGTATTTATCATCGTACCCTTTCTCCACCTTGTTCCAATCGACCGCCTGATCGAATGATACCTGATCAAATGACTGTTTCTTGGAGATAGGCAGCTCGCTGGCCTCTAGCGGATTCTGCCCATGTGGGTCGGTAAGACGTTCGTAATCGGATCCTTCCGAGTCGTCCGTTCGTTGCGTGTCCAGAATCTTCTTCCATGGATTCCGATGCCCGGTAAAGATGAAAACGATCCCGTTCCAAATCGACTGCGGCCATTGTTTGAGCCATGATACTATGTCCCATCTTCTGAAGAAGAACAATTTTAGAACATTCCAGGTCGGCTCGATAGCTATAGCGACCGCGAGGAGCTACATGCGAACGACAGAATTGAAATTTGTGGAGTGGTGAGACGGCAATAAATAAATATAGTGGAGGGAAGTTTACCTGGCCATAACTAAGGCCCGCCATGTATTTCTCGTAATCCTCTTTCCCGTACTTTATTTCGGCGTCGGGATCGAAAATGGAGAGCAGAACGCAATACCACCATTTGATGTCTGGCGCCCATAGAGCTAGGGCGCTTCCCCAGGAGATGTAGAATATGAGTATTGTCAGGAAAAATATCCATTTGTGTGAACGGGTTATAACGTCCCTAAGGTAATTCGCCAGGCATTGTGAGAACGAATCGTTCAGAGCATGAACATGGTAACACACCACTGGGAAATCAAAAAAGATTTAGTACTCCTCCCAACGCGCTGAACCCAACGAAGATATTTCCAAGGCTCCACGTTTTTGTTCATATGCCTTCGGTATTCTCTCCGGATATCTTTGAAATGTCGAAAGAAGTAGAGGATCCAGAATAATGGGATTAGTGGGACTAGAAACATTGAAAAAAGCATTTTGACGGCAATCATTTTCCAGATTTGGTACAACGTCCACCCGTCCATCGTGACTTTGGCCTTAGCCATGCATGGATCGTCCTTGAAAGCATTATTATGATATATCGCCAAATCGAAGGCAATCCAGGAAATCAGCAGGATTATCGAGGTGATAGCCATGATGACCTTTGCGGAACCAAGACGGTCATATAGGTGGTTCGGACGTCGTCGAATGAACCGATAAGTGGAGTATACAAAGTAAATGGCAGCGGGAGATATCGTCAAAGTGAGCGCAAAATGGGCGTCAGCAACCGAGAAATCCGCATCTCTCCTGGCCATAGCAATTGTTGAACAGACAAGGACCACAAAATTTTGGAGGTTGAGAACTTTCACGGACTCCTGGACTACTTGTTCCTTTGACCATACGACAAGGATGGCTTTTGCAAGAAAGCAATTGTACTATGAGAATCTCCGTTGAGCGTACTAAGGAAAAGTGTACCTATACACAGATTCACGACAAAGGCTGGAACCACGATGTTAGACGTCAAAGCAAACATTTTTCTGATGAAACTCGTACTGGACAACCTGACAGCATATCCTTGCATGTCAGAGTTATGTGGGGTATCAGCTAAGCAATGAAGGTATTGCTCTATCACGAGGTCCTCTGGATCCAGTGTAGAGTTTTGAGCCATGTTGGTGAGGGCCTTGGGCCTTGGAAGGCGCTGCGAGATATGGGGAGGGGAAGGGACGCCCAGGGCCTATCGAGAGACGGACAGATTTATAACTTGAAGCTATAGGGAGCTAGACGCCCAAGGCACGGCGGGCAATACAGACGATCGAAAATAACTCACCTCTCTCCCATCATCAATGGACAGGTTTTGATTTGCCCGATGAAAATTGACGCCGGCAATGGTACGGAATTTGCGGGTGGTGGTCGTGAACTGACATGGGATTCATGTTCGGACTCTTCAAAGTCGCAGTGAACTTGGGGAAGGACTGACTTCCAGCGTCGCGAGACCAGCACCCTTCGTGCCGCCAGAAGGCGATACACATGAAGGAATCCGAAACACATCTGTCGCTAGAAACAATATTAGGTTAATAGGCCTGTCCAACAGGGCGTCACACTGTTGATGAGACTGCAAATGGGCGGAATGATCGACCGAAACAAAGGACCTCGCGCGAACGATTTGTGTAGAATAGCAACAGGCCGCCGGGACTCGAGTAAAAGAGAAGTAGATGACAGCGATTGAAGTGGCGGCGGGACGAAGAAAGAAATGCCATCAGGAGTATTGAAAAAATGCAACCTTCCACCCCTCACGTCGTAGTCGTAAAACGCCATCCAACGAGTAAAATTCGACGGGCACCACTCCAGAGTTCCGACGGTCACATTCATGTCGAGTTCCCTCCTGTGGATCGAACAAAAGTTTGCTTCCTCCGTATGCGGGGATTTCGAGTGTTTCAAGACACAGAACCTCGTTCGCGAGACGCTCAAGGACCATCATCCATTTAATGTCCTGTTAGTCTTGTCCTCTCCAGCCAAGTTTCCCTTACCACTTCCTTCGCATGAAATACGACAGCGACGAATCCATAATGATACGACTCTCCCTGTGCTATCGTGGTTCAACACATCGTTAATAAATGTATCACCCGGAATGGCCCTTGTTCAGCGCCAATTATACGTTTCGAAAGAACGCTGGAGAAGCAAGCTCAAGGTCTATATTTGACGGACATGGATAACGAACAGCGGCGATACTTACTAGTCGTCCCCGAGTCGTACGGATCTCTTCCCGGAGCCCCGTACATAGCTAATAGCTTGTAATGAAGCGCTGATACTGACGAGACAAGCGAATTTATTGGAAAACCGTGCAAACATGGTGTATCTCGGTCAAGGCGCAGTTTCGAACAGAGGGAAAGGCTGGGTCCCAGAGACTGACGATGTCGCGAACTTTTGTGATGATAGTTTTTATTTTTTCCACGTCGAGTCGGATCGGTCCCGTTATTTGGCTTCGAGTCGGGTTGGTACTACTTACGAAGAGAGGAAGAAGAATGAGGATGATATAACTTACATAAATTATCGACCGGTGTCCATGCTACAATCTCAACTGATGCCCACTGCATTGAGATATTGACGCTGGACTACCGTGAGCTTGACCAAACTTTTCCTTCAGGTAACCTCGTTACCCATGTTGGATCCATGCTATCCATCTATTGTGGCTCCCATGTCTTTAGACCAGCTGTGAACAGAGTATGCATATACAACCTCCTCGATAGTAACACGCCAACTACGATGCGACTCTCATTTCCAGGGAAGCTGAAAAATAAAGTCTAGCTCTATCGGAGTACTTTCAAGTAGCTGTCAAGTAATTTCATAGGTACAATTCTAAAATCCGTGAAAACGAAAAGAAACCAAGGATAAAAGTAGTATAAGGCGGTATTATATTGACACCAGATGCTGGGTGGCGCATACATGCGAAAGAAAAAGATCGGGAAGGAAATAAACAGTCGTTCGGTTCACAGACGACGGTGTTAAAAAGTTTAAAGAGCCATTGGCTCCCTGCTCCGCAACTCATAATCTTCATCGTCATCATCCACCGGTCTCGAATTCGCACGTACAGGTTGTGCATGTACCGGTTCTCTAAAATGTTCCCGTAAACGTTCGGTAGCTTGTCTTTGTACCTAAAGACAGACAAGTTAAAGCAGTCGGCATACCATTGCACCCCGCGAAGAAAATAACCCACCTCATTGACCACCGTCCGTCCGACCTGAATCAACGGTCCCGCCATCCCAAGCTGAAGCACCACATACGCAGCCCCCGCAAGCCCAACCAACATCACAAAGTAAATTGGATTAAACAACAACATCATCGCTTCGTTCCATCCGAGCACCACCAAAACTCCATACATCCACAACGGAATATGAGCAATAGACGAGACGGTGCTCCTCTTCGCTTCCACATAATAGGCATCAGCGTCTTTCCGGAATTTATTTGTAATGTCCAAAGTTTTGGTCTCCGAGAGGATGGTGAGGGATGCAGTAAAATCGTATTCTTCAGAGGTTCCCGTACCGTTGCTGTCGGCGGAAGCAGCAATAGCGTCGTCGGGGAGGGTATATTCGAGGGATGAGTTTACTGGTTTGATTTTTGCATAGAGGGGTATGAGGTCGAGGGTCTATAAAGGAGTGAACAGTCAGTTCTGAAGATGTGAGCAAAAGACACAAAACCACTCACATCGTCTTTGGCTTTCTTAAATGCACCATCAATGTCATCTCCAGGTTGCCAAACTCTTGGAACACCATGTTCATCATACCGGAACCTCTCCTCGAAATGACCGCGTAACTTGCCTAGAATGACAGCTTCGGCGGTCTGCTCATCAATCTTGGCGCGTAAAGCTTGCCATGCCCGACGGCGGAGGGTAGCTAAAGCTAACGTGTTCTCCTCTTCGGTACTGTTGAAACCTATCCAAGGGTCAATAAACAAATCCCTAGAAGATCTCGCAAAGGAGGACATACTTCGCGCTTTCGACAAATACGACGACTCGGTCTTCTCCAGCGTTCCCTTGAATGTGGTTAACACTGTATCCCACATATTCGGAGCGGCCTTGTGCAGAGCTATCTCCACTGGTTCTGATATCTGCCTCTTGAAGTTGCGCTGGAAGAGATAAAAATATCAGAAACAGGCCACGCGAATCACTGCGAAAAGAAAAGGCGGCGAACCTCAATAGCGTTGATCATCTTCTTTGTCTCATCCTTCCGACACTGATCACCCACACTCTTGACCTCCTCCTTCAGCAACTCCAACTCATCTTCCCAGCTCCACTGTGCAGACTCGGGATCAACAACCACCTCCTTGGCACCCTCGGTAAACCTTTTTTCACATTCGGTCCTCGCCTTCCTAACAACTTCCGCAAAGTCATAATCCTCTCCCTTGAGCCCATCCAAGATATCCTTCTTGAACATCCCAAGACACGACTTGTGCAGATTCTTCAATTGCCCAAGGAAAAGCGGCGAAAGCGTCGCATCGATAGTTGCCATTAAATCCCCTCGCTTGCGTTTATACACCCCCTGATGATACCTGGAGGCATCCCTATCATACCTCTCCAAAGCTACCTTCCGCCAGCCTCTCATCAACTCTCCCAATCCCTCCACGACTCTACCAGCCTCGAGGGGCCGCTTCTGAGATTTGGCCTGTTCATTAAACTCCGCCAATGCAACAGCAGAAATCTCGTCACATCGGAATTGAGCCAGCAACTCTTGTTGAGTAGGTAAATCCAAATCCTTATTACTCTGGACTTGTTCCCAGATATTTTCCATGTAGAATGCTACACCGTCCGCTGGGATGCGTTTGTGATAGGCGGGTTTGAAAACATAATCGGGGTTTTGTTTGTCGACGAAACGGGTTCGGAGGCGTTTGACTTCTGATTCAAAGGCGTCTGCGGAGAGTATTTTGTGTGGAAGAGCGGTGAAGGCTAGGTCGAAGTAGTCGGATAGTTGGGCGTCTTGAAGGTCTTTGGGTTTGGAGAGAGATTCCCAGATTCGTTGAATGTCCACTGTTAGGGTAGTTTGGAGGTTGGCGAGGGGTGTTTGGCCTATGTGGTCACGGATGACGAAAAGAAGTAAGGTGCGGCCACTTGTACTGTCAAAGGACAAGGACAAAGAGATACAATTAGTAAATAAAGAAACAACAAACAAGATGAGCGTACCCGTCTTGCGCCTTCTTTCCAAATAAACCGAGGTTGACTTCGAGAACTGTTTTGAGCAATCCCATGTTGGCACCCTGGTATAAGCCAACTTGATGTTCCCAAAGATTGATAATAAGGACTTCTGAGGATGCAAGAGAGAACAGTGCTGATTTTCTTTCGAAATCCTAGTTCAAAGACAAAATCAGGCAAGGTAAGATTGGGGTTAACCCAACCGGTAACGTACCTGGTCTTCGCCACGTTCCCTACCATCTGTTCCTTCGACATCCATGACCATAACGTTCATACCTTGTCCTCGACACATCCAGATACCTTGAAAAGAGAGGCGAGTTTACTTCCAGTCACAAACAGCAACAGCGTAGCGAAATCATACCCTTGGTCGTCTGCTGTCGTTTCGTTTCGTCCATAACATCAAAGTTCGTGCCAAATAGTCGATTAAGTAGAGTACCTAGAAATTCATCAACGCTCCTATTCGGTACAGCAAAACTTGAAGACTCGCAAACTCACTCTTTCCAGTCGACTGCGAACCAAACACAGCGACTATATCGTATGAGAAACCGGCGTCTCTCAAGCCCCATCTTGCTATTTGAGTTGCAAGTTCGGGGCTGTCGAGAGCAGAGCCTTTCAGTCTAGATTGTTGAAGAATGCGAGAACACATACGTGAACTTCTTCTCCTCGTCAACGATTTGGAGACGCTCTGACGTAGAGTGAGCTCCGTTCACTTGCGAGGCCACCGCACCGACGTGATTTCCGTTCAGTTCTGCCATCTCCCTTAGAATTAGATAGTAGAAGGGTAGATGAAGTTATGAGGATGTGATTAGGGAACGCAGAAATCTGTAGAGGGGTATAGTTGTAGAGGGGTTGGACGGAAAAAAAGAAGTGGGTTGCGCACACGTGGTGTTGACACCACATTTCTGACAACGTATATACAGCGCCACAATGTCGCTGCCAGCTGCAACGAACACGTTATTGGCATGCTCAAGTATGGATTCTTGCCAGCTAATACAGGTAAACCTTCCATTTTAATTTTATCGAGAACCAGGCCATAGGAGATAGAATCGAGACGTAAAATGTCGATACAGTTACAGGATAAGGAATCTGAGATCATGAACTCGCCATGACCTTCCGGCATGTAGACGCTTCGAGCCGGACTTCTTCGTCAGTGACCACCACTATGGGAGTACCTACACCCACCTCCGCAACAGAGATGAACCTTGATCAATTCTACTGAGAGGCCCATACTGGCTGATTCTCCAAGGTAAGCGGAACACCTGAATCCAGGAAACTTACACTTATTTGAGGACACGACGCCGATGGACAGCATATAACAGATTCTAAACGGTGGGGATCCACTATTCCTGTCAAGCTATCGTTGGTGCTGAAGGCCTGGTGTTGAAAAGTATTCTTTCTGAGATAAAGCATCATCCGAGATGTCAGGACCGAATGAAGTACTGGTTGAAGGCTGTTCAACAAATTAGAATCTGGTTCTTGGGGCATTGACTGAGACAACCGACAGTATAAGAAGATTGACATATGCGGACTACACGAAGAAATTAGTGGCCATTCAAATCCGGAAAGGTCTCCGGATCTACTCACCGATAACTTGTATCTAACAATAACGTTGGCCATCGAAACCGCTAACATGAAAGAGTTCAAAATTGATTGATGTCTCGGGTGAGGATCGATGAAGTCCCTACCCAGTATCAAACAATTATAAGCCACTCCTGTCGGAGCCGTCACATCGTACCAGATGAAATTGATAATGAAGGTTTTAGGACTAACCTTGTGATAGAAACCCGTTGATAAAGCGTGATCCTGACCCGTGCGATCCTAACCCTTCGTGAAAGGTCAACGACGGCGAATGGACATCTTTCACCATGCTACCCGCTTACAGCCTTGCCCGGATGCCTTTATCAAGGTCAAGATGAGGACGACTAAAGGCAGTACTCGGTCAAATTCAGCGACTTTGGTAGAGCAGCATAGACGCACCCAACTCATACACAGCAATCATTATGAAGCCAAGGGTGATCGTGCTGCCGTTGGACACCCCGTTTTCACCGCTAAGTTGAGGTGGGCACTGTCCTCCCGATATCCGGTAGTAATAAGTTTCGAAAGCTACTAATCAGTCAGCTCCAGAAAAGATGGGTTGCCTTTGGACCTTACCACCCTGCGTTTCTCGGATCAGGATGACCTTGTACAGGCCAGCGGCGAAAATGAGGGCGAGCGTGACGGCCAAGCATATGGCAACCTTCCTGCTTCTCCCCCACAGCGCCCATACTCTCAGCCCAAAGACAACTAAAAGCCATATGTTGATTACGTCTAATGTAATCAAGATGCAGGGAGATCACGGACATTGGATGATTGTCAGAACGCATATGATACTGTCTTTTCGGGGAGAAAGGTCAATGCCAGCGCAGGGACAAGAACTGTTTACTCACAAAATCCAGCATTCAGCCACGATAAACAAGTGGAGAGGAGAATGGAGTGAGATTTATCAACTGTAGTGACCAAACAGAGTGGTGGTAGCTCAGCGATAAGTGATGAAGCTGGATCTCCTGAGTATGTACAGACCATAGAAAAGCAAGACGGCAGAGATAATTGCTGGATATCGAACGAGAAAAAACAGGACTTTGCCGAGATTCCATGGCCCGCAGGTCCAGACATATGAGATTTCGGAACCTGAAACACAGATGATTTTGAGAGTGCCTGAAGACTACAGTGCAAAGCACATACTGAATGTAAGGAAGTAGTCATATATCTGATGGAACGAGAGGGACCGTCTCAATCACGAAAGGAAGCATGTACCTATGAGACGTACTAGAATGGTGAGAGCAGCACCTGTATATTAGAATTTCAGTCTGTGGATCGTGCACTAAGTGGGTTGAACTGACAATCAACGAGCTGCCAAGATTCAGTACCGTAAAAAAAAGAATATTTAACAGGTAGACTTACATTAACAACGTTGTCTTTCTTCAAGTAGTCAGAGGCCACCTCCGAGTCTTCAAGGACCTGAAGTTGCCACGGGCCTGCAGACATGGGGTGCAGAGTAATATGGTAAAGATACTCAAGTTCATCAAGACCATTCAACCCTTAAGACTTGCGTATTATTGGATAATCATAATTGAGATATAGATCATCAAGCAGAATCCCTACGTTCCTGGTATCAAACCTTTTTGGAGCGATGAACCGCATGGTTCTGTTGGTAGTATCATCGCGATCTTTCCATCGGTAGGGCTTCTGGCTGTAATGACATATCCACGACGTGATCAGACTCCAGTAGTAGATGGTCGGAAAGAGCGACACGTACCTTGGCCCATGATGCATGAACTCTCGCACTTGTCCCAATCCTCCAAGGGCTTTTGTTATCCTTCTAACGTTTCGGCGACACGAGGAGGTGCTCGAAGTTATGGCGTGGTTCGTACTGCGAGTAGTATCGTGAGCACTGAGTCTGAGTACTGAGTGATAGACAAGTGATAGATCGTGATGCATTGATGACAGACTTCCCTCGCCTGCTTTTGATCAGGACTCCTTACGTCTACCACTGCCAGAGACTCGGTATTTTCAGCAGTGTGGAGTTATGATTTACTGACTGTGGGGTTTGGCACTGGCGCTCGTTGACAAAATGGGATGAATCCGAGATTTGACAACTACGAACGATACTATTACAGAATGACTAACGGCGAACATACAAGGGAAATCTCTGGTCAGTATCCAGTACCACAATAGGCAAAAAGCAGGTTGATGGCGTCTTACAACGCTACGGAATGTGACTGGGTCTTCGAAGGGAACGAGGGTACTACGCAATACACGATGTTGCGACGACAAAGTTTTTCGTAAACGCCAAACACCAAGATCGCTAGATAACCGTTATAGACCTGCGAGAGATTTCTATGATTCCAAAACGACCTCGTAGACGTCCTTTGCCTCTGGAATTCCTCTCGGAATCGATTATTCAATACAACACAGAAAGCAGCGCTGCGGGCGGTTACTTCAGTAGTATGTCAGGTGGGATGATATGATTCAATTCAAGGCCTTTGAAATCCCTTAAAAATTCCCTACAAGCTGGCTGCGGATCCTAGAATTCAACATCCGACCTTTCTTCTCCCTCAAACCCAGGAAAACAGAAAACCCACCATGACGACCACACCACACCCCTCTCAGATCCCCAAAACAGTCAACAACCTCACAATTATCCTCGGAATGGGCAGCATAGGCGACCCTTCCAATTCCCTCGTCCGTTTCCGAACAATCGAATCCGCCAAATCCTACCTCTCAGCTTTCGCGAAACGCGGATACCGCCAACTCGACAGTGCGAGGAACTATCCTCCCGGCTCACCGGAAACCGGTGAACCCATAATCGGGGAGGTGCTAAGATTGATCAACTCGGAGGAGCGACATGAAAACAGAGAAGAACGAGAACGAGTCTCAAACGGTACCCTATTCATCGTCGACTCCAAACTCCGCTTCGCTCCACCAAATACACACCGTTCAGAGATGGTCAAAAAGAGCATCGAAGACTCCTTTCGTGATCTTGGAGTTCAGAAACTACACATCGAATACCTCCACAATATGGATTCCACATCTGACCCTCTTGAAACGTGTCGAGCCATGGATGAGGCATTTAAGGAACAGAAATTTGAACGGTTCGGAATATGCAATACTTCCGCAGGTCAACTAGACGAATTCTGGAAGGCATGCGAGAAGCAGGGGCTGACGTTACGACCTACGGCTTATCAAGGGGATTATAACGTTTTGTCGAGGGAAGCAGAGGAAGAAGGGATTTTTGACAAAGTTAGAAAGTATGGAATGTCGTTCTATGCATTCAGTCCTGCTGGTGGTGGAGTGCTTAATTCAAAGAAGTATCGGGAACGGGGTGGAGGAAGGTTTGATGAGAATGTGAGTGCGCTACAGTTGAATACGATGGATGTTTTTGAACTGACAAATCAATACTTGCTCGGGCTACTCAGACGAGAATGGGACGTAACTATCACGACTTTTGGTATTCCTCCTCCACACTGATGGGTGCTGCACAAGCTTTACGTGATCTAAGCGCAGAACACGGTATCAATGGACATCATTTGGCTCTACGTTGGATAGTCTGGCATTCAAAACTTTCAGGAGGACACGGTGACGGGATTATAATGGGAGCGTCGAGCGTTGAGCAGTTGAATGCGAACTTGGATGCGATTGAGAGTGGACCGTTAGAGGAGGAGATAGTTAAGGCGATTGAAAAAGTTTGGGAGAGGTATAAAGTTGAAAGGGAAGCAGGGAGTTCGTATTCATAGCAAAGGATTTAGCTACAAAGGAACATCCCATCCAATCTTTGAGGCATAGCTTTCGAAGCGAGTCAACCGCCCAAAATATTATACAGACATTCTCGTACATTGAAAGGCTGTAGTATCGCAGAGAACAAATCCGCACAGCCCTGTTCATCAGGTCCACATGTTGGACAACCACATGGGATCACTAGGAGTAGATGAACTTCTTAAGCCAAAGCATCACATGAAAATATCGGGGTTGTCCTGCATAAACATGTCCAGGTCTAAAGTAGCCAAATTAGTAGCGTAGTTATTCCACCCTTCGAAACTGAAATGGCGAGTGTGAGATGAGGGTTCAAAATAATCGAGGATTAGACAGAATGCTCACGGCGCGAATCCTTGCGACATGGGCCACATATTGACGTTGAAGACCTGAGTTGCCTGTTCTGCTTGAGATTCTGGCTGGAAATCTAACCCAGTAGCCCCTCCAAAAGGGGTTGGGAGTTCAGGGTAACTTTGAATGCCATGGGCTCCTTCTCCAAAGATTTGATATATCGGGTCCATATTCTGGTTTTGACCATGAGCCATATCGCTTACTGTTGTGCGATACCCAAGGTCCCGGCCAGAAACGGTGGATGGCTGAGTAGGCTGAACACGGTGACTGTTTTCGAATTGCTGATGTAGCCCTCCTGTACCTGAAGGAACGCGGGCAGCGTGCTGCGCGGAGAAATTGTTGTCTTCAAGCCCCCTCGATAAATCATTCAAAAAGTCCCTGTACCATGTCCAATAAGCTCTTCGTCGGAATCTCCCCTCGCCAGAGACACCTCACTCACCCAAACCTAGCCGCACAAAAAAATCTAAGGGACAACTCCAAGTCAACGAGAAGAACTGACCACCATGAAATAGAGGGGAACCTTTTACCTATTCTCACATGATCGATATGCGTTCTTCAACTTGTCTATGTCTACCATAGCCTTCTTTATGTCGAGGGTCTTGACGCCCGCACGTTTACTTGCCCAGATGTTGGATAAAAGTAAGCACCCGGCGTTGAATCCCGGGAGCTACACAACGCAAGATATGAGAAATGCGTGAGCTATGAACGGTCCTCAACTAAACCACGGAGACGTACGAGTAAAACCTCTATGGCCGAAGCACCCGAAGCTATCAGAGTAGCAACGATATGAATACAGGACTTGGCGGCGGTTGTGCACATGGCTAGACTAGAAAATGATAAAGGAGAGGATTTATGTACAAACCGCCGATGGGTTTGTATTTGTACAGCGTGATAGTAGATACGAAGCAAGCCTGACTGCTCAAAGAAGATTCCGCGTTCACGAGTGGAATCCCATTGAACTTGCAGAAATCATGTAAGAAGGGGAACGAATCAGGGAAAAAACACGCACGATGTTGGGGCAACTGGTCTTTCCAATCGTTCAAAGCGCTGTCTACTTCCGCGACGGCCTGCTGTTCCATCTCCTGGGTGCGAGGCTGTAATTTTGGGATTGTAAAGAGTTTCCTGACCGCGATCGCGAGGATCTGGCACAATTTCGCGTGAGCTACGAAAGAGGATATGTAGGACGGCTTGTGCGGAGGTTGTTTGAATGTTAAGTCCAGGTCCGCATTCTCCCAGTATTCGTCATCGCATTCGATCGGCAACTCCACGTCAAAACTAAGAGGGAAACTAAGAGGTGTAATAAAAGAGTGATAGAGAAATGGCCGAGGACGTACTCGTCTTCATGTATCGCAAAGGGCCTTCCAACGAAGACACCACTTATCAGTCTATCAAGAACGACCAGCACCCTAGCAACCGCCGAAATCAGTAATGGCCTCCTCGACACAGCGTGAAGCTGAGCATACGTACCAGAACACTCGTTTCCGTAGCTCGCCTACGACAGTTGGGTGTTGCCCTTCTGGTACTCGACGATGTGCGCCCATATCCAATACAGTTCGAATGCCTGACCAAGCTCACATTAGACCACAATTCCGTATGATGCAACCTTGCATTCAACCCACCTAAACCTATTAGGTACCAAGTGGTTCCTGGGCTGGAGGTCCCAATGGTGTATGCAGCTCCCAACTATTGTAGTGGTAAACGAGAGGGTGATTACGCAATAAGGTAGACAACTTACGGCGTAGTATTGGAGCTCGTACAAGGTAGGTGGTTCAAACTGGGATCTCCGTAAAAGCGGAACTTGTTCAAACCACTTCCACCCCGCCGACAATGGCTTATCGGGAGAGGATAACACTCGTTTGTCCTCGGAATACCTGGAGCCTAATGCGCATACGACGAGAACGACAGCACCAAAATCAGGCTTTTCTAGATGCAATCCTTGAAGAATGCCTTTCCAGAATGTGGGAGCATGTAATACTGGAAAGACAACGTTGATTTTCTGGAAGTAAAGTGAGATTAATGGCACCATGAGCGATTGTTCTGGAAACGTGTAAGAGGGCCGTTCCCGTCGAGCGGTTTCTAGTTCCCACTAAGGTGATAGGGGATGAGCCGTTATTCATTGGAAAAAGAGGAATACGTACAGGGGGCACTTGCCAGAACTGGCTTCGTTGGAAAGACTGTAGCACATGAATGTCATCCCCAGTCACCTCCTTCCTCACTCCGTGTACGCTTTGAATGAGAGAAAAGCCGCTAGAGGGTCCAAAAAACCGGCCCATTGTGCGTAGAGACAGTTTTCGCATCTGGTCTGCGAGTGAAACATAACTCAGATCCTCGTTTTCTTCTTTGGCTAATGACGGGGAATCATTGACCGCCTCAGGGCTGGAGTGATTGTTTGAATTCGGTGATGATGATTGTGACCCCAGGAGGTTCGACGGGTTGTTGTCCGTCTAATGTCAATGCGTTAATATTGATATTGTGGGGTGATATGACACTGTTGCCATTTCACATCCGTAAATGATCATGTGCAGAATGAGAAACCAACGGGATAGACAACGAAGATTTCCGGAGTGTTTACACTCGAAAAAGGCTCAGAAAATCCCGTAAAAGATCTTTTTCAACCGAAAACACTCGGAGAAAAGACATGATTTTCTGCTGCCCTTTCCGCTCGAAACATGGTTGGTCTTTGAGATCAGAAAAAACAACAATGATGATTACGGACGTGAAAGTATGAAATGGCAGTAGTGCAAGATTTTGAACGTTGACTCACTTGGTTTAGCACGTTCTCCAAACTTTTAATGCGACTTTCAAGTAAGTTTACATATCTAAGAAGATTCAAATCGGAAGACAAAGTATTTGAGATAGTATAAAACGTACGAGTTCTTCGGACCTCTCTTCTGTAAAAATCATGAGAATATAAACAACCTGGTGAAACGGAATCTCACCTTCACGGGCTGTTGATGAGTACATTCCAGGCCAAGCGAGGTGCAGTGTGTGCAGCATCTGTCCGGATTCGCTGCACTGTCGCCTTCATAGTCGTGTTCATAAACCAAATAGGAAACTGGGAACCAAAGAGCATCCTACACTTGACTGAAACAAAGGCTAAATAAGTTCAAGAACCGACCTAATCGATCGTCACATACTTTTCTTCCTGTATGGTCCGAACTGAAATGAGCCCTTGCATCCTCTACATTCGATCTATCTGACCGACACACCTTCCTACATGAAGCAATCGATGACCAAGGAGTTCAAGATAAGAGCGCCGGACGATGACCACGCACTGCAAACATCACATGCCCCTTGTAAACGTTTGCGCGGGGGCTTCCAGCCATCTGCGGAGACTGTGGGAACAGAGGACATGAAAGAGCACTCGACTTTGAGTGGTAGCGGTCTTGAGAAAGGCTGTAAGGGAAAGGGTTGAATCGTGACCGAAGCTAGTAAATAACAGACACAACGCACGGTGATGTCGGTGATGCGACGCTAATACTTACCCTGCATTTGGTAGAGTATGAGTGGAGTGCCAGTGTGATAGCAGATAGTACGGCGTACACGCATCGAACGATCTCCCGTGACAACTTCCGTATCGCATCGTTATTGATACTTTCAAATTAAAGATCTCCAGGGAAATGTCGGGACCACCGATATCCGAGTCCACTAACACGGGAAGTATTCAACGTGCTCATTAATTTCAACTCTTTTCAACGAGGTACGAAAAGCAGGGGAATGGTCGAAATCAGTACTCAGTCCGTGCAGTGGGGGAAATGGCCCAATGGGGCGCTCGGAAGGAAGCCCGAGAAAGGATATGCGTTTGAAAAGCGACAAAGGCGTGCCTGAGCTGAGATTCTCCGTCTGGAGGGAAGAAATAGAAACGGGCAGTTCAACTAATGTAGTCAGCAATAAGCCGCAACGAAAACATTGCTCAGCGCATAGGAATGTTCCAGAAGAAGGGCAACTAAAAACGATCAAGTCATGGTAAAACCGCTTTCTCAGCTGAATATTTTTTCGGCCTCAGGTTGAGCTTGAAGCATTACATGAAAACATCGGGGTTGCTCTGCAAAAACATATCCATGTCTAACGTAGCTATATCAGAAGCGTAGTTATGCCACCCTTCGAAACTGGAAATGGCAAAAAGTGAGATTAGGAATCAAAGGAGATCGAGGATTTGGACGGAACGCTCACGGCTCGAACCCTTGCGACATGGGCCATAGGTTAATGTCAAAGGTCTGGTTTGATCCGTCTGCTCGATACTCGGGCTGAGGCTCTTGCCCACTGAGCCCACCGAAATGGATTGCGGGTTGAGGGTAACTTTGTGCGCCGTAAGTTCTTTCTCCAAAGATCGGATATATCGGATCCACAGTCTGGTTTTGACCATGAGCCATGTCGCTTATTGCTGTTTGATCCCCGGGGTCCCGACCAAAAATGGAGGATGCCTGGGTAGACTCGACACGATGGCCGTTTTCAAATTGCTGATGTGACACTCCTGTACCTGAAGGAATGGGGGCAGAGTGTTTTACGGAGGAATCGTCGTCTTCAAGCCCCCTCGATAAACTATGCAAGAGGTCCCTGTACCATGTACCATAAACTCTTCAGAATTTTCCCTCGCAGTCGCACCTCCACTCACAAAAACCTAGCAGCACCCAAAAATCTGAGGGGCGACTTCAAGTCAGTACATGGAGACCGACCACCGACAAGTAGGGAGGGGGGATTATTTACCTTTTCTCGCATGATCGATAAGCATTCTTCAACTCCTCGATGTCTGCCATAGCTTTCTTCACATCGATCTTGACGCCTGCACGTTTACTTGCCCAGATGTTGGACAGAAGTAAGCACCCGGCGTTGAATCCGGTGAACTACACAAGCAAGAAATAAGTATACTGAGACAATAAACAGTCTTCAGAGAAACCGCGAAGACGTACTAAGAGAAACTCTATGGCCGAATCACCCGAAGCTATCAGAGTAGCAACGATATGAATACAAGACTTGGCAGCGGTTGTGCACATGGCTAGACTAGAAAATGACAAAGGAGAAGATTTATGTACAAACCGCCGATGGGTTTGTATTTGCACAGCATGATAGTAGACACGAAGCAGGCCTGATTGTTCAAAGAAGATTCCGCGTTCACGAGTGGAATCCCATTGGACTTGAAGAAATCATGTAAGAAGGAGTATGAATCAGGGAAAGACACGCACGATGTTGGGGCAACCGGCTTTTCCAATCGTTCAAAGCGCTGTCTACTTCCGCGACGGCCTGCTGTTCCATCTCCTGGGTGCGAGGCCGTAATTTTGGGATTGTAAAGAGTTTCCTGACCGCGATCGCGAGGATCTGGCATAATTTCGTGTGAGCTACGAAAGAGGATATGTAGGACGGCTTGTGCGGAGGTTGCTTGAATATCAAGTCTGGGTCCGCATTCTCCCAGTATTCGTCATCGCATTCGATCGGCAACTCCACGTCAAAACTGAGAGGCAAAAAAAAAAACAACTAAGAGATGTAATAAAAGAGCGACAAAAAATGGCTAAGTGCGCACTCGTCTTCATGTATTCCGAAGGGCCTTCCAACAAAGAGGCCACACATCATTCTATCCATGATGATTAGTACCCTAGCAAGTTGCAACCGCCAAGATCAGTAATGGCCTCTTCGACACGACGTGGAACTGAGCATACGTACCAAAACGCTCGTTTCCGTTGCTCGCCTTCGACAGTTGGGTGTTGCCCTTCTGGTACTCGACGATGTGCGCCCATATCCAATGCAGTTCGGATCCCTGGCCGCGTTTACATTAAGCCGCAACTCCATTTGATGCAAATTCTGCACTTAACCAACCTAAACCCTCTAGGTACCAGGTCGTTCCTGGGCTGGAGGTCCCAATGGTGTATACAGCTCCCAGCTGTTGTAAGAGGTGAACCAGTGATGACACGGGAAAGCACAGAACTTACAGAATAAAATTGAAGTTCGTGCAAGGTAGGTGGTTCAAACTGGGACCTCCGTAGAAGGGGAACTTGTTCAAACCACTTCCAGCCTGCTGACGATGGTTGATCAGGAGAGGAGAACACTCGTTCGTCCTCGGAGTACTTGGAGCCTAATGCGCATACAACGAGAACGACAGCACCAAAATCAGGCCTCTCAATGTGCAATCCTTGAATAACGTTTCTCCAGAACGTTGGAGCGTGTAGTATCGGAAAGAGAACGTTGACTCTCTGGAAGTAAAGTGAGATCAATGACACCATGAGCGATTGTTCTGGAAACGTGTAAGAGGGCCGTTCCCGTTGAGCGGTTTCTAGTTCCCACTGAGTAATTGATGAGCAGTTATTCAGAGAGATGGAGGAGTGCGTACAGGGGCTGCTTGCCACAACTGGCTTCGTTTGGAAGTCTGTAGGTCATGGCTGTCATCCCCGGTCACTTCCCTTCTTATCCCGTGAATGCTGTGAATGAGGGAGAAGCCGCTAGAGGATCCAAAGAACCGTTGCATGGTGGTCAAGGATAGCTTTTGCATCTGGTCTGCGAGTGAAACATGACTCAAATCCTCGTTTTCTTCTTTGACTAATGATGGAAAATCGTTGAGCGCTTCAGGGCTGGAATGATTGTTCGAATCTGATGACGGCGACCGCAGAATACTCGACAAGCTATTGTCCGTCTACTCTCAGTGCATCAGGACCGTTATGATAAGGTGAGAATGAGGCTACACTTCACCATGCTGAGCGTGCTCTCCAAGCTTTTTATGCGACTTTCAAGCAAGGAGAGATACCTGAAGGTAGTCAAATTGGGGGCTGGAGTATTTGAAATAGTATGAAACAAACGAGTGCTTCGGACCTCTCTTCTGTAAGATTATGAGCAAATGAAAAACCTGATGAGGCGGAATCTCACCTGCATGGGCCGATGGTGAGTGCATTCCAGGTTAAACGAGATGCAGTGTGTGCAGCGTCCGTCCGGACCCGATGTACTGTCACCTTGGATAGGGTACTTAAGGCCAAACTGGAAGTTGAGAACTGAAGAGCATCCTACACTTGACTGAAAAAAGGCTAAGTAAGTTGAACTGACCTAATCGATAGTCACGTACTTTTCTGCCTGTAAAAATTTGGCCCAAACTGAAATGAGCCCTTCCATCCCTCGCATTCGCATTGAATAATCGACAAACCTTCCTACATGGGGGAAACGATGAGCAAGGAGTTCAACATGGAAGCGGGTGACCACGTACTGCAGATATCACATGCCCCTTGTGAGCGTTTACGCGGGGGCTTCCAGCCTTTATCATTTGGAGAGTCTGGAGGAGTCGTGGACATTATCCAGGGAAAGAGCACTGGAATGTGGTAGGTAATGGTGAGAAGTTTATCGGAAAGAGGCTTCCATGCGCGTAAGTACTTATGATAATACAGTATCCTGATTGCCGGCTCCCCCGAGTCCCCCGAACCCGTGTCGGAATCTTTCGGGCGGCCTTATATGTATATGGACTTGTATTCGCCTTTTATAGGTTTTTTACGTCCGATCGGGAGATCATCGAATAATACAACTCCCTTATATGGTACCCTTCTACAAGAAAGTATTGCCGGTTTCCCCTTATAGCCTTATTAGTAATTAAAAGCGCATTTAATGCTGGTCTGGAACTTCCGGTAGCGCTCGGCACGATTGACTGCGGCCAAGCGACCGAACTCCCTATTTGCCTCCGTTTCGCATCAATACTTCTTATTTCTATTCCATATCATACAAAGGCAATGCAATCACATACAACAGGAACTGCGTCAAACACGCTGTAGAGCTCGCACAGTGACTTTTACAGTCTTGCCCTCCCTCTTGCATTAGGCCTTCTGGCACCTGACGGGGGGGCAAAGGATGTCTATCTCCCAAGCATCTGTGAATATTTCTCTGTCTTTCACATGAGGTGCTCCCACATTGCGTCCCACCTCGGATTTCGAAGGCCCAAAACGCCTAAAAACGTTGAGAAAACACAATATTTGGATAAACTTCAACCACAACTTACCCGGATAGTGATGGTACACCAGTTCAAAACTTGTTTTTTCTTTTTTTTAAAAAAACTAGCCTTGCCTGTATCTTGCCTGTTGTGCGAGTATCCTTGACTTTGTCAGGAGTTGTGATGGAGCAGTAGAAGATATCTCTGTGGAGTCATTGCAGGGCTTTTTTGATGATCCTTCAGATCATTTGGTTGATGCTGGAATTGCCTATGAGGAAGTGTTCAATGAAGCAATATAGCTAACAAATGCTGCCTGTATTTACACTCATACTGACTGCACAGTCATATGTTGCTATTATGACACAATGGCATTTATATGGGAGTCTGTATATCTTCTCTCTTTTTTGCCTTCTGCTGCTGTTACAATTTCCTTTATTTATTTTAGTGTCAGTGCAGCTGTCACTCAGAAGGTGAGCAAACTTGTGATTGTGTCCTATTGCATCTATTCCTCATGCTGACTTTTTCTCTTCCATTCAATATCTTCCTAGCTCCCATCATTGACATTGTTTGCAACAGCTTTGTATGTATGGTCAAAAATCCCCAGGACTCACTGAGTAATGCCATGTCTTTGATAAAAATGAGATATGTTTATACCCATACTAATTGTAATGAAAGGAAGGGTATTTGCTGAGACTGGTTAGAGATGGAGGTTTGATCATTACCTGAGTGTTGATAAGGCCATGGCTTTTTGTGACACCAGAGAGCAGAAAATAGTGTGGCTAAGTGTATCTCCTTAGGGCTTCTTTCACCTTTGGAATTGTTAAGTATCGCTGCACATGAGAACATCATCAGTAATTGGGGTAAATAAGTTTTGGTACTTTTATTGACTTCTTCAGGTATTTTTTTGCCTATTAATGTTCCCTGAAATGGCAGATGTCAGGGGCCATGTCTAAATAACCACTAATAGTCGACATCAAACACATTGTCAACAACACCAGCAGCAGCACTCGCACTTTCTCACCATTGGCACTGGGCTTTAGGTCCCCAAAGTGCTTGATAATAACAGTGAGTTCCCTTTTTGCATTCTCTATGATCTGGAGAGTCAAAGTCAAGAATTCTTTGAGGAAAAATACATATAGACTTACGATAACCACAGGGTGAACAACTCTGTCCAAAAACTTTGATTGTAACAATTGATAGCCAAGCTGGGTTTTCCAAGGAGTATAACTTGAACAAGAGCAAGGTCAGTGATGGACTCCATATGACTAGAATTAAGGCGGACCCTGACAGTCCCGTTAACTAGTGGGAGCAAATCATATGGAAGTGCTTTGACAATATCAAAGCCAATTTTCCCTGCCTCCCCCCCCCCCCCCCCCCCCCCCCCTCCTCAAAAAAAAACAGCTCTATGCCTAAGGGTATTGAGACAGAATGGTCAAGAACAACGAGAAGATCCTGATCTATTGCATGATTTTCATTGACGAATTACACTTGAGGGTAGGTCACAAACCCTTTTTTTTTTCAACTTGAAGATTCTCGAAAGATGTACGATCTCCTTAGAGTCAAGCTGGGTAAGGAGGTGAACTTGTTCTTGTTCCACCTCATCTTCGATTGGGGATATGTTTACGGACGGAATAATGGTGTAGCCTTCCTTCACCTGTTGCAGCAGTTGACGTCGAAGCTTTTGGTCAACTTGAGTGTTTGATGGTCGGCTAATTCCGAGATCACTGATCAGTTTCCCACATCCTCAGGACCTCTTACTCCAGGCAAGGTTACAGTAAATCTTTCGGCGTTCGGTTCATAATAATCCAAAGTTGCAGCTGAACACACCTAACAACACAGTTCCAACCGTCCTTCCATAACTAATGGATAAATCTGCAGTATGTACAAAAGTCGACGCCTTCGTAATTTAGAGATACCTTTCCGAGATCAAACAAACTTCGCATGAACGAAGATACATGACATGAACCAAGAAATAAAAACAAAAATCTTCTCTACGATCTAGGATCCTCCGAGAGAAACTGTCCCGAAACAAGCAAAAAACAAGAAACGTCGCAATCCCAAAACCATGATCCGGAGGGTGAAAAAAAAATCGGCGAGAACTTCAATTTAGATGCCTCCTGTAATTCCAAGCCGAACCTCAAGGTTCCTATTGGTACAAATTGTGAACTTGGTCAGTACCCCCTTTCGAGCTAACAACCAAGAACTCACCTAAGAGTCTCCTCTTTAGCCAACAACTCTTGTCTCTTCTCGTTAATCTCCCGTTGCACTCGTAGCTCAATCTCACGAAGCTAGACAATCGAGTATAAATAAACCACAAACGCGCAATAACATCCTTTTCGGTAACCTCACCTTCTCCTCTTCCTTCCGAATATGCTCTTCCTTGAGTCGGAAACTATGACCTACAATGTCCTCGGGAGAGAGTGAGAGCGAGAGTGATACATCCCTAACCGAAAAATAAATAAATAAATTGAGCAAGCTTAAACGGTAAAAAAGGGAAAAACTTTCAACTTACGGAGTATCAACATCAGAATACACACCCCTCGACAACCTTTCCGTCCTATACGCCTCGTAGAGGACATCTTCCGTCAACGATTTGAGATCATGTAGATGAGTACTGCCAAAAAAACAAACAAACAAAAGTTCGGCCAGTGGAATAGAAAAACCCAAGAAAAAGCTCACCCAAAAATTGCCTCTTTGAGTCTAACAAAATCCGAATGATCTGGATTATCCACTTCCGCAATTCCCCACGGATAAACTCTAGCACGAACGGTCGTTTCGTCGGTTACAATTTCCTCTTCGGAGCCTATGACGGCGAAGGGTAGTAGAGCCTATAGTCCCCACCTTACGGTTAACCGACTTGAAGCTAGGAAGAAGCAAGCCCCGCAAATCGAGTACTTACCTTCAACTCGAGGTTCTCCGCAACGACATCTTCATCGTCTTCTTCGATATCGTAAGGAAAGTTATAGATCGGTATATCGTAATGTTCGATGTCTTCCATTATCTAAAAAAAAACGCGGTGAGCGGAACTCATGGTTACGGAACCAGAGCGAAAGTCGGTCCTAGTGGCGGACTCACCCGTTTCTTGAACCCTTTGAGCTCCTTTGGAGTTAGAGAATCCGCTTTGCCGATTATTGGAATGACGTTTACACGATGAGAAAGGCGGCGCATTAATTCGATGTCGATTTCTCTCAGCCTAAAAAAAAAGAAAGAACGGGGTGTTAGCGGCATGTTGCGTAAAGGTTGAGAGTCAGAGTCAGAGAGTTTGAGTCAAATTTCAACCACGAGCAGCTCGGAGAACTAAGAAATAAGAAAAAGACTCACGCATGTCCACCAGGTTGAATAAAATACAACAAAACGTGAACTCTCGAATCTCGAAACTTGGGGTTCCTTTTTATCCTAGACTGTTCAGCTAGGATATCGTCATATTGGCATTCGAGGTAAGTTACGATTTTTTGGAAGCTAAAAAAACCGCAGTACGCCAAGAACCGAAGAGTTGGGTAAGAGTTAAGAAAACGTGGATGTGGGCGGTAAAGGAGGGGAAACTCACGCAGGATTATTATCGATACTATCTCCAAACCCAGGTGTATCGACAACAGTGAGATTGATCCTCACTCCATCTTCTTCGATCTCTGGGTAAAAAGTACCCGAGTCAGTCTCAAGCTCGATACGAGATTTCGTGGGAGTGTAACTCACCAACGTTGACAGGTTTAATCTCAATGCCAGTCTCCACATTCGCAGTCTCAGGTTTAGTGCTATCTTTATGTTTGAGCACTGGATGTTCGCATAGGGTGTTTATGAACGTTGTACGTCCAGTTCCAGAGGCGCCTTGGATTGCGTGAGGTTAGCTAGTAGTGAGGGAAAGAGAGAACACAGACTGACCAACGACCATAACAGTGAACTGAATGCCTTTAGCCTTGCTCCTCCTTCCTCTTTTAACAACTGGAGCCATTTCTCGGGTACAGTGCAAGGGAAAGAGAGTGAGTAGGAAGGGGAGGTTAGAACTGCTAGAAGTAGTTAGGATACATTTGCGAGTTTAAGTACTTGATACGAATTATGCTTTTTCAGGACTTAATAACCCCGCCAGTATTTTTGACCGCTCTCGGGACTTGCTGGCCGAATTTTATGTAACCGAAGAGAATCACCGGAAAGGGTCTGGGCCCGCAGCTGGTCCAAGTCTCATGCCAAAATCAGCGGAATGGCCCAAGTATCATGTCTGTCCGAACTAATCCTGGAGGCTGATTGGAAAGTCCAATTACCGGCCGAAACTGGATGAGAGTTCACGGAGTCGGTGGCCAGTGTGAGCCGGATGGGCAAAAGAGCTTGGCAGTGACTTGCGTTGGATACGCGGTAAGCTGCGATGGCTCAGACCTCAGAACTCAACACTAAAGGAAGGTGAGCTCGTGGTGGATAAAAGAAGGAAATGACAGTATTTGAAGCTTCAAACGGTGGTTAGGCGAGGAAAGAGGTGCACCAAACCTGACCGAAAACTACTCAAAATTTCAAAATCTCCGGGGTTATGTATTAGGGTCCTACTCATACCTAAACCTTACATACTTCGGTCGTGTCCCGCGTAACCCGAAATCGCTCGCATTACGGATGAACGATTTTTTTGCACCAATCACATCGCAACATGATCGTAAACCAAGCCGCAGCTCAAAGTCTCTTCAGACGTAAAGGTTCACGTTGTCTGGCACCGTGCACATAGTAGCATGTCCAACACTTTCCCTCCATCCAAGGTGAAAAAAAATTTGAATAACTTAGGAAAAATAAGAAAACCTTTCTGAATAAATCCATCACCGTCCCCTCCACCTCCCTCTCCCAACCAACCCCCTCCCCCAAACAACTAACCCCTGCCAGCAGCCCTCCATCCAAACCCAAATCTCTTCCAAAACCGAATCCAACCCTCCCCTCTCCTCCCATCCATCCGTTTGAGGCGACCGATGTTTCTCAGTCGCGATGAATCGTAACACGTCTTTGACTGTTACAAGTCCGACTAGGAAGCCTTGAGATTCGACTAGGATGACTCGAGGGCTTTGAACGGCGGCGTGGAAGTAAGGTGAACGAGGGCATTACCAAAGTACGAGAAAAAAAAACTCACCCCAACCGCTTAAACAACTCCATAACAACTTCCAACTTCATTTCCGGTGAAACCGTAATCGGCGTTCCATTCACCCACGGCCAAAAGTTGAGAGTTCGTTCTCTTTCGTTTCCTTGTCTCCCTTCTCTTTGGCTTTCGCGGTCTCCAGTTTTCGAAGGCATCGGAGTTGCCTCTCCCTCTCCCTCCTCCTCCTCATTACCGATATCAAAGATAGCATCTTCCGAACGCCTAAGAGGCCGCCTCTCTTCTTCCCTCGGTTCGCCATCATCCTCGTCTTCATCGCCAATAGGAACTCCACTAACCAAATTCCCATGTTCCTCTTCTACCCGGTTCGAAGGTGAAAATATACATAGTGTTCCGGGGTTTAGATCCTTTGTTCGTTCTATTTCCGTCGTTTGTCCATTCATTAGTACAGAGAGGGTTGAGATTGTAGAAGAAACGAAGACTCTGTACTTACGAATAACATACGACACCTCAGTCCTACCAATATACCCAACTAACGTCTTTCCCTCGTCTGCATCGACGATAGGAAAACACCTAATATCCGTATCCCTCATCAACGCCTCTACATCAGACACTTTGAGCCCTTTTTCTGGGATCGTTTGCATTGACGTTCTCATTACTGAGGAGACTTTGAAGGGTGTGGAACCAGAAACACAAGGGAGGGCGAAAGAGAGTAAGCGCCTGAGGAGGGGGATGTCAAAGAAGCGAACCCACCAGAAACACCATACCCATGATCCTCATCCTCCTTTTCAAGAAACGGAAATCCATTAAACCGAATCATTTCATCTGCTATACCTGTCACTCCCAACATGTCTCCTACTGCTTTCGTAACCAACAACACGATCTGCGGGAGAGGAGAGTAAAAATAATCATTTCTCCGTACCGACGACAGGAAGCTGCGGCTCACCATAGTAGGCAAAACATACCCCAACGCACCCGTCAACTCAAACATGATCACTACCACCGTCACCGTGATTCTCATCACACCGCTCAAAGCAGCAGCCGCACCTAAAAACGCGTAGGTGCCAGGGGTGATACAGGGTACGTCGGGTTTACACCATTGGAATATTCCGCTTTCGGGGTACGCTCTGTACATCGCTTTGACGATGACACCTATCATTCGACCGAATGAGGCGCCTATGGCCATCGATGGTACGAATATGCCTGGTGAGGCGGCCGGAGGAGAAGGTGATAATGGTGGGAAGAAGAGGTGGTGAGCGCGGACAACGAAAGGTGGGGTAAGTGCCGGGAAAGAAGGGGACGAGCGGGAATTTCTTACCAGCTGGAACCTTTACACCATACGAAACCACCACAAGCGACACTCTTACAATCGTCGCCAAGAACAACGAGTTGACGATGCGCCACTGTGAGGACGTACTACAGCCAAAGAACGCATAAGTCAACTTCCTCCCCCTCAACAGAGACCCGGAACACTCACTCACAGATATCCCCACCAACCCCTTCACACTCTCTAAAAAGGACAGCCATAGATTCCGTCATATCGATCCTCAAAAACCGGTTAAAATACCCAATAACCGCAGTCAAGGTCGCAAGAACAACAGCTTCAGCCACCCCGTGGTTCGCCAGATGCTTTCTTCGGAATTTTGACACTTGGACGTGGAATTTGACTACGAAGGCGCCGTATAGACCCTATGAACGAGCGAAGGAGCGTCAGCGAGATCAAACACGAGACGAAGACCGAAGGAAACGAAGAAAAAGAAACCCCAAAAAGCGACTCACCCCGAAAATCCCCAAGACCACAAAAAACAGAATCTCAAAAAAGTGCCAATCCCTGTCATACGTCACTTGGAAAAGCACCAATTTGCCCGTTCGGAAGGGGTTCATGGCTGAGAGTGTGAATGTTGCCACGAGCGCACAGAAGAAGGAGCGGTACATTGTTTTGATGCTGAAGTTCGACGACATTTCCTACGAGGAGTGAATGATATGGAAGGTGGGGAGGGAGACGAAGGGCCATACTGACTTCGATTGAGAAGAGAACGCCACCGACGGGTGAGCCGAAGGCTACTGCTACGCCTGCTGCGGATGCTGCTGTTATTATTTCTCGCATTTTGCCTTGTGAATCGCACAGAAAGGTAAGTCATGGGGTTGTCGTTAACCAGAGGGACACGTACCTTGACTTCTGGCAAACTTTTTGAATAACCCAGCGACCAAGGACCCAACGCAACATGCTAAATGTACGGATGGACCTTCTTTTCCTACTGACAGACCCGATGCGATGACTAGAGGCTGGGTTCAAAAATAGTCAGTATACGAAGATAAGAGAAGGAAGAGGAACGCACCAATGTCATGCTCTTTATACAAAACGTCGCGAACCCTAAGAAACCCTTCATCGTAAACCCAGCCAGAATACATTTAATCTCTGAGATCCCAGAACCAGCTGCGTATTTCGCTAGGGACTTTACGAGATGTGAAGCTATGAATGAGAATAATGTCTGTCAAAATGGTCAGTAAGCCGTAGGAACAGTTGAAAAGAAGGCTCACAGCGAATAAAACATAAATAGCATATCTAGCAGGAGTAACCGTACTCCAAGGATGCCACGAATCGCAAGCTTCAGTCTCTTCTTTTTCAATCTCCCAACAACAAAACTGTTGATTCAACCACCACCCGTCTGAACAATAGCCCATTTTTATATCTGAAAGCCATTCTGTGACGATGGCTATTAGAGCTGCGTTTATTCCTATACAGATTCCTATACATCACGGTATTAGACCAGATTAGAAGAAAAGAGAAAGGGAGACACACACCAACTAAAGAAACAATGAACCAAGACTGAACACCTTCAGTAGATCGCTGTCGTAACGCTCTTAAACTCCAGTGTCTTTTGAAAGGATTATCTTCAACTAAAGTTCTTGAATTCCGTATTCTTCGATTTCTCTCATAAATTGAATCTTCAATCCAATCTACAGTCGTGAAATCTTCATATCTTCGAATTTGTTCCAATTCTTCTTCGTCCAAGTCGTTTCCAGGCATCCTAAGAGAAGAGGGAGTGGAATTTACGTAAACCGCGACGCCAGATCGCGCGCTTTGCAATTGCCCACTTGATGTCGATGGACCTCATCAAAGCCGCCGCTTACCATTCCACCTGTCTTTACTCACCGAACGAAACGCCCAAGGACTCGAAGGGCGTTCTTCCGAAGACTATGTGGAAGTACTAATTGGGCTGTTGTACACGGAGGATAAGCATCCACGGCTGACATCAGCGGAGATGGTGAGTTCTGAAAGCCGTCGTTCTTTGTGCCCAACGCTCATTATAGAAACATTATTCAGTTCCGATAATCCATCTAAAATGTCCTTTCATCAAGCTTTAAGAATCATCGTACTGTCGCCAAATCCTATTTGACAGGACACATCGCATCACGGAGACCAAGCTGGCAGCCAACATCGGTCCTTTTGTGCAGTCTTCTAGAGTTTTGGTCTGGGACAGAAGGTGGGGATTTGCTGTCAAGTGACGCGCAATTGCTGAGATCCAGTATGAAGATGGACATTAAGTCCAACTTCGTTCATTGCTGGCGTCTTAGGACTGGTTTTCCCGATTTAATAGCGAGTGACTCGCCTCTTCACTAGCCGTCGCAGGTCCTTATGTAGGCGGGAACATGCCTGTGGACTGCAGTGTTTCTGGATCTAGAGCTTGCAAGCCATCAATACTTACTAACAATCATGGCCGTCTGGTGGTCACTTGAGCCGCTGGTGCGTCGACACCTTATGTGGATGGCAACTCGATGCTAAAGATCAAGCCTGAAGCTTGTATGGCTCTTTATTGCCAACTTCTCCTGCCTTGTCAATGCAATGCTGTATCCGCTCCGAGAACATGGGTTAGAGATACTCTCTCTTTCCTTTTGGCGCGCTGACGACGGTGTTGTGGGGTGTACGCTTCTTCGTGTTCAAACTTTTCGAAAGCTCTCGGTTCCTAATCGGTATTGGAAAAGATGCTGAGGCTGTTGAGGCCATCAAGAAAGTTGCTCAGTGCAATCGTTCAACTGCACAAACACAATTCGAGTTTAGGATCCGCGTACTTGGAAAAAACGTCGTTTTGTCCTTAGGGGGGCTTGATCATGAGACTCAATCTTCGGAATCAAAGTACGCGTACGTTTGCAAATATCCTTTTCACCTCCCTCTTCTTCTCTTTCCTACGTCCCCCATACTAATTCTTCGCCCCTGTGAGGGATCTCGGATCCGGGATTATTCTACTTAATTACAGTCATCTCGGAGTATGTTTGACTCACTTCACTGACCTGAATGCCTTAGATGTAACTAGAAGTTTCTATGAAGTTCTTTCAAGTACCAGTATACTAGAATGACTCACAGTAGTTAGTAACGAATGTAATGACACACCTTTTTGAATCCATTTTTCTCTCTTACCCTTACTTTCATGTAAAACATAAGGATAATTCGAAGTTACATTGCTTGAGTCGTTTCGCTCAGTAGCTGAACTTCGGCTCTTCAGGAGTTTGAGACGTCTCGCTCAACTTCAAAGCAAGAGTATCATATTCTATTTTCTTGAAGAACTACGGTAAGTTTACAGTAAGTCAGAATTCGGCGTGAGATACAGCGGTCTCTCACAGCCTCCTTTCTTCTCCAGTCTATTCCATTACTCTCAGCCCCCAACAGCGACCAACCGGTGATCGCATCAGTCTCAATGCATGAAAGGGAGCTGTCTGCACCTCATACCCTCCTGTCCCACCCCACGTGAATGGACAGTGTTATGGTCTGGCCGACCTTACTGGAGGACTCACTCGAGTCAACTGGGAAATAGGGATAGTCTGAATCTGTAGATCATTGGGTTACCTTGAAATGGCTCACGGCCAGGTAAGAAGGTTTAGCAGTCTCATATATCAATCCGTAGAATTTGATTTGATTTGATTTGAAAAACTTACAAGATCTCAACCGGTACCGCCGATGAGGATTTCGAAAAAGGACATGCAAGATGTATATGGGCTCAATGTGCCATTGGTCAGTTGTCAATTGGACCTGTTCAAGTATGGGATTTGAATCCCACCAACCGAACCACACTCAGGCCTCAGACGATGGCTGCGTAAAGGGGGGAAAGCTTAGACGTCTTTCGCGGATACTCAAGCGCAATCCGCTATTTAGCGCTCGTAAAACCAGAATTCGTGGACGGTGGTGGAGATGGTAAATCACAGCTGGGTTGTATGCGCCTGGATATCGGTCAACCCCTCTTTTTATGCCCTTCTCCCTTGTTACCGCCCATTTACCACTCCCTATGACCTTCTGCTATCTATAACTGCTCATACTAACCAGCCCGTAGGCAGTGTGATGTTCTGAATTGAAATTTGAAGCGGTACCCGCAGTCTTTAAGCAGGTCGCACGCAGTGCCGATATGACAGTATTTGAATGTTCCCTCTCAATGTTCCTCACCACACTTGCATACCCCATCTTTCTTTAGTTCTGACAATGCCTTTTCGTGCGAGTGTCTCTTACTTATCAATGTAACCATGGCTCTCAAGTTGCAGTATGTCGCAGCGTTTAGTCTAGTTTCTCCCCCAATATGTAGTTTAATCTCGTACTTGCTCAAACGCTGTGCGGGGAACTCCGGACAACGTTTGCCGAGTTGTTCGCATGAACTGCTCCTGAACAACACGCGGAAGATTACCTCAATACCACGACAGCTTGAATGACCAGCCTTGCAGCACTCTTTCTTCCATCCTTTGTCTAGACATGAGCTTCTCACAAAGTAGCAAAGTTCAGGTAGTCGACAGTTTTCTCAACAGTATTCAAGGAAACAACAACCATATTGGAGATAAAATTTATCAAAATTTTCACAAAACTAACGGTGTGCCATTGAACCCTCCATCGTTTATTGGAATATTCAAACTCGTGTTTTCATTCGTTGGATTCAGGCCTATCCGCATTGAGCAGCAAGGTAGCTTTCAATGCTTTGCATGATTCAGAAGCCCGATATCCTCAACCGAATGTTCTGTCCGGCACTCGAGAGGAAATTATGCGCAAGTTGAGTCAGTGGATTGAGGATCCTGACAAAAAGAGCAGAGTGTACTGGGTGAATGGGGCTGCCGGAGTAGGGAAGTCTGCGATCGCACAAGCCCTGTCTGAAAAGTACATTGAAGCTGGAAAGCTAGCCGCCGCATTCTTTTTTTCACGGAACGACTCCACTCGCGACAAGCTGGAACCATTTATCCCCACCATTGCCCACCAACTCGCAGCTTCCAAACCCCTGAAACCCCACATAGCTGCTTTCATGGACCATACCATATCTTCATCACCCGGAACCTTCCACAACCAATGGGAGTACCAGTTTCAAACATTGATAGAAGAACCATGCACTTTGGTGGACAAGAAGTTATGGTCTCGGCTCCCACGACTGGTTATCATTGATGGTGTCGATGAATGTATCAAGGTCACATCTCAGAAGAGACTGCTCCAGATGATCCAAAATTCAGCTCCTACTCTTCCCCTCGACTTTCTCATTTTTAGCAGACCAGAACCCCATATCACTCACATATTCCAACATCAATCCTTCATTCCAAATCCCATACAATTGGCCTTGGGTGATTTTACTCAGGCTGTTTGGAATGATATCAAAAGATATCTTTGCCATGAATTCGCTCGCATCCGCACAGAGCATTGGCATACACTACCAACCCCACAGGGTTTCTGGCCTGGTGCTGATGCAATACACCAGCTGTTGTGCAAGGCAACAGGCCAGTTCGTTTATGCAACCACTATAATCAAGTTCATTGACACTGGGAAAGCACCCATAACACCTCACCAGAGACTGCAGGTCATACTGCAGACCATTGGAGTGGTTAACTTCTCATCATCCCCATATCCTGATCTGGATCAGCTATATTCTCAAATTCTACAGCTGTGTGCCAATGAAGAGGACAAGCTGCAGAAGATTCTGCAATTGATAGTGAGCCCTTTCCATGAGGAATCTCGCCAAATAGATAAGCCCTGCCAGCTACAAAACTCAACATCAGTTGGCTTGCAAAGTTTATGTGCCCTTGAAGGACTCCTGGCTCTAAACCCAGGGGAGCCAGCTGCACTCTTGTCAGCATTGCATTCAGTTCTTGCTATCCCCAAGTCTGAAACAGACAATGTGGTAGTTTGGCATGCATCATTTTCAGAATTTCTTCTTGACCAGCACCGTGCAGGTCCATACTATGTGGGGAAGAAATGTTCTAAACAGGAGTGGAGGCAGTTACTAGTTGCATGGCAACTTCAAACACTTTCTGAATTTTGCATCAGCTCTAGACAGCCTACAAATTCCTATGAACATTCTGCCAATGGAATAAGCAACATTGATAATCATTCACTCAATGTCTGGAGATATATATACAATATTCATGAAACCTTCACCATCAATGACAAACTTGTATCAGCTCTTGACAGATTTGATCCCCATCTCTACTTTGCAACTTTGCTATCTCACTGGTAAGAAGATTTTGCCAATCATTCAAAAAGAAGTCCACTTAATGCAGAGCTGCAAATTATAGGGATTATAAACTTGGGGATGGGTCTTTTCTAGTCTCACAGTCAAGTCAGGATGGGACATACAGGCCCCAAGACTGGAGATGTCATATATTTGCAGTGTGCTGTCAAATTGAAGCACTTTACCATGCTTTTAAAGTATTGAAGGTATATTTTCAGTCATCTGCTCTGCAGATATTAACTGACCAATGATAACCTCAGAAATCAAATAAATCACATCTGTCTTC